>JARQOC010000011.1:236338003-236938003 GCA_033576535.1 Allobates femoralis | reverse complement strand
AATGACTGGCACAGAGCGGATCCTATAGTGTATGGGCAGCCAGTGCAATGACTGGCACAGAGCGGATCCTATAGTGTATGGGCAGCCAGTGCAATGACTGGCACAGAGGGATCCTATAGTGTATGGCAGCCAGTGAATGACTGGCACAGAGCGGATCCTATAGTGTATGGCAGCCAGTGTAATGACTGGCACAGAGGGATCCTATAGTGTATGGGCAGCCAGTGTATGACTGCACAGAGCGGATCCTATAGTGTATGCAGCCAGTGTAATGACTGGCACAGAGCGGATCCTATAGTGTATAGGCAGCCAGTGTAATGACTGGCACAGAGCAGATCCTATAGTGTATGGGCAGCCAGTGCAATGACTGGCACAGAGCGGATCCTATAGTGTATGGGCAGCCAGTGTAATGACTGGCACAGAGCGGATCCTATAGTGTATGGGCAGCCAGTGAATGACTGGCACAGAGCAGATCCTATAGTGTATGGGCAGCCAGTGCAATGACTGGCACAGAGCGATCCTATAGTGTATGGGCAGCCAGTGCAATGACTGGCACAGAGCGATCCTATAGTGTATGGGCAGCCAGTGTAATGACTGGCACAGAGCAGATCCTATAGTGTATGGGCAGCCAGTGCAATGACTGGCACAGAGCGGATCCTATAGTGTATGGGCAGCCAGTGCAATGACTGGCACAGAGCGGATCCTATAGTGTATGGGCAGCCAGTGCAATGACTGGCACAGAGCGAGATCCTATAGTGTATGGGCAGCCAGTGCAATGACTGGCACAGAGCGGATCCTATAGTGTATGGCAGCCAGTGCAATGACTGGCACAGAGCAGGATCCTATAGTGTATGGGCAGCCAGTGCAATGACTGGCACAGAGCGGATCCTATAGTGTATGGGCAGCCAGTGCAATGACTGGCACAGAGCGGATCCTATAGTGTATGTGCAGCCAGTGCAATGACTGGCACAGAGCGATCCTATAGTGTATGGCAGCCAGTGCAATGACTGGCACAGAGCGGATCCTATAGTGTATGGCAGCCAGTGCAATGACTGGCACAGAGCGGATCCTATAGTGTATGGGCAGCCAGTGCAATGACTGGCACAGAGCGGATCCTATAGTGTATGGGCAGCCAGTGTAATGACTGGCACAGAGCGGATCCTATAGTGTATAGGCAGCCAGTGCAATGACTGGCACAGAGCGGATCCTATAGTGTATGGGCAGCCAGTGCTAATGACTGGCACAGAGCGATCCTATAGTGTATGGGCAGCCAGTGTAATGACTGGCACAGAGCGGATCCTATAGTGTATAGGCAGCCAGTGTAATGACTGGCACAGAGTGGATCCTATAGTGTATGGGCAGCCAGTGAATGACTGGCACAGAGCAGATCCTATAGTGTATGGGCAGCCAGTGTAATGACTGGCACAGAGCGATCCTATAGTGTATGGCAGCCAGTGTAATGACTGGCACCGAGCAGATCCTATAGTGTATGGGCAGCCAGTGCAATGACTGGCACAGAGCGATCCTATAGTGTATGGGCAGCCAAGTGTTGCAAGTGACTGGCACAGAGCGATCCTATAGTGTATGGGCAGCCAGTGTAATGACTGGCACAGAGCGGATCCTATAGTGTATGGGCAGCCAGTGTAATGACTGGCACAGAGCAGATCCTATAGTGTATGGGCAGCCAGTGCAATGACTGGCACAGAGCAGATCCTATAGTGTATGGGCAGCCAGTGTAATGACTGGCACAGAGCGGATCCTATAGTGTATGGGCAGCCAGTGTAATGACTGGCACCGAGCGGATCCTATAGTGTATAGGCAGCCAGTGTAATGACTGGCACAGAGCGGATCCTATAGTGTATAGGCAGCCAGTGCAATGACTGGCACAGAGCGGATCCTATAGAGTATAGGCAGCCAGTGCAATGACTGGCACAGAGCGGATCCTATAGTGTATGGGCAGCCAGTGTAATGACTGGCACCGAGCAGATCCTATAGTGTATGGGCAGCCAGTGTAATGACTGGCACTGAGCAGATCCTATAGTGTATGGGCAGCCAGTGTAATGACTGGCACCGAGCGGATCCTATAGTGTATAGGCAGCCAGTGTAATGACTGGCACAGAGCGGATCCTATAGTGTATAGGCAGCCAGTGCAATGACTGGCACAGAGCGGATCCTATAGTGTATAGGCAGCCAGTGTAATGACTGGCACAGAGCGGATCCTATAGTGTATAGGCAGCCAGTGTAATGACTGGCACAGAGCAGAGGCATCTGAGTAACGGAATAACTGTTTATCTGGAAAGGCCCACAAGAATCCTTAAGTGACTTCCTGAACTTCCTGAAAGAAATCAACAACAAGTTTTTCAGGAGAAATTAGTAAAACGAAAGTTAACTTCCTAGACTTGGAAATCTTCATTTAAAAGAACAGCATCCGTACAAGAACTTACAGGAAGCCAACAGACTCCAACAGTTAACTCCATACAACCAGCTGTCACCTACCCAACTGGATAAAAAACATCCCTAAAGGTCAACTGATTAGACTCCGCAGGAACTGTTCCAAAGTGAAGACTATAAGAAAGAAGCTGATGTCCTACAACACGAACTGACATTCAAAGGCTATGATAGGGAGGTCATAAGGAGAACAATGGACCAAATTGAAAAGTGCTTTAAAGTAGAGAATGACTGGCACACCTATATGTGAAGGTGCCAGCAGGAAAAAAGTTATTATGATACTAGATGGCGGCCCGATTCTAAAGAAACGGGTAGTCTAGAATCCATATATAGTTGACTGCCGAGACCCCAGATTCGGTTCCCCTCGCCGTGAAATGATAGAGACCACAACGTTGTAAGTTTTCAAGGCTTTATTGAAACACGCAACAAACCAATGACTATCTAAAAAAGGGGGGAGTGTACGCTCACTATCAAAAAGGGGACCGACGACACTATTAGGTAAATACTTAAATTAATTTGGCCGCAACTCTTGTTGTTTTGGGCCAACAGCCTACCGGCTAACCGCTAGGAGGCTTAGTAGCCTTGAGGCGTATCAGCCTAGTAAGGCGTAACAGCCTTGAGCGGCCTGCCGGCCTTGCAAGGCATATCAGCCTTAGGTCCTGGGAAGAGGCAAAAACCAATGCCCAGGCCGTCCTAGACAGGTTGACGCCCTGTAGGAGGGGCGCCCGAGGCCTAGGCCGTCATGGACAGGTTGAATTTTACCAACTCCCTCTTCCACCGGCTGCGACTTTAAGCTACCTTCTAAGGGGCGGGGAGGGCGGGCGTTGATGTTCGCCTGGGAGAGCAGGAAGGTAAGAGGGAGGTTGCCCATAGGTAATGCTACTTATAGCCAGGAGGCAGGCTGAGGGCTAGTGATAAAAAGGGGAGGAGGGGGACCTGCAAAGGCAGGCTAGAGGTAGTTGAGAGAAGGGGGGGGGCTGCTTTTTCTGTCACTATATCATTGCAAGGAGAGGGGGGTGTTGAGCCAGCTAAGGGCTCGGCAGTCCAGGAAATATGGCAGTGGCCGAGGTGCCCTCCATATTTACTAATAGTTACGGGAGTGTGGTGAAATGAATTGTGTGTATTCAGGCGGCTCTGTGGGTAGCAGAGTATACAGGCGACTCTGTGGGTAGCAGAGTATAGAAACGGCTCTGTGGGTAGCAGAGTATACAGGCGGGTCTGTGGGTAGCAGAGTATTCAGGCGGCTCTGTGGGTAGCAGAGTATACAGGCGGCTCTGTGGGTAGCAGAGCATACAGGCGGCTCTGTGGGTAGCAGAGTATACAGGCGGCTCTGTGGGTAGCAGAGTATGATGTGGCCGGAGGCTGGAGGGGTGAGGAGAGGTGAAGCTGGAGGGGTGAGGAGAGCAGAGGCAGGAGGGGTGAGGAGAGCGTAGGCTGGAGGGGTGAGGAGATTGATGTGAGCGAAGGCTGGAGGGGTGAGGAGAGGTGAGTCTGGAGAGGTGAGGAGAGGTGAGGCTGGAGGGGTGAAGAGAGGTGAGGCTGGAGGGGTGAGGAGAGGTGAGGCTGGAGGGGTGAGGAGAGGTGAGGCCGGAGGGGTGAGGAGAGGTGAGGCAGGAGGGGTGAGGAGAGGTGAGGCAGGAGGGGTGAGGAGATTGATGTGAGCAGAGGCTGGAGGGGTGAGGAGAAGTGAGTCTGGAGGGGTGAGGAGAGGTGAGTCTGGAGGGGTGAGGAGAGGTGAGGATAGAGGGGTGAAGAGAGGTGAGGATAGAGGGGTGAAGAGAGGTGAGGTTGGAGGGGTGAAGAGAGGTGAGGCTGGAGGGGTGAAGAGAGGTGAGGCTGGAGGGGTGAAGAGAGGTGAGGCTGGAGGGCTGAGGAGAGCGTAGGCTGGAGGGGTGAGGAGATTGATGTGAGCCGAGGCTGGAGGGGTGAGGAGAGCGGAGGCTGGAGGGGTGAGTCTGGAGAGGTGAAGAGGGTGAGGTTGGAGGGGTGAAGAGAGGTGAGGTTGGAGGGGTGAGGAGAGGTGAGGCTGGAGGGGTGAAGAGAGGTGAGGATGGAGGGGTGAAGAGAGGTGAGTCTGGAGAGGTGAGGAGAGGTGAAGCTGGAGGGGTGAAGAGAGGTGAGGCTGGAGGGGTGAAGAGAGGTGAGGCTGGAGGGGTGAAGAGAGGTGAGGTTGGAGGGGTGAAGAGAGGTGAGGTTGGAGGGTGAAGAGAGGTGAGGCTGGAGGGGTGAAGAGAGGTGAGGCTGGAGGGCTGAGGAGAGCGTAGGCTGGAGGGGTGAGGAGATTGATGTGAGCAGAGGCTGGAGGGGTGAGGAGAGCGGAGGCTGGAGGGGTGAGTCTGGAGAGGTGAAGAGAGGTGAGGTTGGAGGGGTGAAGAGAGGTGAGGTTGGAGGGGTGAGGAGAGGTGAGGCTGGAGGGGTGAAGAGAGGTGAGGCTGGAGGGGTGAAGAGAGGTGAGGCTGGAGGGGTGAAGAGAGGTGAGTCTGGAGAGGTGAGGAGAGGTGAAGCTGGAGGGGTGAAGAGAGGTGAGGCTGGAGGGGTGAAGAGAGGTGAGGCTGGAGGGGTGAAGAGAGGTGAGGCTGGAGGGGTGAAGAGAGGTGAGGCTGGAGGGGTGAAGAGAGGTGAGGCTGGAGGGGTGAGAGAGGTGAGGCTGGAGGGTGAGGAGGAGGTGAAGGGCAGGAGGAGTGAGGAGAGGTGAGGCAGGAGGGGTGAGGAGAGGTGAGGCAGGAGGGGTGAGGAGAGGTGAGGCAGGAGGGGTGAGGAGAGGTGAGGCAGGAGGGGTGAAGATAGGGTAGGCTGGAGGGGTGAGGATAGGGTAGGCTGGAGGGGTGAGGATAGGGTAGGCTGGAGGGGTGAAGAGAGGGTAGGCTGGAGGGGTGAAGAGAGGGTAGGCTGGAGGGGTGAAGAGAGGGTAGGTGGAGGGTGTGAGGAGAGGTGAGTCTGGAGAGGTGAGGAGAGGTGAAGATGGAGGGTGAGGAGATTGATGTGAGTGGAGGCTGGAGGGGTGAGGAGAGGTGAGTCTGGAGAGGTGAGGAGAGGTGAGTCTGGAGGGGTGAGGAGAGCGGAGGCTGGAGGGGTGAGGAGAGCGTAGGCTGGAGGGGTGAGGAGAGCGTAGGCTGGAGGGGTGAGGAGAGCGTAGGCTGGAGGGGTGTGGAGAGGTGAGGCTGGAGGGGTGAGGAGAGGTGAGGCTGGAGGGGTGAGGAGAGATGAGGCTGAAGGGGTGAGGAGAGGTGAGGCTGGAGGGGTGAGGAGATAGATGTGGCCGGAGGCCACACACCGGGCTGTGGGCGGGGCCTGAGAATTGCGGGTGGGCGGAGATGAATGTGGCCGGTCTGCGGGGTGCTGGCGGTGGTGCCGGTGATCCCGGAGGCCGCACACCAGAGTGTGGGCCGATCCGGCTCCCGGATGTTGGGGGAGGGGGCACACCGGGCTGTGGGCGGCGTAGTGCCGGTTTTCGGTACTTGCGTACGCTCTCCTCACCCCTCCTGTGTGTGTGCGGGGGTGATGATTGAGGAGTGGATGCAGTGCTGCGAAAGTGTAGCGAGAGTGTGTGTGTTTGTGTGTGTGTGTCCGGGTGTGTGAGTGTGTATGTGTGATGTTGTTTGGATGGTGTGTGTGTGTGTTTTGGGGCACTGTAAGGGCGGCCGTAAGCGTAGCGGGCTGTATGAGTCCCGCTCCCGCTTACGACCGCCATCTTGGCTCTCCCTGAACAGGTGTAGGGCTCCGGTGACGTCACATAGCTCCGGACAAAGTGATGGAAGTGCCTTCGGCTTTTATATATTAGATATGGCTTATCTCTTTATGAGTGAGATGTGTCTTATCAAATTGCTTTCTTGGAGGAATGGAATCTGGGGAATATGGCAATATTCCTTACCAATACTGCTTATTCATCACAGCTCACATATAGTGCAGTGTTATATATGCAGCCTTATATCTCCCATATAGTGCAGTGTTATATATGCAGCCTTATATCTCCCATATAGTGCAGTATTATGTATGCAGCCTTATAGCTCACATATAGTGCAGTGTTATATATGCAGCCTTATATCTCCCATATAGTGCAGTATTATATATGCAGCCTTATATCTCCCATATAGTGCAGTATTATGTATGCAGCCTTATAACTCACATATAGTGCAGTGTTATATATGCAGCCTTACAGCTCCCATATAGTGCAGTGTTATATATGCAGCCTTATAGCTCCCATATAGTACAGTGTTATATTAGCAGCCTATAGCTCCCATATAGTGCAGTATTATATATGCAGTCTTATAGCTCCCATATAGTACAGTATTATATGCAGCGTTATAGCTCCCATATAGTGCAGTATTATATATGCAGCCTTATAGCTTCCATAATAATGCAGTATTATATATGCAGCCTTATATATGACCCCCCCAATTCTCTGGCCATACTGCACTCACTTATTAAAAAAAAAAATCTGTACTTACCTCTCCTGGTTCCATCGCTGCTCCTGCGGTCTCCTCTTGCAGAAACTGAGGATTGACTCAGGAGGAGGAAGATGTGCTGGCCTGCATTCCACTGTGCACTGCATAAAGCAGTAAGTGGGAGGAGGCAGCACAGTGGAGCGCAGGTCAGAGGAGGCGAGGGGCGGGAGCAGCAGCAGGAAATAAGAGGCTTCCCTCCCCTCCTTTCCCTGACACACGGGCCCTATAGCCCTGTCACATGGATGCGTGTCCTCGGGGACGCACTTCCATGTAAAGCGGGCACCCGGCGACCTCCGGGGGCGGTTGGCGACTGCGATCATTACGCCACTGGTGATATGCAAATATACAGAGTCAACACTACCTAAGAGTCTGAACAGCACATACTGGAAGTAAAGATCCATCACTAACACAGGTAATAGAATAATACACAGTCCATATTACATTAGATACCCCACAAATTCTAACAAATCATTTGTATTATCATACCCAGTGATAACAAGAACCACAGATCACAACACATAAATACAGCCACAGCCACTGGTCCTTAAGCTTGGTACAAAACCAACACAACTCCATCACCATCCTGTACACAACGAAACACCATTGAGAACCTAGACAGCAAGTATAGCAGGTAATGATTTACTCCGCCCTGTGGTTTGTAATCAGTCCTTTTTGTGGTCAAGTCTGCAGTCTGTAATGGATTGCGACTAACCCTATAACTACGTTCAGATACTTTAGAACAAACAGCATTTCCCAATCCGATCAGTTCCGAGGATAGGAACAATCTTAACATCCCTATACACCAGCTTGAACACCAACGTCCAGGGACCCTTTTTGGGTATCCAGGGATACCCTATAGAGTTGGTACTACATCATCCCAGAGACCGTACTACATAATCCAAGTACCACCCCCCAAAGGTAAGACAACCTGCAAACCCTAGACCGAGCCTTATCTTAAAGGGATACATACACTTACAAGCTCTACATTCTTTCTTTATAGTTCCCCAACTACCAGTTAAGAACAAAACATCACCATTATCGATATCCCAAGATATCTGTAGAGGAACACCCCCAACGTGAAAAGCAAAAGACAATCAACACAACATCATCTCAGCTTGTACCTATACTACAGGAGGACACACTCCTATACAAACCATCTCTACCCTTAGTACTTATTTTAATGTTTTACATTTTAACATGGATCACTTTGATGGAATAATTTTAAGCATTACTCAACTGTAAAGGTGTGCGATAAATGTTACATTTTATGTGTTATGTTTTAATAAACATCCCGCCCAAGGGTTAACTACATACCCTGTCGCCCCATTTTTGTGAGCCAAATTCATTAGTTAGTGCTGGGCCCCCCTCTACAATGTAAGCATTTGTTTACACTAATAGGGTGTATCATACTCGGTATCACCCAGCTGCAACTCCGTCACATACGTATAGCTAGCTCCGGTGTCCACACTAACTAGTTTTTAATTATCTCCCTTATGATGCAGTATACAGTAACATTTATTGTATCAGCATTATCCTTTTCTTGTTTCTTTCTTACCTGTAAGGACAGAGAACAAACTTTTGCGTAAGTAAGGTGAAATAAAACCCGTATCTGGAGGGAGGAGATGGACATACTCTGCTTGTTTGGCTTTAAGTTTCTTCTGAACATCAGATAACTCTTGGTTGTGTTCGTCCAGTTCTTGTAAGAAAGTCACTGGGTCGGTGACATTGTACAGCTCCGCGAGGTGCTGCGACCTCCTAGTCAGCGCGGCCTCTATTTTCTGCTGATGCCTCCTGTGAGACCATACGAGGGTCAGCTGCTCCTTTCTTCTGGAGGTCTCTTCATGAACACACTTCTCTAGTTCTTCCAGTTGTCTCCTGATGTTCTTGAAGAGATCCTGGACTTCTTCTTCACGGACTGTAGTCTCATGGGCTTTACTGATGAGCTGCAGGAACTGATCTTCAGGATACTTATATCTCTCTGCAATTATTTCCTGCAGAACCTGGCTCATATTTGTCTTTTTCTTCTCATTGGCCTCTTCTAGTGTCATCACCTGATGTCCCGCGTGCTCCCCGAATGAGCAGCAGGACACACAGACACAGGTGTTGTCTATAGGACAGTAATATTTCAGGATCTCATTGTGTCTGGAGCATTTTTGACCCTTAAGTGTCAGGGTAGGTCCAATAAGATTGTGAGTCACAGACCTGTTATGGGCGGTGAGATGTTCCTCACACATGGAGGTCTCACACTGCAGACAGGATTTCACAGCCGGGACAGGAGACTTTGTGCAGTAAGTACAGAAGATTGTGGTCTCCTCCATCTCAGGCTGAGTAGATGAGAAACGCTCCACTATATTCTCCACCTTCCGGTTCTTCTCCAGGGCCGGACGCTCCGGATATTCTGCTCTGCAGTCAGGACAGGAATACACTCCAGCCGCCTCCTGTGTATCCAGTGCAGTCACAATACAGGAGCGGCAGAAGAAGTGTCCACATCTCAGGGATACGGGATCTGTATAGAGGCTCAGGCAGATGGAGCAGTCCAGCTCGTCCTTCAGATCAGCAGCCATTCTGAAAAATGTAGAAATGAAGGTAACAGTGTCAGGACTCTGAATATTTTGATTAACTCTCAGATTCCAATATATTTTTCTATCTACTGGCTAACACGGTATAAATATTCTTTACCTGATTAACTTTTGGACATTCTTGCCCTCTTCTAAGATGCTTTGTGTGCCTTTTGTCTTCCTGCCTTTATAAACTCCACCCCAGCCTCTAGACATTTCTAGAGTAGAGTATTCTGCTTTTGTTTCATCTACCTTACTTCCTGCTCCTAGTGACTTCTCAAGTTCTCTGCCTACTTCTGCAAGACCTGTGTGTATCTCCTGTTGCTGCTCATCAGAGGTTCTGCTCCCTACATCTGTTACCAGCATTCCTTCTGCCTCTGGCTGCTTCCTCCGCTGCGGCTCTTGCCTCACCTGCCTTTGCTGTCACATAAGCTGGTTGCTTTGTTAAGTGCTCCATTGCTTCCTACATTCAAATAGATACTGAGCACAAGACTGTTCTGGACTTCTGGACTCTAGTAATTTTCTCTGCATCTGGTTCTAGACTTTCTAAGACTTCCTTTCCCAGACCTCCCTGGATGATTTAATGTGTTATATAGAGTTGCTTAAACATCTCCCTGTTTGGACTTGCCATAGACTTGCCTTTTACAGTATCTCCAAGTGTAAACTGCACTTTACAGAGACTGCTATGCTAATTGCATTTACCTGTGAGGTTTTTCAACAGACTTTTCATTACGTTTTCATTTAATATGTACACTGTGTGTTTATGGACTTTGACTTTTCCTCTGCACTTTGTTGTTTATCACCATCTGTTATAATATAGACTATTTCACCTATAAATTGTGGTCTGTTGTGTCTTTGCTCCACACAAAAAGACTCCCAAGTTATCCATTATAATTATTACAAACAGCTATAAAAGGTATTATAATACAATACAGTTATATAATCTATAGGATGCCTTTCGGCTGCATGCACATAGCAGTATTTCAGGTACTGTACTATAGTGACTTTCACTGTTATATACTGTACCTCCATGTGTGGCGCCCCTGCGACCAGAGGGTGAACTGCAGCCACATGAGGTAAGACTGTTGACTTTAGACACACACACACCAACACACACTGACCCACACCCAGAACTCTGTCAGGCAAGGGGGTCGCAGGAGTTTAGAGAAGTGTTGGTGGAGAGTAAGATGGACTGGACAAGTGGGTGGCGGAACCGTAGTAAAACACAGGAACACAAAGTTGGAGGCACTGATTCCAGGAGGAGAGGTTCCCTGGAGGACGCAGAACCTTGGAGGCAGATTCTCAAGGGAGATAGCTCGCTCTAAAGCCAGAGGCAAGCTAAGAAAGCCACAAGCAGTAACACCCCACAGCTACACAGAGGATAGTGGGAGGACAATGGGCCTGGTAGCCACAACCACCTTAGCTGACCGGAGTACCCAGAGCTGAGAGCCAGAGAGACAGAGGGAGCTTGGTGAGCCCAAATCCAGAGAGCCTCCCAAACATGCAAAAAAATCAAAATAGATGGTTGCGCCACACTGCAAATTTAGGGGTATAAATTCCCGTTACACTGTACGTATCACTCACCTAAGTTGGTTGTGCCCTCTGCACAACTAGATTAACCGCAAGTAGGTGAGATTTTTTATGCAGGATCCCTGTCTTCATCTATTGCCTGTCTCCCCTTTTCACCCAGGTCTGTGCTCCGTCTCTCACACGTGCACCGTCCCGTGCACGTGCAGGGGCCAGGTTTCTGTTTTCTTCAGCAAGGTCCTCTCCCAGAGCTGCTCGTACCACTCTCCCCGAAGGGTGAAAGGAACGTAATGCAATAATAAATGTGGTATATAGAATGAGCGCTAGGGATAACGGAACAAGCCGAACGCTTTTGTAGACATTAACCTATAAGTTTATTACGATAAACACAGTACAGGTCCTTCTCCCACAACGCGTTTCGACACTACATGCGTCTTCCTCAAGTGGATACTGGACCTCTATCAGACTTCCCTTATATCCTATCTCTTTACCAATCATTATACAAAGGTGTGTGTTTTTTGTTTTTCTTTCTTCTCCTTCCACTCTCCTTCCACACCCCTGTTAACCTAATCTTCTATGTAAACCTAAATAACCTTACCTGCCATACAGTCTATATTATTAAATATCTATAGTTCATGCTTAAAATCCTTTGAATTACATCAAAGATACATTATAATCACATTAAAATTACATTAAAAATATATTAAACCAAATATTAAAATAATAAAATCACATTTAACATATAAAAACATATTCATCATATAAAATTACCCCTTACTTCAAGTGTTCTCTAACCCATCTGGCCACTCCACACACACCCCAACCCATCCACCCAACCTCCGACCAACCCGCCGGCCGCAGCGAACCGACGGACGCACCGCCCCACTGTATACAGTCACAAAATGGAGCAATGTGTTCACGACTCCACCGCAACCAGCAAGCCGGACAGACAGGTCGGCGCGTGCAAGGTGGCCCATAGAGTCAATTATTTATTTTTGATTTATTGATATATTTATTAATTATTCTGAAAAAACATATTATATATTCTATGACTATATATTATTCTCCAAAGAAAGGTTTAAACCTTCAGGAGACAAAGTGCCCATTTTAAATATCCAAAATGTTTCCTTTCTACACAATTTATTAACCCTATCATGCACATCTTCCCCTATTTGATCAATAATGGTTAATCTCAAGCTTGAGGGATCCTTTTCATGTGTTTGCGCATACTGTCTGGATACACTATGTTTCAGGTACCCATTCTTAATATTAAATCTATGTTTATTCAACCTCAAGAATGGGTACCTGAAACATAGTGTATCCAGACACTATGCGCAAACACATGCTATTCTCCTTCTCCTCCGCTCACAACAATGACCACAAGTGCTGGCACTTGCTTCCTTCTCGCTCTCTGCCACAACTCAGGCTGACTAACTTCCTTTTTCTACCACCCCAACTTCCATCCCCTTCCTGCCTTGGGACTGGGCCCTCCCTCCTGCGGATCTGCCCATGGTCCCCTCCTGTCTCTAGGGATGTTGGGTGTGTGTGGTGAGGGTCTTGCATTGCCATTCCAATTTCCTGACAACAGGGACATTACACCCGTGGATCGGGTGCAGTACCCCTTGTGGCGACGAGACCAGTGTGGCGCTACAACAGCACTTCCTGGGGCGGTCCCCGACCCTCTTGTATATACGGTATTACCCTGCTCTCCAGAGCCCGGCCTCTCTCTGGAGGACCCGGACCTGTTGGGCAGCGGCCCATGGACCCGCTTTAGCGCTGTGAGAGAGCAGCTCAGCAGGGAGGTTAGCGCTTGAGTTACATCATCCTTAGTTGTCAGCGGTTCACTCCCTGCTGAAGCTCAAGCCGGCAGCTGGTCACCTAGCAGAGATACCCTACCGGCAACTTTTTAAGCCCGCCACTTGATTCAAATTGGGGTGGGCGCAGTTTCCTGCGTGCGCTTCGGAAAAAAGAGACCTGCCCACCCGCCGTTTCAAATCCATGGCGGTGGGATGTGGTGGTGGAGGGGAGCGTTCCGCCGTTAGGGGATAGTCAATTACACCCGTCCCTCTCTCTGCGTCTCCCGGCTTTTGTAACTGATAGCTAACCATCCCCCCCAGTACTTACGTTCACAGAGAGCCGGCAGGGGGAATAGTCGTGGGGGGAAGGGGGGGGAGGGAAGCGCATAGCACATGCGCATAGCACAGAAAAGCTGATGGCAAGGGAACAAGGGTAGGGAATTACAATCCTGGGATAACCTCGGGATACCGGGGACCGGGGAGAACCTAGCCCCTGTGCTGCCTGAGGCGAACTGTAAAATGCACCCAACCTTCCCCTCCCGCTAGTGATTTTTTTTTTAATCACTAGAAGTAAATCTGGTTCTTACAGATTCTATAATATTGAGGATAATATTGGATATTTTAGTTAGTGAAATAGAAAAAAAGATGTCTAGACACAAGGATGTCAGCGCCATCACACGCACATACAAGAACCACACAGAAGAATCCAGTACAAGGATCATTAATGACAATGGCGGCTTGGTACAAGCTACAGACACACAATGATGGCTGCAGAGTTGTGTTCCTATAGGCAGACACAATCGTGTATCTGACCCACCCCAAGGCCTTGGGCTCTCGGGTCCCGGGCGTTTTAAATGGATGCTGTCACTGGTGGCAAGAGCCCGGGCCCGTGGCCCTGGTGGTCGCTGAAAAATAAAATGATAAACTGTAATGTTCGTGACGCCACCTACGGTATCTGGTGATGATTTATGCTGTGATGATGGAATTATGCAGGGCACAGCCACCATTGAAGGGTCGGGTTTAACCGGTTTGGCGGCACAGCGCTAAACTCATCCACCGCTTCCGGAGCCAGTCGTCCGTCCTGCACTGGGTCCTTCTGACCGGGTGTTACCGGTCCAGATTAGGGTGTTAGCTGACCCCCGAGGATCTCCCTTCTGTCTGGGTTACCTTAGTGTCTGGTGCCACTCACAGGGTCCCTCTTCTCTCTTTGCCCTCACAATCTTATCTGACTAACTTCTTTCCCTCTCTTCACTACCCACCTAAAACTCCACCCACCAAGATCAGTCCTCTTAGCAACAGGTTAATCAATTGATCCCCTGCTCTAGGTGTGTGTGAATGCGTGTGATGAGGGTCTCAGATTAACATCCAAATCCCCTGGTAACAAGGATACTACACACACTGGTGCAGTACCCCTCCGCGCCACACACCCCAATAGCACAGGAGGCAGCACTGATTGCCAACCTAATGTCTAACTAGTCAGACATGTCCAAAAAAGAGGAAAATAGGGGCACAATGAAAAGTAACTACCGTGTTTCCCCGAAAGTAAGACAGGGTCATACATTCTTTTTTTGTGCCAAAAGTGGCCCCCTGTCTTACTTTCGGGGGGGGCCTTACATTGGAGGCCCCACCATCCATCCATCCACACACTGCAGCCATCCATCCACACATTCCCACACATACAGACAGACACATGCATACACATATATACACACCACACACACCCACACACACACATAGCACCGCTTCTTACCGGGTCCGGTGTGGGGTCCCCGATGGTCCTGTGCCGTCCTCTGTGCTCCGGTCCGATCCCCGAGATGATCCGCTGCCGTCCGCCGTGTTCGGTGCCGTTTTGCACCGGTATTGCCGGTCCCAGGCTCCATGGTCCCTGCTCTTCCAGAGTTCAGGCCGCAGCTCCGCCCAGGTCACAGTGTGGGCCAATCAGCATAGTGGCGCTCAGAAGCAAGCGTCATCGGGCGCTTGCCTCTGACGTCAGCGCCGCTATGCTGATTGGCCCACACTATGACCTGGGCGGAGCTGCGGCCTGAACTCCGGAAGAGCAGGGACCATGGAGCCTAGGACCGGCAATACCGGTGCAAAACGGCACCAGAACACGGCGGACGGCAGCGGATCATCTCGGGGACCGGACCGGAGCACAGAGGACGACACAGGACCATCGGGGACCCCACACCGGACCCGGTAAGAAGCGGTGCTATGTGTGTGTGTGTGGTGTGTATATATGTGTATGCATGTGTCTGTACATGTGTATGTATGTATGTACACCCCCCCCCCCGTGTTTCCCCCCCTACCCTGCCTTACATTTGGGGGGGGGTCTTACATTAGCAGACCCCCGTCCCGCCCCCCACCCTGTCTTACTTTCGGGGGGGTCTTACTATCGGGGAAACACGGTATGAGGAGGTTGTGGCCTTTATGGGCAAATTAGTAGCTGCTCACCTGGAGGTGTTGTGCGCCCCCGCACAACACCGGTTAGCGCTTTGCAGCTCCCTGCCTCCGACTTCGTTACCGCCACTACTCCTTCTGGTGGGGACTGTCACATGACCGGAACTTCATCACCACAGGTCCTACACCGCTGTTGCAGTTACCCGGCAACCGCAGGTCTTCCACCTGATGAAGGCAGCTACCTGTCTGTTGAAACGCGTTGTGTGCTATATAAGAGACGTATAATAAAGCTTTGAATACCACAAAGTCCTTCTCTATCTTCTCTATCCCTCGGCGCTCCTAAAAAGACCGTTTCTTGTATTTCCTAGTCAGACATGTCCAGCATTCAGCACCGTCCACACACACCAAACAAATCACATTACAGGGTGTGGGTCCCGGTTGGGAGGACGGGGGGTCGTGATACTACGGCCGTTTGCGCGAGTGG
Source organism: Allobates femoralis (assembly GCA_033576535.1). Taxonomy (NCBI): domain Eukaryota; kingdom Metazoa; phylum Chordata; class Amphibia; order Anura; family Aromobatidae; genus Allobates; species Allobates femoralis. The sequence goes on along the minus strand of JARQOC010000011.1, from coordinate 236,922,351 downwards.
CGCTGGCGGTGCAATCCGGATTGCACCCACCGGGCACCATTTGCAGCGCGAAACGGCCGTAGTATCACGACCCCCCCGTCCTCCCAACCGGGACCCACACCCTGTAATGTGATTTGTTTGCACAATAAAGCGCTGAGAACAGAGGAAAACCGAGTGCTGCTTCTCTATGAACAAACAACAGGAAGTGACTATACTCAGGAAGTGTGCACCAGTGTATTCTGACAGCGTGAATGCAAGGAAAGCGTCCAGACATCCCGGGGCTGCACAAAAGCCCAGGAAACAGCTGCTCACCCAGGACCCTGACGATTTAAAGGGGCACTGACCCTAAGAAGTGCTGGCCACCGCTATAAAAATGGAAGTTACACCATATGCAACGACCTGCAGTCTGAGCATCAACAACCGCCACTGCGCTAAGCTGGGAAAATGGCGCGTTTTCCTCCCACAGACCACGCCTCCTCCCGAAACGCGTAGCCAATCACAAGCGCCGCACACTGGGCTGTCTGGAGCTAAAAGCAGGGGCCCGTACAAGTGAGTTGAGGAAGGGATGTGGGAGGGGGAAATGGGGAACAAGTGCCACCGAGCAACCGCCGCTCTAGAGAAACATGGCTGGATGTATGTACTGAGGGCGGCACTGGACCTGGTGTGTAAGATATGGCCAATCAGTCCTGCAGCAGAGGGACAATGCATCCTGCACCAGGGGCGTACAGAGAAATCATGGGGCCCCATAGCAGAAGTTATAATTGGGTTTACCCTATCCCCCAAAAAATAATATTTTTTGGGTCACATTGATACATACGTCTCTCACAACTCTTCAGCCCTTACAAAGTAATTTTCCTTCTATTGAAGCCCTACATCTCTCTTTAATTTCCCCCATAAAGTATGATGCCAACATTGTGTCCCACAAACACTGTATGATCCCCAACCCCAAGTGTCTTCCTCCACATACACAGTATGACCACCCTACTGTACTCCCTTAAAGGGGTTGTCCAGGCTTTTGCTATACTTCTTGTCTGTATCTAGGCTGCATAATGTTCGCAGTTTGTAATATCATCCTGTCAACATTTTGCATAGTTACCCAGATATCACCTATTTGCGGCTGCCAGGGAACATCCAAGGGGAGTGTTTGTGTTGGAGGCTGCCTGTAAATGGTAAACAGGTCGTTAGCCCAGATTCCTACAAACACGCCCCCTCCCCCAACTCTCACTATGCCCGGCCACCCCAGACTGCTACAGCTCCCAATGTCACTACCCACCCCCATTGTACACTGCTCCACTGACACACTGTGCCGAATCGGCTGCTGTGAAGGCGATTTGGTACAATGTGTCAGAGCAGTCGGGACCATTGCATGTGTGTGCGCTCACCCCGTGGTCTCTGTGGAGGGGTGCCGAAGACTGCAGCCCGATGCTTCTCTCTATTGCTCCTGTACCAAAGAGCCAGCGGATGCGGTATAGAGAAGGCCGCTCTACCGGTTCTGTGCCCCGCTCCATGGTACAGGAGGAATGGAGAGACGCATTGGGCTCCACACCACAGAGACCCGGGCTGCGGACCTCAGCTCCTCTGCACAGAGCCCACAGGGTGAGCGCACACACATGCAGCAGTCCCCACTGCACTGACACACTGTACCGAATCGCCTTCACAGCAGCCGATTCGGCACAGTATGTCAGTGGAGCAGTGTACAATGGGGGTGGATGGTGACATTAGGGGTTGGGGTGGGTATGAAGGATCCTGGGGTGGCCGGGCATAGTGAGAGTGGGGGAGGGGACGTGTTTGTAGGAATCTGGGCGTAAACGACCAGTTTACCCATTTACAGGCAGCCTCCAACACAAACACTCCCCTGGATGTTCCCTGGCAGCCGCAAATAGGTGATATCTGGGTAACTATGCAAAATGTTGACAGGATGAATATTACAAACTGTGAACATTTTGCAGCCTAGATACACATATGAATTATAGCAAAAGCCCGGACAACCCCTTTAACTACCCTGGCGCAGTATGATCCCCAACTCTCACCACCACACAGCCTTCCATCTTTGTACGGTATAATGGCCCCCAATGCAGCCCTCCATTAAGTATAAAGACTCCCTCCAAGTATTATCATGTCTCCCACAGAGCCCTCCAAATATTATAATGACTTCCATATAGCAGAATTGGCTCCATATATTATAATGCATCGTCCATAGTCCTCCATATAGTATATTGTACCGCCATAGTCCTCCATATAATACTGTATAATTGACTCCATATAGTATAATGCACCCCCAAATTCCTCCAATATTACACCCCCCACAGTCCTCCATATAGAATAATGCACCGCCACAACCTTCTATATAGAATAATGCACCGCCACAGTCTTCCATATAGAATAATGAACCGCTGCATTCCTACATATAAACCATGTTCCAAATTATTATGCAAATTGGTTTTAAGTGTCATAGGGGTTTTTTTTTCAATGAACCCCATTGCTGGTCTTGTGTCTCAGGGTCTTTGGATCATTGAAATCAATCTCAGATCCCCGTGATAATTAGTTTGGCAGGTGAGCCCAATAAAAGGAAAACTGGGTGTTCCACAATATTACACAGGCCAAAGTTATGAAGAAGGGAAAGAAAAAGGATCTCTGCTGCCGAAAAGCAACAAATAGTGCAATGCCTTGGACAAGGGATGAAAACATTTGATATTGCGGGAAAACTTAAGTGTGATCATCGTATTTTGAAGAGATTTGTGGCTGATTCTGAGCACAGACGTGTTCGTGCAGATAAAGGCAGAATGAGGAAGGTTTCTGCCAGGCAAGTTCATCAGATTAAGAGAGCAGCTGCTAAAAAGGCCTTACAAACCAGCACAGATATGTGAAGCTGCTGGAGCCTCTGGAGTCCCTCCAACCTCAAGGTGTAGGATCCTTCAAAGGCTGCTGTGGGGCATAAACCTACTATTCGGCCTCCCCTAAACAGTGATCACAAGCAGAGACGGTTGCAGTGGGTCCAGACATACATGAAGACTAATTATCAACCAGTCTTGTTTACTGATGAGTGCCGAGCAACCCTGGATGGTCCAGATGGATGGAGTAGTGGATGGTTGGTGGATGCCACCATGTCCCAACAAGGCTGCGACGTCAGCAAGGAGGTGGAGGAGTCATGTTTTGGGCCAGAATCATTGGGAAACAGCTGGTAGGCCCCTTTAAGGTCCTGAAGGTGTGAAAATGACCTCTGCAAAGTATATAGAGTTTCTGACTGAGAACTTTCTTCCATGGTACAAAAAGCAAAAACAGGAGCAAAATCATCATGCAGGACAATGCTCCATCTCATGCTGCAAAGAAGAATACCTCTGTGCCATTGGCTGCTATGGGCATAAAAGGAGATAAACACATGGTGTGGCCACCATCTTCCCCTGACCTCAACCCTATAGAGAACCTTAGGAGTATAATCAAGCAAAAGCTCTATGAGGGTGGGAGGCAGTTCACATCAAAACAGCAGCTCTGGGAGGCGATTCTGACATCATGCAAAGAAATACAAGCAGAAACTCTCCAAAAACTCACAAGTTCAATGGATGCAAGAATTGTGAAGGTGACATCAAAGAAGGGTTCCTGTGTTACCATGTAACTTGGCCTGTTAGGATGTTTTGGAGTTAAATAGCTTTTTATTTCAGTGAATGTGACCTCCTAATGCTGCAAATTCAACACATCAGCATTTTCACTTCTTTAAAACATATCAAATGTTTAGAAACTCTCCTGTGCCGAATAATGTGGAACAGGGCATTTAGAGTTTGGTTTAATTTTGAAGATTATACTGTTATCATTGGGAGATTTCTTCAATAAAATTCCATGTATACTCTAACGGATGATGACTTTTATTACACTGACTGTCACCTGCACCGAATATTTAGGAAAATCAGAGAAAAAGAACATTTGCATAATAATTTGGAACATGGTGTAGAATAATGCACCCCATAGTCCTCCATATAGAATAATACACTCCTATAGTCCTACATATAGTATAATGCACCCCCACAGTCTTCCAGATAGTATCTTGCACCCCATAGCCCTCCATAGATGGATGGAGGGATAGAGGGATGGATAGAGGGATGGAGGGAGAGAAGGATGGATAGAGGGATGGATGGATGGATGGACGGAGGCAGAGAGGGGAAGGATGAAGGATGGATAGAGGGAGCGAGGGATGGATGGATGAAGGGATAAATGGATAGAGGGATGGATGGATGGAGGAGATGGATAGAGGGAGGCAGGGAGGGGAGTTGGATGGAGGATGGATGGATAGAGGGAGGGATAGATAAGTAGAGGGATGGATGGACAAAGGGTTAATTGATAGATATAGAGGGTGGATGGATGGAGGATAGAGGGAGGGAGGAAGAAAGGAGTGATGAGGGAGGGAAGCAAGGAGTGATGGATAGGTGGATGGATGAGGCAGAGAGGAGAGGATGGATGATAGAAAGAGGGATGGATAGATGAAGGGACAGATGGATAGAGGGATGGATGGAGAGAGGGAAGGAAGAATAGATAGAGGGATATAGATGGTGCATGGATGGATGGATGGATAGAGGGAGCAGGAATAGATAAAATAGATGGATGGATAGAGCAGCACATATATAACAGATATATCACACACAGTGCACACATTGTACACACAGCCACATTATAGTCACTTACAGTATGTGTCAGGCTGCAGCGTGTTATCTTCAGCTCGGAGAGCTTTACTTTCACTTTGTCTGGCACTGCAGGCGCCGCTCCCTTTCCTCTCTGTAGGAAGAAAGGACAGAGCACAGAGGAGGGAAGGCTTCCTCTTGTTCCTTACCCCATCTCCACGGAGAATCCTTAGCTTTGCCCTTCGTGGGTTTGCCTACTAGGAGGTCTTGCAGGGGAGCAGCCTTCTTGCGTAACTCCTTGATGAACCTCCGATAGTAGCCCACTAAGCCCAGAAATTGACGTACTTCCTTGATGGTTTTGGGTTCTGGCCACTCTGATTGCTGTCACCTTGTCTGGATCAGGGGCCACGCCTTCAGCACTGACTATGTGTCCCAGGTACTGTACTCTTGGCTTTAACAGGTGGCATTTTGATGGTTTCAGCTTCATCCCATATTTGGCCAGAGCTTCAAATACCTCTGCTAGATGAGTGACATGTTCTCCATAGGTCTTGGAGTACTCGATCACGTCATCCATGTAGAACAGTACCGTCTCAAAGTTCTTATGCCCCAGACAACTCTCCATCAATCGCTGGAAGGTTCTGGGTGCATTACATAGTCCGAAGGGCATGCTGTTGAATTCTCACAGGCCCATAGGTGTGGTGAATGCCGTCTTCTCACGATCTTCCTCGGCTACGGACACCTGCCAATACCCACTAGTAAGATCTAAGGTGGAGAAGTAGTTGGCAGGCTTCAACGCAGCTAAGGATTCCTCTATGCGAGGTAACGGGTAAGCATCTTTGTGTGTTATGCGGTTTATTTGCCTATAGTCTACACACATTCTCATACTGCCATCCTTTTTCCTGACTAGGACTAATGGGGCTGCCCAGGGGATACAGCTATCTCGTATGACCCCTGCGTCCTTCATGTCCTGTAACATTTCTTTGGCTTTTTGATAATGTGCAGGTGGGATAGGCCTGTACCGCTCTTTGATTGGTGGATGTGTACCTGTGGGGATGTGATGTTGTACCCCTTTTATCCTACCAAAGTCAAGTGGATGCTTACTGAAGACTTGTTCAAATTTTTGGACTACCCGGTACACACCTTGCTTCTCATACACAGGAGTGGTGTCAGTTCTGACATGGAGCTGCTGGCTCCGGTCCTCCAGTGGCCCGGTTGTTTGATCAGGTTTTGCCCCTTTGGTATAGGATATGGTTCCCAATGTTTGGATCTCGTTGTTGTTGACCGTGTACAATTTGGCAACGGTGGTATACCTGGGTAATTTAACCTCTTCACTGCCACAATTTAAGATGCAAACAGGTACTCTCCCATTGTGTACATTAACCACCCCCTGGCTGTCAACAGTGTAGGTCTGTGCTCTGATGGTCTCCACTAACGCTTGATAGTCCTGCCCTCTCAGACCTATAGCTGCTCGACACAAAATCATCATTTCACTCATTGGGGGAATCACAATAGGTATAGGGTTCTGTCACCCGTGCTGCACCAATCTCACCCCTGTAATTGTTACCTGTTGATGGTGCAGCATGGCTCTGATCTCACGCTGGAGGACCTTCCTCTGACCGGGTCTGGCAGTGTTGCTAACAACATTAGTACCCAGTATGATATAAGGATTATTTGCATTAGTGGCTTCTGCTACTACACTACAAGGACCCCCTGGTTCTGCAATTCCACCCTCCCCACCTTTTTGGGACTTTCTCTAACCTCCATTACGGTGAGTGGTTCACCATTAGATGCATTAAGGGTAAGGTCTAGATCAGGCTGTTTCAGTTCTGCATCAGCCTAATATTTCTTATAAAGGATATAGGGAATGGTGGTCACCTGTGACCCAGTGTCCAATAGAGCAGGTGTAGGGATGCCATCCAGTACAATGGACAGAAACGGCCTCTGTCCGATGAAGGTCTTGTACCAGGTGGTTGGGCCCTGTTGATCTAGTCCTGAGGTTTGGCCCCGGCCAGGAGGCCGTTTAAGGACGTTCCTGGTGAGGTGCCCGACGTTACAGCGGTCGGCAGATGGGCTCCCCAGTGGAGCTGTAGCGGTCGGTGGGTCTTCCTCTGTACGCTGCAGCTTGCTTCCCTCGCATCCAGGGGACGTCCTCCGGGCTGTCGGCAAGTTGAATCAGCAGCTGAGGCTTGGCTTGGGTCTTGGTGCTGGCTGGTTGGCTTTGCTGTAACTGAGAGCGTCCATTAACTTAGCGATGTTTTTGCTCATCTGGCGCATCTCTGCTCGCAGGGAACATATTGGTCAGGCTGAGCACATTGTGCGTGGCTATAAACACAGGTAATGGTTTTGGGGTAGCCTGCACCTCACCACTGCACCACTGTTTAATAGCAGCTTCATGGGTCTCTACCGGCTTTAACCCTTTGATGGCCATCTCCTTCAGGGTGTTAAAGTCAGCTTCCGGATTGCTCAATGACCACCAGCGTACAGTCTTACTGTCCTCGGGGGATAGCAGTCCCCGGTTGAACTGTTCAATGAGGAGCTTGTTTTCGTCGGGTAAATTAGCGGGGCTGACATGTTTAAGGGCGGCAATGCTTCTTCCAGAAGTCAGGCATAAGCTCTTATGTCATCCCCGACTTTTGGTAGCAGTGATGGAAGCGCATGCGTATATCAACCTCATTGCACTCCTCGAAGGTAGCTCTCAGTTTATTGAATATAGCAGAGGCGGATTTGTGGTCTGCAATAGACCAAGACGCACTTTCTTTCTCTGCTGCACCAGTTAACTGTCCGAGTACCACAGCAGCGCGTTGTTGGCCGGTCATCGCATACATATCCAGGACGCTGTTGATCTTTTGTTTAAACTCATCCAATGTATCGGGGCGTCCGTCATACTGGGGTAACCACTTGGCTCCCGGGATGTATGGGAGTGACATCGCATTATCGGGGCGACTGCACCCGGAGCGCCGGAGGTGCTGGCAGTGCTACCGGAGGCAGCCGTGGACTGTCCGGTGTAATTCTGGGGGTCGACGTACGCACAGTCGTCGTTGCTGGAGGAGGCCGACATGTTGGAGGCCCCCCTAGTGAATTACAGCCAGTCCTTGAAGGGTTAAACAGTTCGGGAGTTTCCGGACTAGGCCGTGGCGCTCGGGAATGCTCGGCTGAGCGAGGGGCGGGCTTCAGTTTCGCGCTCTGCGGCTGGCACCCCCCTTTCCACCCGCTCTTCGGCGCAGTAATGGCGGCGTAGTTCAAACAGTCACTCAATACAGTAATACAGGGCACGGGATCCTGTTCGTGACGCCAGAAAGATATGTCAAGCCCCAGGCCGTGGGGTACTCGGGTATCAGGCAGCAGAGGGTTAACTTTTCACGGGGAATGGTGGCCGCGCCTGATCCCGTGTCCTGGGTGACACTTCAAAAAGGGAATTATGTACAGGGGACTATTTACAATTTGTTGTCGTGATGCCACCTGCAGTTTCTGGTGAAGTAGCACCAGCGCCACCACAATCCACTGGAGGTTAGTGGTATTGCAGCTGAGATGGTGTAGTCCTCCCAGGCAGGACTGGACCTCTGAGGCAGCGTAGTAGAAAGGGACAGGTTGAAGTGGAGCTGGGATGGTATAGGGAGCGTTGGAACAGTCTATGGGGGATACTGGGAGTGGAGAGGAAGGATACACACACGCAGGAAAGTCTCTTTTACCTTTTACTGATGTTAAGCAGGTAAAATGATCCAGGGCACTGACGGGTGGACAGGATGCACAGTGGGTCCCCACAGCAAGTGGGTATAAGGCCTCCTCTGCTCTGTGTATTTGTCTGAAGCACAGCCTGCTTGCAGCCTGACTTGCCTCCTCTCTCTTCAGGTACCGTCACACGTGGCAATATTGCTTGCAATTTCACTGGCAATTTGCTGGTTACAGTGAAATCATGGACACATTGTTCCTTTTGTACGCGGCATCAAAATAGACCAATGTCTCCATGATTTCACTGCAACCAGCAAATTGCCAGTGAAATTGCCTAGCAATATTGCTGTGTGTGACGGTACCTTTACTGACTGTAGTGCCTTCCTCTCCTCCTGTGCGGTCTCCGGGATACCTTCTCCTGACCACTGCGGCTTTGCTCTGCTGTGTCTGGCTCCCTCTCTTGACCCACAGGACAGACCGGGTAGCTGAAGCCTCCACGGTGCAATGGGGTTTTCTGTGGCCTTATAATGTCCCACAGGTGCGGATCCCCAATATCCGGTGTTTCTCTTGGGACGAACTCTCTCAAGCTCCTCGCTCCCTTTTGCTGTCCTAAGCTTCTCGCCTTCAGTCCCACTTAGGCTTGTGGGACGTAGAAGGGCCACTCCCGGTCACTGGTTCAGGCCTAATCACAGCACCAACCACCAGGATGTCCTTGCAGCTCTCCTAGCGTCTGCACACTCTGACTAACTCCTCCCCCAGCAGCAGTATTTATAGGGATCTTGCCTAAGGGCAGCAAGTAGAGCTCCCCCTACTATGCTGGGGTGGAAGGTGTTGTATGTAGTAGGTACCTGCTGTGTAAACCCAGATGTGCATTTACAGAGGTCTGTGGCTACCTGCGTGAGCAGGGCGCCACACATGCATCTGGCTATATTTCACCCCGTACAGGCTTATAGTGCTGCATGAACAAGCATCCGAGGTTCTGCAGATGCCAGCCTCCATGCACCGGCAGCCCCCTGACATACTTTCACAGGCTGGAGGGGTCGGTCAGTATCCTTTCATTGGCAGGTGCAGGACTTTTTAACCATGAGAGTGAGATGGGGTAACCGCAGCTAAACACATGGCTACCTCGGTGTAGCCGGGTCCTAGGATCATGGACCAAGCCAATCAGCAATGGTTAGTGGTGAGTATCTATCTCCTGGGGGAGGCTGGTATGGAGTCAGGGACAACGCAAAAAGTATGTGATATTTTCGATGTAGCGGGTATTGTTAGACCTCTGACTTTCACTGCCAACCGCGACTTCATGCCAGTGATTCCCCTCTTTTGATTATACATTAGGCGTTTTCCCCGCTGTTTTATTTTACTGATTGTTTATGTACGCGGTGTATGTGTAAGTGTACACATATGATATGCGGCCGCGTATATGCGCTTGTGGATGTGTTAGCATAAACACTGTGTGCAGAATTATTAGGCAGATGAGTATTGTGATCACATGATACTTTTTATCCATGTTGTCCTCCTCCAGGCTGTATAGGCTGAGAGCCAACTACCAATGAAGTAATCAGGTGATGGCATCTCTGTAATGAGGAGGGGGGGTGGTGTAATGACATCATCATCCTATATAAGGTGTGCTTAATTATTAGGCAAATGCCTTTTCTTTGGCAAAATGGGTCAGAAGAGAGATGTGACGGCTCTGAACAGTCCACAATTGTGAGATGTCTTGCAGAGGGACGCAGCAGTCTGGAAATTGCCAAACTATTGAAGTGTGATCACCAAATAATCAGACGTTTCATGGTAAATAGCCAACAGGGTCGCAAGAAGCGTGAGGGCAAAAAAAGCGCAAAATAACTGCCCATGAATTGAGGAAAATCAGGCGTGAAGCTGCCAAGATGCCATTTGCCACCAGTTTTGCAATATTTCAGAGCTGCAACATTACTGGAGTATCAGAAAGCACAAGGTGTGCCATACTCAGGGACATGGCCAAAGTAAGGAAGACTGAAAAATGACCACCTCTGAACGAGACACAAGGTAAAAGACTGGGCCAAGAAATATCTGAAGACTGATTCTTCAAAGGTTTTATGGCCTGATGAAATGAGAGTGACTCGGGGGCGTGGCCTGACGCTACATGTGAGCAGACGCGGGGCAGAGATCCTCCGCCGCCATAGAGCCTAATTATCCTGCTCAGAGCATTGTGAAGCAGCTTTCCGGGCACCGATCGATGTCTGAGGATCCCTGGAGCCAGGGGAGAGCATCGGAGCGGCTTAAAGAGGCGGAGATGGTCCGCAGGAGGCAAAGAGACGCCGGAGCCGGGAACAGCACGGCCGGGCAAGATGGCGCCGAAAGGGAGGAGGAGGCGGGCAGACGAAACGCGGCATATGCAAGAACCATGGAGGTGGCTGAGAGGCTGCAGCAATACGCCAGGAACACCCAAAGTAAGGTGAAACCGGTACAACAGGAGGGGGACGAGGATAATGGGGAGGAGATGGACACAAATAAGGAGCTTGAAGACGGGGTGGAGGAGGATGAGACCCTGCAGGAGGGGGAGGAGGTCTCTGGATCTCAGCAATCTGAGCCCATGGTGGAAGGGGAACCAACACTGAAAGATGTATTCCAAATAGTGCTTTACTGCAAGTCTGCCCTAACTGCCCTGACTCAACAAGTAAATACTGTAAGAGAAGAGATGGGAGGAATAAAAGCTGCAATGCATAAGACTAACACAAGACTGACTGAGGTGGAAAAGAGAGTGGGGGAGTCGGAGGATACAATGGTGGTAGTGCAAAAAACACAGCAGCAACATGGAGTGAGAATAACTGCAGCTGCTAATAAATCTGACGACCTCGAGAACAGATCGAGGCGCAATAACATTCGTATGGTGGGGTTCCCGGAGAGAGTGGAGGGACGAGACCCCACGGAATTTGTGGAGAAATGGCTACTGGAGAAATTTGGTGCAGCTCAATTGTCACGGGTATTTGCAGTAGAAAGGGCACATAGGGTCCCCATGAGACCTCCAGTCCCCGGAGATGACCCCGTACCATGCTGGCCAGGATTTTAAATTGCCGGGATAGAGATACTATTCTGCGTAAAGCTAGTAGAATGCCGGAGCTGGACTTTGAAGGAAAACGTATTGAACTGTACCCGGATTACTCTGCAGAAGTCCAGAAACTTCGCATGAAATACAGCACTGTGAAGAAACAGCTTCGTGCGTGGAGTGTGAAATATTCTACTATATTCCCGGCAAAACTACGGGTAGAAGCCTTGGGAGGTGTACACTTTTTTCCTACACCGGAGGCTGCAGCAGCATGGATGGAGTGGAACCGCACTAAGCTTCAGGAGAGAGGAAATCGAGCTTGCACTGATTGACTGGAGTAAAGATCCCCTGCTTAATGTCGGGGTGGTATATGTTGGAGGTTAAGACTGGTCTAGGGAAGCTTTGCACAGGATTGCGGCACTGATAAGGTGCACTGAGAAGTAGTGGAGAGAGACGCAATGCTGTTGTGATCCCTGGAAAGGGTTCCACTCCATGGTTGCCCAGCTTCTCTGAGAGGAGGAGGGGTGTTTTTCTTGTTCTTTTTTCTTTTTCCGTATGACTGTTCCCTCCTATCGCTTCCATATTTCTACTATTATTTTTATTTTTACGTTGGAAGGGAAGATGTGTTTTCTGCCTTTTATCCTAATCATTAGGCACCGGTGTTTCGTCATTGTAATTTATGTTATGCTCTAATGAATATATGGGGTATATTGTTACAGGACTCTGAGAAGAAGAGAACTATTATTGATTATGTAGTGGTGGCGGAGGGCATGCCTGGCATCCTAAAGATGCAAGGGTTTGCCTACATGCGACTTATGGTTGTACAGCGTTGGGATTTGTTATATCCCCACTCTCACTGGGTTTTGTGGGAGTTTACATTTGGGGAGTTGGGAAGAGGGAGGGGGAAGGGGAGGGGAGGGTTGAGGGAAGTACGTATCTATCTATGCAACAAAAAGGGTTTTTATTTGCCAAAATATCGGGTCCACAGAGGGTGTTTGAAAAACCCGCAGAACATGTATACTGGGAATATCCATGAGTGATAGAGGTGTAAGACTGCTAAGTTGGAATGTTAGGGGACTTTCAGATAAAACTAAGAGAGCTGCTATCTTTAAATATATTAGAGAGAGTGCTGCCACGGTTACATGCCTCCAGGAGACCCATCTCATTAAAGAATCGTTACAATGGTTTCCAAACCCTGGATTATGAAAGCATACCACTCTACTTACTCATCTTATGCCAGAGGGGTGTCATTATTAATACACGCCGGGGCACACTATGAGGAACTGGAGGTGCATATTGATAAAGACGGACAATTTGTCTGGGTCTTCTGTAGGCTATTTGGGCGGGAGATGACCCTGGTGGCCCTCTACATTCCACCTCCATATTCTAAAAAGAAATTGCAAGAAGTGGTGGACCTAACTAATAGTAAAGGAAATTCAACGGTGCTCATAATGGGGGATGTAAACAACGTAATGAATGAGTTTTGGGATAAATTCAAAACAGGGGAAGTGACCGGGAGGATAGATAGGTTGTCGACATTTGGGCAATACGTAACGGAATTGGGGTTAAGAGATGTATGGAGAGTGAGACATGAGGGAAGAAAAAAGTTCTCCTGTTATTCTGCTACACATGGCACATTGTCTAGGATAGACCTGGCATTAGGAGATATAACAATGGATGCCATGGTGACGGACGTTGACTATTTACAAAGAGCCCTCTCTGACCACAGTCCACTACAAGTAACACTACAGCTAGAGACCAGATCAGAACGACGGGGGGATGGTCCTTACACCCGACATGGCTCAAAACGTTAGATCTATCTATCATTGGGAATGAACTGGAGATGTTTTTTAGAGAGAATGAAGGGAGTGCGGAGGCGACTGTTGTGTGGGACACCATGAAGGCCTACTTGAGGGGGATTCTCATTAGAGACATTGCACAGTGTAAAACCCGGAACAGGGCAGCAGATCGTGAGGTGAGAGATGCTCTGACTGGGGCAGAGGCTGAATGGATATTAAACCCTACGAGGGAGTCTCATGATAAATTTAAGAGGGCACAGGAAGAGGTGAATAAGATGCACATGGTGAGGAGTGAGAGAAAGAGGGCATTTCAACAGTCCATATTTTTTGAGGAGGGGGAGAGAGTGGGTCGACTGTTGGCGGTGGTTTCGGCAGCCCAAAGGGAAAGCAACCGGGTTTACAAATTGAAGGATGCAAATGGTGTGGAGGTTACAGACACACCTGGCATCCTGGAAGTGTTTAAAACTTTTTACACCGATTTGTACACATCGGTTGCAAGAGCTGGGGATGAGGAAATGGAGGAATTTCTGGGGGGAGTAGATCTGCCTACAATAACTGAGGAAGAAAGACAGAGGTTGGATGCGCCCATAGGAGTGGAGGAGGTAGAAACAGCTATTTTGTCTATGCCGGCCAATAAATCACCAGGGAATGATGGTATTCCGGGGGAAGTATATAAGGTATTTTCAGAACTGTTGGCACCTAAACTGAAACAAGTCTTTGATGAGGCAAGGGAAAAGGGGGCGCTTGCACGGTCTATGGAAGAGGCCAGTGTGGTGGTATTGCCGAAGGAGGGGAAAGACCCAGCGAATGCAGAATCCTATAGACCAATATCCCTACTGAATACTGACATCAAGGTATTAGCTACCATCCTTGCCACTTGCCTGTCTGGGGTCATACAAAATCTAATACATACAGACCAATCTGGGTTTGTCCCCGGTCGATCAACAGCAATTAATCTGAGACGATTATTCCTTAATCTTCAAATTCCGGCAGACAATGGTGGCAGGAGGGTGGTGATATCGCTTGACGCAAGAAAGGCATTCGACAGTGTGGAATGGAGGTACCTATGGAAAATTATGACAGCAATGGGATTTGGGGAAGGTTTTCTGTCCTGGGTGAGGTTGCTGTACTCTTCCCCCCGAGCAGTGATCAAAGTGAATGGGGCACGGTCGGAGGCATTCAGATTACACAGGGGAACCAGGCAGGGGTGTCCGCTGTCCCCGCTATTGTTTGCGGTGGCGGTAGAGCCTCTAGCTGCCAAAATCAGAGTATCTCAGGAGGTGGTTGGATTCAGATATGGAAATATCATGGAAAAGATCGCGCTATATGCGGATGATATTATGTTATTCTTGGAAAATGCGGGAGACTCTCTGGAGAGTGCTATGAACATAATTCAGCAGTTCGGTAATATCTCTGGTTTGACAATAAATTGGCATAAATCCTGTATTATGGCAGTGGACAGGGACATAGGCATAGATGAAGTCGCTGAGGAGGGAAGACAACTTCAGATAGTGACTCAGTTCAAATACCTGGGGGTGTGGGTGGCTCTCCCCTTGGCAAAGTATTGGGACCTTAATGTTGTCCCGCTGTTGGACAAATTTAAGCGGAAAATGACTGCTTGGTGCAGGCTACCATTATCAGTTTCTGGAAGAACCAATTTGATTAAGATGGTGCTTATGCCCCAACTGATGTATGTTCTACATAACTCTCCTATATGGATAGCAAAAAGGAAATTTAATAGCATTCACACCATCTTCAGATCTCTGATATGGGGCAGAAGATCTGCTAGAATCAAATTGGAAACTTTACAATTGGGAAAAGAAGAAGGAGGACTGGCGGTTCCAAACGCCTGGATTTACTTTCTGGCAGGGCAAGGCCAACATATGAGGGGGTGGAAAGACATTAATAATTCTATCACGGGATCAGGATGCAGACTCTTATCGCAATTATCCGGCAGGGATCCACTAGT
This sequence comes from Allobates femoralis, assembly GCA_033576535.1. Taxonomy (NCBI): domain Eukaryota; kingdom Metazoa; phylum Chordata; class Amphibia; order Anura; family Aromobatidae; genus Allobates; species Allobates femoralis. The sequence goes on along the minus strand of JARQOC010000011.1, from coordinate 236,907,300 downwards.
TCAAGGGCTGGAAGATGGAACACTTGAGAGATTGGGAACTCAGTTACCAACAGTTCAATTAGTCCAAAAGAGCTGGACAGCTTTAAAAAAGATTCGGGGATTGCAGGGATTAACGACTTACTCACCAATTTGGGATAACGTACACCTGGAGGAATTTCGTAAAATGGGTTCGATGATGCCGTGGCAAAAGAAAGGGGTGCAATATGTGGGACAATTGTTAAAAGAGGGGAGGATGCGCCCATTTTCCGAAATGAGAGAGGCTTATAACATTCCGGGAGCCTGGGAACTTCAGTACCTGGGGATTCAACATGCATGGAGGGCACAAAGACGGAGTGTGGATATGAATATTTCTAAAGATATTACGATAGACTATATCTGTTCGTCAGGGACTTCCAAAGGAGTAATCTCAGGGATTTACAATGACTTGTTACATACTTTTCTGGAAGGGTTCCGACCAAAAGCTAAAAGTAAATGGGAGGGTGATGTGGGGGATATAACAGAGGAGCAGTGGGAAACAATACTTGAAACAGTACCCAGACTATCCCTAAGCGAACAAGCAAGATTATCCCAACTATATATAATCCACAGGACGTACAAGACTCCGATGGTACTGCATAGAGCGGGACTGAGACGGGATTCGTGTTGTCCGAGGTGCAGATCGGAGGGGGCTGACTTGATACATATGTTGTGGTTGTGCCCTCGCTTGTCAGCTTTCTGGACAAAGGTTATCACCAAAATAGAAAGAGTATATGACTGTATGATTCCAAAAAATCCAATTATATGTGTACTGGGGGATGTGTCGGAGATTCCAGTGTCTGAGGCGAGCAGGTTGGCCGTCGCTAGACTATTATATGTCGCGCGAAAGCTGATAGCTAGTAAATGGATAGAGCAGGAACCCCCGACAAGGCAAGAATTTATCCGAAAGGCACAACAAACTATAAGGCAAGAAGAACTAGTATATAAGAGAAGGAATAAAGATCAGACTTTTGAACAAATTTGGGCGGCCTGGGTGGCATGTAATTGAGGAGGAACCGAACCAAAGAAATGGAAAGAACGAATACAAACATTAATGATGGAGCGTACGGGAAGGGGGGGGGAGGGTAGGGAGAGGGCTTTTTCCGGGTGGGGTATAAGGGAATATGTGGTTATATATTTTATGCAATATCTGGATTGTTAACTGCTAAAAAAAAAAATCCTTGGATTTGATTGATTATGTTTGTTGTTGAAATAAATAAAGACAACTGGTTAAAAAAAAGAAATGAGAGTGACTCTGGATGGTCCAGATGGATGGGCCAGAGGCTGGATCAGTAAAGGGCAGAGAGCTCCACTCCAACTCAGACACCAGCAAGGTGGAGGTGGGGTACTGGTATGGGCTGGGATCATCAAAGATGAACTTGTGGGACCTTTTCGGGTTGAGGATGGAGTGAAGCTCAACTCCCGGACCTACTGCCAGTTTCTGGATGACAACTTCTTCAAGCAGTGGTACAGGAAGAAGTCGGGATCGTTCAAGAAAAACATGATTTTCATGCAGGACAATGCTCCATCACATGCATCCAGCTACTCCACAGCGTGGCTGGCCAGTAAAGGTCTAAAAGAAGAAAAATAATGACATGGCCGCCTTATTCACCTGATCTGAACCCATAGAGAACCTGTGGTCCCTCCTAAAATGTGAGGTCTACAGGGAGGGAAAACAGTACACCTCTGGGAACAGTGTCTGGAGGGAAAACAGCACACCTCTGGGAGCAGTGTCTGGAGGCTGTGGTGGCTGCTGCACGCAATGTGGATCGTAAACAGATCAAGCAGCTGACACAATCTATGGATGGAGGCTGCTGAGTGTCATCATAAAGGAAGGGAGCGATATTGGGCACTCATTTTTTTGTGTTTAGTTTTTGCATGTCAGAAATGTTTATTTCTACATTTTGAGCAGTTATATTAGTTTACCTGGTGAAAATAAACAAGTGAGATGAGAATATATTTGGTTTTTATTAAGTTGCCTAATAATTCTGCACAGTAATAGTTCCCTGCACACACAGATATCTTCCTAAGAGCCAAATCTAAAAACCTCCAACTTCCAAAAATATTAATCTTTGATATTTATGAGTCTTTTGGGTGATTGAGAACATAGTAAAAATAATCCTCTACAATACAACCTGCCTAATAATTCTGCACACAGTGTATGTATTAGTACACGTATGAGCATGTAGTTATATGGGTATGTGTACACCGTGTTCCAAATTATTATGCAAATTTGTTTTAAGTGTCTTAAGGTACCTTCACACACAGCATTGTTCGATTTTGTTGCTGTGTACAAATGTAACAATGTGTCCATGATTTCACTGCAACCAGCAAATTGCCAGTGAAATTGCCTAGCAAAATTGCTGTGTGTAAAGGTAACTTTAGGGGTTTTTTTGTTTTTTTTTTTCAATGAAACCCATTGCTGGTCTTGTGTCTCATGGCGGGTTTACACGTTGCGATATCGTAGTCCAATTTCAATGAAAAGTCACGTGGTTCGATCGTTGGACCCGATATCGTTCCTGCGTTGTATGGTGTGAACGTCCAATACGATGCAGGAACGATGTCAATGCGATATCGGGGATTGAATGAGCGTGCTATTCAATGCTCCGATATTGAAGCCGGATCGTGCTGTGTGACAGCCCAACTACGATGCGATGTTCTACATCACCCATTCACTCCCATGTTAAATGATCATTCCTGGGTTGGGGGGGGTAGACATCGCACGGACGTTGTATTCCGATATCGCAGCGTGTAAACATCCGATGCGATGCGGGAGAAATGTACACTAAATGCGCGCTCCCGCGCCATTGAGTTGCGATATCACAACGATATTGAAACGTGTAAACCCACCATCAGAGTCTCAGATCCCTGTGATAATCAGTTTGGCAGGTGAGCCCAATAAAAGGAAAACTGGGTGTTCCACAATATTACGCAGGCCACAGTTTTCAAGTAACATGGGACAGAAAAAGGATCTCTCTGCTGCCGAAAAGCAACAAATAGTGCAATGCCTTGGACAAGAGATGGAAACATTTGATATTGCACAAAAACCTAAGTGTGATCATCGTACTGTGAAGAGATTTGTGGCTGATTCTGAGCACAGACGTGTTCGTGCAGATAAAGGCAGAATTAGGAAGGTTTCTGCCAGGCAAGTTCATCAGATTAAGAGAGCAGCTGCTAAAAAGAACTTACAAACCAGCAAACAGATATGTGAAGCTGCTGGTGCCTCTGGAGTCCCTCCAACCTCAAGGTGTAGGATCCTTCACAGGCTTGCTGTGGGGCATAAACCTACTATTCAGCCACCCCTAAACAGCGCTCACAAGCAGAAACAGTTGCAGTGGGCCCAGACATACATGAAGACTAATTGTCAAACAGTCTTGTTTACTGATGAGTGCCGAGCAACCCTGGATGGTCCAGATGGATGAAGTAGTGGATGGTTGGTGGATGCCACCATGTCCCAACAAGGCTGCGACGTCAGCGAGGAAGTGGAGGAGTCATGTTTTGGGCTGGAATCATAGGGAAACAGCTGGTAGGCCCCTTTAAGGTTCCTGAAGGTGTGAAAATGACCTCTGCAGAGTATATAGAGTTTCTGACCGAGAACTTTCTTCCATGGTACAAAAAGCAGAAACAGGAGCAAAATCATCCTCATGCATGACAATGCCCCATCTCATGCTACAAAGAATACCTCTGTGCCATTGGCTGCTATGGGCATAAAAGGAGATAAACTCATGGTGTGGCCACCATCTTCCCCTGACCGCTACCCTATAGAGAACCTTAGGAGTATAATCAAGCCAAAGATCTATGAGGGTGGGAGGCAGCTCACATCAAAACAGCAGCTCTAGGAGGCGACTCTGACATCATGCAAAGAAATACAAGCAGAAACTCTCTGGAAACTCACAAGATCAATGGAAGCAAGAATTGTGAAGGTGAGATCAAAGTAGGGTTTCTATGTTACCATGTAACTTGGCCTGTTAGGAGGTTTTGGAGTTAAATAGCTTTTTATTTCAGTGAATGTGACCTCCTAATGCTGCAAATTCAACAAATCAGCATTTTCAGTTCTTTCAAACATATCAAATGTTTAGAAACTCTCCTGTGCCTAATAATGTGGAACAGGGCATTTAGAGTTTGGTTTAATATTGAAGATTATACTGTTATCATTGGGAAGTTTCTTCAATAAAATCCGATGTATCCTCTAACGGGTGATGACTTATTACACTGACTGTCACCTGCACCGACCATTTAGGAAAATCAGAGAAAAAGAACATTTGCATAATAATTTGGAACATGGTGTATTGCGTACGTATACGGTATATATTTATATGTATATATTGTATGCAAAAGTTGTTGGAGCAGTTTTGGTCTAATTGCGTTACCGTACCCGGGGCTCCTCCAGAGGTATGATATGGAGGTTGCGGTGCCGGTGAGACGCTGGTGTTGAGCACTCACAGTTGTTAAAGTGTCGGTTAATGGTTCCCTGCCGTTGATGTTTTAGGCGTGCAGTAGGAGGCGCCCAGCACGAGTTTTGAATTATTCGTGTTACAAATGTACTTCTATAAAGACTTAAGCAGTTCAGGTTGTAGAGCGTTTTTGTCATCAGTCAACCAGCTACCCTCGATGTGTCGGAAATCGAAGGCGTCCATTTTTACAGGGAAACTTGCTAATGGATGGGATCGAGTAGGGAGCCAAGTTAATATGCTTTCATGACAAATTAATAGTCTACCCCTTAATTTTCCTAGACTTGTTGAATAGTCACCTGTTGTCACACAGTTTTAATCGATAGCGACTGCGTACGGTGGTGTACAGGCTTACACGTACATAATTATATGGGGATAGATTTATGATGTAGCGTGGTTCATCGTTATGGCGCTGTTAATTTCGCGGCGCTTTACATGCCTTTGCCACTCTGTCCCCATCTGGGGTAGCGGTCTGGACTTCCTATCAGTGTTGGGAGAAAATTAGTGTTCCCAGGGTGGGAGGGTGCCCACACAACCATGGGAAGTGCATGCGGGCTTCTTGTGGATGTTGTCCCGGAGGAAGCTGGGCCCGAGTCCCCGGCGGTGCAGGACCATTGGCCAGCCATGTATATACAAAAAAAATGGAAAAAAATGAGACGTCCTTGTTATTTAGTCTCAGCTTTTGTTGTCCCCAGCAAACTCAGAATATTTTTTTATCTTTACCCCTCCACATTTCGGGAGGGCATCTCGATCCGGAATAATTTCTTCTCGTTGGCACAGGTTGCAGACGGTACAAGATATGGCGGGCATTTTTCGTATTCCAACACTCTCTTTCAGACGGTCAGCAGGCCCGCACCGTCCATTGGACAGTGTGAGCCCTGAGGATCAAGCGGCAGTCAGGCTGGGGAGCGGCAGTGTAGAAGGGGGCGGCCCCAGCATCACACACTGGCTTCCTTAGTGATGGGCGCCGCCAGCTTCAGCGGGTAAGAAGCACCCGACAGCACCCCCGCTCCTCACCTAAGGCTGCAGGAGGGCGGCGGTGCTGTAACCTGATTTCATCTTTACTTTTATTTAAAAAATTTAAAAAAAAAGTGATGGTTTGTCAAGCCATAGAAGCGTGGCGTGGGGTGCCCCAGTTGCAGAACAGGAGTACCACCCTCTTTCCCTTTACTTAAGCTTTGTTTAATGACACAGCTTGTCATTCTTGTCTATGCACGAAGCTGCTATGTTGGCATGAGGTGGACGGTCGCTTTGGTATCTGAGAGGCGGCTTTCAGACGATGCTATGATGATTTCTAACAGTATTCTCTTTTCAGATGGATGATTCAGTGTTGAAATTCTTTGAAGTGTTGGTTTACCGAACGGCTCATCGAGCTGACTCCTGACCTGGGAGGAGTTTTTTTGGACCTGCAAGATGGTATGGTTCAAGCTTCATACTCACTTAGGAGGGGTGTTGCAGCTTGGCTGTGCCGTGCGTCTCCATGGCGGAATGGGTGGTGTTTTTGGCGGTGTTTGTGATTGTGAAACTAAGAGTGAGTGTGAAAAAGAGTGTGTGAGAGAATGTGTGAGAGAATGTGTGAGAGAATGTGTGTGTGTGAGAGAATGTGTGAGATAATGCGTGTGTGTGAGAGAATGTGTGAGAGAATGCGTGTGTGAGAGAGAATGTGTGAGAGAATGTGTGAGAGAATGTGTGAGAGAATGTGTGAGAGAATGTGTGAGAGAATGCGTGTGTGAGAGAATATGTGAGAGAGTGTGTGAGAGAATGTGTGAGAGAATGTGTGAGAGAGTGTGTGAGAGAATGGGTGAGAGAATGTGTGAGAGAATGTGTGAGAGAATGCGTGTGTGTGAGAGAATGTGTGAGAGAATGCGTGAGAGAATGCGTTGTGTGTGAGAGAATGTGTGAGAGAATGCGTGTGTGTGAGAGAATGCGTGAGAGAATGTGTGAGAGAGAATGTGTGAGAGAATGTGTGTGAGAGAGAATGTGTGAGAGAATGTGTGTGTGAGAGAATGTGTGAGAGAGTGTGTGAGAGAGTGTGTGAGAGAATGTGTGAGAGAGTGTGTGAGAGAATGGTGTGTGTGAGAGAATGTGTGAGAGAGTGTGTGAGAGAATGTGTGAGAGAGTGTGTGAGAGAATGTGTGTGTGTGAGAGAATGTGTGAGAGAATGCGTGTGTGTGAGAGAATGTGTGAGAGAATGTGTGAGAGAATGTGTGAGAGAATGCGTGTGTGTGAGAGAATGTGTGAGAGAATGCGTGTGTGTGAGAGAATGCGTGAGAGAATGCGTGTGTGGTGAGAGAATGCGTGAGAGAATGTGTGAGAGAGAATGTGTGAGAGAATGTGTGAGAGAATGTGTGAGAGAATGTGTGAGAGAATGTGTGAGAGAATGCGTGAGAGAATGCGTGTGTGTGAGAGAATGTGTGAGAGAATGTGTGAGAGAATGTGTGAGAGAATGCGTGTGTGAGAGAATGTGTGAGAGAGAATGTGTGAGAGAATGTGTGAGAGAATGTGTGAGAGAATGCGTGTGTGTGAGAGAATGTGTGAGAGAATGCGTGTGTGTGAGAGAATGCGTGAGAGAATGTGTGAGAGAGAATGTGTGAGAGAATGTGTGAGAGAATGTGTGAGAGAATGCGTGTGTGAGAGAATGTGTGAGAGAGTGTGTGAGAGAATGTGTGAGAGAATGTGTGAGAGAGTGTGTGAGAGAGTGTGTGAGAGAATGTGTGAGAGAATGTGTGAGAGAATGCGTGTGTGTGAGAGAATGTGTGAGAGAATGCGTGTGTGTGGGAGAATGTGTGAGAGAATGCGTGTGTGTGAGAGAATGTGTGAGAGAATGCGTGTGTGTGAGAGAATGTGTGAGAGAATGCGTGTGTGTGAGAGAATGCGTGGTGTGTGGAGAGAATGTGTGAAAGAATGTGTGAGAGAATGTGTGTGTGTGAGAGAATGTGTGAGAGAATGCGTGGTGTGTGTGGGAGAGAATGTGTGAGAGAATGGTGTGTGTGGTGGATGTGTGAGAGATATGATGTTGAGAGAATGCGTGTGTGTGAGAGAATGTGTGAGAGAATGCGTGTGTGTGTGAGAATGTGTGAGAGAATGCGTGTGTGTGAGAGAATGTGTGAGAGAATGCGTGTGTGTGGGAGAATGTGTGAGAGAATGTGTGAGAGAATGTGTGTGTGTGAGAGAATGTGTGAGAGAATGCGTGTGTGTGGGAGAATGTGTGAGAGAATGCGTGTGTGTGGAGAGAATGTGTGAGAGAATGCGTGTGTGTGGGAGAATGTGTGAGAGAATGCGTGTGTGTGAGAGAATGTGTGAGAGAATGCGTGTGTGTGAGAGAATGTGTGAGAGAATGCGTGTGTGTGTGGGAGAATGTGTGAGAGAATGCGTGTGTGTGGGAGAATGTGTGAGAGAATGCGTGTGTGTGAGAGAATGTGTGAAAATGTGATGTGTGTTGTATGTGAGAGAATGTGTGTGAGAGTGAGAGAATTGTGTGTGTGTGAGTATGTGAGAATGTGTATGTGTGAGAATATGTGAGTATGTGATAGTGTGTGAGTGTGCAAGAGTGACTGCGTGAGAGAATGCGTGTGTGTGTGAGAGAGAATGTGTGTGAGTTAGTGTGAGGGTGTATGTGTGAGAGTGTGAGTGTATGAGAGAATGTATGTAAGATCAGTATGTGAGTCAGTGTGAGAGAGAGAATGTGTGTGTGTGTGTAAAAAGGTGATAGACCAGGTTGGTGACATCAGTACAAAAGGGGACCAGCATGGGGCACGTTACTACACTATGGGGGCCAGGATGTGGACATTACTACAAAAGGGATCAGGACGGGGTCATTACTACAAAAAGGATCCGTATGGGGACATTAATACAAAAGGTGAATCAGGATGAGGGACATAACTATAAAAGAGGACCAGGATGGGGGACATCACTACAAAAATGAGATCAGTATAAGGGACATTACTACAATATGAGGACCAGGTTGGGGATATTACTACAAGAAGAGGACCAGGATGGGGACATTACTACAAGAAGAGGATCAGGATGGGGACATTACTACATGATGAGGACCAGGATGGGGACATTACTACATGATGAGGACCTGGATGGGGATATTACTACAAGATGAGGACCAGGATGGGGACATTACAAGAAGAGGACCAGGATGGGGACATTACTACAAGAAGAGGATCAGGATGGAGACATTACTACAAGATGAGGACCAGGATGGGGACATTACTACATGATGAGGACCAGGATGGGGACATTACTACATGATGAGGACCTGGATGGGGATATTACTACAAGATGAGGACCAGGATGGGGACATTACAAGAAGAGGACCAGGATGGGGACATTACTACAAGATGAGGACCAGGATGGGGACATTACTACAAGATGGGACCAGGATGGGGACATTACTACATGATGAGGACCAGGATGGGGACATTACTACAGAAGAGGACCAGGATGGGAACATTACTACAAGATGGGGACCAGGATGGGGACATTCCTACAAGATGAGGACCAGGATGGGAACATTACTACATGATGAGGACCAGGATGGAGACATTACTACAAGATGAGGACCAGGATGGGGACATTACTACATGATGAGGACCAGGATGGGACATTACTACAAGATGAGGACCAGGATGGGGACATTACTACAAGATGAGGACAGGATGGGGACATTACTACAAGATGAGGACCAGGATGGGACATACTACAAGATGAGGACCAGGATGGGACATTACTACAAGATGAGGACCAGGATGGGGACATTACTACAAGAAGAGGACCAGGATGGGGACATTACTACAAGAGAGGACCAGGATGGGACATTACTACAAGATGAGGACCAGGATGGGGACATTACTACAAGATGAGGACCAGGATGGGGACATTACTACAAGATGAGGACCAGGATGGGGACATTACTACAAGATGAGGACCAGGATGGGGACATTACTACAAGATGAGGACCAGGATGGGACATTACTACAAGATGAGGACCAGGATGGGGACATTACTACAAGATGGGACCAGGATGGGGACATTACTACAAGATGAGGACCAGGATGGGGACATTACTACAAGAAGAGGACCAGGATGGGGACATTACTACAAGATGAGGACCAGGATGGGGACATTACTACAAGATGGACCAGGATGGGGACATTACTACAAGATGAGGACCAGGATGGGACATTACTACAAGATGAGGACCAGGATGGGGACATTACTACAAGATGAGGACCAGGATGGGGACATTACTACAAGATGAGGACCAGGATGGGGACATTACTACAAGATGAGGACCAGGATGGGACATTACTACAAGATGAGGACCAGGATGGGGACATTACTACAAGATGAGGACCAGGATGGGACATTACTACAAGATGGGGACCAGGATGGGGACATTACTACAAGATGGGACCAGGATGGGGACATTACTACAAGATGAGGACCAGGATGGGACATTACTACAATGATGAGGACCAGGATGGGGACATTACTACAAGATGAGGACAGGATGGGGACATTACTACAAGATGAGGACCAGGATGGGACATTACTACAAGAGAGGACCAGGATGGGACATTACTACAAGATGAGGACCAGGATGGGGACATTACTACAGATGAGGACCAGGATGGGGACATTACTACAAGATGAGGACAGGATGGGGACATTACTACAAGATGAGGACAGGATGGGGACATTACTCAAGAAGAGGACCAGGATGGGGACATTACTACAAGATGAGGACCAGGATGGGGACATTACTACAAGATGAGGACCAGGATGGGGACATTACTACATGATGAGGACCAGGATGGGGACATTACTACAAGATGGGACAGGATGGGGACATTACTACAAGATGGGACCAGGATGGGGACATTCTACAAGATGAGGACCAGGATGGGACATTACACATGATGAGGACCAGGATGGAGGACATTACTACAAGATGAGGACCAGGATGGGACATTACTACAAGATGAGGAACCAGGATGGGACATTACTACAAGAATGAGGACCAGGATGGGGACATTACTACAAGAGAGGACCAGGATGGGGACATTACTACAAGAGGACGGATGGGAATACTCAGAGGCATGGGGAATTACTACAAGAAGAGAGCCAGGATGGGACATTACTACAAGATGGAGGACCAGGATGGGGACATTACTACAAGATGAGGACCAGGATGGGGACATTACTACAAGATGAGGACCAGGATGGGACATTACTACAAGATGAGGACCAGGATGGGGACATTACTACAAGATGAGGACCAGGATGGGACATTACTACAAGATGGGACCAGGATGGGGACATTACTACAAGATGAGACCAGGATGGGGACATTACTACAAGATGAGGACCAGGATGGGGACATTACTACATGATGAGACCAGGATGGGGACATTACTACAAGATGAGGACCAGGATGGGGACATTACTACAAGATGAGGACCAGGATGGGGACATTACTACACAGAGAAGGGACCAGGATGGGACATTACTACATGATGAGGACCAGGATGGGACATTACTACAAATGAGGACCAGGTGGGGACATTACTACAAGAGAGGACCAGGATGGGGACATTACTACAAGATGAGGACCAGGATGGGGACATTACTACAAGATGAGGACCAGGATGGGGACATTACTACAGATGAGGACCAGGATGGGGACATTACTACAAGATGAGGACCAGGATGGGGACATTACTACATATGAGGAACAGATGGGGATATTACTACAAGATGGGCCGGATGGACATTACTACAAGAATGGGACCAGGATGGGACATTTTTCTACAAGAAAGGACCAGGATGGGACATTACTACATATGAGGACCAGATGGGGACATTACTCAGGATCGACAGGATGTGGGGACTTACTACAAGATGAGGTCAGATGGGGAATTACTACAAGAATTGGACCAGAACATTACTACATATGATGAGGACCCAGAAGGGAGTATCTACAAGAGCTGGGACAGATGGGGACTTACTACAATGATGTAGACCAGGATGGTGCAATTACTGACAGAGTTGGATCAGGAAGGGAATTACTACCAAGCATGGACAAGGATGCGGGACATTCTACACGGAGGGGACCGATGGGACTTACTACAAGTGAGGACCAGGATGGGGACATTACTACAAGATGAGTGACCAGTGGGACATTACTACAAGATTGGACCAATGGGGACATTACTACAAGAGAAGACCAGGATGACATTACTACAAGATAGACAGATGTGGGACATTACTACATGATATAGACCAGGATGGACATACCTCATGTGAGGACCAGTGATGGGGAATTACTACAAGATCGGACCAGGATGTTACATTACTACTTATGGACCAGGTATGGGACATTACTACAGATGAGACCAGGATGGAGACATTACTACATGATGAGGACCAGGATGGGGACATTACTACAAGATGGGGACCAGGATGGGGACATTACTACATTGAGCAAAAAATTCTGGTATTTCTAAAAATGTCACTTAGTTCTACAAGCAATGTGGCCCCCCGATATCAATTTTTTTCTATGTGCAGCCCACCAACCCAGCCGAGTTTGATGCCCCTACTATAGATTCTGGGCATTAAGGGGGGTTTACTCGCAGCGATCCCGACAACGATTCGGCCTGACCGGGGATCGCTGGTGCGTCGCTGCATGGTCGCTGGTGAGATGCCAGACAGGCAAATCTCACCAGCAATCACCCAGTGATGCGCTGACACCCGACAGGCGTTAGGATAATTCGGGGTCTCGGGTGCAGAATGGGGATCGTTGGTAAGTCTGCCTGTCACACACAGCGATGCAGCCTTGCCAACGGGAGTTTGTGGATCGAAAAACGTTCCAAGCCATTTGGTAAAGATCAGCCATCTCCCAGCGGGGGCTGATCGCTGCTAAGTGTCACACACAGCGAGATCGCCGGTGAGGTCACTGCTACGTCATGAAATCGGTGATGTAGCAGTGATCTCGCTACGTGTAACCCACCCTTTACTCACTGGGGATTATAGTGAAGGTATCAGACACAGAGATCTTTTCATGTTATCACCCCTCTGCCCAATCACATTCGGTTACTGTCATCTTACCTTTGTTCAGATCCCAATGACCCCCGGGTGGAATTGCAGAAAGTTTTCTTCATGTTATCACTTTTCCTACCAATCATACTTGTACAGCCTGTGACCACAGGTGGAAACACAGGAACCTTTCTTCATGTTATCACCTCTTTTAGCAGCCACATTCTGTTACTGTCACCATTCTCTTCTGCAGCCCTGGGTCACTCCATTAGTAGAACGCAGGAACCTTTCTTCATGTTACCACCCTTACCAATTAATTAATGTTAGCTTATACAGGCTAATTCACCCTATATGGAAATACAGGAACCTTTCTTCATGTTGTCCCCTCTTTTACCAATCTCATTACTGTCATCTTGCTCTTGTGCACACCCGGGTGACTCCAGTGGGAGGGTTTAGGACGTTTTCTTCATGTTATCACTCCTCTCACTAAGTTTCAACCTGTTTTTTGTTGTTTTTTTTTTGTGTCATCTTTCTTGCATCTTTTTGCAAAACATTGGACTTTAAAAAGCTGACGAGCGAGTACACCGAGGCCCCCACAAGTTCTTATGTGCAGCACAGGTGTTGAGGAGAGCCATAGGATCAAATACTTAACCATAAGACGTAAGGGGTTGAGAGAAACGACCCATAGAGTGTATTATTTTACATTGCATAAGCTTGTTTTAGACCTAAATATGGCTGCCATTTCCTGTTTCATCACACCATGCCATGGTATGCAAGATGGTGCCTGGATCTATGACTACATCCTTTTCTACAAGGAAGTCCTGGGAGGAAGTTGAATTCCATAGAAGTACTGACCAATCAGAGATGACATGTCGCCTGGAGAGACTCAATCAAGACCACACCCCTGATGACTTCATAGACCAACCCACTGATGACTTCATAGACCAACCCACTGATGACTTCATAGACCAACCCACTGATGACTTCATAGACCAACCCACTGATGACTTCATAGACCAACCCACTGATGACTTCATAGACCACACCCCTGATGACTTCATAGACCAACCCACTGATGACTTCATAGACCAACCCACTGATGACTTCATAGACCAACCCCCTGATGACTTCATAGACCAACCCCCTGATAACTTCATAGACCAACCCCCTGATGACTTCATAGACCAACCCCCTGATGACTTCATAGACCAACCCCCTGATGACTTCATAGACCAACCCCCTGATGACTTCATAGACCAACCCCCTGATAACTTCATGGATCCGCCCATGGACTTGCCCATTATTCCATCCCACTAACCAATGAATATTCCCCAATTACTCCCATTTGAGAGCTAACCGAGCCCCTTACTGAGTTTTTATAAGTCCACGTCTATTTAAATAAAAGACACTTGGAGCTGTGCTTGGAGCTGACTAATGAGCATGTACATCTGACTCTGCGTGTCTGGTGTCATACTTTCATGCTAGCACTTGGTCCATATCTATTAGGCCAGGCGCAGGCAACTAATTAATATTTGAAACTATTCACCCTATCACAGGAAAGAGAAATATATTGTTGTATGGCAAACAAATTGAAGATACAGTACAAAAAGACAATAATCAAAATATGTAAAGTCACAATAGGATGCTACATACATACAGTTTCTCACACCACCTCCTAAAATCAGGGTTTAATAAGTTCTAGACATGTAAAGAAGGACAAAAATGACTGCAGACAACAAGAGAGGCCCTGCAGTTGTATAGAAGGGCGAACCCCGGACACGATGCCCCATACAAGAGATCAGGAGCCGGTCCACCAGAATAAGGGTGGTACCTGCACCACAAGTATAGTCTGCTGACCGGTATAGATGGTAGGAGACTGGCCTGGACTGATAGGCGGGAGGGGCGGGACTTTTCCAGATGGGCCACCCAATAAGGGTGGTACCTGCACCACAAGTATAGTCTGCTGACCGGTATAGATGGTAGGAGACAGGCCTGGACTGATAGGCAGGAGGGGCGGGACTTTTCCAGATGGGCCACCCAATGGTGGTCTGCAGAGACCTCAAGTCTACAAACAAATCAAAAGGATGCAGGAGCACAATGTGAACAATGAACTCAAAAATACTGAGCAAAGAGTCTAAACAGACTCACAGTGTGAAGCAGATCATGGTGGAATATCTGTCCGCCTTCACACTAAGTAACGTTGCTATATAACTCTCTTTACATCCCTTCTGTAACAACTTGTAGTTTAAATACAAGTTCATTCTACTTTCTGACCTGCTTTTCTTCCCCGCTGCAAATCTTACGTTTGGGTACGCAAACCCCCACATTTGGCTCACCAATTTGCCATTTTATGTATTTTTTGACCCAATTTCTACGTCCATGCCCTTTTGTTTTGCAACCGGACACCCTTTACAGCTTAACTGCTGTTGGATTGCTTACTTCTGTCCAATCTCCCTGCTGTTTCCACGCATGCCGCACTAGCTCAGCGGGAGTCATCTTTGTACTCTCATTTAGGCCTTTGACTCCAACCATGCATGCAGACACTTCTGCTTTGATGACGTCCGGACACAAAGCCGCCCTGTGACCCGCATACTGCTCTCCTCACCAGTGACAGGTGATCATTATTTTTCTAGTTGGATGTATATATAGACTTGACACCACACTGTAGTGGCGCCATCTTCACCCCCTTTGTAATGGAACTCGTGGGGCTTTCTCCGCGCAGGGCCCCCCAGGTGCAGTTGGGCTCACATCCCCTTGGTAATATTTATCTCTAGATTCCCCCTTTGGGGCTGTTTTCTTTCTTGGACATATTTTTTGCTACTCACCTTCGGCCATCTAGTACTATGCCCAAGCTCGGGGTAGGGAACTTCCCAGGATGGAGGAGGGGGGCAGCGCTGATGAATCCTGCAGATGGACCGGCCACTCACTGCCTTTTAATTAAGGGGAGCAGCTGTGTGCAAGAATTAATGACTAATGATGCTGCAATGATGCTACCCTCGCCTGTCATATTGATAAGTGAGATACACCAAGTGTCTGAACAAGAGCCTATGGATTACACCAGTTACAGTGGGATAGTGGAGACCGCATGAATATATGCGCCTTGTCTCCTCCTGCCGACTCCAACTCAAAAATATTCTCCGGATCCGTTCATTTCTTGACCTCGACACTGCAAAAACACGTGTTCACGCCCTCATCATCTCCCGCCTTGATTACTGTAACCTCCTGCTCACCAGCCTCCCCTCCTACTCTCTCACTCCTCTCCAATCTATCCTAAACTCTGCAGCCCAACTAATCTGTCTGACCCCGGCTATTTCCCAGTCTCTCCTCTCTGCCAAGACCTTCACTTGCTTCCCATTTCTCTGCGCCCCGGTTTAAAACCCTAACTATGACCTACAAAGCCATTTCCAACCTGTCTCCTCCATACATCTGTGACATGGTCTCCCGATTCCTATCCTCCCAAGATCTCCTTCTCTACTCCCTGCTTATTTCTTCTTTCCACGACCGCATACAAGACATCTCCCGTGCTTCCGCTTTACTATGGAACTCTCTCCCCTGACACATCAGGCTCACACCTACTCTGGCAACCTTCAAAAGACACCTGAAGACCCACCTCTTCCGGCAAGCCTAGAACCTACTGTGAACCTCAGTCCACCAAACCACCGCACGACCAACTCTACCATCTCCTAATGTATCCTCACCCACCCCCTTCTTCTGTACCTGTGTGCCTCATCTTGTTCTTTGTACTTGTCTATGTAAACCCCATTCTACAAGTAAAGTGTCGTGGAGTTAATGGCGCTATAATAATAATTGTCTGAACAATAGCCTATTAGTGATGCCCAGTTGTTGCGGGCTAGTTAATTCTGTATGGGTACGTCTCACATGACAGACTCACCAGTTTACCAACCCAACTCAGAAAGCTCCGCTACACCTGGAAAAAGATGTATAAAATGTGCATGAACAATAGCCTATAATGGTACATTTACACGCGGCCACAGGAAGGTAGGAACAGGCAGGCATCGGACACAATTGTGCCTGTTGCCTTGAAAAGACCACGATGTGGCTGCGTGTTATTCATGACTTTCCTTCCTGTGTCTTCCCTGAAGGATAGAAAGTCCTGAATTACACGCGGCCACATCGTGGTCTTTTCAAGGCAACAGGCACAATTGTGTCCGATGCCTGCCTGATCCTACCTTCCTGTGGCCGAGTGTAAATGTACCATTAGTGACGCCCAGTTGTTGTGGGCTAGCTAATTCTGTATGGGTACTTCTCACATGACAGTCTCACCAGTTTACCAACCCAACTCAGAAAGCTCTGCTACACCTGGAAAAAAATGTATAAAATGTGCATGAACAATAGCCTATTAGTGACGCCCAGTTGTGGCGGGCTATTTAACACTATATGGGTACATCTCACATGACAGACTCACCAGTTTACCAACCCAACTCAGAAAGCTCCGCTACACCCGGAAACAAATGTATAAAATGTGCATGAACAATAGCCTATTAGTGACGCCCAGTTGTGGCGGGCGAGTTAACACTATATGGGTACGTCTCACATGACAGACTCACTAGTTTACCAACCCAACTCAGAAAGGTCCACCACACCCGGAAACAAATGTATAAAATGTGCATGAACAATAGCCTATTAGTGACGCCCAGTTGTGGCGGGCTAGTTAACACTATATGGGTACGTCTCATATGACAGACTCACCAGTTTACCAACCCAACTCAGAAAGCTCCGCTACACCCGGAAACAAATGTATTAAATGTGCATGAACAATAGCCTATTAGTGACGCCCAGTTGTGGCGGCTAGTTAACACTATATGGGTACGTCTCATATGACAGACTCACCAGTTTACCAACCCAACTCAGAAAGCTCCGCTACACCCGGAAATAAATGTATAAGATGTGCATGAACAATAGCCTATTAGTGACGCCCAGTTGTGGCGGGCTAGCTAACACTATATGGGTACATCTCACACTTGCAGGTCCCTGTCTAATATTATACCACTGAGGAAAATAATATTCAATACAACTCACCTTTGGACATCTAATACTATGCACAAACGTCCCAAGATTGCGGAGGGGGCAGCACTGGTGAATCCTTTTTTTATTATTCTTATTTGACT
Source organism: Allobates femoralis (assembly GCA_033576535.1). Taxonomy (NCBI): domain Eukaryota; kingdom Metazoa; phylum Chordata; class Amphibia; order Anura; family Aromobatidae; genus Allobates; species Allobates femoralis. The sequence goes on along the minus strand of JARQOC010000011.1, from coordinate 236,889,659 downwards.
TGTATATGTCAAGAATAAAGGGTTCAGTGTAGACAGGGATGTCCCTGGGTTTCCGGCGGTGCCCCCACATGTCGCCCTGTATTGGTCCTTATCCCACATTTTATTACCTGTCTACTCCAGGAGTCTTGACAGCGTTTCGCAGACCGTCTGGGGGTCTCATGTTTGCTTTCTCCTTTGATTTTTAGGTCATGGATGACCGATGTGAAGAACACGAGGAGATCGTCGTTTCATGCATAAATATTTTTATTTAATTCCATGCTGAGTTCATACAAAAATGTGCAGAATATACAAACATCGCTGGTTCACGTGACATGCTCCTCGTATACTAGTAAAGTTTCCTGCAAGAACATGATATAATAAAAATACATTCTCAATACCCCCCGATGCCCACCCCACAACAGGTATATAAAGAAAAGAGGCAGGAGAGAGAGACACATGTCCAGCAGGGGGCAGCACCCAGCTCAGCCGCCACCAGTGTAAAAGCGGGTGCAGGACCCAGGAGGGGGGGAATATCCAGACCACTGATGTGACCTGGAGGAAATGATGTGCTGCCACCTAATGACCAGTGTGATATACTGGTGCAGGCCTTTATACTGGTGCAGGCCTTTACACTGGTGCACGCCTTTATACTGGTGCAGGCCTTTATACTGGTGCAGGCCTTTGCACTGGTGCATGCCTTTGCACTGGTGCAGGCCTTTGCACTGGTGGTTTCACTGGTGCAGGCCTTTACACTAGTGCAGGCCTTTATACTGGTGCAGGCCTTTATACTGGTGCAGGCCTTTACATTAATTAAGGTCTTCATACTGGTGTGGACTTTACATTGGCACAGGCCTTTACAATGGTGCAGGCCTTTACATTGGCACAGGCCTTTATACTGGTGCAGGCCTTTACATTGGCACAGGCCTTTATACTGGTGCAGGCCTTTAAACCAATGCAAGCCTTTACACTGGTGCAGGCCTTTACACTGGTGCAGGCCTTTACACTGATTCAGGCCTTTACAATGGTGAAGTCCTTTATACTGGTCCAGGTCTTTATAACTGGTGCAGGCCTTTACACTGGTGCAGGCCCTTATTGGCCACATGTCCCAGCTTAAAAGGGATCTGAGCCCCAAAAGCTTGCAATCTACTTGCAAATAAAAACAGAAGCAAATTTTTGGCTATAAAAAGAACAGTTCAGGCGTCTCTCTCTCCTCTAGGAAAATAATTTCACCTCGTGTTTCCATCACTTTCTCTCTCTCCCCCAATAGAAGAGAGAGGGGTGAGGAGCCCTCCCCTGCGTGCATGTAAAACAAGCAGCATGCAGGACCATAGGTGAGTATTACAGGTAACAGTCATCAGATAGTAGACGTATAGATGGTCAACGGGGGAGACCGGCCGGAGGGGAGAATGAAGGGTGATGGTGACCCCGCCAGCTCCTCCATGTGACCAGTGTAGGAAGGGAGAGGGTTAATAATACTGTGAAAACCTGCCTGGAAGGTTAGTGCACATGGAGGTGAGATGCTCTGCAGCCAGTGAGGGGGGGTCTGCAGAGCCTTCAGTAAACAATTAGTGATGTCTGATGACAGGCAGGCCTCAGTGTAGATGGGGAGAAGGGAGACGTGCTCTGCTGTCATAGCAGATGAAGGGTTAATAGACTGGCGCCCTGCAGCACCAGGTGAGCGCATCAATAATACATGCACCTGCTATACATACAGTGACCACCAGAGGTCACCACTGCACCAATAGAGATCAACCAATGAGTGTATGAGCAGCATTGTAATAGTGTAAGGTGTAATGTGTGTGTGGCATAATGTGAGTGTGCGGTGTAATGTGAGTGTGCAGTGTAATGTGAGTGTGTGGCATAATGTGAGTGTGTGGCATAATGTGAGTGTGCGGTGTAATGTGAGTGTGCGGTGTAATGTGAGTGTGCGGTGTAATGTGAGTGTGCGGTGTAATGTGAGTGTGTGCAGTGTAATGTGTGTGAATGCTATAATGTGTGTGACGGAGTGTGTGTGCAGTATCTGTGTGGTGTAATATTTGTGTTTGGCGGGATGTGTGTGGCGCGTGGTATAATGGGTGTGTGCGGTGTAATGTGTGTTGTAATATGTGTGTGTGGTGCGATGTGTAATGTGTATGGCGAGATGTGTGCAGTGTAATGTGTGTAATGAGATTTGTGCGATATGATGTGTGTGCGCGCAGTATGATGTGTGTGTGCGCGGTATGATGTGTGTGTGCGCGGTATGATGTGTGTGTGCGCGGTATGATGTGTGTGCAGTATGATGTGTGTGTGCGCGGTATGATGTGTGTGTGCGCGGTATGATGTGTGTGTGCGCGGTATGATGTGTGTGTGCGCGGTATGATGTGTGTGTGTGCAGTATTATGTGTGTGTGCGCGGTATGATGTGTGCAGTGTGATGTGTGTATGCGCGGTATGATGTGCGCGGTATGATGTGTGTGTGCGCGGTATGATGTGTGTGTGCGCGGTATGATGTTCGCGGTATGATGTGTGCAGTGTGATGTGTGTGTGCGCGGTATGATGTGTGTGTGCGCGGTATGATGTGCGCGGTATGATGTGTGTGCGGTATGATGTGTGTGCGGTGTGATGTGTGTGTGCGCGGTATGATGTGCGCGGTACGATGTGTGGCGGTATGTGCTTTATTCTCCTGTCGTTATTAGTAGTACAGGATTCTGATCTCTGTATGTGTCACAATGAGATGAGGAGACACTCAGACACTCACTCACACTCGCTCACACTCACTCCAGGGTCTCGCTCATTTCCCTGGCTGGTGTCTCTGTGGAAATGTGAAGGATTTTCTATGAGGCTTTGGGGTCCCCTCACCCCGTGATGTCCGCAGAGGGGAACGGACTGGCACCGATTCACAAGACTGCAAAGAAAGAGAAAGAAAAGAGTGAAAATTCATAGTCCACATAAACAGCAGCTCTGAACACGGTATCACATAGGAGAGGATTAGATACAGCAGGCGGTATCACATAGGAGAGGATTAGATACAGCAGGCGGTATCACATAGGAGAGGATTAGATACAGCAGGCGGTATCACATAGGAGAGGATTAGATACAGCAGGCGGTATCACATAGGAGAGGATTAGATACAAAACAATGATTGCTCTCAGTGGGAGAAACTAAATAATAATCTTGTAGTTGTGAAACCTTTTAATAGCAACAAAAATAAATGATGTTACAAAGCTCTCGAGACTGCTTATGTCTTCATCAGGCATGGTAGAGAGGTAAGCAGTCTTGAGCGTTTGCTATGTAATATCATTGATTTTATTTCAATTCATAATTATGTTAGAAAGCTAGCTCTCAAGACTGCTTACCTCTCTACCACGCCTGATGAAGAGACGTAAGCAGTCTGGAGAGCTCGCTTTGTAACATCAAACCTTTTTTTACTTTTATCACAATAGTTGCCAGTGGAAGAAATAAAATAATGATCTTGTAGTTGTGACATCTTTTTATGGCAAATGAAATAAATGATGTTACAAAGCTCTCGAGACTGATTATCTCTCTTCATCAGGAATACCATCAGGCAGGGGCGTAACTTCAATAGGTGCAGGGGTTGTGATCACACCCGGGCTCTGCAGCCTAGGGGGGCCCCAGAAGCCCCTTTGGCCTATAGAATAAGACTAATACTATTCAAGATTTGCAATAATTGGGGGAACCATTATATCTTTCGCATTGGGGTCCCTTGGCCTGAAGTTGCGCCACTGCCATCAGGATATACCATGCTTAAAGAAGAGAGGTAAGCAGTCTCGAGAGCTCGCTTGGTAACATCATTTATTTTTGTTAGCTATTAAAAGGTATCACAATTACAAAATTATTATTTTGTTTTTCCCACTGAGAGCAATCAATCTTTATTCAACTGGATAACACGGTACAAAACCTTTTTGTTCTTTTAACACGATAGTAGTCAGTGGAAGAAATAAAATAATAATCTTGTAGTTGTGATGCCTATTAATGGCTAATAAAAAAAAAATAAATGATGTCACAAAGCTCTCGAGACTGCTTACGTCTCTTCATCAGGCATGGCAGAGAGGTAAGCAGTCTCGAGAGCTCACTATGTAACATAATGGTAAATAAACATAAAATCAATGATATTACATAGCGAGCTCTCAAGACTGCTTATGTCTCTTCATCAGGCATGGTAGAGAGGTAATCAGTCTCGAGAGCTCACTATGTAACATATGGTAAATAAACATAAAATCAATTATATTACTTAGCGAGCTCTCAGACTGCTTATGTGTCTTCATTAGGAATGGCAGAGAGGTAAGCAGTCTTGAGAGCTCAATATGTAACATGATGGTAAATAAACATAAAATCAATGATATTGCATAGTGAGCCTGGAGACTGCTTATGTCTCTTCATCAGGAATGGTAGAGAGGTAAGCAGTCTCGAGAGCTCACTATGTAACGTAATGGTAAATAAACATAAAGTCAATGATATTACATAGTGAGCTCTCAAGACTGCTTATGTCTCTTCATCAGACATGGTAGAGAGGTAAGCAGTCTCGAGAGCTCACTATGTAACATGATGGTAAATAAACACAAAATCAATGATATTACATAGCGAGCTCTCGAGACTGTTTTATGTCTTCATCAGGAATGGTAGAGAGGTAAGCAGTCTCGAGAGCTCTGTAACATCATTTATTTCATTTTTGTTAGCCATTAAAAGGTATCACGACTACAAGATTATTATTGTGTTTCTCCCAATGAAGGCAATTAATCTTTTTTCAACTGGATAACACAGGACCAAACCTTTTTTTCTTTTAACCCAATAGTAGTCCGTGGGAGAAACAAAATAATAATCTTGTAGTTCTGACACTTTTTAATAGCTAATAAAATAAATGACGTTACAAAGCTCTCGAGACTGCTTACCTCTCTTTATGAGGCATGGTATATCCTGATGATATTCCTAATGAAGAGACATAAGCAGTCTCGAGAGCTTTCTAACGTCATTTATTTTATTAGCCATTAAAAGGTATCGCAATTACAAAATTATTATTTTGTTTCTCCCACTGAGAGCAATCAATCTTTTTTCGTCTGGATAACACGGTACCAAATCTTTTCTTCTTTTAACATGATAGTAGTCAGTGGTAGAAATGAAATAACTCTCTTATAGTTGTGATCCCTTTTACAGGCTAATAAAAATAAATGATGTTACAAAGTGAGCTCTCGAGACTGCTTACATCTTTTCATCAGGTATGGTAGAGAGGTAAGCAGTCTTGAGCGTTCGCTATGTAATATAATTGATTTTATTTTCAATTATGTTAGAAAGCTAGCTCTCGAGACTGCTTACCTCTCTACCATGCCTGATGAGGACACATAAGCAGTCTCGAGAGCTCGCTGTATAACACCATTGGTTTTATTTTTGTTAGCCATTAAAAGGTATCACAAATACAAGATTATTAATTTGTTTATTCTACTGAGAGCAATTAATCTTTATTCAACTGGATAACACGGGACCAAACCTTTTTTTTCTTTTAACACAATAGTAGTCAGTGGGAGAAACAAAACAATAATCTTATAGTTGTGATACCATTTAATGGCTAACAAAATAAATGATGTTAGATAGTACTCGAGACTGCTTACCTCTCTTCATCAAGCATGGTAAGTCTGTTACAAAGCGCGCTCTCGAGACTGCTTACGTCTTTTTAACAAGCATGGAAAGAGGTAAGCAGTCTCGACAGCTCGCTATGTAATATTGATTTTATCTTTACCATTATGTTACAAAGTGAGCTCTCGAGACTGCTTACCTCTCTACCATGCCTGATGAAGAGACGTAAGCAGTCTTGAGAAATTTATAACATCATTTATTTTATAACCAGTCTCGAGAGCTCACTGTATAACACCATTGGTTTTATTTTTGTTAGCCATTATCACAACTACAAGATTATTATTTTGTTTCTCCCACTGAGAGCAATCAATCTTTTTTCAACTGGATAACACGGTACCAAACCTTTCTTTCTTTTAACACAATAGTAGTCAGTGGCAGAAAAACTAATAATCTTTTAGTTGTGATACCTTTTAATCAAAAATAAAATAAATGATGTTACAAAGCTCTCGAGACTGCTTACCTCTCTTCATCAAGCATGGTAAGCCTATGTCACAAAGTGAGCTCTCACGACTGTTTGCTTACCTCTCTTCATCAAGAATGTTAGAGAGGTAAACAGTTGTGAGAGCTGGCTTTGTAACATAATGGTAAATTAAAGATAAAATCAATATTACATAACGGGCTCTCGAGACTGCTTACCTCTCTTCCATGCTTGTTGAAAAGACGTAAGCAGTCTCGAGAGCACGCGTTGTAACATAGACTTACTATGCTTGATGAAGAGAGGTAAGCAGTCTCGAGAGCTCGCTTTGTAACATAATGATAAAGATAAAATCAATAATATAACATAGTTAGCTCTCAAGACTGCTTACCTCTCTTCCATGCTTGTTGAAAAGGCGTAAGCAGTCTCAAGAGCTCGCTTTGTAACATAGACTTACTATGCTTGATGAAGAGAGGTAAGCAGTCTCGAGAGCTCACTTTGTAACATAATGATAAAGATAAAATCAATGATATAACATAGTGAGCTCTCGAGACTGCTTACCTCTCTTCCATGCTTGATGAAGAGAGGTAATCAGTCTCGAGAGCTCATTATTTAATATAGATTTTATCTTTAATTTACCATTATGTTACAAAGCCAGCTGTCAAGACTGTTTACCTCTCTACCATTCCTGATGAAGAGAGGTAAGCAGTCTCGAGAGCTTTGTAACATCATTTATTTTATTAGCCATTAAAAGGTTTTGCACCTGCAGTATAATGCCTGTGTTTCTCCCCCTGAGTACCTTTCTGCTCTGCCGTTCTCTCTTTGGCCTTTTCTATTGTGTTTCCCTGTTTTCCCTTTCTCATCACCGCGTCCTACATTCACAATATTTCTTCCAAACCACAGAGGATGCAATTTTCTCTTAACTCCTCTGGGCCGCAGTTCGCAGCTGTCTAGACGGAGCCTGCAGCGTCTTCCAGCAGAGCGCGGCCCCCGATCCGCATCCCAGCGATGCCATAACCCAGCCTGGCTCGCTGCCCGGACCGGCGCTGCCCCCAGTGCTGCCACACTTCACCAGCCCGCCGATGGCGCTGCCCAAGAGCCAGGACTCGACAGGAAGGGAGCGCGTCCTCACATTAAATATTAACTAGGGATAAAGCATTTAACGTTTATCCCAGCAAGACGGAACCACACGATTCCGGGTGAAGATCCGAACCAGTTCACATAAATCCTCAATACAGAACCTTCACATTTGTTTGTTTACTTAAAGGGGATGTATCATAAATAATTGTACATTGTCATTAATAGATCTTAGGATAACAATAAGTTCCTCAATTGGATGTATGTTCCTGTCCCGAGATATTCTTATATAAGAGTATACAGGCATTACAGCCGGGGATCACAGAATATAAGAGTATACAGACATTACAGCTGAGGATCACAGAATATAAGAGTATACAGACATTACAGCCGGGGATCACAGAATATAAGAGTATACAGACATTACAGACGGGGATCACAGAATATAAGAGTATACAGGCATTACAGCCGGGGATCACAGAATATAAGAGTATACAGACATTACAGCTGGGGATCACAGAATATAAGAGCATACAGACATTACAGCCGGGGATCACAGAATATAAGAGTATACAGACATTACAGCCGGGGATCACAGAATATAAGAGTATACAGGCATTACAGCCGGGATCACAGAATATAAGAGTATACAGACATTACAGCCGGGGATCACAGAATATAAGAGTATACAGACATTACAGCCGGGGATCACAGAATATAAGAGTATACAGGCATTACAGCCGGGGATCACAGAATATAAGAGTATACAGACATTACAGACGGGGATCACAGAATATAAGAGTATACAGACATTACAGCCGGGGATCACAGAATATAAGAGTATACAGACATTACAGCCGGGGATCACAGAATATAAGAGTATACAGACATTACAGACGGGGATCACAGAATATAAGAGTATACAGACATTACAGCCGGGGATCACAGAATATAAGAGAATAAAGACATTACAGCCGGGGATCACAGAATATAAGAGTATACAGACATTACAGCCGGGGATCACAGAATATAAGAGTATACAGGCATTACAGCCGGGGATCACAGGATATAAGAGTATACAGACATTACAGCCGGGGATCACAGGATATAAGAGTATACAGACATTACAGCCGGGGATCACAGAATATAAGGGTATACAGACATTACAGCCGGGGATCACAGTATATAAGAGTATACAGACATTACAGCCGGGGATCACACAATATAAGAGTGTACAGACATTACAGCCAGGGATCACACAATATAAGAGTGTACAGACATTACGGCCGGGGATCACAGAATATAAGAGTATACAGACATTACAGCCGGGGATCACAGAATATAAGAGCATACAGACATTACAGCCGGGAATCACAGAATATAAGAGTATACACACACTACAGCTGTGATCCCCAGCTATAATATCTGTATACTCTTATATTCTGTGGTCCCTGGCTGTAATGTCTGTATACTCTTATATTCTGTGATCCCCGCTATAATGTCTGTATACTCCTTATATTCTGTGGTCCCTGGCTGTAATGTCTGTATACTCTTATATTCTGTGATCCCCGGCTGTAATGTCTGTATACTCTTATATTCTGTGATCCGTGGCTATAATGTCTGTATACTCTTATATTCTGTGATCCCCGGAAGTAATGTCTGTATACTCTTATATTCTGTGATCCCCGGCTGTAATGTCTGTATACTCTTATATTCTGTGATCCCCGGCTGTAATGTCTGTATACTCTTATTACAGCCAGGAATCACAGAATATGTCTGTATACTCTTATATTCTATGATCCCCAGCTGTAATGTCTGTATACTCTTATATTCTGTGATCCCCGGCTGTAATGTCTGTATACCCTTATATTCTGTGATCCGTGGCTATAATGTCTGTATACTCTTATATTCTGTGATCCCCGGAAGTAATGTCTGTATACTCTTATATTCTGTGTTCCCCGGCTGTAATGCCTGTATACTCTTATATTCTGTGATCCCCGGCTGTAATGTCTGTATACTCTTATATTCTGTGATCCCCGGCTGTAATGTCTGTATACTCTTATATTCTGTGATCCCCGGCTGTAATGTCCGTATACTCTTATATTCTGTGATCCCCGGCTGTAATGTCTGTATACTCTTATATTCTGTGATCCCCGGCTGTAATGTCTGTATGCTCTTATATTCTGTGATCCCCGGCTGTAATGTCTGTATGCTTTTATATTCTGTGATCCCCAGCTGTAATGTCTGTATACCCTTATATTCTGTGATTCCCGGCTGTAATGTCTGTATACTCTTATATTCTGTGATCCCCGGCTGTAATGTCTGTATACTCTTATATTCTGTGATCCCTGGCTGTAATGTCTGTATGCTCTTATATTCTGTGATCCCCGGCTGTAATGTCTGTATACTCCTATTTAAGAATATCTCGGGACAGGAATATTTATTCTTAAAACATCCAATTGTGGAAATTATTTTTATTCTAAGAATGTATAGTTGTTTGTGACACATTCCCTTTAAATACACTTTTTGGGTCAAAAATTACTTTTGCAATTGAGTCTCTTTAACACGTTTGCCTTTCACCGGCTGATTGTGTCACTGGACATTACAGAAGGGGTTAACTGAGAATCCTTCAGTGAGAACATTCCAATGGGAAGTTTGTGGCTTTAAAAAAAAAAATTCTCCTCTGCTCTGATTTATGACTACAGTCCCCCTATAGTATGATCCACCACAGTTCCCCTATAGTATGATCCACCACAGCCCCCCTATAGTATGATCCACCACAGCCCCCCTATAGTATGATCCACCACAGCCCTCCTATAGTATGATCCACCACAGTTCCCCTATAGTATGATCCACTACAGCCCCCCTATAGTATGATCCACTACAGCCCCCTATAGTATGATCCACCACAGTTCCCCTATAGTATGATCCACTACAGCCCCCCTATAGTATGATCCACTACAGCCCCCTATAGTATGATCCACCACAGCCCCCCTATAGTATGATCCACTACAGCCCCCCTATAGTATGATCCACCACAGCCCCCCTATAGTATGATCCACCACAGCCCCCCTATAGTATGATCCACCACAGCCCTCCTATAGTATGATCCACTACAGCCCCCCTATCGTATGATCCACTACAGCCCCCTATCGTATGATCCACCACAGCCCCCCTATAGTATACTCCACCACAGCCCCCTATAGTATGATCCACTACAGCCCTCCTATAGTATGATCCACCACAGCTCCCTATAGTATGATCTACCACAGCCCTCCTATAGTATGATCCACCACAGCCCCCCTATAGTATGACCCACTACAGCCCCCCTATAGTATGATCCACCACAGCCCTCCTATAGTATGATCCACCACAGCCCCCCTATAATATGACCCACCACAGCCCTCCTATAGTATGATCCACCACAGCCCCCTATAGTATGATCCACCACAGCCTCCTATAGTATGATCCACACAGCCATCCTATAGTATGATCCACCACAGCCCCCCTATAGTATGATCCACCACAACCCCCCTATAGTATGATTCACCACAGCCCCCTATAGTATGATCCACCACAGCCCTCCTATAGTGTGATCCACCACTGCCCCCTATAGTGTGATCCACCACTGCCCCCTATAGTATGATCCACCACAGCCCTCCTATAGTATGATCCACCACAGCCCCCTATAGTATGATCCACCACAGCCCCCTATAGTATGATCCGCCACCTCCCCCTATAGTATGATCCACCACAACCCCCTATAGTATGATCCACCACTGCCCCCTTTAGTATGATCTACCACAGCCCCCCTTTAGTATGATCCACCACAGCCCCCCTATAGTATGATCCACCACAGCCTCCTATAGTATGATCCACTACAGCCCTCCTATAGTGTGATCCACTACAGCCCCCCTATAGTGTGATCCACCGCTCCCTATAGTATGATCCACCACCACCCCATAATAGTATGATCCACCACAGCCTCCTATAATATGATCCACCAGCCCCCCTATAGTGTGATCCACTACAGCCCCCCTATAGTATGATCCATTACAGCCCCCTATAGTATGATCCACTACAGCCCCCTATCGTATGATCCACCACAGCCCCCTATAGTATGATCCACCACAGCCCCCTATGGTATGATCTACCACAGCTCCCCTATAGTATGATCCACCACAGCCCCCCTATAGTATGATCCACCACAGCCCCCCTATAGTATGATCCACCACAGCCCTCCTATAGTATGATCCACTACAGCCCCCTATCGTATGATCACTACAGCCCCTATCGTATGATCCACCACAGCCCCCTATAGTATACTCCACCACAGCCCCCCTATAGTATGATCCACCACAGCCCCCTATAGTATGATCCACCACAGCCCCCCTTTAGTATGATCCACCACAGCCTCCTATAGTATGATCCACCACAGCCCCCCTATAGTATGATCCCACAGCCCCCTATAGTATGATCCACCACAGCCCCCCTTTAGTATGATCCACTACAGCCCCCTATAGTATGATCCACCACAGCCCCCCTATAGTATGATCCACCACAGCCCCCCTATAGTATGATCCACCACAGCCCTCCTATAGTATGATCACTACAGCCCCTATCGTATGATCCACTACAGCCCCTATCGTATGATCCACCACAGCCCCCCTATAGTATACTCCACACAGCCCCCTATAGTATGATCCACTACAGCCCCCTATCGTATGATCCACCACAGCCCCCCTATAGTATACTCCACCACAGCCCCCCTATAGTATGATCCACCACAGCCCCCTATAGTATGATCCACCACAGCCCCCCTTTAGTATGATCCACCACAGCCTCCTATAGTATGATCCACCACAGCCCCCTATAGTATGATCCACCACAGCCCCCTATAGTATGATCCACCACAGCCCCCTTTAGTATGATCCACACAGCCCCCTATAGTATGATCCACCACAGCCCCCTATAGTATGATCACCACAGCCCCCTATAGTATGATCCACCACAGCCTCCTATAGTATGATCCACTACAGCCCCCCTATGTATGATCCACTACAGCCCCCTATCGTATGATCCACCACAGCCCCCTATAGTATACTCACCACAGCCCCCTATAGTATGATCCACTACAGCCCTCCTATAGTATGATCCACCAGCCCCTATAGTATGATCCACACAGCCCCCTATAGTATGATCCACCACAGCCCCCTATAGTATGATCCACTACAGCCTCCTAAGTATATCCACCACAGCCCCCTATAGTATGATCCACTACAGCCCTCCTATAGTATGATCCACCACAGCCCTCCTATAGTATGATCCACTACAGCCCCCCTATCGTATGATCCACAACCCCCCTATAGTATATCCACCACAGCCCCCCTATAGTATGATCCACCACAGCCCCCTATAGTATGATCCACCACAGCCCCTTATAGTATGATCCACTACAGCCCCCTATAGTATGATCCACACAGCCCCCCTATAGTATGATCCACCACAGCCTCCCTATAGTATGATCCACCACAGCCCCCTATAGTATGATCCACCACAGCCCCCTATAGTATGATCCACCACAGCCCCCCCTATAGTATGATCCACCACAGCCCTCCTATAGTATGATCCACCACAGCCCCCTATAGTATGATCCACACAGCCCCCTATAGTATGATCCACCACAGCCCCCTATAGTATGATCCACCACAGCCCCCTATAGTATGATCCACCACAGCCCCCCTATAGTATGATCCACACAGCCCCCCTATAGTATGATCCACCACACCCCCCTATAGTATGATCCACCACAGCCCCCTATAGTATGATCCACCACAGCCCCCTATAGTATGATACCCAGCCCTATAGTATGATCCACCACAGCCCCCTATAGTATGATCCACACAGCCCCCTATAGTATGATCCACACAGCCCCCTATAGTATGATCCACCACAGCCCCCCTATAGTATGATCCACCACAGCCCCCTATAGTATGATCCACCACAGCCCCCCTATAGTTGATCCACACAGCCCCCTATAGTATGATCCACACACCCCTATAGTGACCACGCCCCCTATAGTATGATCACCACAGCCCCCCTATAGTATGATCCACCACAGCCCCCCTATAGTATGATCCACCACAGCCCCCTATGTATGATCCACCACAGCCCCCCTATAGTATGATCCCACACAGCCCCCCTATAGTTGATAAGCAGTCCACACAGCCCCCTATAGTATGATCCACCACAGCCCCCTATAGTATGATCCACCACAGCCCCCTATAGTATGATCCACACAGCCCCCTATGTATGATCCACCACAGCCCCCCTATAGTATGACTCCACCACAGCCCCCTATAGTATGATCCCCACAGCCCCCTATAGTATGATCCACCACAGCCCCCCTATAGTATGATCCACCACAGCCCCCTATAGTATGATCCACCACAGCCCCCCTATAGTATTGATCCACCACAGCCCCCTATAGTATGATCCACCACAGCCCCCCTATAGTATGATCCCACACAGCCCCCCTATAGTATGATCCACCACAAGCCCCCCTATAGTATGATCCACCACAGCCCCCTATAGTATGATCCACCACAGCCCCCCTATAGTATATCCACACAGCCCCCTATAGTATGATCCACCACAGCCCCCCTATAGTATGATCCCACAAAAGCCCCCCTTATAGTATGATCCACAACCAGCGCCCCATAGATGACCCACAGCCCCCTATAGTATGATCCACCACAGCCCCTATAGTATGATCACAGCCCAGATGCCCCCACCCCCTATAGTATGATCCACCACAGCCCCCCTATAGTATGATCCACCACAGCCCCCTATAGTATGATCCACCAGCCCCCTATAGTATGATCCACCACAGCCCCTATAGTATGACCATACAGCCCCCCACCTAATTATGATCCACTACAGCCCCTATAGTATGATCCACCACAGCCCCCCTATAGTATGATCCACCACAAGCCCCCCTATAGTATGATTCCACCACAGCCCCCTATAGTATGATCCACCACAGCCCCCTATAGTATGATCCACTACAGCCCCCTATAGTATGATCCACCACAGCCCCCCTATAGTATGATCCACCACAGCCCCCCTATAGTATGATCCACCACAGCCCCCTATAGTATGATCCACCACAGCCCCCCTATAATGTGATCCACCACTGCCCCCTATAGTGTGATCCACTACAGCCCCCCTATAGTATGATCCACTACAGCCCCCTATAGTGTGATCCACCACTGCCCCCTATAGTGTGATCCACCACTGCCCCCTATAGTATGATCCACCACAGCCCCCCTATAGTGTGATCCACCACAGCCCCCCTATAGTGTGATCCACTACAGCCCTCCTATAGTATGATCCACCACGGCCCCCCTATAGTATGATCCACCACAGCCCTCCTATAGTATGATCCACTACAGCCCCCCTATCGTATGATCCACTACAGCCCCCTATCGTATGATCCACCACAGCCCCCCTATAGTATACTCCACCACAGCCCCCCTATAGTATGATCCACCACAGCCCCCCTATAGTATGATCCACCACAGCCCCCCTATAGTATGATCCACCACAGCCCCCCTATAGTATGATAGCCCCCACAGCCCCCCACATAATATGATGTCCTGACGGCCCCACCAAAACTGTATCCACATGGCCCCATATTCACTGTGTGATTCCCACAACCAGACCACAGCATGAGACCCAACAAGAAAGAGATGAGAAAAAAACACATAAGAATGAAGGGAAAGAAGAGAAATGGAAAGAAGGAAGAGAAAGGAAGGGTAAGAAGGAAGGAAAAGGAGGAAGGAAGAGAAGGAAGAAGAGAAGGGAGAAATGAAAAGAAGGACAGAATGGAAAGGAGAAAGGATGGGTAAGAAGGAAGGAAAGGAAGAAGGAGGAAGAGAAAGTGAGAAATGAAAAGAAGGAAAGGGGAAAGGAGAAGATTAAAAGGATGAAATGAAGGATAAGGAATGAAAAGGATGGAAGAGTAAGAAGGGAAGGATGGTAAGAGGAAGGGAAGGAAAGAAAGGAAAGGAGAAATGAAAAGGAGAAGGATGGATGAGAAGGAAGGGAAAGGGAGAAGTAAGAGAATAGAAGATATGAAAAGAGGAAAAATGGAAAGAGGAAGGATGGGTAAAAAGGAATGGAAAGGAGGAATGAAGAGAACGGGAGTAATGAAAAGGAGAAAGGATGGGAAGAGAAGGAAAGGAAAGAAAGAAGAAAAAGAAGAAAGAAAGGGAGGAAAGATGGAAAGGAGAAAGGAAGGGTAAGGAGGAAGGGAAAGGGAGAAATGAATAGGAGGAAAGAATGGAAATGAGAACGGGGTAAGAAGAAAAGGAAAGCAGGAAGGAAGAGAAAGTAAGAAATGGAAAGGAGGAAGGAAGGGAAAGCTGGAAGGATGGGTAAGAAGGCAGGAGTTGAAAGGAGTAGGGAAGAGAAAAGAAGAAATGGAAAGAAGGAGAAAAATGAGAAAGAAAGGGCAAGAAGGCAGGAAGAGAAATAAAAAAAGGATGATATTGCAGGAAAGAAAAGAAAGGAAGGGGAAAAAGAAAAGGAGCAAGCAAGGCAATGGAAGAAATGGACAGAAGGAAGAAAAAGAAGAAAGGAGGGGAAAGAAGAAAGGAGGGGAAAGAAGAAAGGAGGGGAAAGAAGAAAGGAGGGGAAAGAAGAAAGGAGGGGTATTTTCATCACTGATTTTCTTGAAAGTGAGAAATAAAGAATAAATATAAAGTGATCATTTCTCCCCCTCTTCAGTGTTATCAGGTATCGGAGGCCGCCCAGGTGCCGCCATCATTATCACACATATGGGGGGTTTGATCTGTGACAAACCAATCATCATCATGGCTCCGTGATATTTGTGTGACCCCAGACAGCAGAACACCCACAAGTGACCAGAACCACAGACTGTAACACCCACATGCTCCATCCACGGTAATACGGTGTGAATGACGCCCACAGTGTGATGTATTGTAACAGACGAATATAAAGAAGAAAACATCAACGTCTGCAGAGATATCAGGACAATTCCTAGAGAGAAGAAGTGATGGAAGAAACAGACGGCCGGGCCGTCAATGGGTTAATAAGCTGCCCATGTACTGTGAATCAGAGGCCTGGATATGTCACAATGTACACGATATATAAGGCACCGAGATACAGCGGCCATCACTGACGAGACCTCGAAAGATTGGATGAAAACCCGAGAGATTGATGGAAAGTGAAATTACGAGAGAGTCTGTCTGTCACGCTTCACCGGATCCCGCCGCCACCGGCAGCCAACCCCGAGCCTCGCTCCGCCAGAGCCCTGACATGGCGTGACGAGGGGGGGGAACGCCTTATTGTGATTGATTAATGGGGAGACATGGCGGATTCCTATCTATCTGCATCACCCATTTATATCTGTCACCTATTTTCTCTTAACTATCCACTATCTGGGACTCACATGAGTCCATTCACCCGTAACTATATATCCATCAAATATATACAGTATATATATATATAGGAGAGAGAGAGAGAGGCCTCTACTGTTATATTTTGTACCTGGTTGTAAACGTTCACCTATATTTTGTGCCTGCACCACAGATAGGCAACTAAGGCTGATGGCCCCCCTAGACCCCCCACTAGTGAACCCAGCTGGGGTTTCACGTGGGATCCTCTAAGTGTTGGGACTTACTTCCAAAGTTGATGACGCAGGAAACAGTGATGATCAGGAGTCCACCCACCAACGCCACGATGCTCAGCAGCTTGGCCACACGACCCAGTCTGAGGGCTCCGTCCACGTCACCTTGTTGGAGGCTGTTACGAGACTGGGATGAAGGGAAAGAGGATTAGTGACAGGCGTATCTCAGTTATTCTTTTATATCATCATCTCTTGTCTTCCTTCATTATATCAACCATCATCCATCCGTGCACAAGTTCCTACAAGACCAACCTCAATCATCATCATTCATCTATGCTCATCCACCTTTCTCCACCACCAACAATTTACTACAGACCTACCTGAATCATCACCCGACATCCATCCACCTTTCTCTACCACCCACACACAACTTCCTACGTGACCTACCTCCATCATCACCCACCATCTATGGTCATCCACCTTTCTCCACCACCCACACACAACTTCCTACAAGACCTACCTCCATCATCACCCACCATCTATGCTCATCCACCTTTCTCTACCACCTTAGCACAACGTCCTACTAGACCTACCTCCATCATCACCCACCATCTATGGTCATCCACCTTTCTCCACCACCCACACACAACTTCCTACAAGACCTACCTCCATCATCACCCACCATCTATGCTCATCCACCTTTCTCTACCACCTTAGCACAACGTCCTACTAGACCTACCTCCATCATCACCCACCATCTATGGTCATCCACCTTTCTCTACCACCTTGGCACAACGTCCTACAAGACCTACCTCCATCATCACCCACCATCTATGGTGATCCACCTTTCTCCACCTCCACACACAACTTCCTACGTGACCTACCTCCATCATCACCCACCATCTATGCTCATCCACCTTTCTCCACCACCCACACACAACTTCCTACATGACCTACCTCCATCATCACCCACCATCTATGGTCATCCACCTTTCTCTACCACCTTGGCACAACTTCCTACAAGACCTACCTCCATCATCACCCACCATCTATGGTGATCCACCTTTCTCCACCACCCACACACAACTTCCTACTAGACCTACCTCCATCATCACCCACCATCTATGGCCATGCACCTTTCTCCACCACCCACGCACAACTTCCTACATGACCTACCTCCATCATCACCCACCATCTATGTTCATCCACCATTCTCTACCACCTTGGCACAACTTCCTACAAGACCTACCTCCATCATCACCCACCATCTATGGTGATCCACCTTTCTCCACCACCCACACACAACTTCCTACAAGACCTACCTCCATCATCACCCACCATCTATGGTCATCCACCTTTCTCTACCACCTTGGCACAACTTCCTACTAGACCTACCTCCATCATCACCCACCATCTATGTTCATCCACCTTTCTCCACCACCCACGCACAACTTCCTACATGACCTACCTCCATCATCACCCTCCATCTATGGTCATCCACCTTTCTCCACCACCCACGCACAACTTCCTACAAGTCCTATCTCCATCATCACCCTCCATCTATGGTCATCCACCTTTCTCTACCACCTTGGCACAACGTCCTACAAGACCTACCTCCATCATCACCCACCATCTATGGCCATCCACCTTTCTCTACCACCTTGGCACAACGTCCTACAAGACCTACCTCCATCATCACCCACCATCTATGGTCATCCACCTTTCTCCACCCACCACACACAACTTCCTACAAGACCTTCCTCCATCATCACCCACCATCTATGGTCATCCACATTTCTCCACCACCTACGCACAACTTCCTACAAGACCTACCTCCATCATCACCCACCATCTATGGTCATCCACCTTTCTCCACCACCTTAGCACAACTTCCTACAAGTCCTACCTCCATCATCACCCACCATCTATGGTCATCCACCTTTCTCCACCACCCACGCACAACTTCCTACAAGACCTTCCTCCATCATCACCCACCATCTATGGTCATCCACCTTTCTCCACCACCCACGCACAACTTCCTACAAGACCTTCCTCCATCATCACCCACCATCTATGGTCATCCACATTTCTCCACCACCTACGCACAACTTCCTACAAGACCTACCTCCATCATCACCCACCATCTATGGTCATCCACCTTTCTCCACCACCTTAGCACAACTTCCTACAAGACCTACCTCCATCATCACCCACCATCTATGGTCATCCACCTTTCTCCACCACCCACGCACAACTTCCTACTAGACCTACCTCCATCATCACCCACCATCTATGGTCATCCACCTTTCTCTACCACTTTGGCACAACTTCCTACTAGACCTACCTCCATCATCACCCACCGTCTATGGTCATCCACCTTTCTCCACCACCCACACACAACGTCCTACAAGACCTACCTCCATCATCACCCACCATCTATGGTCATCCCCCTTTCTCCACCACCCACACACAACGTCCTACAAGACCTACCTCCATCATCACCCACCATCTATGGTCATCCCCCTTTCTCCACCACCCACGCACAACTTCCTACGTGACCTACCTCCATCATCACCCACCATCTATGGTCATCCCCCTTTCTCTACCACCTTGGCACAACTTCCTACATGACCTACCTCCATCATCACCCACCATCTATGGTCATCCACATTTCTCCACCACCTACGCACAACTTCCTACAAGACCTACCTCCATCATCACCCACCATCTATGGTCATCCACCTTTCTCCACCACCTTAGCACAACTTCCTACAAGACCTACCTCCATCATCACCCACCATCTATGGTCATCCACCTTTCTCTACCACTTTGGCACAACTTCCTACTAGACCTACCTCCATCATCACCCACCATCTATGGTCATCCACCTTTCTCCACCACCCACGCACAACTTCCTACTAGACCTACCTCCATCATCACCCACCATCTATGGTCATCCACCTTTCTCTACCACTTTGGCACAACTTCCTACTAGACCTACCTCCATCATCACCCACCGTCTATGGTCATCCACCTTTCTCCACCACCCACACACAACGTCCTACAAGACCTACCTCCATCATCACCCACCGTCCATGGTCAGCCACCTTTCTCTACCACCTTGGCACAACTTCCTACAAGACCTACCTCCATCATCACCCACCATCTATGGTCATCCACCTTTCTCCATGACCCACGCACAACTTCCTACGTGACCTATGTCTTTCATCATCCATCTGTGCATACCAAGCTTTATCATTCACCGCTTAGTTATCTCTGGCTGTGGATCACCCTACGTCACTCATCGCCATGTTTCTCTCACCGAATACTCCTCCATCTCGTCATCACCTTTTCTTTCCACCACTTCTACCTGTTTACAACCCTGAATTTCCATCTTTGACCGCCTTCTCCAGGCACCCGCTCCTGTGGTGAACCTCGCTCCGCTCTACTTTCTAACCATGTTATATTCCTCCATCGCTCGAGTACCTCTTCACCTCCCGTGTAATTAACCAACCTAACATTAGGTGTAGATGAAGTGGCCCCCACTGATCTGCGTCTGCCATGTATTCTGTACCGTTCATCCACCCCCGGCCTGGAATCGTCTGCTAATATTCATTGCTTCCACTTTATTTCAATCCATCTTACTTAACAAGCCTGTCATAGAAATCTACATTGATCTTCTGCACTAAACGAGAGTTCCTTCCTGTCAATGTGTCGGTGTAGAAAGCCTTCACTTCTGCCTGCAATGAATGTTGGATGTTCCTTCCCTCCCTTTTCTCCCTTTCCCATCCATCTCTTGTCTACCACATACTTTGACTCATGGCTAAATTCATTCTCTGCCTCAACTCTTACGTACACCCAACCGCACCAGGGTAACCTCAAAAACTGGTGCAGGTGTCAAGGTAACCTCAAAATGCACGGGAGCGATCTCCAGCCTGTAGGATGTGCACCGTACTGTCCCACAATCTGAATTTCTTCCACAAATGTATCATATTTCTTCTAAGGAGACTCTGTGGCACAAGTGTAGTAACATTTCTTACTTTAATCCTTTTTACATTCATGTAACTTTCTATATTGTATTGTATATTGTCCCCTTTGTAAACCTTGCCTATTCTTTTGGATTAAATCATTCTTCTTGATCTATGACAACAAACCACGACCCCGTGTAGCCTCACGTAACCAGTGACAGGTGTCCAATCGGTCTGATAAATGATTGGTGATGGCAGCGTATTTTGCTTGATAGTGACAGGACCAAAGGATATATATTCCTAGCTGGAACCAGTCATGTATATACACCTCGTCTCAATATTCTGCATAAATCAAAGCAGCTATGCTTCTATCCTTATCCTCTGTCAATACCCTGACTGGCCAGCAGGTAAAGGGGGCGCTAGAGAGCTGCTCACATTTGGAATGTTGCATGGGGAGATGACTAAACTCATGCATTGTGTAGTGAAGGAGATAGCGGCCACCGGGCTTGTTAATGCCCTAATGAGATATATATGATGTAAAGGACCAATATACACATGCTCAATATCCACAATAGACAACAGACATTATTTTTTCTTACCATGATCGAATACACAAAGCCCACGATGTTGACTGGCCACATGGGGCAAAAACAGGACAGGATGGCAATAAGCAGATAGTCCTTTGGCTTTTCTGGCTCAATAGCGCTGGCAGTGGCAGTAGACCCTTGTCGACAGAGACTTGGTCGCGGAGAGTTGGATGCAGCTTGAGCCAGGCGTCCTTCTGAGCCAGTCAGGCTGGGGGCTCGAGGTCCTCCGTTGGCTGCCGGTTGTGCCTTCAGGTCATTGAGCGATGAAGCTTTGGATTGGATGGTGACGGTGGGTTCCACTTCAGATCCAGCAGCCTCCTGTGCGGGCTCTGGTTCCTCTACCACCACAGTGGTGGAACATACTGGCTCCGAGGGCTCCGCGGGGGTGGTCTCCACCTCGGGTGGAGGCCCCGTGTCTGCAGGAGGGGTAGCCATGGGTAAAGGAGCCAGTGGAAGAGGTTGAAAAGGAGAAACAGAAATGGGCCCAGAAGAGAGATGTCAAGAAGGAAAGCAAGAGCGGAATTCTAGAAAAGATGAAGAAATAGAAGAGTCATAGACTGGAGCGGTCACTATATACAGACGGCAGATATTATCATAGACAGGGGGAACAAAACCCAAGAATCCTGCTGATACATGACATACTGTGTGTGAGGGCACGGTCCTGTACACACCATAATAGTATTAACTCTTATCATAGCACGCTCCATATAACTCATCATAGAAGACCACCATAACCTCTCTGATTGTTGTATAACTCCTTCTAGTCTTTATAACTCCTCCTATTTCTAATAACTCCTCCTTCTAGTCTTTATAACTTCTCCTATTTCTAATAACTCCTCCTTCTAGTCTTTATAACTCCTCCTATTTCTTATAACTCCTCCTACTAATCTTCATAACTCCTATTTCTAGTGTTTATAATATCTTTATAACTCCTCCTATTTCTGATAACTCCTCCTTCTAGTCTTTATAACTCCTCCGATTTCTAATAACTCCTCCTTCTATACTTTAGAATTTCTCTTATTTCTGATAACTCCTCCTTTTAGTCTATAATTCCTCCTATGTCTGATAACTCCTCCTTCTAGTCTTTATAACTCCTCCTATTTTTAACTCATCCTCCTTCTAGTCTTTAGAATTCCCCTTATGATAACACCTCCTTTTAGTCTATAATTCCTCCTATGTCTGATAACTCCTCCTTCTAGAATTTATAACTCCTCCTATTACAGATAACTCCTCCTATTACAGATAACTCGTCCTATTACAGATAACTCCTCCTATTAGTCTTTATAATCGACACCAAAAGGAGAACATCAAAAAAAATGTATCACCGAGGAGCCAAACCTTATACTGACTGCACACACAGGATGCAGAGAGCCTCCATTACAGAGGTGGCTGCAGCCCCAGGTTTATGATCCTGATGACAGCCACTCACAACCTTCCAAGACAGAGAGGAGTGGCTGCTAGCGTAAGACACACACTAGTAAGGTATAGGGAGCCTGTCACATAGATAAGTGAGATACACAGTGACTGAACAATAGCCTATTAGTGACACCAGGTAGGGCGGGCTAGTTAACACTATATGAGCGTATCTCACAGGACAGACTCACCAATGTACCACCTAAATTCAGAAGGCCCCTATACCCAGCAAAAAGTATATAATGGCTGCACATTAGTGAGTCTGCACTGTGAGATACACTCATAAAGTGTTAACTAGCCCGCCCTACCTGGCGTCACTAATAGGTTGTTGTTCACACACTGTATCTCACTTATCTATGTGACAGGCTCCCTTTGCCTTATTAGTGTGTGTCTTATGCTAGCAGCAGCCCCCCTCTATCTTGGAAGGTTGTGAGTCACTGTCATCAGGATTCTGCCCCTGGAGCTGCAGCCACCTCTGTAATGGAGGTTCTCTGCACCCTGTGTGCAGTCAGTATTAGGTTTGGCTCCTCGGTGCTGATCTTTATAAACACCTATTTCTAATAATGCCTTCTGGTTTTCACAACTCCTATTTCTGATAACTCCTCCTACTAGTCTGTATAACTCCTCCTATTTCTGATAACTCCTCCTACTAGTCTGTATAACTCCTCCTATTTCTGATAACCCCTCCTACTAGTCTGTATAACGCCTCCAATTTCTGATAACTCCTCCTACTAGTCTTTAGAACTCTCCCTATAACTCCTCTGTCAGCAGGTTTTTGCATGTAAGCTGAGGTCAGCATGTTGTCCTCACCTGAGATTTTCCTATCTGTATATGCTATTGTTTACTTAAATGAAAGGCTTTATCACCCTGTGGTTAGCATTAGAGGACTTCTAGTCACCACATTACATTCTGACACCCTCTGCTGTCATTGTCACCTCACAGTGAATGGACAATCTGTATTGAGCGCCTGGTGTGGGCGGGGACAGCTGTCTCAGCTCTGCTTTGTCCTCTATTGTGTGAGAGCGGCTGCAGCCGGTCATCAGTGTGACCGTTAGATTCAAAATCTCTATCCCTGCATTATGTTGCTGTCAGATGAGATAGCGAAAATGTAATCACTCCTCCTGTTTCTGACACCTCCTAATAGTCTCTATAACTCCTCCTATTGCTAATAACCCCTCCTACTAATCTATATAACTCCTCCTCTTAATTCTGATAACACCCCATACACACTGGACACCTCCTACACACGAACACACTATACACACAACACCTACACAACAACACACTATACACACAACACCTACACAACAACACCTATACACTAGACAACTCCTACACACCAGACACCCCCTACACACCGGACACCCCCTGCAGACTAGACACCCCCTACACACCGGACACCCCCTACACACCGGACACCCCCTATATACTGGACACCCCCTATATACTGGACACCCCCTATATACTGGACACCCCCTACACACTGGACACCCCCTACAGACTGGAGAACCCCTACACACCAGACACCCCCTACAGGCTGGACACCCCCCTACACACCGGACACCATCTACAGACTGGAGAACCCCTACACACCGGACACCTCTTACACACCGGACACCTTCAACAGACCGACACCCCTTACACCCGGATACCTCCAACACACTGGACACCCTCTACACACCGGACACCCCCTATATACTGGACACCTCCTACACACTGGACACCCCCTGCAGACTAGACACTCCCTACAGACTGGACACCCCCTGCAGACTAGACACCCCCTACACGCCGGACACCCCCTACACGCCGGACACCCCCTACACGCCGGACACCCCCTACACGCCGGACACCCCCTACACACCGGACACCCCCTATATACTGGACACCCCCTATATACTGGACACCCCCTACACACTGGACACCCCCTACACACTGGACACCCCCTACACGCCGGACACCCCCTACAGGCTGGACACCCCCTACAGGCTGGACACCCCCTACAGGCTGGACACCCCCTACAGGCTGGACACCCCCTACACACCGGACACCCCCTACAGGCTGGACACCCCCTACACACCGGACACCCCCTACACACCGGACACCCCCTACACACCGGACACTATCTACAGACTGGAGAACCCCTACACACCGGACACCTCTTACACACCGGACACCTCTTACACACCGGACACCTTCAACAGACCGACACCCCTTACACCCGGATACCTCCAACACACTGGACACCCTCTACACACCGGACACCCCCTATATACTGGACACCTCCTACACACTGGACACCCCTTACACACTGGACACCTCCTACACACTGGACACCCCTTACACACCGAACACCTCCTACACACGGACATCCTCTACATAACGACACCTATACACCAGACACCTACACACCGGACACCCCCTACACACTGAACACCCCCTAAACACGACACCTACACAACAACACCTATACACCAAACAACTCCTACACACCAGATAACACCTACACACTGACACCCTCTACACATGACATCTACACAACGACACCTATACAACAGGCACCCCCTACACACCAGACACACACACAACACTGTACACACCTGACACCCTCTATATACACTGTATACACACAACACTGTACACACCTGACACCCTCAATATACACTGTACACACACAACACTGCACACCTGACACCTCTATATACACTGGACACACACAACACTGTACACACCTGACACCCTCTATATACACTGTACACACACAACACTGTACACACCTGATACCCTCTATATACACTGTACACACACAACACTGTACACACCTGACACCCTTTATATACACTGTACACACCTGACACCCTCTATATACACTGTACACACACAACACTGTACACACCTGACACCCTCAATATACACTGTACACACACAACACTGCACACACCTGACACCCTCTATATACACTGTACACACACAACATTGTACACACCTGATACCCTCTATATACACTGTACACACACAACACTGTACACACCTGATACCCTCTATATACACTGTACACACACAACACTGTACACACCTGATACCCTCTATATACACTGTACACACAACACTGTACACACCTGACACCCTCAATATACACTGTACACCACAACAACCTGCACACACCTGACACCCTCTATATACACTGTACACACACAACATTGTACACACCTGATACCCTCTATATACACTGTACACACACAACACTGTACACACCTGATACCCTCTATATACACTGTACACACACAACACTGTACACACCTGATACCCTCTATATACACTGTACACACACAACACTGTACACACCTAATACCCTCTATATACACTGTACACACACAACATTGTACACACCTGACACCCTCTATATACACTGTACACACACAACACTGTACACACCTGATACCCTCTATATACACTGTACACACACAACACCTTCTATACAATGTAAAAAACACAATACTGTACGCACCTGACATTGTTAATATACACTGTATGAACACACAACACTGTACACACCAGTACACTGTACACACACAACACTGTACACACCTGACACCCTCTATATACACTGTACACACACAACACTGTACACACCTGACACCCTCTATATACACTGTACACACAATACTATACACACCTGACACCTTCTATACACACCGACACATACATTGTACACACCTTGATCACTGTATGCACATTGTGCACACACTGGACACCCCCTACACGCTGGACACCCCCTACACGCTGGACACACACACTGTACACACACATACACTGTACACACACATACACTGTACACACACATACACTATATACACACATGCACTATACACACACATGCACTGTACATACATGCACACATATGCACTGTACATACACATAGACTGTACACACATGCACTGTACACACATACACTATACACACACATACACATACACTGTACGCACACATACACTGTACACACACACACTGTACACACACATGCACTGTACACGCATACACTATACACACATACACTGTACACACATACACTGTACACACACATACACTGTACACACACACTGTACACACATACACTATACACACACACACACTGTACACACACATGCACTGTTCACGCATGCACTGTACACGCATACACTATACACACACTGTACACACACATACACTGTACACACACATACACTGTACACACACACTGTACACACATACTGTATACACACTACACACACATACACTGTACACACAGGCATTGTACACACATACACTGTACACACACACTGTACACACACATACACTGTACACACATACACTGTACACACATCCACTGTGCACACATCCACTGCACACACACATACACTATACATACACTATACACATACGCACGCATGCTGATACGTTTCCCACATACACTATACACACACATACACTATACACACACATACGCTATACACACATACACTATACACACACACACACTATACACACACACACACTATACACACACATACACTATACATACACATACACTATACACACACATACACTATACACACACATACACTATACACACAACACTGTACGCACACATACATTACACACACACTGTACACACGCATACAATATACACACACATGTACTGTACACACATACACTATATGCACACATACACTATATGCACACATACACTGTACCAACAACATGTCACTATACACTACACATACACTATACACACACATACAACTACGTACAACATACACTATACAACATACTATACACACACATACACTGTACACCACTAACCACATCACTGTACACACAATACACTTACACAACTATACACATACCTATACACAACAATACACTTAACACATCACATACACCATACACTCACATACACTAACACATATTACACATACACAATACATATACACACATACACATACACTGTACACACTACACTATACTAACTAACACATACACACTGTACCACACATACACTATACACACACATACACTTAGCACACTACATAACACACATAATATAACATACACATACACTATACAACACAACATACTACACTGTACACACACTATCACATTACACACACATAACACAATCACATACACTATACACTATACACACATACACTCCATCACATACACAACATAACATACTATAACACATACACTGATCACAACATACACTGTACATACACTTACACACATACATACACACAACAACACATCACACTATACACACACATACACATATTCAACACATCACTCACAACTCACTTACACAACACATAACACTATACACTACACACATACACTGTACACACACAACACATGACACACATACTCACACACACTTACGCACTACACATACACACTACATTCACAACATACACTATACAACATACACATACACACACATACACTATACATACAACATCATACACAACATGTACACAACACACATACACATAAGACACATCACTTAACCACTACATACACACACATACACTATACACACACATACACTTACACACATACACTGTACACACACACACATACACACTATCAAACATACACACACATAACAACGTACACAACCACATACACTATACGCACAATACACTATACACACACATACACTATACGCACACATACACTGTACCACACAACATGCAACCATTAGACACACATACAACATACACTATACACACACATACACTATACATACACATACACTGTACACACACATACACTATACGTACACATACACTATACATACACACATACACTATACACACACATACACTATACATACACACACACACACACTGTCACGCACACATGCACTATACGCACACACACACTGTACGCACACACACACTGTACGCACACATGCAGCATGCTGATACGTGTCCCACATGCAGCTGGCGCACAGTATACAGCAGGCAGCCGCTGTGCTCCGCCACATGCTGGACCCGCACTGTCTTCTCTCTGCAGCTTCTGGACCTATTAGATGTGAATGTAGATGAGATGCAGGATACAGGGAGGGGGAGGAGGACGGTGAAGCTGCAGAGCCAAGTCAGCTCTTCACCTGGACCAGGGATGAATGAGAAGTTAACTGTGTGTGTGCCGGCTGTACACCCGCCCTCCATGTGTCATGTGCCAGGTGTGCGCTGGCTTGGTTTGGCATGTGCGCCGCCTGTGTACATGTGTGCTCCTCCATGCCTACGCAGCATGTGTTTGGGATCTTGTGTAGTAAGCATATCCCTCCTCAGCCATCCCTCCTCCTCCTCCTCCCAGTCTTCCCCATCCAGTATTTAATGAGACATTGTTATATTGCACCCTACCATCCCTGCACCCAAAAATCGCATAGCGGTGAGATAGCGTGCAATATCCACCCAATCCCATGCACCCAGCCCGCCGTTACCCATCTGCACCCTGCCCGCCGTTACCCATCTGCACCCAAGCCAAAAATGCCCATGGATGCCGCTGCCCCTCCCGACACACCTATATGTAGCATCTCACCTCCTCTCTTTCCTTCTGTCCTCTCTCCAGCAGTCTCCTGGGGTTAGTTATGGAAATAGGGGGGACACAGGACACTAAACCTCACGGGTCAACCCTAGAGGGGTCCGTAACCCACCCACCCCCCGACACAAAGCAAAGCAGCGTGTGTCTGGTTGTGAGGATACTGTGTCTGTGTCTCTCTCCCCTCCCTCATTCGCTCCTTTCCCCCTCTTTCTGCCTCCCTCCCACTTTCACTCCATCTCGCTGTCTTGTAGCAGCTGTAAGGATGCTCAGCGCCTCCCTGGTGCTAACCCTAACGCATCCTCCGCCGTAGTCCCAGTGCCCTAGTGCTAGTCCTAAAAGGCAGATACCCCGCACCCCAGTGCTCCCCACCTGGTCCCGGTCATATGATGTGGACCCTACGCTGGCCAAACCTCGCACCCCTGAGCTCGCAGTCATATGTCTACTGGTGCAGATCACACCATCACAATGAACCCTACACTGGCCAAACCTCACACCCCTGAGCTCCCAGTCATACATCTACTGGTATAGATCACACCTCATAATGAACCCTACACTGGCCAAACCTCACACCCTGAGCTCCCAGTCATACATCTACTGGTATAGATCAACCCTCATAATGAACCCTACACTGGCCAAACCTCACACCCCTGAGCTCCCAGTCATATGTCTACTGGTATAGATCACACCATTATAAGAACCCTACACTGGCCAAACCTCACACCCCTTGCTCCCAGTCATACATCTACTGGTATAGATCACACCCTCATAATGGACCCTACACTGGCCAAACCTCACACCCCTGAGCTCCAGTCATACGTCTACTGGTATAGATCACACCTCATAATGAACCCTACGCTGGCCAAACCTCACACCCCTGAGCTCCCAGTCATACATCTACTGGTATAGATCACACCCTCATAATGACCCTACGTGGCCAAATCTCACACCCCTGAGCTCCCAGTCATACATCTACTGGTATAGATCACACCCTCATAATGAACCCTACGCTGGCCAAACCTCACACCCCTTGCTCCAGTCATACATCTACTGGTATAGATCACACCCTCATAATGGACCCTACACTGGCCAAACCTCACACCCCTGAGCTCCCAGTCATACGTCTACTGGTATAGATCACACCCTCACAATGGACCCTACACTGGCCAAACCTCACACCCCTGAGCTCCCAGTCATACGTCTACTGGTATAGATCACACCTCACAATGAACCCTACACTGGCCAAACCTCACACCCCTGAGCTCCCAGTCATACGTCTACTGGTATAGATCACACCTCATAATGGACCCTACACTGGCCAAACCTCGCACCCTGAGCTCCCAGTCATACGTTTACTGGTATAGATCCCACATCAAACGAACCCCACGCTGGCCAAACCTCGCACCCCTGAGCTCCCAGTCATACATCTACTGGTATAGATCACACCGTCACAATGGACCGTACATTGGCCAAACCTCGCACCCCTGAGCTCCCAGTCATAGATGTACTGGTATAGATCACACCATCATAACGAACCCTACGCTGGCCAAACCTCACACCCCTGAGCTCCCAGTCATATGTCTACTGGTATAGATCACACCATTATAACGAACCCTACACTGGCCAAACCTCACCCCTGAGCTCCCAGTCATATGTCTACTGGTATAGATCACACCATTATAACGAACCCTACACTGGCCAAACCTCACCCTGAGCTCCCAGTCATACGTTTACTGGTGCGGATCATACCCTCACAATGGACCCTACATTGGCCAAACCTCGCACCCTGAGCTCCCAGTCATATGTCTACTGGTGCGGATCACTCCCTCATAATGAACCCTACGCTGGCCAAACCTCACACCCCTGAGCTCCCAGTCATACGTCTACTAGTGCTGATCACACCCTCACAGTGGACCTTACGTTGGCCAAACCTCGTATGCCTGTGCATCTGTGGTCATGTGGTCAGATGACGTGAAAATACAACCTTTTGGCATCAATGCCACTCAGCTCGTTTTGAGGAAGAAGGATGAGTACAATCCCAAGAACACTATCCCAACCGTGAAGCATGGTGGTGGAAATATCATACTTTGGGGGGCTTTTCTGCAAAGGGGACAGGACGATGCATAATTCAAATGTTCAATAGAAGTTTGGTTACGTAATGCAATGATCTGCTTATAGCAATGTACATAAATACAGACGATCCAGATACTCAGCATAGGATGACTGCACGCAATCTCCCTACCACATATAATAATGTCCATAGTCTATTACATAAATAAATGAAGCTGAACAAGAGAAATGCTTAAACACTAGAGTGTTCCTTAGCTTAATATCTACATCCCAACGCGTTTCGCCTATCTATTGATCATCCAGGGGTTCATCAGGGGCATCGCTTGGTAGGGAGCAGAATAGAGAGTGGAGCTACAGTCAGGGCCACAATCCCTGAGGGCACAGACTGGATACATGAAGGCGGCAGATCGGTATCAGGGAGGTCTCGCACATTTGTCCTTTCATTCTTCTTTTAATTGTATGAAGTTTGCCAGAAAAACAGCCGCACACCATGATGATCGCACCTCCACAATTGGTGTATTTGTGGTGATTTGTCTTTTGGCCTCCAAGGATTTCAGTTTTGGTCTCATCCACCAGACTATATTCTTCAGTATATCACACACTTGAGTAATCTTTAAATGCTCTTGAACCTGCTTTTTAGTTAGCAATGGAGTCTTGCCTGTTGAGTGTGTATACCGAAGCGTACATACAGGAGCGTGCATACAGGAGTGTGCATACTGGAGTGTGCATACAGGAGTGTGCACACAGGAGGGTGCACACAGGAGGGTGCATACAGGAGGGTGCATACAGGAGGGTACATACAGGAGGGTGCATACAAGAGGCTGCATACTGGAGCGTGCATACTGGAGCGTGCATACTGGAGCGTGCATACAGGAGTGTGCACACAGGAGGGTGCACACAGGAGGGTGCACACAGGAGGGTGCATACAGGAGGGTGCATACAGGAGGGTACATACAGGAGGGTGCACACAGGAGGGTGCACACAGGAGGGTGCATACAGGAGGGTGCATACAGGAGGATACATACAGGAGGGTGCATACAAGAGGCTGCATACTGGAGCGTGCATACTGGAGCGTGCATACTGGAGCGTGCATACTGGAGCGTGCATACAGGAGCGTGCATACAGGAGCGTGCATACAGGAGGGTGCATACAGGAGGGTGCATACAGGAGGGTGCATACAGGAGGGTGCATACAAGAGGCTGCATACTGGAGCGTGCATACTGGAGCGTGCATACTGGAGCGTGCATACTGGAGCGTGCATACAGGAGCGTGCATACTGGAGCGTGCATACAGGAGCGTGCATACAGGAGCGTGCATACAGGAGGGTGCATACAGGAGGGTGCATACAGGAGGCTGCATACAAGAGGCTGCATACTGGAGCGTGCATACTGGAGCGTGCATACAGGAGCGTGCATACTGGAGCGTGCATACTGGAGCGTGCATACTGGAGCGTGCATACAGGAGGGTGCATACAGGAGGGTGCATACAGGAGGCTGCATACAAGAGGCTGCATACAAGAGGCTGCATACTGGAGCGTGCATACAGGAGCGTGCATACTGGAGCGTGCACACTGGAGCGTGCACACTGGAGCGTGCATACTGGATCGTGCATATGGAAGCCTGCACACTGGAGCGTGCATACTGGAGCGTGCACACTGGAGCGGGCATACTGGAGCGTGCATACTGAAGCCAAGGAAAACACCAGACAGGTCAGGGATAAACAGCATAATAAAAACCAATGAATATACCGGGACAGGTCAGGGATAAACAGCATCATAAAAACCAAGGAACACAGTGAACAGGTCAGGGATCAAAACACCATGAAAACCATGGCGCACACAAGACATGTCAGGGATGATCAGCATCATGAAAATCAAGGAGCACAATAGGCAGGTCAGGGATAAACAGCATCATAAAAACCAAGGAACACAGTGGACAGGTCAGGGTTAAACAACATTATGAAAATCGAGGAACAAACCAGACTGGTCAGGGATAATCAGAATCATGAAAACCAAGGAGCACACCAGACAGGTCAGGGATAAACAACATCCTAAAAACCATGGAACACACCCCACAGGTCAGGAATAAACAACATCCAAAATCCAAGGAACACACCGGATAGGTCAGGGATAAACAGCATCATGAAAACCAAGGAACACAGTGGACAGGTCAGGTTTAAAGGCGTGGGAAAAGGAAATCAGGGTTAGGTTATAAAGAAAAAGTAGCCCAAGCTCTAAACATCTCACGGTGCAATGATCAATCCATCATTCAAAAAATGGAAGGAAAATGACACAACTGTAAACCTACAAGACCAAGACACGGCCGTCCAGTAGTAGAGCAGGAGATATCATTTTTGATTAGTACCTTACTATCAGTGGAACATAATAATCCAGGACTCGGGATGGTAGCCATAGTCCCACCATGTCCGGGGATAGCGGACTGAACCCTGAACCCCAACATGTCTGGGGACAATGGACTGATCCCTGAACCCCACCATGTCCAGGGACAGAGGACTGAACCCTGAACCCTACCATGTCCGGGGAGAGAGGACTGAACCCTGAACTCCACCATGTCCGGGGACATCGGACTGAACCCTGAACCCTACCATGTCCGGGGAGAGAGGACTGAACCCTGAACCCCACCATGTCCGGGGATAGAGGACTGAACCCTGAACCCCTCCATGTCTGGGGACAGTAGACTGAACCCTGAACACAATGTCCAGGGATAGCGGACTGAAGCCTGAACCCCACCAAGTCCGGAGACAGTGGACTGAACCCTGAACCCCACCATGTCCAGGGACATCGGACTGAACCCTGAACTGCACCATGTCTGGAGACAACAGACTGAACCCTGAACTCCACCATGTCCAGAGACAGCGGACTGAACCCTGAACCCCACCATGTCCGGGGACAGAGGACTGAACCCTGAACCTCACCATGTCCAGGGACAGCGGACTGAACCCTGAACCTCACCATGTGCGGGGACAGAGGACTGAACCCTGAACCCCACCATGTCCGGAGACAGCGGACTGATCCCTGAACCCCACCATATTCAGGGACAGCAGACTGAACCCTGAACCCCACCATGTCTGGAAACAGCGGACTGAACCCTGAACCCCACCATATCCAGGGACAGAGGACTGAACCCTGAATCCCACCATGTCCGGAGACAGCGGACTGAACCCTGAACTTCATCATGTCCAGGGACAACAGACTGAAACCTGAACCCCACCATGTCCGGGGACAGCGGACTGAACCCTGAACTCTACGGGTATAAGCTCCACTGAGCAAGAAGATGGAAAGAAAATCCTTGTAGCATGAAGTGATCAGGCTGATGAATTATACATATCTGTGGGTGGAAATCCCTTTAACGCTTTCTCCTGAGAGGCGTCAGGATTGTTGTGCACCAGTTAACCGTGTGTCATGTAGAATGATGGGACTTGTAGTTCTCCAGCCGGCAGGTACCCGGCGGTCGCCTCTTTCCCATCTCCTGACCTCGGCGTCGTGTCTGCGCCATCACCGCCCCATCACACTTGTCACTACACCTCCATCTCTCACTATCCATCCATAATGTAAGCACGTCTGGGCTCATAAATGATTCATGAGCGCAGGACGTCCCATAGGAGACATTGAGTGTTAACCCTCCGCCACACAGAAGCTGAGCGCCGGGCTTCCCCGAGCACAGAGAATACCCCGGATCTCAGCACATTCGCCATCAGCGATAGGAAAAACAACCACCAACCATGTGTGAGGAACACCGAAAAATAAGACCGAGGCGGGGAGAGGATGAGGATACAAGAAGCCGTAATGTTCAGGACAAGATAGGGGGGAGCGGGGGTGAAGAAAGGGAAATATATGGGGTAAGGGGCAAATCAACCATGAAGTCACTGGACGAGGTCTTCACATCAAGGGACATTTCACTGGTGATGAAGACACGGCTCGTACATAGTCTGGACTATTCTGTAGTAACATTTCACTGATGATGAAGACACGGCTCGTACATAGTCTGGTCTATTCTGTAGTAACATTTCACTGGTGATGGAGACACGGCTCGTACATAGTCTGGTCTATTCTGCAGTAACATTTCACTGATGATGAAGACACGGCTCATACATAGTCTGGTGTATTCTGTAGTAACATTTCACTGGTGATGAAGACACGGCTCGTACATAGTCTGGTCTATTCTATAGTAACATATAGAAGTGACACCTGGACGATAAAGAGACAAGACAGAAGAAGAATCAACACCTTCATAATGTGGAGTTGGAGAAGGATGTTATCAATATCATGGATGGCAAGAAGAACAAGAATCAACCCAGACATGTCACTGGAAGCAAAGATCACCAAGATACGACTTGTCTACACATCATACGAAGAGAGCAAACACTAGAGAAGGACATCATGCGTGGAAGAATAGAAGGAACAAGGCGAAGGGGAAGATCAGCGACCCAATGGCTTGATACAATCAAGATAATGGCAGAGAAGACCATGGTGGACCTATCTAGGCTTGGAGAAGACCCTGGTGGATCTATCTAGGCTCGGAGAAGACCCTGGTGGACCTAACTAGGCTTGGAGAAGACCCTGGTGGATCTATCTAGGCTCGGAGAAGACCCTGGTGGACCTAACTAGGCTTGGAGAAGACCCTGGTGGATCTATCTAGGCTCGGAGAAGACCCTGGTGGATCTATCGAGGCTTGGAGAAAACCCTGGTGGATCTATCTAGGATAGGAGAAGACCCTGGTGGACCTATCTAGGCTTGGAGAAGACTGTGGTGGACCTATGTAGGCTTGGAGAAGACCCTGGTGGATCTATCGAGGCTTGCAGAAGACCCTGGTGGACCTATCTAGGCTTGGAGAAGACTGTGGTGGACCTATCTAGGCTCGGAGAAGACCCTGGTGTACATATCTAGGCTCTGAGAAGACCCTGGTGGATCTATCTAGGCTTGGAGAAGACCCTGGTGGACCTATCTAGGCTTGGAGAAGACCCTGGTGGACCTATGTAGGCTTGGAGAAGACTGTGGTGGACCTATCTAGGCTCGGAGAAGACCCTGGTGTACATATCTAGGCTCTGAGAAGACCCTGGTGGATCTATCTAGGCTTGGAGAAGACCTGGTGGACCTATCTAGGCTTGGAGAAGACCCTGGTGGACCTATGTAGGCTTGGAGAAGACTGTGGTGGACCTATCTAGGCTGCACAGGATCGATCTTCCTACAGAGTTGTCATCCATTAAGTCGCCATGGCCCGAGATCGAGCTGAAGGCCGGTAAAATAAAAACTATGGAGCTTATTGAGCAGGCAGAGGCTTGGAAAAAGAGGAGAGATGGCATGAAATGATTAGGCATGGTGAAAAAGAAAGATAAAGGCGATGAGATGTTAAAGGGAACCTCACCCCTAAAAATCACCCCCAGCCTCCCCAGACCTGTCCCTGCAGCAGCATCACACATTTCTAGGCATCTGTGTGTTTGTACAGATTAGAAAAGTCATTATATGACCTCCAGAACTGCGACTTCTCAGAGCTTGAGAAGTCGCAAAAGGCGTTCCCTGTTTCTGGTCCTCGCCGCCTGCAGCCTAATTATGCACACCCCGATGGGCGCTAAAGAACAGAGAGCCTCCGCGCCACCCAAATGGCTGGTATAGCCGCTATGACGCTAATCGCATCATATCCGGCTATACTGACGTCAGTAGTACTGCGGACCTTGCATTGCGCATGCGCGAGGTTGGTTTGTGGCTTCTGATCAGTGAGGAGCTGCCGTGAACCAGTTTTGCGAGCTCCATACACCGCGGAGCAGAAAGAAGTGTGCTCAGTTATCATATTAATGACACAGGCTGCAGTGAGAAGTGAGGTACAAAGAAAGAGACATGGGTAAGGGCAGCAGTGAGAAGTGAGGTACAAAGGAAGGACATGGGTAAGGGCGGCAGTGAGAAGTGAGGTATAAAGGAAGAGACATGGGTAAGGGCAGCAGTGAGAAGTGAGGTACAAAGGAAGGGACATGGGTAAGAGCAGCAGTGAGAAGTGAGGTATAAAGGAAGGGACATGGGTAAGGGCAGCAGTGAGAAGTGAGGTACAAAGGAAGTGACATGGGTAAGGGCAGCAGTGAGAAGTGAGGTATAAAGGAAGTGACATGGGTAAGGGCAGCAGTGAGAAGTGAGGTATAAAGGAAGGGACATGGGTAAGGGCAGCAGTGAGAAGTGAGGTATAAAGGAAGGGACATGGGTAAGGGCAGCAGTGAGAAGTGAGGTACAAAGGAAGTGACATGGGTAAGGGCGGCAGTGAGAAGTGAGGTATAAAGGAAGAGACATGGGTAAGGGCAGCAGTGAGAAGTGAGGTATAAAGGAAGGGACATGGGTAAGGGCAGCAGTGAGAAGTGAGGTATAAAGGAAGGGACATGGGTAAGGGCAGCAGTGAGAAGTGAGGTACAAAGGAAGTGACATGGGTAAGGGCAGCAGTGAGAAGTGAGGTATAAAGGAAGAGACATGGGTAAGGGCAGCAGTGAAAAGTGAGGTATAAAGGAAGGGACATGGGTAAGGGCAGCAGTGAGAAGTGAGGTATAAAGGAAGTGACATGGGTAAGGGCAGCAGTGAGAGGTGAGGTATAAAGGAAGGGACATGGGTAAGGGCAGCAGTGAGAAGTGAGGTATAAAGGAAGTGACATGGGTAGGCAGAGGCAGAGTAAGAGGTGAGGTATAAAGGAAGTGACATGGGTAAGGGCAGCAGTGAAAAGTGAGGTACAAAGGAAGGGACATGGGTAAGGGCAGCAGTGAGAAGTGAGGTATAAAGGAAGGGACATGGGTAAGGGCAGCAGTGAAAAGTGAGGTATAAAGGAAGGGACATGGGTAAGGGCAGCAGTGAGAGGTGAGGTATAAAGGAAGGGACATGGGTAAGGGCAGCAGTGAAAGTGAGGTACAAAGGAAGGGACATGGGTAAGGGCAGCAGTGAGAAGTGAGGTATAAAGGAAGGGACATGGGTAAGGGCAGCAGTGAGAAGTGAGGTATAAAGGAAGGGACATGGGTAAGGGCAGCAGTGAGAAGTGAGGTATAAAGGAAGGGACATGGGTAAGGGCAGCAGTGAGAAGTGAGGTATAAAGGAAGGGACATGGGTAAGGGCAGCAGTGAAAAGTGAGGTATAAAGGAAGGGACATGGGTAAGGGCAGCAGTGAGAAGTGAGGTATAAAGGAAGGGACATGGGTAAGGGCAGCAGTGAAAAGTGAGGTATAAAGGAAGGGACATGGGTAAGGGCAGCAGTGAGAAGTGAGGTGTAAAGGAAGAGACATGGGTAAGGGCAGCAGTGAGAGGTGAGGTATAAAGGAAGGGACATGGGTAAGGGCGGCAGTGAGAAGTGAGGTATAAAGGAAGAGACATGGGTAAGGGCAGCAGTGAAAAGTGAGGTACAAAGGAAGGGACATGGGTAAGGGCAGCAGTGAGAAGTGAGGTATAAAGGAAGGGACATGGGTAAGGGCAGCAGTGAGAAGTGAGGTATAAAGGAAGGGACATGGGTAAGGGCAGCAGTGAGAAGTGAGGAACAAAGGAAGGGACATGGGTAAGGGCAGCAGTGAGAAGTGAGGTATAAAGGAAGGGACATGGGTAAGGGCAGCAGTGAGAAGTGAGGTATAAAGGAAGGGACATGGGTAAGGGCAGCAGTGAAAAGTGAGGTATAAAGGAAGGGACATGGGTAAGGGCAGCAGTGAGAAGTGAGGTATAAAGGAAGAGACATGGGTAAGGGCAGCAGTGAGAAGTGAGGTATAAAGGAAGGGACATGGGTAAGGGCAGCAGTGAGAAGTGAGGTATAAAGGAAGAGACATGGGTAAGGGCAGCAGTGAGAAGTGAGGTATAAAGGAAGAGATGGGTTAATGTTCAGAGAAATATGGAAATATAGAGCAGATGATTTGTGAGTGTGGGGGGGGGGGATGATGAGACGTGGTGAAGGGCGGGATTGAACAGCAGATAGTGAGGGGTGAGGAAAGCGGGAGATGTCGGGGTGCGGGGCGGGAGATGTCGGGGTGCGGGGCGGGAGATGTCGGGGTGCGGGGCGGGAGATGATGGGATCTCAGTACACACAGCTCACACAGGAGGTTTCTCTAACATGATGGGGCGCTGGCAATAAACATAAAATGTTATAAAGATCCGATAACTCGAGAAGCCGATATTGAGGTGAACAGAAAGAATATAAAGGTGAGATGTGGGGGTGTCCAGGTAGAGCGGGGGTGGGGAACGTCGGGCCTCGAGGGCCACACACACCTCATGTTTTCACCTGTGCAATGCTAAGGAAAACCTGGAAACATGACCTGTGTGTGGCCCTCGAGGTCTGGAGTTCCCCACCCATGAGGTAAAGGAATGTAGCAGAGCATGGACACCCCGAGGTGCCGGGTCAGTGGTGGCCTTAGGTATCCACATTGCAGGTGATCAGTTGTGATCCCACCCAATAGTGTGGAGATATGTGTTCTGGTTGGGAATCCTGAGGATCAGATTTTGACATCACTGAGCAATAGGATCGAGCATGCAGGGGGATGACTCTGATACGCCCCAGGGCTGTGGGTTACTCAAGGTCCGGCTAGCGGTTCTGGGGGGAGTCATGGGATGGTGAAGGGCCCGGCTCCGTGGCCCCGGGGGTCAAGTGGTTTAGGGATGGTTGTCGTGACGCCACCCGTGGTATGCAGCTATTAGTGGCCGTGGCTGCGGTGCACGGCCTCTGGAGATGATGGAAGTGCAGTGGGTGAAGCGGATCCCCAGGGCTGATGAGCGGCCCTGAGGTTCAGGGGATGGATAAAGGACTGATGAGCGGCCCTGAGGTGCAGGGGGATGGAAACAGGGCTGAAGAGAGGTCCTGAGGTGCAGGGGGATGGATACAGGACTGATGAGCGGCCCTGAGGTGCAGGGGATGGATACAGGACTGATGAGCGGCCCTGAGGTTCAGGGGATGGATAAAGGACTGATGAGCGGCCCTGAGGTGCAGGGGGATGGAAACAGGACTGATGAGCGGCCCTGAGGTGCAGGGGGATGGATACAGGACTACTGAGCGGCCCTGAGGTGCAGGGGATGGATACAGGACTACTGAGCGGCCCTGAGGCGCAGGGGAATGGATACAGGACTACTGAGCGGCCCTGAGGTGCAGGGGATGGATACAGGACTACTGAGCGGCCCTGAGGCGCAGGGGATGGATACAGGACTGATGAGCGGCCCGGAGGTGCAGGAGGATGGATACAGGACTGATGAGCGGCCCGGAGCTGCAGGAGGATGGATACAGGGCTGATGAGCGGCCCGGAGGTGCAGGAGGATGGATACAGGACTGATGAGCGGCGCCGGAGGTGCAGGAGGATGGATACAGGGCTGATGAGCGGCCCTGAGCTGCAGGGGATGGATACAGGACTGATGAGCGGCCCGGAGGTGCAGGAGGATGGATACAGGGCTGATGAGCGGCCCTGAGCTGCAGGAGGATGGATACAGGGCTGATGAGCGGCCCGGAGGTGCAGGAGGATGGATACAGGGCTGATGAGCGGCCCGGAGGTGCAGGAGGATGGATACAGGGCTGATGAGCGGCCCGGAGGTGCAGGAGGATGGATACAGGGCTGATGAGCGGCCCGGAGGTGCAGGAGGATGGATACAGGGCTGATGAGCGGCCCTGAGCTGCAGGAGGATGGATACAGGGCTGATGAGCGGCCCGGAGGTGCAGGAGGATGGATACAGGGCTGATGAGCGGCCCGGAGCTGCAGGAGGATGGATACAGGGCTGATGAGCGGCCCGGAGGTGCAGGAGGATGGATACAGGACTGATGAGCGGCCCGGAGGTGCAGGAGGATGGATACAGGGCTGATGAGCGGCCCTGAGCTGCAGGAGGATGGATACAGGGCTGATGAGCGGCCCGGAGGTGCAGGAGGATGGATACAGGGCTGATGAGCGGCCCGGAGGTGCAGGGGGAATTGAGCCGTTGTTGGGCAAAGAGATGCAAGTAATAATAAATCATCCGTGGACAGTTAGGGCCACAAATATTCGGACGGTGACTCAACTTTTGGCTTTTCACTTAGACACATTGAAGATCCAGTTCTACAATCAGTCTGGGTTTACAGTGACGACTCTCAGCTTTAATTTGAGGGATTCACATCCTAACTGGATTAAGGGATTAGGAATTACAGCTCTGTAATAAGTAGCTGCCTCTTTCTTCACAGGACCGTAAGTAAATTACACAATTATCTCAGAAGCTCTTTAGCTGCATGGGCTTTTCCCTTGTTAATCCATCAAGTGCAGGTAAAAGGTCTGGAGCTGATTCCAGGGTGCGGCATTGGCATTTGGAAGCTGTTGCTGTGAACCGCCAACATGAAACCGACCATCACTAGGCGGAGGAATCCATCAGAAAGAGAGAAGAAATGTTAGAAGTGAACAATGTGCAAATACAGAGGAGTCACCACAAGGTGCAAATACAGAGGAGTCACCACAAGGTGCAAATACAGAGGAGTCTCCACAAGGTGCAAATACAGAGGAGTCACCACAAGCTGCAAATACAGAGGAGTCACCACAAGGTGCAAATACAGAGGAGTCATCACAAGGTGCAAATACAGAGGAGTCACCACAAGGTGCAAATACAGAGGAGTCATCACAAGGTGCAAATACAGAGGAGTCACCACAAGGTGCAAGTACAGAGGGGTCACCACAAGGTGCAAATACAGAGGAGTCACCGCAGGGTGCAAATACAGAGGAGTCACCACAAGGTGCAAATACAGAAGAATCACCACAAGGAGCAAATACAGAGGAGTCACCGCAAGGTGCAAATACAGAGGAGTCACCACAAGGTGCAAATACAGAGGAGTCACCGCAAGGAGCAAATACAGAGGAGACACCGCAAGGAGCAAATACAGAGGAGTCACCGCATGGAGCAAATACAGAGGAGTCACCACAAGGTGCAAATACAGAGGAGTCACCGCAAGGTGCAAATACAGAGGAGTCACTACAAGGGGCAATTACAGAGGAGTCACCACAAGGTGCAAATACAGAGGAGTCACCATAAGGTGCAAATACAGAGGAGTCACCACAAGGGGAAAATACAGAGGAGTCACCACAAGGAGCAAATACAGAGGAGTCACAAGGGGCAAATACAGAGAAG
The DNA here is from genome assembly GCA_033576535.1 of Allobates femoralis. Classification (NCBI taxonomy): domain Eukaryota; kingdom Metazoa; phylum Chordata; class Amphibia; order Anura; family Aromobatidae; genus Allobates; species Allobates femoralis. The sequence goes on along the minus strand of JARQOC010000011.1, from coordinate 236,847,204 downwards.
TCATCACAAGGTGCAAATACAGAGGAGTCACTGCAAGGGGCAATACAGAGGAGTCACCACAAGGGGCAAATACAGAGGAGTCACCACAAGGAGCAAATACACAGGAGTCACCACAGGGTGCAAGTACAGAGGGGTCACCACAAGGTGCAAATACAAAGGAGTCACCACAAGGAGCAAATACAAAGGAATCACACAAGATGCAAATACAGAGGAGCCACCACAAGGTGCAAATACAGAGGAGTCACCTCAAGGTGCAAATACAGAGGAGCCACCACAAGGTGCAAATACAGAGGAGTCACCGCAAGGTGCAAATACAGAGGAGTCACCACAAGGGGCAAATACAGAGGAGTCACCACAAGGTGCAAATACAGAGGAGTCACCACAAGGGGCAAATACAGAGGGGTCACCACAAGGAGCAAATACAGAGGAGTCACCACAAGGTGCAAATACAGAGGAGTCACCACAGGGTGCAAATACAGAGGAGTCATCACAAGGTGCAAATACAGAGGAGTCACCACAGGGTGCAAATACAGAGTTACCACAGGGTGCAAATACAGAGGAGTCACCGCAAGGTACAAATACAGAGGGGGTCACCACAGGGTGCAAATACAGAGGAGTCACCACAAGGTGCAAATACAAAGAAGTCACCACAAGGAGCAAATACAAAGGAATCACACAAGATGCAAATACAGAGGAGCCACCACAAGGTGCAAATACAGAGGAGTCACCACAAGGTGCAAATACAGAGGAGTCACCACAAGGTGCAAATACAGAGGAGTCACCACAAGGTGCAAATACAGAGGAGTCACCACAAGGTGCAAATACAGAGGAGTCACCACAAGGTGCAAATACAGAGGAGTCACCACAAGGAGTAAATACAGAGGAGTCACCACAAAGAGCAAATACAGAGGGGTCACCACAAGGTGCAAATACAGAGGAGTCACCACAAGGTGCAAATACAGGGGAGTCACCACAAGGTGTACACCATACATGAGCCTGAAAATGGAAATGCCAGATTAGACTTTACAAAAAACATCTAAAGAAGCCGTTCAGTTCTGATCCCATCTAGTCCTCACCAGATCTCACCCCATCGAGTCCTCACCAGATCTCACCCCATCGAGTCCTCACCAGATCTCACCCCATCGAGTCCTCACCAAATCTCGCCCCATCTAGTCCTCACCAGATCTCACCCCATCGAGTCCTCACCAAATCACCCCATCGAGTCCTCACCAGATCTCACCCCATCGAGTCCTCACCAGATCTCACCCCATCTAGTCCTCACCAGATCTCACCCCATCTAGTCCTCACCAGATCTCACCCCATCTAGTCCTCACCAGATCTCACCTCATCGAGTCCTCACCAGATCTCACCCATCGAGTCCTCACCAGATCTCACCCATCGAGTCCTCACCAGATCTCACCCATCGAGTCCTCACGATCACACCCCATCGAGTTCCTACCAGATCTCACCCCATCGAGTCCTCACCAGATCTCACCCATCGAGTCCTCACCAGATTCACCCATCGAGTCCTCACCAGTTATCACCCCATCGAGTCCCACAGATCTCACCCATCGAGTCCTCACCAGATCTACCCCATCGAGTCCTCACCAGATCTCACCATCAGTCCTCACCAGATCTCACCCATCGAGTCCTCACCAGATCTCACCCATCGAGTCCTCACAGATCTCACCCCATCGGTCCTCACAGATCTCACCCATCGAGTCCTCACCAGATCTCACCCATCGAGTCCTCACAGATTCACCCCATCGAGTCCTCACCAGATCTCACCCATCGAGTCCCTCACCGATCTCACCCCATCGAGTCCTCACAGATTCACCCATCGGTCTCTACCAGATCTCACCCCATCGAGTCCTCCCAGTTCACCCATCGAGTCCTCACCGATCTCCCCATCGAGTCCTCACCAGACTCACTCCCATCGAGTCCTCACCGATCCACCCATCGAGTCCTCACCAGATCTCACCCATCGAGTCCTCACCAGATTCACCCCATCGAGTCCTCACCAGATCTCACCCATCGAGTCCTCACCAGATCTCACCCATCAGTCCTCCCAGATCTCACCCCATCGTCCTCCCAGTCTCACCATCGAGTCCTCACCAGATCTCACCCATGAGTCTCACGATCTCACCCATCGAGTCCTCACCAGATCTCACCCCATCGAGTCCTCACAGTCTCCCCATCGAGTCCTCACCAGATCTCACCCATCGAGTCCTCACCAGATCTCACCCCATCGAGTCCTCACCAGATCTACCCATCGAGTCCTCACCAGATCTCACCCCATCGAGTCCTCACCAATCCACCCCATCGAGTCCTCACCAGATTCACCCATCGAGTCCTCCAGATCTCACCCATCAGTCCTCACCAGATCTCACCCCATCTAGTCCTCACCAGATCTCACCTCATCGAGTCCTCACCAGATCTCACCCATCGAGTCTCACCAGATCTCACCCCATCGAGTCCTCACCAGATCTCACTCATCGAGTCCTCACCAGATCTCACCCCATCGAGTCCTCACCAGATCTCACCCCATCGAGTCCTCACCAGATCTCACCCATCGAGTCCTCACCAGATCACCCATCGAGTCCTCACCAGATCTCACCCCATCGAGTCCTCACCCAGATCTACCCCATCGAGTCCTCACCAGATCTCACCTCATCGAGTCCTCGCAGATCTCACCCATCGATCCTCACAGATCCACCATCGGTCTCACCAGATTCACCATCGAGTCCTCACAGATCTACCATCGAGTCCTCACAGATCACCATGGTCTCACCAGATCTCCCTCGAGTCCTCACCGATACACACCATCGAGTCCTACCATCTTCACCCATCGAGTCCTCACAGATCTCACCATCGAGTCCTCCAGATCTCACCCATGGTCTCACAAAGATCTAACCCCATCGAGTTCACCGATCTCACATCGTCTACAGATCCCCATCGAGTCCTCACCAGATCTCACCCATCAGTCCTCACAGATTCACCATATCCTCACCAGATCTCACCTCGAGTCCTCACAGATCTCATGGCACCCGTCTACAACACAGCTCCCTCCATTTCCATGGTCCAGACACCCACTCCACCTCACCATGAGTCTAAACCCATGGTCCTAATCTACTCGAGTCTATCACGGTAAGATTCCTCGAGCCCAGTCCTCACCTGCTCACAGATCAATCGAGTCACCAGATCACCCGAGAAGACCACCATCGGTCTCCAGATCACTATCATCTCCAACCACCTGGTCTACAACTCACTGGTCCACAACACCCATCATCTCCAGTTACCCATCGAGTCTCCAGCCACCATGATCCCACCAGATCCACCCATCAGTCTCCAGATCTCCCATGGCCTCCATCCCGATTCACCAAGTTGTTACAACTCACCAGTACCATCAGTCCTCACAGTCCCACGCTCAACCGATTACCTGTCACGCTACTACAGTCAGTACCCACACTCCAGCTACCTCACCATATGGTCTCATATTCAGCTACTGGCTCGGCCCACCACGAATCACATCGAAAAACACTAGAGATCACCATCGAGTCTCACCAGATCTCACCCATCGAGTCCTCACCAGATCTCACCTCATCGAGTCCTCACCAGATCTCACCCATCGAGTCCTCACCAGATCTCACCCATCGACCACCAGTTCACTCGAGCCCCAGATCTCACCCCATCGAGTCCTCACCAGATCTCATCCCATCGAGTCCTCACCAGATCTCACCCATCGAGTCCTCACCAGATCTCACCCCATCAGAGTCCTCACCAGATCTCAACCCATCGAGTCCTCACCAGATCTCACCCCATCGAGTCCTCACCAGATCTCACCCCATCGAGTCCTCACCAGATCTCACCCATCGAGTCCTCACCAGATCTCACCCCATCGAGTCCTCACCAGATCTCACCCCATCGAGTCCTCACCAGATCTCACCCCATCGAGTCCTCACCAGATCTCACCCCATCGAGTCCTCACCAGATCTCACCCCATCGAGTCCTCACCAGATCTCACCCATCGAGTCCTCACCAGATCTCACCCCATCGAGTCCTCACCAGATCTCACCCCATCGAGTCCTCACCAGATCTCACCCCATCGAGTCCTCACCAGATCTCACCCCATCGAGTCCTCAGCAGATCTCACCCCATCGAGTCCTCACCAGATCTCACCCCATAGAGCCCTCACCAGATCTCACCCCATCGAGTCCTCACCAGATCTCACCCCATCGAGTCCTCACCAGATCTCACCCCATCGAGTCCTCACCAGATCTCACCCCATCGAGTCCTCACCAGATCTCACCCATCAAGTCCTCACCAGATCTATGGCACCCTGTTGCTTCAGGAAACCACAGACTCACCTACAGCCCGGATGGGTTTTCAACCCCAACCACAGTAGGGGGAGCTAAACTTGCTGCTCTTAGGTGAGATCCCCTATAAATACTGGTGCTGGGGGCGGAGTTAGAGTGTTCAGACACTGTGAAGTCGTTCAGGTGGTCGGTGCTGCGCTAGGCCCGAGCCAGTGACCCTGAACAGCCTTCAGAGTAGTCGTGCAGGCCCAAGAGGGGTCAGAAGGCGATGAGAGAACGAAGAAAGAGCACAGAGGGGACCGAGGAGAAAGCATCCCGGACACCGGAGTCCGAGTCTGCCGGAGAGCACCTAGTCCATCATCCCTGGAGGCCCCACGCAGCGCTGGTGCAGTCACCAGAAACCACAGGTGGCGTCACGACAAACAAATCCCATTTCAATTTCCCCTTTTTAGTTGACCACCAGGACCAATCTCCAACCGCAGCGAAGGCCCAGATACCCGAGTCCACATAACCCTGGGGCGCGTCAGATCTCGCCCCACTGAGCCGCCTTTCACAGAATTAAGACCACAACAAGAACTGAAGTTAATAGTTTAATCATAAATCCCCCAAAATGTTTGTACACCCCCCCTCCTATTGCATTTTTTTTACATCTACATTTACCAAGATATTACGTATCCGGCTGCTTTTGTTCCTGTAGAGCGGTGATCCGGGCGATCAGGAGACAATGTTTGCAGATCAGAATGTGGAGGATTGTGATTTGTGGACTGATATCTGCATTTCTCATCACGGAAGGATTCCATGGAAACGAGAGCAGATACGGCGACATATCACACACTGTATATAGCCTTGATGTGTCTGCACATGTGTGATGTCCTGAAGCGGGACTGCCCCCTGCTGGGGAAACACCGCGTGACGTCACCGCACAGACAGCAAGGATCCTCCCTGCAGCACACAAGACCGTCCTAGGACAGTCCGATCAGAACACAAGACCGCTAGGACCATCCGGATCAAAAAACACAAGACCGTCCTAGGACCAGTCCGGATCAAGAAAACACAAGACCGTGATAGGACCCGATCAGAAAAACAAGAACTCCTAGGACCAGTCCGGATCAAGAAAATACAAACAGCCTAGAGACCAGTCCGATCAGGAAAACACAAGACCGTCAGGACAGCGGATCAGGAACACACAAGACCGTCCTAGGGACCAGTCCGGATCAGGAAAACACAAGACCGTCCTAGGGACCAGTCCGGATCAAGAACACACAAGACGTCCTAGGACCAGTCCGGATCAAAACACAAGACCGTCTGGACCATCGGATCAAGAAACACAAGACCGTCCTAGGGACCAGTCCGGATCAAGAAAACACAAGACCGTCCTAGGGACATCGGATCAGAAAACACAACACCGTCCTAGGACCAGTCCGATCAGGAACACACAAGACCGTCCTAGGGACCGATCCGGATCAGGAACACACAAACCGTCCTAGGGACCAGTCCGGATCCAGAACACACAAGCTTCAGGACCAGTCCGATAAAGGAAACACAGTCCAGGACATCCACATCCGCCATATCTACTGCCCGCGTACAGCATCATTCTCGATGGATCACAGAGCTCTTAAGTATCCGACATACCGAAAGGGAGAGAGAAGCCATATGGACAATGTACAAATCCATTTATTGTACTAGGAATGACATTCCCATCATATCAGATCAGAGATTCTCCAGTAAACAGCATCATCCTGAGGAGAAGGAATATTGTGAAATACATTAATTTTAAGGAAATAACTACTATAATACTGCTCCTATATACAAGAATATAACTACTATAATACTGCTCCTATATACAAGAATATAACTACTATAATACTGCCCCTATATACAAGAATATAACTACTATAATACTGCCCCTATATACAAGAATATAACTACTATAATACTGCTCCTATATACAAGAATATAACTACTATAATACTGCCCCTATATACAAGAATATAACTACTATAATACTGCCCCTATATACAAGAATATAACTACTATAATACTGCCCCTATATACAAGAATATAACTACTATAATACTGCTCCTATATACAAGAATATAACTACTATAATACTGCCCCTATATACAAGAATATAACTACTATAATACTGCTCCTATATACAAGAATATAACTACTATAATACTGCCCCTATATACAAGAATATAACTACTATAATACTGCTCCTATTACAAGAATATAACTACTATAATACTGCCCCTATATACAAGAATATAACTACTATAATACTGCTCCTATATACAAGAATATAACTACTATAATACTGCCCTATATACAAGAATATAACTACTTAATACTGCTCCTATTACAAGAATATAACTACTATAATGCTGCCCCTATATACAAGAATATAACTACTATAATACTCCTATATACAAGAATATAACTACTATAATACTGCCCTATATACAAGAATATAACTACTATAATACTCCTATATACAAGAATATAACTACTATAATACTGCCCCTATATACAAGAATATAACTACTATAATACTCCCTATATACAAGAATATAACTACTATAATACTGCCCCTATATACAAGAATATAACTACTATAATACTGCTCCTATATGCAAGAATATAACTACTATAATACTGCTCCTATATACAAGAATATAACTACTATAATACTGCTCCTATATAGCAAGAATATAACTACTATAATACTGCCCCTATGTCAAGAATATAACTACTATAATACTCCCCTATGTACAAGAATATAACTACTATAATACTGCTCCTATATACAAGAATATAACTACTATAATACTGCTCCTATATACAAGAATATAACTACTATAATACTGCCCCTATATACAAGAATATAACTACTATAATACATCCCCTATATACAAGAATATAACTACTAAATACTGCCCCTATATAAAAATAATAACTACTATAAATACTCTCCTATATACAAGAATATAACTACTATAATACTGATCCTATATACAAGAATATAACTACTATAATACTGATCCTATGTACAAGAATATAACTACTATAATACTGCTCCTATAATACAAGAATTAACTACATAATACTGATCCTATACACAAGAATATAACTACTATAATACTGCCCCTATATACAAGAATATAACTACTATAATACTGCTCCTATATACAAGAATATAACTACTATAATACTCCTCTATATACAAAATAAACTACATAATCCTGCCCCTATATACAAGAATATAACTACTATAATACTGCTCCTATATACAAAATAAACTACTATAATACTGCCCCTATATACAAGAATATAACTACTATAATACTGCTCCTATATACAAGAATATAACTACTATAATACTGCTCCTATATACAAGAATATAACTACTATAATACTGCTCCTATATACAAGAATAAACTACTATAATACTGCCCTATATACAAGAATATAACTACTATAATACTGCCCCATATACAAGAATATAACTACTATAATATGTCCTATATACAAATTATAACTACTAAATATCCTACTATACAAGACTATAACTACTATAAAACTGTCTATATACATGATATAACTAATAATACTGATCTATACAAGAATATAACTACTATAATACTGCCATATATACTAGATATAACACTATATATACAACATATAACAAATATACTACTATAATACGTATAATACAAGAATATACTACTATATACTGACTATACACAAGATATACTACTATAATACTGCTCCTATGTACAAGAATAAACTACTATAATACTGCTCCTATTACAAGAATATAACTACTATAATACTGCCCTATATACAAGAATATAACTACTATAATACTGCTCCATCAAATATAACTACATGAATAATGCACTATATACAAATATAACTACTATAATACGTACCTATTACAGATATAACTACTATATACTGCCCCTATATACAGAATATAACTATAATAATACTCTATATAAAGAATATCAACTACTATAACAAGACACTATATACAAATATACCTACTTAATATACATACATATATACAAATATAACTACTATAATACTGTCCCTATGTACAGAATATAACTACTATAATACTCCCCTATATCAAGAATATACTACTATATACAGCATTATAACAAAATATAACCTACTATAATACGAATAATATAACTACTATAATACTGCTCCTATATACAAGAATATAACTACTATAATACTGCCCCTATATACAAGAATATAACTACTATAATACTGCTCCTATATACAAGAATATAACTACTATAATACTGCCCTATATACAAGAATATAACTACTATAATACTGCTCCTATATACAAGAATATAACTACTATAATACTGCTCCTATATACAAGAATATAACTACTATAATACTGCTCCTATATACAAGAATATAACTACTATAATACTGATCCTATAACAAGAATATAACTACTATAAATACTGATCCTATACACAAGAATATAACTACTATAATACTGCCCCTATTACAAGAATATAACTACTATAATACTGCCCTATATACAAGAATATAACTACTATAATACTGCTCCTATATACAAGAATATAACTACTATAATACTGCCCTCTATATACAAGAATATAACTACTATAATACTGCTCCTATATACAAGAATATAACTACTATAATACTGCTCCTATATACAAGAATATAACTACTATAATACTGCTCCTATATACAAGAATATAACTACTATAATACTGCCCTATATACAAGAATATAACTACTATAATACTGCTCCTATTACAAGAATATAACTACTATAATACTGCTCCTATATACAAGAATATAACTACTATAATACTGTCCCTATATACAAGAATATAATACTATAATACTGCTCCTATATACAAGAATATAACTACTATAATACTGCTATAACAAGATATAACTACTATACATGTGCCCTTATAACAAGAATATAACTCTACTATAATATGCTCTATATACAAGAATATTAACTACTATAATACTGTCCCCTATATACAGGAATTAACTACTTAATCTGCCTCTATTATACAGAATATAACTACTATAATTACTGCCCTATTATACAAGAATAAACTACTATAATACTGCACCTATCTACAAGAATATAATCTACTATAATACTGCCTATATACAAGATATAACTACTATAATACTGCTCCTATGTACAAGAATATAACTACTATAATACTGCCCTATATACAAGAATATAACTACTATAATACTGCTCCTATATACAAGAATATAACTACTATAATACTGCCCCTATATACAAGAATATAACTACTATAATACTGCTCCTATATACAAGAATATAACTACTATAATACTGCCCTATATATACAAGAATATAACTAACTATAATACTGCCCTATATACAAGAATTATAACTACTATAATACTGACTCCTTATACAAGAATATAACTACTATAATACTGTCCTATATACAAGATATAACTACTATAATACTGTCCTATATACAAGAATATAACTACTATAATACTGTCCTATTACAAGAATATAACTACTATAATACTGTCCTATATACAAGAATATAACTACTATAATACTGTCCTATACAAGAATATAACTACTATAATACTGCCCTATGTACAAGAATATAACTACTATATACTGCTCCATATATACAAGAATATAACTACTATAATACTGCTCCTATTACAAGAATATAACTACTATAATACTGCCCCTATATACAAGAATATAAACTACTATAATACTGTCCCTATATACAAGAATATAACTACTATAATACTGCCCTATATACAATAGAATATATACTATAATACCTGCTCCTATATACAAGAATATAACTACTATAATACTGCCCCTATATACAAGAATATAACTACTATAATACTGCTCCTATATACAAGAATATAACTACTATAATACTGCTCCTATATACAAGAATATAACTACTATAATACTGCCCCTATATACAAGAATATAACTACTATAATACTGCTCCTATGTACAAGAATATAACTACTATAATACTGATAAAAAAAAAGCCAAGAAGCCAGTGTTGCCTGTGGTTAGCACGCAGTACAAAAAGTGCATGTGCACATATTAATTTCTAACTGTACTTTAAAACTGAGACATTTGGCAAACAATTGATCAATTCTTTTAGCCACCCTGCTACTTCATGGAATTCTCAGATAGGGCAGTCCTCTATGTTTTTTTTTATATACTATGTGCCATTACGGCCTCTTAAATGCATTAAAAGCAAGACAACATTGAATGCACACGTACCTGAATCATTTCTGAATCACTCCCACGGTGCCAGAAAGGCAAGCGCAGATAAAGGCCGACCAGGTCTGGACGTGACATCTGGACATTATCAGATCTGACCCCCACACTGCCAAGACCAGCAACCATGGATGAGGGTGGAACAGGCCCAGACACGTGTGCAACAATCAAGCAGAGCCTATGGGCAGGGTGTGGCTGCTGTATGTGTGTACAGTGGCCTAGATCAATCACAATAAAGACAAATAGAACGGCATATAAAACCAAACGCACACGGCAAAAAGTGGTGGTCAGCCACCAATCAATAGCAAATAAAAAATCCAAGAAGCCTGCGCTGCCTGTGGTTAGCACGCAATACAAAAAGTGCATATGCACAAATTAATTCATAACTGTACTTTAAAACTGTGACATTTGGCAAACAATTGATTAACTCTTTGAGCTACCCCGTAATGTCACGGCATTCTCCGATGGGGCACGTGTCCACTCAATATGGTCTTGCTTTTAATGCATTCAGGAGGCCGTAATGCCACAGCATATATTAAAATGTAGAGTAGGACTGCCCCATCTGAGAATGCCGTGACATGGTGGGGTAGCTCAAAGAGTTAATCAATTGTTTGCCAAATGTCTCAGTTTAAAGTACAGATTGAAATTAATATATACATATGCACTTTTTGTATTGCGTGCTAACCACAGGCAGCGCTGACGTCTTGGCTTTTTTATTCGTTATTGGTTTGTGGCTGACCCCCACTTTTTGCCGTGTGCGCTTGGTTATGTATGCTATTCTAGCTGTCTTTATTGTGATTGATCTAGGCCACTGTACACACATACAGCGGTCACCACCCTGCCCATAGGCTCTGCTTGATTGTTGCACACGTGTCTGGGCCTGTTCCACCCTCATCCACGGTTGCTGGTCTGGCAGTGTGGGGGTCAGATCTGATAATGTCCGGATGTCATGAATGGACCTGGTCTGCCTTTATCGGTGCTGCCCTTCTGGCGCTGTGGGAGTAGTTCAGAAATGCTTCAGGTACATGTGCACTCCATATGTTCTTGGATTTAATGTATTCAGGAGGCCGTAATGGCACAGCCTATATAAAAATCGTAGAGTAGGACTGCCCCATCTGAGAATGCCGTGACGTGGCGGGGTAGCTCAAAGAATTGATCAATTGTTTGCCAAATGTCTCAGTTTTAAAGTGCAGTTAGAAATTAATATATGCATATGCACTTTTTGTATTGCGTGCTAAACACAGAATATAATTTCTATAATACTCCTCCATGAATGGACGGCCATAAATTCTATAGAGATCTCCTCCTTGTTATCAGCACCATGAAGTGTAAATACATCATGTGAAAAATCTGAAAAAAATGAAACAAATGAAGCATATTTTTTGTGTAGAGCAAATGATAATCAACAATTTACAACAAAAAACAATGGGAGGAAAAATAGAAAAACCTAAAGAAGCTGCGACCCTGGTATTGGCCCCTTTACATTATATTAATATGACAACACATTGTGACTGTCCTGTGGGAAGTCATAAATTGTCGGTGCCCATGTGACATAAATTAGCCAATGAATGATGACTTTGGTGTTTTAAAAAGCCACATGTTAGGCCGTGTTCCTTTGCTACATGTTAGGCCCTGTTCTTTGCCACATATTAGGCATTGTTCCTTTGCCACGTTAGGCCGTGTTCCTTTGCTACATGTTAGGCCCTGTTCCTTTGCTACATGTTAGGCCCTATTCTTTGCTACATGTTAGGCCCTGTTCCTTTGCCACATGTTAGGCTCTGTTCCTTTCTCACAATGGTGAAGACAAAGGAGCTGTCTGAGGGCATAACTGCTATTATCAGCAATCACAAGATTTCCAGCGGATATAAGGCCATCGCCAAAGACCTTGGTGTCTCAGGTTCAACAGTGCACAATATTATTAAGATGTTTACCAAACATGGACCCATTAGGAATCTTCCTGGACATGCGGGAAGAGGAGAATTGCCAAGAGACGTCTTCGAAGATTGGTGCGAATGGTGGAAAAACACCATGTTAAACCTCCAAAGACCTGAAGGCCTGGAACAGTCTGGAGGGAGGGGAACTTGCCTGGCAGAAACCTTCCTCATTCTGCCTTTATCTGCACGAACACGTCTGTGCTCAGAATCAGCCACAAATCTCTTCACAGTACGATGATCACGCTTATGTTTTCGTGCAATATCAAATGTTTTCATCCCTTGTCCAAGGCATTGCACTATTTGTTGCTTTTTGGCAGCAGAGACATCCTTTTTCTTTCCCATGTTACTTGAAAACTGTGGCTGCGTATATTGTGGAACACCCAGTTTTCCTTTATTGGGCTCACTGCCAAACTAATTATCACAGGGATCGAGATTGATTTCAGTGATCCAAAGACCCTGAGACACAAGACCAGCAATGGGTTCATTGAAAAAACAAAAAACCTTATGACACTTAAAACCAATTTGCATAATAATTCAGGACATGTTTTATATAGAGCAGCCCTGAATATATAGAGCAGACCTGTATATATAGAAGCAGCCCATGATATATAGAGCAGCCCTGTATGTATAGAGCAGCCCTTAATATAGAGCAGCCCTGTATGTATAGAGCACCCTGTATATAGAGCAGCCTGTATGTATAGAGCAGCCCTGTATGAGAGCCCTGTAATATAGAGCAGCCCTGTATATTAGACAGCCCTGAATATAGAGCAGCCCTATTATAGAGCAGCCCTGTATGTATAGAGCAGCCCTGTAATATAATAGAGGCAGCCCTGTATATATATAGAGCAGCCCTGTATGTATAGAGCAGCCCTGTATAGTATATGAGCAGCCCTGTATATATAGAGCAGCCCTGTATGTATAGAGCAGCCCTGTATAGAGCAGCCCTGTAAATATAGAGCAGCCCTGTATATATAGAGCAGCCCTGTATATATAGAGCAGCCCTATGTATGATATAGAGCAGCCCCTGTTATATATAGAGCAGCCCTGTATATATAGAGCAGCCCTGTATGTATAGAGCAGCCCTGTATATATAGAACAGCCCTGTATGTATAAGCAGCCCTGTATATATAGAGCAGCCCTGTATGTATAGAGCAGCCCTGTAATATAGAGCAGCCCTGTATGTATAGAGCAGCCCTGTATATATAGAGCAGCCCTGAATATATAGAGCAGCCCTGTAATGTAATAAGAGCAGCCCTGTAATATATAGAGCAGCCCTGTATTATAGAGCAGCCCTGTATATATAGAGCAGCCCTGTATATATAGAAGCAGCCCTGTATGTATAAGAGCACCCTGTATAGTATAGAGCAGCCCTGTATATATAGAAAAGCAGCCTGTATGTATAGAGCAGCCCTGTAAATATAGAGCAGCCCTGTATATATAGAGCAGCCCTGTATATATAGAGCAGCCCTGTATATATAGAGCACCCTGTATGTATAGAGCAGCCCTGTAATTATAGAGCAGCCCTGTATATATAGAGCAGCCTGTATTATAGAGCAGCCCTGTATATATAGAGCAGCCCTGTATATATAGAGCAGCCCTGTATATATAGAGCAGCCCTGTATGTATAGAGCAGCCCTGTATGTATAGAGCAGCCCTGTAGTATATGAGCACCTTAATAGAGCAGCCCTGTATTATAAGCAGCCCTGTATATAGAGCAGCCCTGTATATATAGAGCAGCCCTGTATGTATAAAGCAGCCCTGTAAATATAGAGCAGCCCTGTATATATATAGAGCAGCCCTGTATTATCTAGAGCAGCCCTGTATATATAGAGCAGCCCTGTATATATAAAGCAGCCCTGTAAATATAAGCAGCCCTGTATATATATGAGCAGCCCTGTAATATCTAGAGCAGCCCTGTATGTATATATTAAGCAGCCCTGTATATATATAGAGCAGCCCTGTATATCTAGAGCAGCCCTGTATATATAGAGCAGCCCTGTATATATATACTTAAGCGCCCTGTAATAATATTAGAGCAGCCCTGTTATATATCTAGAGCAGCCCTGTATATATAGAGCAGCCCTGTATATCTAAGCAGCCCTGTAATAGAGCACCTGTATATATATAGAGCAGCCCTGTATATATGACAGCCCTGTATACTAGAGCAGTCCTGTATATACTATATAGATGAACAAGCCCTGTATATATATAGAGCAGCCCTGTATATATATCTAGAGCATACCCTGTATATATAGAGCACCTGTATATAGAGCAGCCCTGTATATATATCTAGAGCAGTCCTGTATATATAGAGCAGCCCTGTATATATATATAGAGCAGCCCTGTATATATATAGAGCATAGCCCTGTATATATAGAGCAGCCCTGTTATATATAGAGCAGCCTGTATATATAGAGCAGCCCTGTATATATATTATATAGAGCACCCTGTATATATGTAGAGCAGCCCTGTATATATAGAGCGCCCTATATACAGAGC
This sequence comes from Allobates femoralis, assembly GCA_033576535.1. Taxonomy (NCBI): domain Eukaryota; kingdom Metazoa; phylum Chordata; class Amphibia; order Anura; family Aromobatidae; genus Allobates; species Allobates femoralis. The sequence goes on along the minus strand of JARQOC010000011.1, from coordinate 236,832,124 downwards.
CTTGTGAAAGTATTCAGCCCCCTTTGTATATACAGAGCCTTGTGAAAGTATTCAGCCCCCTATGTATATATACAGTGCCTTGTGAAAGTATTCAGCCCCCTATATAACAGTGCCTTGTGAAAGTATTCAGCCCCTATGTATATACACACTGCATTGTGAAAGTATTCAGCCCCCTATGTATATATACAGTGCTTGGGAAAGTATTCGCCCCTTATATACAGCGTCTTGGGAAAGTATTCGGCCCCTTGAAACTTTTCAACCTTTTGCCACATTTCAGGCTTCAAATAAAGATATAAATTCTAATATTTTGTGAAGAATCAACAAGTGGGACACAATCGTGAGGGGAACCAAATTTATTGGATAGTTTTACACTTTTTTAACAAATAAAAAACTGAGGCGTGGGCGTGCAATATTATCATCCCCTTTAGTTAATCCTCTGTAGCGCCCCCTTGTGCTGTGATCACAGCTGCAGTCTCTTGGGGTTTGTCTCATTCTTCCTTGCAGAACAGCTGGAGCTCAGTGAGGTTGGATGGAGAACGTTTGCGATCAGCAGTTTTCAGCTCTTTCCACAGATTCTCCATTGGATTCAGGTCTGGATGTGACTTGTCCATTCTAACACCTGGAGACGGTGATTTTTGAACCATTCCATTGTAGATTTTGCTTTATGTTTGGGATCATTGTCTTGTTGGAAGATAAATCTCCGTCCCAGTCTCACGTCTTTTGCAGACTCCAGCAGGTTTTCCTCCAGAATGTTCCTGTATTTGGCTCCGTCCATCTTTCCCATCAATGTTAACCATCTTCCCTGTCCCTGCTGAAGAAAAGCCCAAACCATGATGCATCCACCACCATGTGTGACAGTGGGGATGGTGTTTTTCAGGCCTCCACCATGTGTGACAGTGGGGATGGTGTTTTCAGGGTGATGAGCTTTGCTGCATTTACACCACACATATCGATTTGCATTGTGGCCATAGTGTGTTTTGGTTTCCTCTGAGCAGATCCCCTTATTCCACATGTTTGGGGTCTCCCTTATTCCACATGTTTGGGCTCTCCCAGGTGGTTGTGGCAAACTTCACACCAGACTTTTTATGGATCTCTTTTGAGAAATGGCTTCTTCTTGCCGCTCTTCCATAAAGGCCAGATTTGTGCAGTGTACGACTGATTGTTGTCCTATGGACAGACTCCCCACCTCAGCTGTAGATCTCTGCAGTAGATCCAGAGGATCATGGGCCTTTTGGCCTCATCTCTGATCAGTCTTCTCCTTGTTCCAGATGAAAGTTTAGAGGGACGGCGGGGTCTTGGTAGATTTGCAGTGGTTTGATACTCCTTCCATTACAATATGATCACTTGCACAGTGGCTCCTTGAGATGTTTAACACTTGGGAAGTCTTTTTGTATCAAATCCGGCTTTAAACTTCGCCACAACAGTATCTGGGACCTGCCTGGTGAGTTCCTTGGTCTTCATGATGCTCTCTGCATTTGACACAGACCCCTGAGCCTATCACAGAGCAGGTGCATTTATACGGGGACTTGATCACACACAGGTGGATCCTATTTATCATTACCAGTCATTTAGGACAACATTGGATCATTCAGAGATCCACAATGAACTTCTGGAGAGAGTTTACTGCACTGAAAGGGGACGAATAATATTGCACCCCCACGCCTCAGTTTTTTGTTTGTTAATAAAGTTAAAAATCTGCAATAAATTTGGTTCCCCCTCACGATTGTGTCCCACTTGTTGTTGATTCTTCACAAAAAAATTTGAAATTTCTATCTTTTTTTGAAGCCTGAAATGTGGCAAAAGGTTGGAAAAGTTCAAGGGGCCAAATACTTTCCCAAGGCACTGTATATACATAGGGGGCTGAATACTTTCACAAGGCACTGTATATACATAAGGGCTGAATACTTTACCCAAGGCACTGTATATTACTAGGGGGCTGAATACTTTCACAAGGCACTGTATATATACATAGGGGCCGATACTTTCAAAGGCACTTATATATACATAGGGCCGAATACTTTCACTAGGCACTGATATATACATAGGGGGCTGAATACTTTCATACCACTGTATATAGGGGGCCGAATACTTTCAAAGCTGTTATATACATAGGGGGCCGTACTTTCCAAGGCACTGTATATATAATAGGGCCGAATACTTTCACTAGCCTGTTATAGGGGGCCGAATACTTTCATAACGCACTGTATATAGGGCTGAATACTTTCACAAGGCACTGAATATATGTAGAATATAGAGCAGCCTGTATAATTATATGTCTCACTGATAAAGAGCCGTCATGTTACTATATATATCTCAACTGGATTTTGCACATTGGTTAATTCTCATCGTAACAGATGAGACAAGTGGAATGAAAATTTACATTTTCATTTACTGCATAATTTTAGTATTCCCTAGACAAAAAACCCGTGTGTTCCACAAGCCGACAAGCTGAATCTTACATGCCATCTGATGATTGAGCCTGAACTTGCACAGGCCCTGTATAGTCAGTGGTCCTGATACTTTCCACAAGGCACTGTATATAGGGGGCTGATACTTTCACAAGACATCTAGGGGGCTGATACTTCACAGCCGATATAGGGGCTCAATACTTCACAAGGCCCCTGTATATAGGGGCTGATACTTTCACAGCCACTGTATTATGGGGCTGATACCTTTCCACAGGCGCTGATTAGGGGGCTGTAATACTTTCACAAGACTCCTGTAATAGGGGAGCTGAATACTTTCACAGGTCATTATGAATCAGGGGGCCGATTACTTCATCTAGGCACTGTATATAGGGGCCTGATTACTTTCACAAGAATGACTATAGGGGGTCGTACTTTGACACGAGCATGTATATAGGCACCTGTGCCAACTCTTCACAAGGCATCTGTATATAGGGGCTGATACTTTTCCAAGTGCACTGATATAGGGGCCGAAATACTTATCTCAAAGCGCAGAAAAGGCAACAGACAAATTGATTTATTTTAGGGGGCTCGAATACTTTCACAAGGCATGAGTAAAGGGGACCGATATTTCAAAGATTATATATGAGGGGCCGAATACTTTCACAAGGCAGGGATATAGGGGGCTGAATAACTTTCACAAGCCTGTATAAGGGGGCGATGTAAAGATCGTACAAAGGCGGTGAAACTTTAATTACAGTCAAACGATTTCGCATATTTACAGGCGATAGGGCCGATATTTCAGCACGCCCTATAAGGCTAACAAGTTTCAACGTCAGCCTGTAATAGGGCATGAATTTCTACAAGAGGCACTGATATAGGCTGGCTGAAATACTTTCACAAGGCACTGTATATAGGGAGCATGGTCACTTCACAAGGCCTGATGTATGGGGGCGAATACTTTCACAAGGCACTGTATATAGGGGCTGAATACTTTCACAAGGCTCTGTATATAGGGGCTGAATACTTTCACAAGGCACTGTATATAGGGGGCTGAATACTTTCACAGGCACTGTATATAGGGGGCTGAATACTTTCACAAGGCACTGTATATAGGGGCGAATACTTTCACAAGGCTCTGTATATAGGGGGCCGAATACTTTCACAAGGCACTGTATATAGGGGGCGAATACTTTCACAAGGCACTGTATATAGGGGGCTGAATACTTTCACAAGGCACTGTATATAGGGGGCTGAATACTTTCACAAGGCACTGTATATAGGGTGCTGAATACTTTCACAAGGCACTGTATATAGGGGGCTGAATACTTTCACAAGGCACTGTATATAGGGGGCTGAATACTTTCACAAGGCACTGTATATAGGGGGCTGAATACTTTCACAAGGCACTGTATATAGGGGGCTGAATACTTTCACAAGGCACTGTATATAGGGTGCTGAATACTTTCACAAGGCACTGTATATAGGGGGCTGAATACTTTCACAAGGCCTGTATATAGGGGGCTGAATACTTTCACAAGGCACTGTATATAGGGGGCTGAATACTTTCACAGGGGACTGTATATAGGGGGCTGAATACTTTCACAAGGCACTGTATATAGGGGGCTGAATACTTTCACAAGGCACTGTATATAGGGGGCGAATACTTTCACAGGCACTGTATATAGGGGGCTGAATACTTTCACAAGGCACTGTATATAGGGGGCTGAATACTTTCACAAGGCACTGTATATAGGGGGCTGAATACTTTCACAAGGCACTGTATATAGGGGGCTGAATACTTTCACAAGGCACTGTATATAGGGGGCTGAATACTTTCTAACACACTGTATATAGGGGGCTGAATACTTTCACAAGGCACTGTATATAGGGGGCTGAATACTTTCACAAGGCACTGTATATAGGGGGCTGAATACTTTCACAAGGCACTGTATATAGGGGGCTGAATACTTTCACAAGGCACTGTATATAGGGGGCTGAATACTTTCACAAGGCACTGTATATAGGGGGCTGAATACTTTCATCAACACTGTATATAGGGGCTGAATACTTTCACAAGGCATGTATATAGGGGGCGAATACTTTCACAAGGCACTGTATATAGGGGACTGAATACTTTCACAAGGCACTGTATATAGGGGACTGAATACTTTCACAAGGCACTGTATATAGGGGCCTGAATACTTTCACAAGGCACTGTATATAGGGGGCTGAAAACTTTCACAAGGCATGTTTAGGGGCTGAATACTTTCACAAGGCATGTATATAGGGGCCCAATACTTTCAAACACACTGTATATAGGGGGCTGAATACTTTCACAAGGCACTGTATATATGTATGAATATAGAGCAGGCCTGTATGAATTTACTATGTCTCACTGATAAAGAGCCGTCATGTTACTATATATTATTTCAACTGGATTTTGCACTTTGGTTTAATTCTCATCGTAACAGATGAAACAAGTGGAATGGAAAATTTACATTTTTCATTTACTTGCATAATAATTATACACACAGATATTCTCCTAAAGAAAACAAAAAAACCCCCCGCCGTGCTCCACTGTAGACATCGCCGAGCCCCCGCCGTGCTCCACTGTAGACATCGCCGAGCCCCCGCCGTGCTCCACTGTGGACATCACCAAGCCCTCGCCGTGCTCCACTGTAGACATCGCCGAGCCCCCGCCGTGCTCCACTGTAGACATCGCCGAGTCCCCGCCGTGCTCCACTGTAGACATCGCCGAGTCCCCGCCGTGCTCCACTGTAGACATCGCCGAGTCCCCGCCGTGCTCCACTGTAGACATCGCCGAGCCCCCGCCGTGCTCCACTGTAGATATCATCAAGCCCCCGCCGTGCTCCACTGTAGACATTACTGAGCCCCCGCCGTGCTCCACTGTAGACATCGCCGAGCCCCGCCGGGCTCCACTGTAGACATCGCCGAGTCCCCACCATGCTCCACTCTAGACATCACCAAGCCCTCGCCGTGCTCCACTGTAGACATCGCCGAGCCCCTGCCATGCTCCACTGTAGACATCGCCGAGCCCCTGCCATGCTTCACCGTAGACATCACCAAGCCCTCGCCGTGCTCCACTGTAGACATCTCCAAGCCCCCGCCACGCTCCACTGTAGACATCACTGAGCCTTCGCCGTGCTCCACTGTAGACATCACCGAGCCCCGCCGTGCTCCACTGTAGACATTACTGAGCCCCCGCCGTGCTCCACTGTAGACATCACCGAGCCCCCGCCGTGCTCCACTGTAGATATTACTGAGCCCCCACCATGCTCCACTGTAGATATTACTGAGCCCCCACCATGCTCCACTGTAGACATCACCAAGCCCCCGCCGTGCTCCACTGTAGATATCACCGAGCCCTAGCCGTGCTCCACTGTAGACATTACTGAGCCCCCGCCGTGCTCCACTGTAGACATCGCCGAGCCCCCGCCGTGCTCCACTGTAGATATTACTGAGCCCCCACCGTGCTCCACTGTAGATATCACCGAGCCCCCGCCATACTCCACTGTAGATATTACTGAGCCCCCGCCGTGCTCCACTGTAGACATCACTGAGCCCCCGCCGCGCTCCACTGTAGATATTACTGAGCCCCGCCGTGCTTCACTGTAGATATTACTGAGCCCCCGCCATGCTCCACTGTTGGCAGGATGCTCTTTTCAGTGTTCACTTCTTTCTTCCTCCTCCAAACATCGATTATTCAAAAGGGCTAAACAGTTAATTATGAATCCCAGAACTTCTGAGTTATTTCTATGGTTTTGGACCCATTGGAACCAACTTTCCTTCTATTTTTTAGGTCAGTAGAGGAGACCTGAGTGTACAAACCGATCCCTCAACACCGGCTGCCAACTATTCTTACTTGAGGAATATTGTAGTCACCTAAGGCTTTTTGTGCATAATTTAGCACCATACTGCCCCCTATCTACAAAAAATAGTCATATTCTCAATAAGTCAGCCAGAAAAAAAACAAACAGGACAAATCTTGGGATTTCATATTTTTACTAAAATTCAGTTATTTCATAAGCAACAATGAGAAGTGAAACAGGGTGAAATACTTTATATACGGAGACAGATTATATGACACTGAGAACATAGGGGGAGAAGAACATGTTATTTACTAAGGGGGATTCGGAACAAAAAAAAATAATAATCCCGAAGTGACGTAACAGAGGGAGCGAGGAGGTGAGGAGCGATCGTCACCACAAGGACAGGTAAGAAAACTCTTTAAACTTTAACAGTTATCAAAATGACAGATTTCCAGCAGTTTTCAGTATTTACAGTGCGAGATGCATGTGACACATACATTATATACAGCCTGTAACCGACCCCCTGTACACATTATATACACAAGGTCTCATGCACCCGTCATCGCCTCTGTGCACACGCACACTTATTGTGTATTTCCAAAAAGAAAAGAGAAAAAGGGACACCCTGAAATGTTACCTTGCTGCAGAGACAAGTCAGTAGTCCTAAAGAGATTCCACGAAATGTTGCCTTGCTGCAGAGACAAGTGGGTCAGTCCTCAAAACGGACGCCCTGAAATGTTGCCTTGCTGCAGAGACAAATCAGTCAATCCTGAAAAGGGATGGCCTGAAATGTTGCCTTGCTGCAGAGACAAGTCAGTTAGTCCTCAAGAGATTCCACGAAATGTTGCCTTGCTGCAGAGACAAGTGGTTAATCCTCAAAAGGGATGCCTGAAATGTTGCCTTGCTGTAGAGACAAGTCAGTCAATCCTCAAAAGGATGGCCTGAAATGTTACCTTGCTGCAGAGACACATGGGTCAATCCTCAAAAGGGATGGCCTGAAATGTTGCCTTGCTGCAGAGACAAATCAGTCAATCCTCAAAAGGGATGGCCTGAAATGTTGCCTTGCTGCAGAACACATGGGTCAATCCTCAAAGGGATGCCCTGAAATGTTGCCTTGCTGTAGAGACAAGTCAGTCAATCCTCAAAAGGGGATGGCCTGAAATGTTGCCTTGCTGCAGAGACACATGGGTCAATCTCAAAAGGGATGCCCTGAAATGTTGCCTTGCTGCAGAGACAAGTCAGTTAGTCCTAAAGAGATGCCACGAAATGTTACCTTGCTGTAGAGACAAGTCAGTTAGTCCTAAAGGGATAGCCTGAAATGTTCGCCTTGCTGCAGAGACAAATCAGTCAATCCTCAAAAGGGACACCCTGAAATGTTGCCTTGCTGCAGAGACAAGTCAGTTAGTCCTAAAGAGATGCCACGAAATGTTGCCTTGCTGCAGAGACAAATAGGTCAATCCTCAAAAGGGATGGCCTGAAATGTTGCCTTGCTGTAGAGACAAATCGGTCGGTCCTAAAAAAGAACGCCCTCAAATGTTGCCTTGCTGCAGAGAAAAGTCTGTTGCTCCTGTCTATTATTAGGGAGATTACTGCTTGCCCTTTAAGGAGTTTAGGGTCCGCATACAGGTTCTGGGACAACATGCAGGGCAAGAAAAGACCGCTGGGACAACGAAGGGTTGAAATGACCATGGACAGAGTCGATATAAAGTTATGTACACAGGCATTCATTCCTTCCGGAAAGTATATACACATATAAATTTGTACAGAAAACTGCTGCCCTCATCGTGCCCCTCCGAAAACAAGAAAACAAAACAGCGGCCACCAACCCGTGTGGCTACTAGTCACATCAACCATGGCTGGGGATGGACTTGGTACTGAAGGCTGCGATGGGCGAAGATGAAAAACTGATGGACTCCTGAAATGCAAACGAAGACGACCGTGACGATGAAGACCCTTCATAGAGCCCTGGACGATCTATGGAGGATCCGGAGCAGAGGACAAACATCTGCTGGGATTCGCTGGAATTTTTTGGTAACTGGATAAGATTTATACAGGCCATATTGGGACTGGGTACGTAGAACCGCGATTAGATACAATGTATGCAACTGATACATTTCCTACTATGACGGGAGTCTGTTTTGCCAGTTCCCAATATCTGGGCGTCCTTTGATATAGATGCGCTGTTAAGTTTTGGGTAACTCTTGTTGACCGATCTCTTTTCCCGGCGGTTCATCCAAAGGTCAAGATGTTCGGTCAAGAGAATTTCCGATTCTCCTCCACGACCTCTCCGCTTTTATGTAGGGGGAGCAGAATACGGAAGGTTTGTCCTTAGTAAATCACAAGTTATATCCCAATTTCTCATTATATTGAGGACCAAATATAACACTGTGGACAGGCGAGAGCAATAGGGTCTAAGAAAGGGAAATATTAGAGCTGGTGGCTCACCTCGTTGGGCTGTGACACACAACCCTCCATACATGTGATGTCCGGCTGCCGCAAGAGCCACAAGCCCTAAAACCAAACGAGGTAAGGAACCAGGATAAATTGTGAAAGAAATCTGCGCTGCTGTAGAAAGAAGAAATCTGCGCTGCTGTAGAAAGGAGAAATCTGCGCTGCTGCAGAAGAAGAATCTGCGCTGCTGCGAAAGAAGAAATCTGCGCTGCTGCGGAAAGAAAAAATGTGCGCTGCTGCAGAAAGGAGAAATCTGCGCTGCTGTAGAAAGAAGAAATCTGCGCTGCTGTGGAAAGAAGAAATCTGCGCTGCTGTGGAAAGAAGAAATCTGCGCTGCTGTGGAAAGAAGAAATCTGCGCTGCTGTGAAAGAAGAAATCTGCGCTGCTGTGGAAAAAACAATCTGCGCTGCTGTAGAAAGAAGAACTCTGCGCTGCTGTGGAAAGAAGAAATCCGTGCTGCTGTGGAAGAAGAAATCTGCGCTGCTGTAGAAAAAAAAAAATCTGCGCTGCTGTAGAGAATAGATGAAGGATATGTAGGAAAGGCGGTTTATTTCAACAAACACATTGAAATATATCACCTTTCATACTTATTAATTTCAATAAGTTTCAAAGTGAAGCCGCTATAGAAATCCATCATTTGAGTTCATCATTGGGTTTACTTTCGAAACGTGTTGAAATGAAGGATAATGTGAAAGGTGGATTATCTCAACGCATTTCAAGAATAAAGAATGGTTTCACTTTGAAATCGGTGACGTAAACCACATTTCTTACGTTCGAGATGAACTGTTTACAAGGAAAGATAAAGCCCAAATTGGGTCTTATCTGAGAGATCAGTGCAACGTAAGAATTGCAGAGGCTTCACCTTGCAGGGGGTTGTGAACAGTCACAACCACTATGAAAGCATCAAACCGGCTGCTGGAGTCCCCACTGATTAGTGTATATCCAGGAGGAAGACAGATGGGGGGGTGGGGGTTTAACGGCCGCGCTGCCAAAATCCACAAGGTTTAGGTTACAACATTGGCTTGTCAACCCATTTCAAGGTTCTCTGGCCCCTTCCTCAGGACAAACTAGTGTGGCCTTTGGTTTGTCCTGAGGAAGGGGCCAGAGAATCTTGAAATGGGTTGTCAAACCTATGTTGTAACCTAACCCTTGATGTCTTGTAGATTTTGGCAGTGAGGTCGTTAACCCCTCATCTGTCTCTTTCTCCTGGATGTACACTTTTCATACATTATCATTCATTTCAATGTGTTTCACAGTGAAGTCCAAATCAGTGTATCCCAAAGAAGTGGGGTTTCACTTTGAAACACGATTAAATTAACCACCTTTCCCTACATTATCCTTGCATCTTTCTACAGCAGCGCTATTTCTTGTACAGCAGCGCAGATTTTTTTTGTACAGCAGCGCTATTTCTTGTACAGCAGCGCAGATTTTCTTTTGTACAGCAGCGCAGATTCTTTTGTATAGCAGCGCAGATTATTCTTGTACAGCAGCGCAGATTTTCTTTTGTACAGCAGCGCAGATTATTCTTGTACAGCAGCGCAGATTTTCTTTGTACAGCAGCGCAGCTTTTTCTTGTACAGCAGCGCAGATTTTCTTTTGTACAGCAGCGCAGATTTTCTTTTGTACAGCAGCGCTATTTCTTGTACAGCAGCGCAGATTTTCTTTTGTACAGCAGCGCAGATTTTCTTTTGTACAGCAGCGCAGATTTCTTGTACAGCAGCGCAGATTTCTTGTACAGCAGCGCAGATTTCTTGTACAGCAGCGCAGATTATTCTTGTACAGCAGCGCAGATTTTCTTTTGTACAGCAGCGCTATTTCTTGTACAGCAGCGCAGATTTTCTTTTGTACAGCAGCGCAGATTATTCTTGTACAGCAGCGCAGATTTTCTTTTGTACAGCAGCGCTATTTCTTGTACAGCAACGCAGATTTTCTTTTGTACAGCAGCGCAGATTTTCTTTTGTACAGCAGCGCAGATTTTCTTTTGTACAGCAGCGCTATTTCTTGTACAGCAGCGCAGATTTTCTTTTGTACAGCAGCGCTATTTCTTGTACAGCAGCGCAGATTTTCTTTTGTACAGCAGCGCTATTTCTTGTACAGCAGCGCAGATTTTCTTTTGTACAGCGCAGCTTTTCTTGTACAGCAGCGCAGATTTTCTTTTGTACAGAAGCGCAGATTTTTCTTGTACAGCAGCGCAGATTTTCTTTTTCCCACGATTTATCCTGGTTCCGTTACATAATCTTGGGATCAGTCTCACCCTGGAAGTTTTCAACAAGACCAGTCCTACATTACCCGAAGGAATTAAAAGTTTAATGTCTTGTCACCCGCCCAATAATCGAGACGTCAATGAAATCACAGAAGACAACATGCGATGTGACCTCAAGGCGCGGGAATACAGCACAGGGTATGTGCCCACATCGGAGACCCTCGTACGCCTCGCACATGCACATGTCCCCTCAGTTCGGCTTCACCACACCTGATTCTGCGATTCTCAGACGATAAATTTAAGAATTCAACCTTTAGGAAGAATATTCACAGTAATGGGAGCGCTGCAGAGGAGCAGCCTCAGTAGCTGGTATAAAATATATATGTATACCTTTTCTAAGCTAAATCTGACCATTTTATAATAATTCTTGTTATTCTATATTATATCCTAGAATCCTAAAAAAAATATAGGAAAAACTAAAAAGGGTTAAAACCTAGAATTGATACGCAAACCCCATAAGCTATTTGACGGTCGTGAGGGTGTAATGTACGATGGGAGTCATGAAGAACGGTGAGAACGCTACCGGACGTCACCGAACACGGGCAACTCGAACTGTGCCAAAATGGGCAGGATCACGGCGGCTCCCTTACGAACCCGTCAAAGGCATCTCTTCGATTGCAGCGTGGGGCGTGCTGGATCAGTGATCCTCAACTCCGGTCCTCAAGGGCCGTAAACAGTGCAAGTCTTCAGGATCTCCTTAGAAAACCTGCACTGTTTACGGCCCTTGAGGAACACTGATGGTGACAGACCTGCTCAGAGCGCTCCTACCGACGGCACCGCTCATGTTCAGCCTACAATACGGGTCATCGCCTCTGCTACATACTACTTTCTAGATCATTCTAGACAATGCAAATCCCCATCAAAGACTGATTTTCCTTCACAGTAATACTTCTGAACCGATGGGCACGAGGTCGGCCCACAAATTAGGCTGGAGCTGAAGTACAGCCTCCCCGAAGCCGGAGACGCGGGGGGATTGGACGATGGGACACTTTTTACGATCTGGCATATCCGCGATGTCCTGGAATCAACCGCGTTGCCATTATTCTGCAGCTGACTAACGCCATCATGTACCACGTCTTGGGGTACCCTCTCCTTCTCACTGTCCTCCTTCCACTCACTGCATTCTGTTAGTGCCATCACGTACCACGTCTTGGGTACCCTATCCGTCTCACCGTCCTCCTTCCTCTCACTGCATTCTGTTAGTGCCATCACGTACCACGTCTTGGGGTACCCTATCCGTCTCACCGTCCTCCCTCCTCTCACTGCATTCTGTTAGTGCCATCACGTACCACGTCTTGGGGTACCCTTTCCGTCTCACCGTCCTCCCTCCTCTCACTGCATTCTGTTAGTGCCATCACGTACAACGTCTTGGGGTACCCTTTCCGTCTCACCGTCCTCCCTCCTCTCACTGCATTCTGTTAGTGCCATCACGTACCACGTCTTGGGGTACCCTCTCCGTCTCACCGTCTTCCCTCCTCTCACTGCATTCTGTTAGTGCCATCACGTACCACGTCTTGGGGTACCCTCTCCGTCTCACCGTCCTCCCTCCTCTCACTGCATTCTGTTAGTGCCATCACGTACCACGTCTTGGGGTACCCTATCCATCTCACCGTCCTCCCTCCTCTCACTGCATTCTGTTAGTGTCATTACGATCAAACGTCTTGGGGCACTGTGCCTGTCTGTCTCACCGTCCCGTCCGTTCACCCTCCTCTCACTGCATTCTGTTAGTGCCATCACGTACCACGTCTTGGGGTACACCATCCCGTCCGTCCACCCTCATCTCACTGCATTCGGTTAGCGCCAGGAACATTAAAATTATTTACTGCTCATACATCTAGTGTCAAAAAAATACTAATCATGAACCGGAGCAGCCCGCCAGTCTGTGCCACTTCTACTAATGCCGCCAGGTGAAGGTTTTCTTCCATGCCAGGCGCTCGGCGGGGATGCAAAGTCACAATGGGCATCGAGTCCTACAAACATTACACTCCTCCTGCCAGGACACAGCAGGGTGTAGTGTAAAATCGGGAACTTGGGGGCAATAAGGTACTCGAGAGTCGTCCTTAGGGGCCAAGCTGTCGTTACGGATGTCTTTTTTTTTCCTAAATCCCTTTTCACCTTCCTTTAGCCTCTCGGTTTGTTTCATTCACCTGGAGGACAGAAGGTGGGAGGTGGGTTACATACAACCAATCTTCAATACATGTGTGCCTGAGTCGGGGGGAAGGGGGGACGGTGCGGACCCCCCAAACACTGTACACAAACATATCAGAAGAGAGAGACATCGTTGTCTGCACCCCCCTCCAGGAGAGCCAGTCACCAGGGCTGCGTGGTCATCATGCCGGGGACGCTGCCGGTCGGAAGCACAGCGGTGACGGCGGCCGTCGGATCCGCCAGAGAGCAGACTTGGCAGGTGCCTGTGAGGGAAGAGAAAGGAGAAATAATGGGATGTACGCGAGTAAAGAATGCAAAAAAAAGGGTGAGAGAGGGATAAAGTCAATGATTAGAGACGGAATACAATAAAGCATCTAGACAAGCAGAGCGGGGGCAGACGACAGGGGGGTCTCCAAACACAACCACGTAATGACAGGACAGGCATGCTACAAGAGGAGGTATGGAGGACTACAGGGCATACCCAAAACCCAGCAATGCTCAGCACAGCCGCCTCAGCATACACCCCAGGAAAGGGAAGGGAAAAGGGAACTAGGCTCTTGCCTTAGCCGTGGTCACTGCAGTGGGGGTCCCTCAGCAAGCCCCGTGGCCCCCGACATGACGTGTGTGTGCATGTGGCCGCTCAGCTGTGCCAGGGTTTTGCAGTGAACGCTGCACAACTTGCAGAGGAAGCTGTCCGCCCGTGGGCACACCAGACCGTGGTGCTTCACCGAGTGGACCCGCAGGTACGCGGCCGTGGCAAAACCTGCACGGGGGACGAGAAGCACACGCCACTTTAAGGCCGGGCCACAGGCATCGCTCCATCAATAGAAAGTGACCCACACCATTCACAGCACAGTGCCGCTATCCCACTAAAGAACCAGTAAATCTATTGGAACGCCTCAATCCTGGAAGAGGCGGCTCTCAATCTACAATGTGATTATATGTTAGAAACATCTAAGAGAGTCAACAGTATAAAGCTGAAATGTATCATTTGTTTACTGGTTCTTTAATTCATAGCCAGGCTCCGCCCCCGAAGAGTCCAACATTCCACACACCCTGCCCCCAAGGAGCTCAGCAATACTTATATTAAACATTCACAATAAACTAAACTTTAACCTTGTGTTCTGGCCGGGATCACTTCTATACATCTTATACATGGATCTACTAGATTATCTACTCTTGTTATAACCGATTATTCTGTCCCCCCCAACTTTAACATGTTAGTAAAAGTATCCCTCCATTTTATCAGGCAATCATTCACGCACAGTCAAGAGAGATTAAAGGACTCTTAAACAAAGACCATCCACTCTTCTATGAACGTGTTCACACATGGCCCAGAAGAGCATCGCTGGATATTGGGATATGCCAGATTAGGGGGCTTTGGACGTGTGGTGTTGGATTGAGCGGCTGATACACGTGTAGATCGCACACCTCCACACACTCACCTTTGTTACACAGGTCACACACATGGTTGGGCTGGTTGTGGACCTTCATGTGGTCGGTGATGTAGGCAGCACTGAGGAGCTTCCCGCACACGTGACAAGGAACCTTCTCCTCGTGTCGCACCATGTGGGCCCTCAGTCGATCTTTTGTTGCAAAAGCAGCTTCACAGGTCTGAAAATGGAAGGAGAAGACAAAGGTGTAAATGTGAATGCCGGCGCGGCGGCGAGGAGAAGGGGGCGGCCGGCGCGGCGGCGAGGAGAAGGGGGCGGCCGGCGCGGCGGCGAGGAGAAGGGGGCGGCCGGCGCGGCGGCGAGGAGAAGGGGGCGCGGCCGGCGCGGCGGCGAGGAGAAGGGGACGGCCGGCGCGGCGGCGAGGAGAAGGGGACGGCCGGCGCGGCGGCGAGGAGAAGGGGACGGCCGGCGGCGGCGGCGGGGAGAAGGGGACGGCCGGCGCGGCGCGGCGGAGGAGAAGGGGACGGCCGGCGCGGCGGCGGGGAGAAGGGGACGGCCGGCGCGGCGGCGGGAGAAGGGGGCGGCCGGCGCGGCGGCGGGGAGAAGGGGCGGCCGGCGCGGCGGCGAGGAGAAGGGGACGGCCGGCGCGGCGGCGGGAGAAGGGGCGGCCGGCGGGCGGGAGGAAGGGGACGGCCGGCGCGGCGGCGGAGGAGAAGGGGACGGCCGGCGCGGCGGCGAGGAGAAGGGGACGGCCGGCGCGGCGGCGAGGAGAAGGGGACGGCCGGCGGGGGAGAGGGGACGGCCGGCGAGGAGAAGGGGACGGCCGGCGCGGAGAAGGGGACGAGGAGAACCCCCACAAAGGTTTGTACAAGTACCTGACACTTAAAGGGGCGCTCCGTAGAGTGAACTTGTCTGACGTGACTGTTCAAGTGATCTGGACTGAAAAGAGAAATTAAAAAAAGGGATGAAAAGGAAACATAAAATCAACAGATGACATAAAGCAGGAGGGGGGGGCAACTCCAGTCCTGAGGGCCCTCAAACTGTGCAATACTAAGGAAATCCTTAAAACTTGCACTGTTTGCGGCCCTTGAGGACTGGAGTTCCCCACCCCTGATATAAAGGATGAGTATAGCAGCATCTTACCGGGAGAATCCTTTTCCACAGTGGCTACATATGTAGGGCTTGTGCACAGTCCCATCGTGGGAGCGGACGTGGTACGTCATCCGGTCCTTGCGCTTGAAGCGCTGCTGACACACGTGGCAGGAGTACGGCTTCTCATCGGAGTGCGACAGCTTGTGGCGGTTCAGGTGGTAGACATCCCGGAACGCTTTCCCGCACATCTCACAGGCGTGGTTTTTCCGAATCTTTTTCGCTGTGGGCGACGGCCCCGGTAAAGGCAGCGTGGAAGGAGACGTAGGAACCTCCAGGGTTTCGGTGCCGGTCCCAATGGTTCCGGCAACACTGAGCAAACTGAGAGGAACCATGGTGGGCATCTTGACGACAGGCTGCGCCCGGGCGGGTTTGGTGCCCGTGTGGATAGCTTCGTGTCTCCGCAGATTGTAGCCATTCTTAAACTCTTTGGAGCACAAGGAGCAGATGTAGGGGCCCCGGCTCTTAGACTTCTTGGGAAGCTCCATGACCGGGTGTAAAGGGAGACCGGTGGAAATTGGGGAAGGCTGAGATGTAATTGCGGATGGCACCATCTGCTGCGGGATGGTCAGTCCCGGCACCACTTGTTTGAGGGCAGCCGTGTCCACCGTGGAGGGGTGCTGGGGCGCCATAGTGTGCACCAATGTTTGTGACGTGAGGGATCCATCTGGCGCAGTAACCGTTGCGAGCACAGGTAACAGTTCAACTTGTAAGGGCTCAGCAGGGGGTGGAGGAGGGGTCTACAAGAAAGAACATGGAACTGAAGTAGATCGATATAACCAATAACACAACGTAACGGCGTAGGGTGAGGACTCGCCGTCCCCCACATGGGTCACTCCGGGAAACTGTTCATGGGACGGAAGCTAAACGTCACTATGATCGCACAGGGGCGGCTGCGGGATTAATGCAATATAATCCAGAATTCACAAGTCGTAGGTCGTTCCCCACATCAGCAAACAACTACCAACACCCTGGAGAATTCCTGTAACCCAGTCACAAGCATCACCGGGTTACAGGAGCATCACAGGCCGGAAGCCGCTAACTCGGAAATGAGTGCAAGCTCTTCAGACCAGTAACTAAAGGGATTAAGTTTACAATAGATAGGTGTGTATGTATTCTTGTGTCACAATATGAATGAATTCGGCCCTGTCCACACGAGAAAGAACCTCAGGGCCACTTTACACACACAAACTTATCTGTCCAACTTCTGAACAACTTACTGGTTGCAGTGAAATCATGGACACATTGCTCCATTTTGTGGCTGTGTACAATGCAACAATGTGTCCATGATTTCACTGCAACCAGTAAGTTGTTCAGAAGTTGGACAGATATTGGTGTGTGTAGAGTGGCCATTACACACAAATAACAATCATCGAGCCAGAAGAAAGTACACCCCAATATAAAAAATACCGCTACGCCATTACAGGTCTGGGCTTTAACTATACCACGACCCCCACGTTCCATAGGAACATTATACCATATATATATATATTACAGTTAGGAGGCAGAATTTGGGCCACAGTAACCCCGGACTCTTTATATAGGGCTGTATATAGAGATTCATAAAGGCCTGTATGGCACACACTGTACGCAGCTTCCCATGGAACCCCGAACTATACAAGGCTATATATAGTGGATGGTACGGCACACACTGTATACACGACACACACTGTATACACGACACACACTGTATATATCGCACACACTGTATACACGCAAACACTGTATGTAGCTTCCCATAGAGCCCCAGACTATACGGGGTTATATACAGTGAATGGTGGCGACACATGGTATACGGTACACACTGTATATAGCCCCAGACTATACAGGGTTATATATAGTGGTGACACATGGTATACAGGCACACACTGTATATACGGCTCACACTGTATGTAACTCCAGACTATAAGATTATACGGGGTTATAATAGTGGATGCTGATGACACACGGTATACAGGCACACACTGTATATATGGCTCACACTGTATATAGCCCCAGACTATACGGGTTATATTAGTGGATGGTGACGACACACAGTATACGGCACACACTGTATGTAGCCCCAGACTATACAGGTTATATATAGTGGATGGTGATGACACGGTATACGGGCGCACACTGTATAAATGGCTCACACTGTATATAGCCCCGACTATACGGGGTTATATATAGTGGATGGTGATGACACATGGTATACAGGCACACACTGTATATACGGCTCACACTGTATATAGCCCAGACTTACGGGGTTATATATAGTGGATGGTGACGACACACGTATACGGGCTCACCTGTATGTAGCCCAGACTATACGGGTTATATATAGTGGATGGTGATGACACGGTATACGGGCACACACTGTATAAATGGCTCACACTATACGGGGTTATATATAGTGGATGGTGGCGACACACGGTATACAGGCACACACTGTATAATGGTTCACACTGTATATACGGCATACACTGTATGTACCCCAGACTATACGGGTTATATATAGTGGATGGTGACGACACACAGTATATGGACACACACTGTATATAGCCCAAGACTATATGAGGCTATATATAGTGGATGTGACAACACACAGATACGGACACACACTGTATATACGGCTCACAGTGTATGTACCCCAGACTATACGGGGTTATATATAGTGGATGTGATGACACATGGTATACAGACACACACTATATATACGGCTTACATGTATATAGCCCAGACTATACAGGTTATATATGTGGATGTGACGACAACAGTATACGGACACACACGGTATACAGGCACACACTATATATACGGCTTACACTGTATATAGCCCAGACTATACAGGTTATATATAGTGAATGGTGACGACACACAGTATACGGACACACACTATATATACGGCTTACACTGTATATAGCCCCAGACTATACAGGTTATATATAGTGGATGGTGGATGACACATGTATACAGGCACACATGTATATACGGCTCACACTGTTATAGCCCCAGACTATACGGGTTATATATAGTGGATGGTGATGACACATGGTATACAGGCACACACGTATACGGCTCACACTACTATACAGGTTATATATAGTGGATGTGATGACACACAGTATACGGCTCACACTGTATATAGCCCAGACTATACGGGGTTATATATAGTGGATGGTGATGACACACAGTATACGGCTCACACTGTATATAGCCCAGACTATACGGGGTTATATATAGTGGATGGTGATGACACACGTATACGGCACACTGTATATAGCCCCAGACTATACGGGTTATATAGTGGATGGTGATGACCACTTACAGCACACCAGTATATACGCCTCACATACTACGGGTTATTACTGGATGGTGGCACCCATTATCCGCAGCCTCCTACACCCATTCATGCCAGCCATCAGCACATCCTTCCCCACCGAATCTATTCGTGCACAATGGCCGGTGCTGGCGGGGCCCCTCACCGGGGAGCGCTGCACATTGGCCCTCACAGGGAAGCTTTGCTATTTCTATGAAAGGAAAGAGGGAGAGGAAAGGATGGGAGGGAGGGGTGGTGATTTAAACACCCAACACCATCTCTCCTCTCCTCTCTCTCCCTCCCTCCACCCTCCCTGCAGAGCTCCGGATCCCCCTTCCTCCAGCAGAGCATGCACACATCCTCCTCCATCCTCCACTCACCATTACCTGGAATATAAAGCTGGTCCAGTTTGCATCCATTTTTGCAGCAGAGATAAATAAATAGTGTAATATAGAGAGTAATGGAGTGTCGCCCCCCTCTCCGGCCCCCTCCCTCGGCTCCTCGCCTCTCTCTGATCTGATCACTGCCCCCTAAAGGTGACGGGAGGGTTTTTTTCTCCTGATTTAAACGAGGGAAAAAAAAAAACCCTATAAAATACACAGGAATAAAGAATGATCCGGCTGCAGTGACGTCACCCTCCTCCTCCTCCTCCTCCCTTCTTCTCCTCCTCCTCTTCCTCCCTCCCTTCTTTCTTCCCTCCTCCCCTCCTGCGGATTATTTGTGCGTTATTTACTCTCCAGCCCTGTGACCTTTCACCCTGCGGTTTTCCAGCCCCCGCCTGCACAGATCCTCCTATCCCCCCCTGCAGGTCACAACAGCCGCGGACACACGCGGACGCTTTGCTACATTGTATCAATATTGTTTCTTCGTTTTTGCTGCAACGTTCGGAATGTACCAAGTGGTGAATAAGGGAGGGGGGGGAGCGAAACTGCAGATCCGGAGCAAAATGGAGGCTGAGAGGGGACAAGCCATTCTCATCCCACAGAGGGGGGAACAACCTGCGACCAATCCTCGGCCCTGCACAAATACAGCGAGAAGGAGAGGAGATTCCACACACATCTCCCCCCCCTCCGCGCAGCAATGGTCTCGTCCGCCCGCATTGATGCCTCTTAAAGGCGCAGGCGCCGTTTCTCCTCCCTCCGGGCTCAGATATTTATGTGTCGGCAGACAGTGTGTGGCGCTCATTTGTTAAAGGGACCAGAGCGGCTGAATGACACACAATGGCGGCTGCTGGGGGAGGGGAGCTGAGGCCTGGAGGAGCCTGACAGTATAGGGATGAGACATGGCCGCCAATATCAGCTCCAGTGTGAAGGGGTCAGGGAGACTCAGGGGATCAGGGGGATCAAAGAGGATCAGGGAGGATCAGGCCCTACAACACTCCCCACCAGTCATCATTACAATGTACAGGCCGCGGGCTCCCTATATAGAATATATACTGTGTGTGTATACAGTACAGACCACAAGTTTGGACACCTCATTCCAAAATGTTTCTTTATAATAATAACAACTAGATGGTGCCTGATTCTAACACATCGGGTATCTAGAATATGTATGTAGGTGACATAATGTGACTGACAGAACTTGTTCAGTTAACATGAGTGAACTACATATATATACATAGTAACATAGTAACATAGTAACAGTTTTTAAGGTTGAAGGAAGACTTTAAGTCCATCTAGTTCCCCCATAGCCTAACATGATCCAGAGGAAGGCAAAAAAAAAACCCATGTGGCAACACTAATCTCCACATTGGGGGAAATAATTCCTTCCTGACTCCAGATACGGCAATCAGACTAGATCCCTGGATCACCGCCCTATCAAAGAATCTAGTATGTATAACTGGTAATATTATAGTTTTCAAGAAAGGCATCCAGGCCCTTCTTAAATGTTAGTAGTGACTCCCTCATTACACCATCATGTGGCAGAGAGCTCCATAGTCTCACTGCTCTTACAGTAAAGAATCCGCATCTGTGATTATGATTAAACCTTCTTTCCTCCAGACGTAGAGGACGCCCCCTTGTCCCCGTCTCTGTAGAGGACGCCCCCTTGTCCCCGTCTCTGTAGAGGACGCCCCCTTGTCCCCGTCTCTGTAGAGGACGCCCCCTTGTCCCCGTCTCAGGCCTAAGAGTAAAGAGATCATTAGAAAGTTCTCTGTACTGTCCCCTCATATATTTATACATTATTATAAGATCACCCCTAAGCCTTCGTTTTTCCAAGCTAAATAACCCCAAGTTTAATATCCTGTCTTGGTATTGTAGACCCCCCAGTCCTCTAATAACCTGTCTTGGTATTGCAGACCCCTCAGTCCTCTAATAACCTGTCTTGGTATTGCAGACCCCTCAGTCCTCTAATATCCTGTCTTGGTATTGCAGACCCCTCAGTCCTCTAATAACCTGTCTTGGTATTGCAGACCCCTCAGTCCTCTAATAACCTGTCTTGGTATTACAGACCCCCCAGTTCTCTAATAACCTGTCTTGGTATTGCAGACCCCTCAGTCCTCTAATAACCTGTCTTGGTATTGCAGACCCCTCAGTCCTCTAATAACCTGTCTTGGTATTGCAGACCCCCCAGTCCTCTAATAACCTGTCTTGGTATTGCAGACCCCCCAGTCCTCTAATAACCTGTCTTGGTATTGCAGACCCCCCAGTCCTCTAATAACCTGTCTTGGTATTGTAGACCCCCCAGTCCTCTAATAACCTGTCTTGGTATTGCAGACCCCTCAGTCTTCTAATAACCTGTCTTAGCATTGCAGACCCCCAAGTTCTCTAATAACCTGTCTTAGTATTGCAGACCCCTCAGTCCTCTAATAACCTGTCTTGGTATTGTAGACCCCTCAGTCCTCTAATAACCTGTCTTGGTATTGTAGACCCTCCAGTCCTCTAATAACCTGTCTTGGTATTGTAGACCCCCCAGTCCTCTAATAACCTGTCTTGGTATTGCAGACCCCTCAGTCCTCTAATAACCTGTCTTAGCATTGCAGACCCCCAAGTTCTCTAATAACCTGTCTTAGTATTGCAGACCCCTCAGTCCTCTAATAATCTGTCTTGGTATTGCAGACCCCTCAGTCCTCTAATAACCTGTCTTGGTATTGCAGACCCCTCAGTCCTCTAATAACCTGTCTTAGCATTGCAGACCCCCAAGTTCTCTAATAACCTGTCTTAGTATTGCAGACCCCTCAGTCCTCTAATAACCTGTCTTGGTATTGTAGACCCCCCAGTCCTCTAATAACCTGTCTTGGTATTGTAGACCCTTCAGTCCTCTAATAACCTGTCTTGGTATTGCAGACCCCTCAGTCCTCTAATAACCTGTCTTGGTATTGCAGACCCCTCAGTCCTCTAATAACCTGTCTTGGTATTACAGACCCCCCAGTTCTCTAATAACCTGTCTTGGTATTGCAGACCCCTCAGTCCTCTAATAACCTGTCTTGGTATTGCAGACCCCTCAGTCCTCTAATAACCTGTCTTGGTATTGCAGACCCCTCAGTCCTCTAATAACCTGTCTTGGTATTGCAGACCCCCCAGTCCTCTAATAACCTGTCTTGGTATTGCAGACCCCCCAGTCCTCTAATAACCTGTCTTGGTATTGCAGACCCCCCAGTCCTCTAATAACCTGTCTTGGTATTGTAGACCCCCCAGTCCTCTAATAACCTGTCTTGGTATTGCAGACCCCTCAGTCCTCTAATAATCTGTCTTGGTATTGTAGACCCTCCAGTCCTCTAATAACCTGTCTTGGTATTGCAGACCCCTCAGTCCTCTAATAACCTGTCTTGGTATTGCAGACCCCTCAGTCCTCTAATAACCTGTCTTAGCATTGCAGACCCCCAAGTTCTCTAATAACCTGTCTTAGTATTGCAGACCCCTCAGTCCTCTAATAACCTGTCTTGGTATTGTAGACCCCCCAGTCCTCTAATAACCTGTCTTGGTATTGTAGACCCTTCAGTCCTCTAATAACCTGTCTTGGTATTGCAGACCCCTCAGTCCTCTAATAACCTGTCTTGGTATTGCAGACCCCTCAGTCCTCTAATAACCTGTCTTGGTATTGCAGACCCCTCAGTCCTCTAATATCCTGTCTTGGTATTGCAGACCCCTCAGTCCTCTAATAACCTGTCTTGGTGTTGCAGACCCCCGAGTCCTCTAATAACCTGTCTTGGTATTGCAGACCCCTCAGTCCTCTAATATCCTGTCTTGGTATTGCAGACCCCTCAGTCCTCTAATAACCTGTCTTGGTATTGCAGACCCCTCAGTCCTCTAATAACCTGTCTTGGTATTGCAGACCCCTCAGTCCTCTAATAACCTGTCTTGGTATTGCAGACCCCTCAGTCCTCTAATAACCTGTCTTGGTATTGCAGACCCCTTAGTCCTCTAATAACTTTTGTCGCTCTTCTCTGGACCCGCTCTAGTTCAGCTATGTCTTTCTTATACACCGGAGACCAGAATTGTACACAGTATTCTAAGTGTGGTCGCACTAGTGACTTGTATAGAGGTAACATTATGTTCTCCTCATGAGCATCTATGCCTCTTTTAATGCATCCCATTATTTTATTTGCCTTTGCAGCAGCTGCCTGACACTGGCCACTAAATGTGAGTTTGTCATCTACCCATACACCCAGGTCTTTTTCAGTGACAGTTTTGCCCAGTGTTTTACAATTAAGCACATAATTATACCTTTTGTTTCCTCTGCCCAAGTGCATGACCTTACATTTATCCCCATTAAAGCGCATTTGCCATTTAGCAGCCCAAGCTTCTAGTTTACATAAATCCTCCTGTAATATAAAATTGTCCTCGTCTGTATTGATTACCCTGCAGAGTTTAGTGTCATCTGCAAATATTGAGATTCTACTCCGTATGCCTCCTACAAGGTCATTAATAAATATATTAAATAGAAGCGGGCCCAACACTGACCCCTGTGGTACCCTACTGTTAACTGTGACCCATTCTGAGTGTGTTCCATTAATAACCACCCTTTGTTTCCTATCACTAAGCCAGTTCTTCACCCACTTACACATATTTTCCCCTATCCCCATTGCCCTCATTTTATGTATCAACCTTTTGTGTGGCACCGTATCAAAAGCTTTTGAAAAGTCCATATACACCACATCCACTGCATTTCCTTGGTCCAGTCCAGAACTTACTTCTTCATAGAAGCTTATCAGATTAGTTTGACAGGAACGGTCCCTCGTAAAACCATGTTGATATTGGGTCATGAGGTTATTTTTCTTCACATACTCCAGTATAGCATCTCTTAGAAAACCCTCTAGGATTTTACCCACAATAGAGGTTAAACTTACTGGCCTATAATTTCCAAGTTCAGTTTTTGTCCCCTTTTTGAATATTGGCACAACCTTTGCTATACGCCAGTCCTGTGGTACAGACCCTGTTATTATGGAATCTTTAAATATTAAAAATAATGGTCTATCTATGACAGTACTTAATTCCTGCAGCACTCTGGGGTGTATCCCATCCGGGCCCGGGGATTTGTCAATTTTAGTGATTTTTAGACGATGCCTCTTGGGTTAAGCAGGTGACATTTAATTGAGACTTTTTGTTATCACTGATCATATTGTCTGTCATGGGATTTTCTTGTGTAACAACCAATCCAATCCACACAGGCAAAGAAATCAGCATAGATGTCCACAAATTATGTGAAATTATGTGAAGTAATACAAGGAAAAGTATTGAACACGTTACTAAAATGTATTTAATCTTTGGTCTTTGTTGTTGATGAAGCTCCAGACAATTCCTGTATGGAGACACTGGTCCCTGCATTGCTCCTGTATGGAGACACTGGTCCCTGCATTGTATGGAGACACTGGTCCCTGCATTGCTCCTGTATGGAGACACTGGTCCCTGCATTGTATGGAGACACTGGTCCCTGCATTGTATGGAGACACTGGTCCCTGCATTGTATGGAGACACTGGTCCCTGCATTGTATGGAGACACCGGTCCCTGCATTGCTCCTGTATGGAGACACTGGTCCCTGCATTGTATGGAGACACTGGTCCCTGCATTGTATGGAGACACTGGTCCCTGCATTGCTCCTGTATGGAGACACCGGTCCCTGCATTGTATGGAGACACCGGTCCCTGCATTGTATGGCGACACCGGCCCTGCATTGTATGGAGACACTGGTCCCTGCATTGTATGGAGACACTGGTCCCTGCATTGCTCCTGTATGGAGACACCGGTCCCTGCATTGTATGGAGACACTGGTCCCTGCATTGTATGGAGACACCGCTCCCTGCATTGTATGGAGACACTGGTCCCTGCATTGTATGGAGACACTGGTCCCTGCATTGCTCCTGTATGGAGACACTGGTCCCTGCATTGTATGGAGACACTGGTCCCTGCATTGCTCCTGTATGGAGACACCGGTCCCTGCATTGTATGGAGACACTGGTCCCTGCATTGTATGGAGACACTGGTCCCTGCATTGTATGGAGACACCGGTCCCTGCATTGTATGGGGACACCGGTCCCTGCATTGTATGGAGACACCGGTCCCTGCATTGTATGGAGACACCGGTCCCTGCATTGTATGGAGACACTGGTCCCTGCATTGTATGGAGACACTGGTCCCTGAATTGTATGGAGACACTGGTCCCTGCATTGTATGGAGACACCGGTCCCTGCATTGTATGGAGACACTGGTCCCTGCATTGTATGGAGACACTGGTCCCTGAATTGTATGGAGACACTGGTCCCTGCATTGTATGGAGACACTGGTCCCTGCATTGTATGGAGACACTGGTCCCTGCATTGTATGGAGACACTGGTCCCTGCATTGTATGGAGACACCGGTCCCTGCATTGCTCCTGTATGGAGACACTGGTCCCTGCATTGTATGGAGACACCGGTCCATGCATTGTATGGGGACACTGGTCCCTGCATTGTATGGAGACACTGGTCCCTGGATTGTATGGAGACACTGGTCCCTGCATTGTATGGTGACACCGGTCCCTGCATTGTATGGAGACACTGGTCCCTGCATTGCTCCTGTATGGAGACACTGGTCCCTGCATTGTATGGAGACACTGGTCCCTGCATTGTATGGAGATACTGGTCCCTGCATTGTATGGAGACACCGGTCCCTGCATTGTATGGAGACACTGGTCCCTGCATTGTATGGAGACACTGGTCCCTGGATTGTATGGAGACACTGGTCCCTGCATTGTATGGAGACACTGGTCCCTGCATTGTATGGAGACACTGGTCCCTGCATTGTATGGAGACACTGGTCCCTGCATTGCTTCTGTATGGAGACACCGGTCCCTGCATTGTATGGAGACACCGGTCCCTGCATTGTATGGAGACACTGGTCCCTTTATTGTATGGAGACACTGGTCCCTGCATTGCTCCTGTATGGAGACACTGGTCCCTGCATTGTATGGAGACACCGGTCCCTACATTGTATGGAGACACCGGTCCCTGCATTGTATGGAGACACTGGTCCCTGCATTGTATGGAGACACTAGTTCCTGCATTGTATGGAGACACCGTTCCCTGCATTGCTCCTGTATGGAGACACTGGTCCCTGCATTGTATGGAGACACCGGTCCCTACATTGTATGGAGACACTAGTTCCTGCATTGTATGGAGACACTGGTCCCTGCATTGTATGGAGACACTGGTCCCTGCATTGTATGGAGACACTGGTCCCTGCATTGTATGGAGACACCGGTCCCTGCATTGCTCCTGTATGGAGACACTGGTCCCTGCATTGTATGGAGACACCGGTCCCTTTATTGTATGGAGACACTAGTTCCTGCATTGTATGGAGACACCAGTTCCTGCATTGTATTGAGACACCGGTCCCTGCATTGTATGGAGACACCAGTTCCTGCATTGTATGGAGACACTGGTCCCTGCATTGTATGGAGACACTGGTCCCTGCATTGTTTCTGTATGGAGACACCGGTCCCTGCATTGTATGGAGACACCGGTCCCTTTATTGTATGGAGACACTGGTCCCTGCATTGTATGGAGACACTGGTCCCTGCATTGTATGGAGACACCGGTCCCTGCATTGTATGGAGACACTGGTCCCTGCATTGTATGGAGACACTGGTCCCTACATTGTATGGAGACACTGGTCCCTGCATTGTATGGAGACACCGGTCCCTGCATTGTATGGAGACACCGGTCCCTACATTGTATGGAGACACTGGTTCCTGCATTGTATGGAGACACCAGTTCCTGCATTGTATGGAGACACCGGTCCCTGCATTGTATGGAGACACCAGTTCCTGCATTGTATGGAGACACCGGTCCCTGCATTGTATGGAGACACTGGTCCCTGCATTGTATGGAGACACTGGTCCCTGCATTGTATGGAGACACTGGTCCCTGCATTGCTCCTGTATGGAGACACCAGTTCCTGCATTGCTCAGGGTGATTTTGGCCCATTCTTTCACACAAACACTCTTCACCTTCCTGCAGATCCTGTGGATCCTTCTATGATCTCGGAGCTTTAGTTCCTTCCAGACATTTTCTATTGGATTCAGCTCCGGTGATCGGTTCGGCCATTGTAGTAGATTTATGCTCTCCCTTGTCTGTGTTTGGGATCATCGTCTTGTGAAATGTCTCTTTTCTTCTTTATCCTCCTTGTAGATGCAGCAGATTGTTATCTAGAATGTCTCCGTACATTTCTCCATTCTTCCTTCCTTCGTTATATGAAGTTTGTCAGAAAATCATCCGCACACCCTG
This sequence comes from Allobates femoralis, assembly GCA_033576535.1. Lineage (NCBI taxonomy): Eukaryota > Metazoa > Chordata > Amphibia > Anura > Aromobatidae > Allobates > Allobates femoralis. The sequence continues at coordinate 236,804,478 of JARQOC010000011.1, read as the reverse complement.
CTGTTCCCCCTCCGCACTTCACTGTTGGTGTTTCTGGGGTGATTTTCCTTTTGGCCTCCAAACATGGTGTATTATGGCCTCCAAACATGGTGTATTATGGCCTCCAAACATGGTGTATTATGTCCTCTAAAGAGTCAGTTTTGGTCTCATCTGACCAGACCATATTCTCCAGTATAGCACAGACTTGTGTAAATGTGGTTGAGTAAACTTTAATCACTCTTGAACCTGCTTTTTGTTAAGTAATGGAGCCTTGCTTGGTGTGTGTATATAGGAATATGCACACAGGAACGTGCATACAGGCCATGGAGGGGGATGCACATGCTCAGGAAGGAAAGTCACTGCTCCCCTGCTCCGGAGGGAGGGTCGCCGCTCCTCTGCTCTGGAGGGAGGGTTACCGCTCCTCTGCTCTGGAGGGAGGGTCGCCGCTCACCTGCTCTGGTGGGTGGGTCGCCGCTCCTCTGGAGGGAGGGTCGCCGCTCCCCTGCTCTGGAGGGAGAGTCACCGTTCCCCTGCTCTGGAGGGAGAGTCACCGCTCCCCTGCTCTGGAGGGAGGGTCACCGCTCCCCTGCTCTGGAGGGAGGGTCGCCGCTCCCCTGCTCTGGAGGGAGAGTCACCGTTCCCCTGCTCTGGAGGGAGAGTCACCGCTCCCCTGCTCTGGAGGGAGGGTCACCGCTCCCCTGCTCTGGAGGGAGGGTCGCCGCTCCCCTGCTCTGGAGGGAGAGTCACCGCTCCCCTGCTCTGGAGGGAGAGTCACCACTCCCCTGCTCTGGAGGGCGGGTCGCCGCTCCCCTGCTCTGGAGGGAGGGTCGCCGCTCCCCTGCTCTGGAGGGAGGGTCGCCGCTCCCCTGCTCTGGAGGGAGGGTCGCCGCTCCCCTGCTCTGGAGGGAGGGTCACCGCTCCCCTGCTCTGGAGGGAGAGTCACCGCTCCCCTGCTCTGGTGGGTGGGTTGCCGCTCCCCTGCTCTGGAGGGAGGGTCACCGCTCCCCTGCTCTGGAGGGAGAGTCACCACTCCCCTGCTCTGGAGGGAGAGTCACCGCTCCCCTGCTCTGGAGGGAGAGTCACCGCTCCCCTGCTCTGGAGGGAGGGTCACCGCTCCCCTGCTCTGGAGGGAGGGTCACCGCTCCCCTGCTCTGGAGGGAGGGTCACCGCTCCCCTGCTCTGGAGGGAGGGTCACCGCTCCCCTGCTCTGGAGGGAGGGTCACCGCTCACCTATACAAGATTTCAAGCCCAGAGGAACAAAACTTCACCAGTCTGTGGAGTGTTGATATCTCCCAGTAGTCTGGGATTACTGTGCAGAAGGCCGGACTGCGGTCAGTGCACAGAGAAGCTCATGTACAATACTCAGAGGACAGCACCTGAGATATTACCAGCCATTGTCTGAGCGATCCGGCGATCACTGGATTATCATCATCGGTGAGAATGAGGGTACCTTTACACGTGGCTACATTTCTAGGGTGGCTACAGGTAACTTACTGGTTGCAGTTAAATCATGGAGACAAGGTTCTATCTTGTTGCTGTGTACAAATGGAATCATGTTTCCATGATTTCACTGCAACCAGTAAGTTACCTGTAGCCACCCTAGAAATGTAGCCGCGTGTAAAGTGACCCTGAGGGCGGCTGTGACTAGTGATCTCTGTTGTATTACTATGGCCTGGGACCACGATGTGCCGTCCCTCCCTCCGGCTTAGGAGGGCGCTTGTGCTGCATTGGGGTCATGTGACCTCAGGGCACAACTCGAGTTCAAGGTATAATGGAAGCCAATGTAGAACTCGAGCATTTTTCCAGAATGCTCAATTTTCCCATTGACTTCCATTATACTCTGTACCCGAATCGCACCCATCCGAATATCTGACCTGCTCGCTTCCAGCACCCGAGTATTGCAGAGCTCATCCATGACCACAGAATGAACAGATCCGCACCCAGCGAGGGAGGGAGGCTGCCCGGCCATAGACAGCGGAGAAAGATCCTCATTGTAGGGAAAAAATCAGCGAGAAAGTAATAAACAACATCATGTCACAGTAACGACACCGCAGCAGTGAGGAGACAGATTACAGCCTTCAATTATGCAAAAGGGAATTAGTGCAGCAGCCGCAGGAAGACATCATGGAGGAGACTGAGGAACCAGATCACATGGAGCGGGCGTATCTAATCCTATACTGTCTGCTGAGCCGTGTATCTAATCCTCTCCTGTGTGATACTGTCTGCTGAGCTGTGTATCTAATCCTATCCTGTGTGATACTGTCTGCTGATCTGTGTATCTAATCCTATCCTGTGTGATACTGTCTGCTGAGCTGTGTATCTAATACTATACTGTCTGCTGAGCTGTGTATCTAATCCTATCCTGTGTGATACTGTCTGCTGAGCTGTGTATCTAATCCTATCCTGTGTGATACTGTCTGCTGATCTGTGTATCTAATCCTATCCTGTGTGATACTGTCTGCTGATCTGTGTATCTAATCCTATCCTGTGTGATAATGTCTGCTAGGCTGTGTATCTAATCCTATACTGTCTGCTGAGCTGTGTATCTAATCCTATCCTGTGTGATACTGTCTGCTGAGCTGTGTATCTAATTCTATCCTGTGTGATACTGTCTGCTGATCTGTGTATCTAATCCTATCCTGTGTGATACTGTCTGCTGATCTGTGTATCTAATCCTATCCTGTGTGATAATGTCTGCTGAGCTGTGTATCTAATCCTATACTGTCTGCTGAGCTGTGTATCTAATCCTATCCTGTGTGATACTGTCTGCTGATCTGTGTATCTAATCCTATCCTGTGTGATACTGTCTGCTGAGCTGTGTATCTAATCCTGTGTGATACTGTCTGCTGATCTGTGTATCTAATCCTATCCTGTGTGATACTGTCTGCTGAGCTGGGTATCTAATCCTATACTGTCTGCTGAGCTGTGTATCTAATCCTATCCTGTGTGATACTGTCTGCTGAGCTGTGTATCTAATCCTATCCTGTGTGATACTGTCTGCTGAGCTGTGTATCTAATCCTATACTGTGTGATACTGTATGCTGATCTGTGTATCTAATCCTATCCTGTGTGATACTGTCTGCTGATCTGTGTATCTAATCCTATCCTGTGTGATACTGTCTGCTGATCTGTGTATCTAATCCTATCCTGTGTGATAATGTCTGCTGAGCTGTGTATCTAATCCTCTCCTGTGTGATACTGTGCTGAACCGTGTATCTAATCCTCTCCTGTGTGATACTGTGTGCTGAGCCGTGTATCTAATCCTATCCTGTGTGATACTGTGTGCTGAGCCGTGTATCTAATCCTATCCTGTGTGATACTGTGTGCTGAGCCGTGTATCTAATCCTCTCCTGTGTGATACTGTCTGCTGAGCTGTGTATCCAATCCTCTCTGTGTGATACTGTCTGCTGAGCTGTGTATCTAATCCTCTCTTGTGTGATACTGTCTGCTGATCTGTGTATCTAATCCTCTCCTGTGTGATACTGTCTGCTGAGCTGTGTATCTAATCCTATCCTGTGTGATACTGTCTGCTGAGCTGTGTATCTAATCCTATACTGTCTGCTGAGCTGTGTATCTAATCCTATCCTGTTGATACTGTCTGCTGAGTGTGTATTAATCTATACTGTCTGCTGAGCTGTGTATCTAATCCTCTCCTGTGTGATACTGTGTGCTGAGCTGTGTATCTAATCCTCTCCTGTGTGATACTGTGTGCTGAGCTGTGTATCTAATCCTCTCCTGTGTGATACTGTCTGCTGAGCTGTGTATCTAATCCTCTCCTGTGTGATACTGTCTGCTGAGCTGTGTATCTAATCCTCTCCTGTGTGCTGAGCTGTGTATCTAATCCTATCCGTGTGTGATACTGTCTGCTGAGCTGTGTATCTAATCCTCTCCTGTGTGATGAGCTGTGTATCTAATCCTCCCCTGTGTGATACTGTGTGCTGAGCTGTGTATCTAATCCTATCCTGTGTGATACAGTCTGCTGAGCGGTGTATCTAATCCTCTCCTGTGTGATACTGTCTGCTGAGCTGTGTATCTAATCCTCTCCTGTGTGATACTGTCTGCTGAGCTGTGTATCTAATCCTCTCCTGTGTGATACTGTCTGCTGAGCCGTGTATCTAATCCTATCCTGTGTGATACTGTCTGCTGAGCTGTGTATCTAATCCTCTCCTGTGTGATACTGTGTGCGGAGCTGTGTATCTAATCCTATCCTGTGTGATACTGTCTGCTGAGCGGTGTATCTAATCCTCTCCTGTGTGATACAGTCTGCTGAGCCGTGTATCTAATCCTATCCTGTGTGATACAGTCTGCTGAGCCGTGTATCTAATCCTATCCTGGTGATACGTCTGCTGAGCCGTGTATCTAATCCTATCCTGTGTGATACTGTCTGCTGAGCTGTGTATCTAATCCTATACTGTGTGATACAGTCTGCTGAGCCGTGTATCTAATCCTATCCTGTGTGATACTGTCTGCTGAGCCGTGTATCTAATCCTATCCTGTGTGATACTGTCTGCTGAGCTGTGTATCTAATCCTATCCTGTGTGATACTGTCTGCTGAGCGGTGTATCTAATCCTCTCCTGTGTGATACTGTCTGCTGAGCTGTGTATCTAATCCTATCCTGTGTGATACTGTCTGCTGAGCTGTGTATCTAATCCTATCCTGTGTGATACAGTCTGCTGAGCCGTGTATCTAATCCTATCCTGTGTGATACAGTCTGCTGAGCTGTGTATCTAATCCTATCCTGTGTGATACTGTCTGCTGAGCTGTGTATCTAATCCTATCCTGTGTGATACTGTCTGCTGAGCTGTGTATCTAATCCTATACTGTGTGATACGTCTGCTGAGCCGTGTATCTAATCCTATCCTGTGTGATACTGTCTGCTGAGCCGTGTATCTAATCCTCTCCTGTGTGATACTGTCTGCTGAGCTGTGTATCTAATCCTCTCCTGTGTGATACTGTCTGCTGAGCTGTGTATCTAATCCTATCCTGTGTGATACTGTCTGCTGAGCCGTGTATCTAATCCTATCCTGTGTGATACTGTCTGCTGAGCTGTGTATCTAATCCTCTCCTGTGTGATACTGTCTGCTGAGCCGTGTATCTAATCCTCTCCTGTGTGATACTGTCTGCTGAGCTGTGTATCTAATCCTATCCTGTGTGATACTGTCTGCTGATCTGTGTATCTAATCCTATCCTGTGTGATACAGTCTGCTGAGCCGTGTATCTAATCCTATCCTGTGTGATACAGTCTGCTGAGCCGTGTATCTAATCCTATCCTGTGTGATACTGTCTGCTGAGCTGTGTATCTAATCCTATCCTGTGTGATACTGTCTGCTGAGCTGTGTATCTAATCCTATACTGTGTGATACAGTCTGCTGAGCCGTGTATCTAATCCTATCCTGTGTGATACTGTCTGCTGAGCTGTGTATCTAATCCTATCCTGTGTGATACTGTCTGCTGAGCTTGTGTATCTAATCCTCTCCTGTGTGATACTGTCTGCTGAGCTGTGTATCTAATCCTATCCTGTGTGATACTGTCTGCTGAGCTGTGTATCTAATCCTATACTGTCTGCTGAGCTGTGTATCCAATCCTATCCTGTGTGATACTGTCTGCTGAGCTGTGTATCTAATCCTATCCTGTGTGATACTGTCTGCTGAGCTGTGTATCTAATTCTATCCTGTGTGATACTGTCTGCTGATCTGTGTATCTAATCCTATCCTGTGTGATAATGTCTGCTGAGCTGTGTATCTAATCCTATACTGTCTGCTGAGCCGTGTATCTAATCCTATCCTGTGTGATACTGTCTGCTGATCTGTGTATCTAATCCTATCCTGTGTGATACTGTCTGCTGAGCTGTGTATCTAATCCTGTGTGATACTGTCTGCTGATCTGTGTATCTAATCCTATCCTGTGTGATACTGTCTGCTGAGCTGGGTATCTAATCCTATACTGTCTGCTGAGCTGTGTATCTAATCCTATCCTGTGTGATACTGTCTGCTGATCTGTGTATCTAATCCTATCCTGTGTGATACTGTCTGCTGAGCTGTGTATCTAATCCTATCCTGTGTGATACTGTCTGCTGATCTGTGTATCTAATCCTATCCTGTGTGATAATGTCTGCTGAGCTGTGTATCTAATCCTATCCTGTGTGATACTGTCTGCTGAGCTGTGTATCTAATCCTATACTGTCTGCTGAGCTGTGTATCTAATCCTATCCTGTGTGATACTGTCTGCTGAGCTGTGTATCTAATCCTATCCTGTGTGATACTGTCTGCTGAGCTGTGTATCTAATCCTATACTGTCTGCTGAGCTCTGTATCTAATCCTATCCTGTGTGATACTGTCTGCTGATCTGTGTATCTAATCCTATCCTGTGTGATACTGTCTGCTGATCTGTGTATCTAATCCTATCCTGTGTGATACTGTCTGCTGAGCTGTGTATCTAATCCTATCCTGTGTGATACTGTCTGCTGAGCTGTGTATCTAATCTCTCTTGTGTGATACTGTCTGCTGAGCTGTGTATCTAATCCTCTCCTGTGTGATACTGTCTGCTGAGCTGTGTATCTAATCCTATCCTGTGTGATACTGTCTGCTGAGCTGTGTATCTAATCCTATACTGTGTGATACTGTGCTGAGCTGTGTATCTAATCCTATCCTGTGTGATACTGTCTGCTGAGCTGTGTATCTAATCCTATCCTGTGTATCTGCTGCGAGCTGTGTATCTAATCCTCTCCTGTGTGATACTGTTGCTGAGCGTGTATCTAATCCTCTCCTGTGTGATACTGTTGCTGAGCTGTGTATCTAATCCTCTCCTGTGTGATACTGTCTGCTGAGCTGTGTATCTAATCCTCTCTGTGTGATACTGTCTGCTGAGCTGTGTATCTAATCCTCTCCTGTGTGATACTGTGCGTGTGAGTGTATCTAATCCTATCCTGTGTGATACTGTCTGCTGAGCTGTGTATCTAATCCTCTCCTGTGTGATAGCTGTGTATCTAATCCTCCCTGTGTGATACTGTGTGCTGAGCTGTGTATCTAATCCTATCCTGTGTGATAGTCTGCTGAGCGTGTATCTAATCCTCTCCTGTGTGATACTGTGTGCTGAGCTGTGTATCTAATCCTCTCCTGTGTGATACTGTCTGCTGAGCTGTGTATCTAATCCTCTCCTGTGTGATACTGTCTGCTGAGCTGTGTATCTAATCCTCTCCTGTGTGATACTGTCTGCTGAGCTGTGTATCTAATCCTCCCTGTGTGATACTGTGTGCTGAGCTGTGTATCTAATCCTATCCTGTGTGATACTGTCTGCTGAGCTGTGTATCTAATCCTCTCCTGTGTGATACAGTTGCTGAGCTGTGTATCTAATCCTATCCTGTGTGATACTGTCTGCTGAGCGTGTATCTAATCCTATCCTGTGTGATACGTCTGCTGAGCGTGTATCTAATCCTCTCCTGTGTGATACTGTCTGCTGAGCTGTGTATCTAATCCTCTCCTGTGTGATACTGTCTGCTGAGCTGTGTATCTAATCCTCTCCTGTGTGATACTGTCTGCTGAGCGTGTATCTAATCCTATCCTGTGTGATACTGTCTGCTGAGCTGTGTATCTAATCCTCTCCTGTGTGATACTGTGTGCGGAGCTGTGTATCTAATCCTATCCTGTGTGATACTGTCTGCTGAGCGTGTATCTAATCCTCTCCTGTGTGATACAGTTGCTGAGCTGTGTATCTAATCCTATCCTGTGTGATACTAGTCTGCTGAGCGTGTATCTAATCCTATCCTGTGTGATACGGTCTGCTGAGCCGTGTATCTAATCCTATCCTGTGTGATACTGTCTGCTGAGCTGTGTATCTAATCCTTCCTGTGTGATACGTCTGCTGAGCTGTGTATCTAATCCTTCCTGTGTGATACTGTCTGCTGAGCGTGTATCTAATCCTATCCTGTGTGATACTGTCTGCTGAGCTGTGTATCTAATCCTCTCCTGTGTGATACTGTGTGCTGAGCTGTGTATCTAATCCTATCCTGTGTGATACTGTCTGCTGAGCGGTGTATCTAATCCTCTCCTGTGTGATACAGTCTGCTGAGCCGTGTATCTAATCCTATCCTGTGTGATACAGTCTGCTGAGCCGTGTATCTAATCCTATCCTGTGTGATACGGTCTGCTGAGCTGTGTATCTAATCCTATCCTGTGTGATACTGTCTGCTGAGCTGTGTATCTAATCCTATCCTGTGTGATACTGTCTGCTGAGCTGTGTATCTAATCCTATCCTGTGTGATACAGTCTGCTGAGCCGTGTATCTAATCCTATCCTGTGTGATACAGTCTGCTGAGCTGTGTATCTAATCCTATCCTGTGTGATACTGTCTGCTGAGCTGTGTATCTAATCCTATCCTGTGTGATACTGTCTGCTGAGCTGTGTATCTAATCCTATACTGTGTGATACAGTCTGCTGAGCCGTGTATCTAATCCTATCCTGTGTGATACTGTCTGCTGAGCCGTGTATCTAATCCTCTCCTGTGTGATACTGTCTGCTGAGCTGTGTATCTAATCCTCTCCTGTGTGATACTGTCTGCTGAGCTGTGTATCTAATCCTATCCTGTGTGATACTGTCTGCTGAGCCGTGTATCTAATCCTATCCTTGTGTGATACTGTCTGCTGAGCTGTGTATCTAATCCTCTCCTGTGTGATACTGTCTGCTGAGCCGTGTATCTAATCCTCTCCTGTGTGATACTGTCTGCTGAGCTGTGTATCTAATCCTATCCTGTGTGATACTGTCTGCTGAGCTGTGTATCTAATCCTATCCTGTGTGATACAGTCTGCTGAGCCGTGTATCTAATCCTATCCTGTGTGATACAGTCTGCTGAGCCGTGTATCTAATCCTATCCTGTGTGATACTGTCTGCTGAGCTGTGTATCTAATCCTATCCTGTGTGATACTGTCTGCTGAGCTGTGTATCTAATCCTATACTGTGTGATACAGTCTGCTGAGCCGTGTATCTAATCCTATCCTGTGTGATACTGTCTGCTGAGCTGTGTATCTAATCCTATCCTGTGTGATACTGTCTGCTGAGCTGTGTATCTAATCCTCTCCTGTGTGATACTGTCTGCTGAGCTGTGTATCTAATCCTATCCTGTGTGATACTGTCTGCTGAGCTGTGTATCTAATCCTATACTGTCTGCTGAGCTGTGTATCCAATCCTATCCTGTGTGATACTGTCTGCTGAGCTGTGTATCTAATCCTATCCTGTGTGATACTGTCTGCTGAGCTGTGTATCTAATTCTATCCTGTGTGATACTGTCTGCTGATCTGTGTATCTAATCCTATCCTGTGTGATAATGTCTGCTGAGCTGTGTATCTAATCCTATACTGTCTGCTGAGCCGTGTATCTAATCCTATCCTGTGTGATACTGTCTGCTGATCTGTGTATCTAATCCTATCCTGTGTGTATACTGTCTGCTGAGCTGTGTATCTAATCCTGTGTGATACTGTCTGCTGATCTGTGTATCTAATCCTATCCTGTGTGATACTGTCTGCTGAGCTGTGTATCTAATCCTATACTGTCTGCTGAGCTGTGTATCTAATCCTCTCCTGTGTGATACTGTGTGCTGAGCTGTGTATCTAATCCTCTCCTGTGTGATACTGTGTGCTGAGCTGTGTATCTAATCCTCTCCTGTGTGATACTGTCTGCTGAGCTGTGTATCTAATCCTCTCCTGTGTGATACTGTCTGCTGAGCTGTGTATCTAATCCTCTCCTGTGTGCTGAGCTGTGTATCTAATCCTATCCTGTGTGATACTGTCTGCTGAGCTGTGTATCTAATCCTCTCCTGTGTGATGAGCTGTGTATCTAATCCTCCCCTGTGTGATACTGTGTGCTGAGCTGTGTATCTAATCCTATCCTGTGTGATACAGTCTGCTGAGCGGTGTATCTAATCCTCTCCTGTGTGATACTGTCTGCTGAGCTGTGTATCTAATCCTCTCCTGTGTGATACTGTCTGCTGAGCTGTGTATCTAATCCTCTCCTGTGTGATACTGTCTGCTGAGCCGTGTATCTAATCCTATCCTGTGTGATACTGTCTGCTGAGCTGTGTATCTAATCCTCTCCTGTGTGATACTGTGTGCGGAGCTGTGTATCTAATCCTATCCTGTGTGATACTGTCTGCTGAGCGGTGTATCTAATCCTCTCCTGTGTGATACAGTCTGCTGAGCCGTGTATCTAATCCTATCCTGTGTGATACAGTCTGCTGAGCCGTGTATCTAATCCTATCCTGTGTGATACGGTCTGCTGAGCCGTGTATCTAATCCTATCCTGTGTGATACTGTCTGCTGAGCTGTGTATCTAATCCTATACTGTGTGATACAGTCTGCTGAGCCGTGTATCTAATCCTATCCTGTGTGATACTGTCTGCTGAGCCGTGTATCTAATCCTATCCTGTGTGATACTGTCTGCTGAGCTGTGTATCTAATCCTCTCCTGTGTGATACTGTGTGCGGAGCTGTGTATCTAATCCTATCCTGTGTGATACTGTCTGCTGAGCGGTGTATCTAATCCTCTCCTGTGTGATACAGTCTGCTGAGCCGTGTATCTAATCCTATCCTGTGTGATACAGTCTGCTGAGCCGTGTATCTAATCCTATCCTGTGTGATACGGTCTGCTGAGCCGTGTATCTAATCCTATCCTGTGTGATACTGTCTGCTGAGCCGTGTATCTAATCCTATCCTGTGTGATACTGTCTGCTGAGCCGTGTATCTAATCCTATCCTGTGTGATACTGTCTGCTGAGCGGTGTATCTAATCCTCTCCTGTGTGATACTGTCTGCTGAGCTGTGTATCTAATCCTATCCTGTGTGATACTGTCTGCTGAGCTGTGTATCTAATCCTATCCTGTGTGATACAGTCTGCTGAGCCGTGTATCTAATCCTATCCTGTGTGATACAGTCTGCTGAGCCGTGTATCTAATCCTATCCTGTGTGATACTGTCTGCTGAGCTGTGTATCTAATCCTATCCTGTGTGATACTGTCTGCTGAGCTGTGTATCTAATCCTATACTGTGTGATACAGTCTGCTGAGCCGTGTATCTAATCCTATTCTGTGTGATACTGTCTGCTGAGCTGTGTATCTAATCCTATCCTGTGTGATACTGTCTGCTGAGCTGTGTATCTAATCCTCTCCTGTGTGATACTGTCTGCTGAGCTGTGTATCTAATCCTATCCTGTGTGATACTGTCTGCTGAGCCGTGTATCTAATCCTATCCTGTGTGATACTGTCTGCTGAGCTGTGTATCTAATCCTCTCCTGTGTGATACTGTCTGCTGAGCCGTGTATCTAATCCTATCCTGTGTGATACTGTCTGCTGAGCTGTGTATCTAATCCTCTCCTGTGTGATACTGTCTGCTGAGCTGTGTATCTAATCCTACCCCTGTGATACTGTCTGCTGAGCTGTGTATCTAATCCTATCCTGTGTGATACTGTCTGCTGAGCCGTGTATCTAATCCTATCCTGTGTGATACTGTCTGCTGAGCCGTGTATCTAATCCTATCCTGTGTGATACTGTCTGCTGAGCTGTGTATCTAATCCTATCATGCAGGATTTTGTCTTTTGTGCTTTCTCTTTGTATTTTCTTGTAAGTAAACGGATTTGCGCAGAAATAACTCTGTTGTGCAGCAGTGGTGCGGTGTCGCCCCCTAGTGGTGCAGTTGGGGGTTACACAGAGAGAAATGTGACCACATGCAATCAATGCTTCTTAGATGCGGCAGCCGGGACCTGCGATTGTGGCCAAAAGTATTGACACCCCTGCAATTCTGTCAGATAATCCTCAGTTTCTTCCTGTAATGATTGCAATCACAAATTCTTTGGTATTATTATCTTCATTTAATTTGTCTTCAATGAAAAAACACAAAAAGAGAATTGTCCTAAAGCCAAATTGGATCTAATTCCACCAAACATAAAAAAGGGGGTGGACACAAGTATTGGCACCCTTAGAACAATCATGTGATGCTTCTGTAATTAGTGTAATTAACAGCACCTGTAACTTACCTGTGGCACCTAACAGGTGTTGGCAATAACTAAATCACACTTGCAGCCAGTTCACATGGATTAAAGTTGACTCCACCTCTGTCCTGTGTCCTTGTGTGCACCACATTGAGCATGGAGAAAAGAAAGAAGACCAAAGAACTGTCTGAGGACCTGAGAAACCAAATTGTGAGGAAGCATGAGCAATCTCAAGGCTACAAGTCCATCTCCAAAGACCTGAATGTCCCTGTGTCTACCGTGCGCAGTGTCATCAAGAAGTGTAAAGCCCATGGCACTGTGGCTAACCTCCCTAGATGTGGACGGAAAAGAAAAATTGACAAGATATTTCAACGCAAGATTGTGCGGATGGTGGATAAAGAACCTCGACTAACATCCAAACAAGTTCAAGCTGCCCTGCAGTCCGAGGGTACAACAGTGTCACCCCGTACTATCTGCCGGCGTCTGAATGAAAAGGGACTGTATGGTAGGAGACCCAGGAAGACCCCACTTCTTACCCCGAGACATAACAAAGCCAGGCTGGAGTTTGCCTAAAACGTTTTGGAAGAATGTTCTCTGGTCAGAAGAGACAAAAGTAGAGATTTATGGGCAAAGGCATCAACATAGAGTTTACAGGAGAAAAAAAAGAGGCATTCAAAGAAAAGAACACGCTCCCTACAGTCAGACATGGCGGAGGCTCCCTGATGGTTTGGGGTTGCTTTGCTGCCTCTGGCACTGGACTGCTTGACCGTGTGCATGGCATTATGAAGTCTGAAGACTACCAACACATTGTGCAGCATAATGTAGGGCCCAGTGTGAGAAAGCTGGGTCTCCCTCAGAGGTCATGGGTCTTCCAGCAGGACAATGACCCAAAACACACTTCAAAAAGCACTGGAGACTTCTAAGGTGGCAGCAATGAGTCCAGACCTGAATCCCATAGGTCACCTGTGGAGAGACCCAACAATGGCAGTTTGGAGAAGGCGCCTTCACATATCAGGGACCTGGAGCAGTTTGCCAAAGAAGAACGGTGTAAAATTCCAGCAGAGCATTGTAAGAAACTCATTGATGGTTACCGGAAGCGGCTGATCGCAGTTATTTTGGCTAAAGGTTGTGCAACCAAGTATTAGGCTGAGGGTGCCAATACTTTTGTCCGGCCCATTTTTGGAGTTTTGTGTGAAATCATCAATGTTTTGCTTTTTGCTTCATTCTCTTTTGTGATTTTTTTCTTTGAAGACAAATTAAATGAAGATAATAAAACCAAAGAATTTGTGATTGCAATCATTTTCAGGAAGAAACTGAGGATTATCTGACAGAATTGCAGGGGTGGCAATACTTTTGGCCACAACTGTAGCACCAGGACCTGATTATAACACACTGTCCTGGTCGGGTGTTATTGGGGTTGTGTCGTTACATCACTCTTGGTCGGATAATATTGGGGCCATGTCGTTACATCGCTCTTGGTAAGGTACTATCAGTGTTGTCTCGTTACATCGTTCCTGGTCACATATTATTGGTGTTGTTACGTCGCTCCTGGTCTATTGTTATCTGAGCTGTGTCATGACGTCGCTCCTGGTTGTATATTGGCGGCGTTACATCACTCCTGGTTGTGTGTATTACCAGTGTCGTTATGTCGCTCCTGGTTGTATAATATCAGTGTCATGACGTCGCTCCTGGTTGTATATTATCAGTGTCGTTACGTCGCTCCTGGTTGTATATTATCAGTGTCGTTATGTCGCTCCTGGTTGTATATTATCAGTGTCGTTATGTCGCTCCTGGTTGTATATTATCAGTGTCGTTATGTCGCTCCTGGTTGTATATTATCAGTGTCGTTATGTCGCTCCTGGTTGTATATTATCAGTGTCGTTATGTCGCTCCTGGTTGTATATTATCAGTGTCGTTATGTCGCTCCTGGTTGTATATTATGAGTGTCGTTATGTCGCTCCTGGTTGTATATTATCAGTGTCGTTATGTCGCTCCTGGTTGTATATTATGAGTGTCGTTATGTCACTCCTGGTTGTATATTATCAGTGTCGTTATGTCGCTCCTGGTTGTATATTATCAGTGTCGTTATGTCGCTCCTGGTTGTATATTATCAGTGTCGTTATGTTGCTCCTGGTTGTATATTATCAGTGTCATGACGTCACTCCTGGTTGTATATTATCAGTGTCATGACGTCGCTCCTGGTTGTATATTATCAGTGTCGTTATGTCGCTCCTGGTTGTATATTATCAGTGTCATTATGTCGCTCCTGGTTGTATATTATCAGTGTCGTTATGTCGCTCCTGGTTTTATATTATCAGTGTCATGATGTCGCTCCTGGTTGTATATTATCAGTGTCATTATGTCGCTCCTGGTTGTATAATATCAGTGTCTTTATGTCGCTCCTGGTTGTATATTATCAGTGTCGTTATGTCGCTCCTGGTTGTATATTATCAGTGTCATGACGTCGCTCCTGGTTGTATATTATCAGTGTCGTTATGTCGCTCCTGGTTGTATATTATCAGTGTCGTTATGTCGCTCCTGGTTGTATATTATCAGTGTCGTTATGTCGCTCCTGGTTGTATATTATCAGTGTCGTTATGTCGCTCCTGGTTGTATATTATCAGGGGTCGTTATGTCGCTCCTGGTTGTATATTATCAGTGTCGTTATGTCGCTCCTGGTTGTATATTATCAGTGTCGTTACGTCGCTCCTGGTTGTATATTATCAGTGTCGTTATGTCGCTCCTGGTTGTATATTATCAGTGTCGTTATGTCGCTCCTGGTTGTATATTATCAGTGTCGTTATGTCGCTCCTGGTTGTATATTATCAGTGTCGTTATGTCGCTCCTGGTTGTATATTATCAGTGTCGTTATGTCGCTCCTGGTTGTATATTATCAGTGTCATGACGTCGCTCCTGGTTGTATATTATCAGTGTCGTTATGTCGCTCCTGGTTGTATATTATGAGTGTCGTTATGTCGCTCCTGGTTGTATATTATGAGTGTCGTTATGTCGCTCCTGGCTGTATATTATGAGTGTCATGACGTCGCTCCTGGTTGTATATTATCGGTGTTGTTACGTCGCTCCAGGTCGAGTGTTATCGAGGCTGTGCCGTTAAATTATGATGTCTCCAAAAGTGATGTATGTATATAAAAAAAGACATTTTATTAAAACAAAATTCCAGCTGCATAAAAGACACAACTGGACCATAGAGTAGAAATTAAGTAAAACATGGACGTCACGATCGCTCCTCGGAGCGGCCTATTCTGACGGAGACATTATATGTGGGGGGATCCATAGAGAAGAGCAAATAACTTACATTATCCCACATTATGGTCTCCACTGTGTCTAAAACACCCGACAATCCACCTCCTGCTGGAGCAGATCAGTCAATGGCTCTTTAAAATGATTCTTCTTATATACAAGAGTGGTTACATGGTTCACCTGCTGCATACATTATATACGGGGACCCTACTGATGCCCGTCGGACGTCATGAGCTGCATTGCACAGAGTCACCAATAATACACTAATTCATAAAATCATAAAAACATGGCGGCCCTCCTCCACACGATGTGATGAGGGGTAAATCGAGTCCCACCCAGAGGTGAAGGAGGACATCACTCGCAGTTTACCCCCGGGGCAGGTGCGGGCAAAGAAATGGGCATCAGGCGGGAGGTTTAAAGGTTTCACAGAATCCATGATGTGAAGGCTCCTCAGTGAGAAGTGCAGGGATCCGGGGTGGGGGGCATCTTCAGCTGGCTGCGATGCTCAGGATATTGGCCTGTGGGGAGACCACCATCAGTATCGGATCTGTCCTATAATCCCCCCCCCAGGCAACATGTATAACTCCTATCATCTTATGAGACGTTTCTCTGTATATGTACAGATCTGTATGCCTACCTTTAAGAAGGAGGTGACTAGTTTGGCAGACATCCCTTCCATGGAGGCCAGGTCCTCCACCTGAAATACAGAAATCATATCTTAGCCTCCACCTCACAGCAAAGGGAAAGTGCAGTCTCTGGATACCGGAAAAAAAAACATCACCCTCCTTACCACTCACTGTGCTGGACGCAGGACTGTAACACCTGTATCAGCACACGATACCCGCTACTCCCATACTGTACCCTGCCAGGTTGAATTCATCTTCTGCCATGTGCATCAGTGTAACTGCAGTGTGGTTTTCCATTACTGTTAACCGGCTTCTAACTCTCCTCCACAATGGAGCTTATAAATACAGGGCAGTGTAGAGCCGAGCTGTGCTTGTTGACTGCTGCTAGGAAATCAGTGATGAGAAATGGCAAATGCCGCTCTATTGATGCACATGGCAAAGGATTATCTTCTGCCGTATGCATCCAGCCGCAGCATTTGTAGTCGGTCAGAGTGCGAGAAAACACAAGTCTGCTCTGTGCAGTATAGAGCCGAGCTCTGCTTGTTGCTAGCTGCTGAGAAATCAGTGATGTGAACCCGCAAATTCTGCTCTATTGATGCACATGGCAGAGGATTATCTTCTGCCATATGCATCATTAGAACAGCATTTGTAGTTGGTCAGAGTGGAGGAAAACGCTAGTCTGTTCTAGGCAGTGTACAGCTGAGCTGTGCTTGTTGCCTACTGCTTAGGAATCAGTGATTTTAAAGAGAAAAGCATGCATAGTTGGTCAGCAGGGCTGTGGAGTTGAAGTAAATTTTGGTGGAGTCAGAATAAATGAACCGACTCAAAATATATAATACATTAGCTCAATGCAGAATGTTCTGATTATTATGTTGCATCTAAATAGCTGATTATTGTATCATAATAATGATTGAAGCCTGATGTTCACATTATATTACAATAAATGCACATTTAAACGTGTATGAGGCAGTTGACTGCTGCTGACAAATCAGTGATTTAAAATGGCATATGCCACTCTATTAAGACACATGGCATAGGATTTTCTTCTGCTGTATGCATCAGGAGAACAGCATTTGTAGTTGGCAAAAGTTAAGCAATGTCTATTCTAGGCAGTGTAGGGCTGAGCTGTGCTTGCTGCCTGCTGCTGAGGGATTAGTGATGTGAAGTGCAAATGATGTTCTATTGATGCACATGGCAGAGGATTATCTTCTGCCATATGCATCATTAGAACAGCATTTGTAGTTGGTCAGAGTGCAGGAAAACACAAGTCTGTTCTAGGCAGTGTAGAGCTGAGCTGTGCATGTTGCCTGCTGCTGAAGAATCAGTGATTTTAAACTGCAAATGCTGCTCTATTGATACACATGGCAGAGGATTTTCTGCTGCCATATGCATCAAGAGAACAGCATTTGTAGTTGGTCAAAGTCTAGGAAAACAGAAGTCTACTCTAAACCATAACTGATGTTGATGGCAGAAGATACAACCATAGAGTAATTTATAAAAGCAAAAGGTGACATCTACACTTAAATTCGATGAGTGATAACGCAGAGATGGGGCTGGTCAGGAACACATAGGGGAAGGAGGGGTCTCCAGTACTGAGGAGAAACAAGTACTGCTGGAAAATGTAGTTTTAGCCGATAAGAAAAGGATCAACCATTAGGCATTGTGAAGCCGGACAACCCAATTAGAAATATTAGAAGTGCTGAAAAACTGCTGAACCCTGTGCTCTCCACACGGCAGGCACGCTCGATAGCACACTTTTTTTTGACACTTACATTTGAGAATGGGCCGTTGACCTCCCTCCAGCCCACGATGAGTTTGGCCTTCTTGTCCCCGATCTTCTGAAGGGACTTCAGCTCTTTTACGGTTCCAGTATTGAGGAGGTTCAGGATCTTCTCTCTGCCGTTCTGCAGCAGATCCGTCCGCAGGTTCATCTCCCAGCTGGGCTCGTTCTCGCGGCCGTCATGCGCCTTCTGTGGGTGTGAGGCACAAGACGATAAAGAAAACCACAAAATACAACAATCCAATTGAAATCCACCATTATTCTGGGGATAACAGGGGAGGCGGCATGAGGAAGATGCCGTGAGCAGGCGACAGACGTCCTCCTGCGCAGGTGTACATCACTCACCTGCTTTTTCTTCTGGACCACTGGGATCCCGACTTCGTTTTGGTTAAGACCTGAACCAAAAATAATAATAAAATCAAAAGTGAGCCAGGACACGACACCTGTAGGACAGAAGATACTTGGCCCCCACACCGCCTTCCCTGGCTCGTGCCTCTCACCCTGCAGGGGCTGGACGCGGAGCACCTTCTTAGCCTTGACAGTGGACGTGGCACGAGTCCTCAGCGGCACCCGGAACGTGTTCTCACCAACGCTGGAATCAGACAGTTCGAAGTCTGAGCTGTTTGACCTCTCGACACGAGTCTCAGCCGCCAGGGCCTTCTCCTCCAGCTCCTTCTGCTTCTCCTTCAGCCTCTGAGGAGGAAAGGATAATACACTATTAGTATCGGTACCCTCTATACTTGGTCACTGCCTTATAATAACGCCATCACTGCACTGTAGAGCAGAGATACCCCAACATCCGCGCTCTAGTTATACAACTCCCAGCGCTTTCTGGCTGTGCCTGCTGGGAATTGTAGTTTCAGTGGAGCACCATAGATTACTGATCACTTCTGTACCGCACGCCCTAGACCGCCGCTGCCTCACCTCAATCTCCATCTGACTCTCCTCCCATTTCTTCAGCAGGGCCATGCGCTCCCGTTTGGGGGTGCTCAGGAATGGGTCTTTATTTTCCCCTGCTCCGTCAGGATGCTGTCCAGTTTCAGCAGCCGTTCCACCACTGCCGGGTCTAAGTCGGCGATCTGGAGTTTCTTCCTACAAGAAAGCAGATAAAGTTCTCACCGGGCCGACAACAGCCCGCAGCGGGCACAGACCCCGCACGCTTGGCTGCTTACTTGGGCAGGGTCGGAGACTCGTCTGTGGACTCAGACTTGACTTTTTTCGGGTGTCGAGATGACGCCAAACCCTCCAAGTCTTCCCGAGGTCTCTTCATGGTCGGCTGAACTGAGGACGGATAAGAGGAGCTGACATTTCTCAGCGGATCCTCTTTCACCATTATACCCCAATGACTTCCCGGTGGTGACCCCCTACCTGGTGCCAAGGTGGTCTCCTGGCTGAAAGGTTTGTTGATAATCTGCTTAGACTTGGCAGCAAAGTTGAGGGCGGTGAGAGTGTCAAAGTAATACTGCTGCTCGGGCGCAATGTTGGCGATCATAACGCTGTGGGCAGAACCACCGAGTGAGTCCTGGGGGAAACAGACATCATTAGACGGGTGGTAATGACCGAGGGGACTGAGACCAGCCATGGTGACTCCGTCCAGACAACGGGCGCCACAGAGCAGAACAGGAGCCCCAGCATTATGTGGCATCAAAACGGTAGACAGAGACCATGATTCCTCACCTGCAGGAGTCGTGTCAACTTGCTGTCTCTGTAGGGAATTCTGGGCAGCCCCTGATTTAAGGCGTCCACCACCTTACTGAGAGTAAACAGGGAGGAGTTGATGGCGCCGCTCTCCTTCAGGCGGATGCCTTTGTTTCCGGTGCGCCGGTTGTCTTCCGAGCCTGCCAGGTCTATCAGGTAAAGCTTCCCGGTCAGCTGCCGGAACGGAGGAATCTGCTGGTTCTTCTGCACCTGAGGAAAAAATAAAAATGTTTTATATCCACATAGAAAATCTGTGACAGAAAGTCACCAAAAACCCAGCAGGGATCAGTCACAGACAAGTGGCACCAACTACCAGGATCAAGCCGAGCTGAAAAATCAGCCTAGTCTATATCTGCATGGAACGATTACGGTAACGGAGACGCCCACCGGTGCAGAGGCGATTAGATAAAGTCAATGGTCAAAAGTTACAAACTTCAACCCTAAACATATGTACAGGATCCCCGTCATTACTGCAGCTGCCCTCCATGTTGGTAACGAGGTGGCACCTACTAGTAATGGCAGGGAGATGAGGGTACAGTTTCCTTCTTGAGGTGACTTATCCGGATCCCCCCCGTCTTACCTTGATGAGCAGGACGGCGTGGCTGCGGCTGGAGCGGTCGTTCAGTTTGGTGCAGGCGACGGTCCGGTTCTGGCTGGCAGGAATGAAATGTTCATCGAAGTCTGCGAAGCTGGTGATGGGCTTATGGGTCACCCCCGGGATCAGGATGTTGTGGTCTTTGTCTTCTCGGATTGGAAGGTCCTTATTCTTGGGCTCCAGCAGATCCATCACCTGAGAAGGGAAGGGTTAATAACACCTCAGGGGATGCGGCGCGGCGCTGTAGGAGGTCGTCACTCACCTTCTCCTGGTAGATCTCCACGTAGGACATGGTGATGGAGAAGCTCCAGTTCTCCTCGGTCTTCGCCTCGCGGGTCATCTGCAGTAGGTCTCTGACTGCCCGTGGGATGATGCCCGGCTGCTGCGGGTTCCCCAGCATGGTGTGGGTCTTACCTACAGAGGACGGCTTGTTACATCGAATCCAGGTGTCATTAACCCCCAACCTCCCAGGATACTACATACCTGCTCCCGTCGGCCCATAGGCAAAGACGCTGGCGTTCTGTCCGACCAACAAGTGAGGGAGGATGGGACACACGGATCCGGTGTAGATCTCGCGCTGTGTGGCTTTGTCTCCATAGAAAGCGTCAAACCTGAGGAGCAGAAGAGGGAGATTCGGAGAAAGTCCTGGCGGTGTCCGGTCATTGGTGATATCTTACGCTCACTCACTGGTATTGCATGGTTTCCAGCTGGTTCCTATAGTTCACGATCTCCAGTGACTGCGAGTCCAGGCCCGGACACAGGCCTTATCCTCTGCCTTCTCCATGTATGGCCGGAGCCGCACAGACACTCGTACGCGGGAAGGCGATGGCCTCTTATTCACCACAAGACTGTCCATGACGCTCACCCTCTTCGCCATCTTTATACCGGACGCTGACGAATGACAACTAACATTAGGTAAATCCAGCATGGCTACCCTCAGCTTTCACTGATCAGTGGGCGCGACAGGACAGACGGGGGGGGGGGGGGGGGGGGGGGGGGGGGGGGGGAAGCGGGCCCGACAGGACAGACGGGGGGGGGAAGCGGGCCCGACAGGACAGACGGGGGGGGGGGGAAGCGGGCCCGACAGGACAGACGGGGGGGGGGGGGGGGGGGGGAAAGCGGGCCCGACAGGACAGACGGGGGGTGGGGGGGAAGCGGGCCCGACAGGACAGACGGGGGGGGTGGAAGCGGGCCCGACAGGACAGACGGGGGGGGGAAGGGGCGCCCGACAGGACAGACGGGGGGGGGAAGCGGGCCGACAGGACAGACGGGGGGGCAGGCGGGCCGACAGGACAGACGGGGGGGGCAGCGGGCCCGACAGGACAGACGGGGGGGGGGGGGGGCAGCGGGCCCGACAGGACAGACAGAGGGGGTGGGGGGCAGCGGCCGACAGGAGACGGGGGGGGTGGGGGGCAGCGGGCCCGACAGGCAGACAGGGGGGGGGGGGGGGGGGGAAGCGGGCCCGACAGGACAGACGGGGGGGGGGAAGCGGCGCCCGACAGGACAGACGGGGGGGGAAGCGGGCCCGACAGGACAGACGGGGGGGGCAGCGGGCCCGACAGGACAGACGGGGGGGGGCAGCGGGCCCGACAGGACAGACGGGGGGGGCAGCGGGCCCGACAGGACAGACGGGGGGGGGGGGGGGCAGCGGGCCCGACAGGACAGACAGGGGGGGTGGGGGGCAGCAGGCCCGACAGGACAGACAGGGGGGGTGGGGGGCAGCGGGCCCGACAGGACAGACAGGGGGGGGGTCAGCGGGCCCGACAGGACAGACAGGGGGGGGGGTCAGCGGGCCCGACAGGACAGACAGGGGAGGTAGGGGGGCAGCGGGCCCGACAGGACAGACAGGGGGGGGGGGGGGAGGGCGGGGGGGGGGGGGGGCAGCGGGCCCGACAGGACAGACAGGGGGGGGGGGGGGTAGCGGGCCCGACAGGACAGACAGGGGGGGGGGGGGGGGGTCAGCGGGCCCGACAGGACAGACAGGGGGGGGGGGGGGTCAGCGGGCCCGACAGGACAGACAGGGGAGGTAGGGGGGGGGGGGGGGGCAGCGGGCCCGACAGGACAGACAGGGGAGGGAGGGGAGGGAGGGGGGGGGGGGGGCCCGACAGGACAGACAGGGGAGGGAGGGGGGGGGGGGGGGCCCCGACAGGACAGACAGGGGAGGGAGGGGGGGGGGGGGGGGGGGGCCACAGGGGAGGGAGGGGAGGGAGGGGGCCCACAGGACAGACCGGGGAGGGAGGGGGGGGGGGGGGGTCAGCGGGCCCGACAGGACAGACAGGGGAGGGAGGGGTCAGCGGGCCCGACAGGACAGACAGGGGAGGGAGGGGTCAGCGGGCCCGACAGGACAGACAGGGGAGGGAGGGGTCAGCGGGCCCGACAGGACAGACAGGGGAGGGAGGGGTCAGCGGGCCCGACAGGACAGACAGGGGAGGGAGGGGTCAGCGGGCCCGACAGGACAGACAGGGGAGGGAGGGGGCAGCGGGCCCGACAGGACAGACAGGGGAGGGAGGGGGCAGCGGGCCCGACAGGACAGACAGGGGGGGGGGGGGGGGGGCAGCGGGCCCGACAGGACAGACTGGGGCCGTGGGTGCAACGGGCCCGACAGGACAGACGGGGACCGTGGGTGCAACAAGAGAGACGGGAGCCGCAGGCGCGACAGGAGAGACAAGGTGAAGGGCAATACTTGTCTATGAAAGTAGAGGGGAAAAAAAAGCAATAACGCAAAGAAAAGTGTTTTTTTTCTGCAGTATTTTTTCCTTGATGGGAGATGCAGAAAAAAAACTGCTGCTAGGTGTGCACATAGTCTTATGATCTGTGACCGATGACCCCGCTCACCTGCAGAAGACGCGTTGTGGCTGCACTCACCGATCTTTCTCTCCGGATCAGATAGAAGCACCTGAAAAACAGCAATCGCTGAGTGAGAACGACTGGACGCACAGGAACATTCACTAATCATACCAGCAGTGACATGTGACTGACAAGAACTATCATAGGCACCAAGAGAAACACATGGAATCTTCACAAGAACAGGGATGGGATCCAGAGCTGACAGGTTGAATTTATCTTCCGCCATGTGCATCAGTTTAACCGCAGTGTGGTTTTCAATTACTGTTGGCCGGCTTCTAACTCTCCTCCACAACGCAGCTTATAATTACTTGCACAAGTGTAGAGCTGAGCTGTGCTTGTTGCCTACTGCTGAGGAATCAGTGATGTGAAAGTGCAAGTGCCACTATATTGATGCACATAACAGGATTATCTTTTGCTGTATGCATCAAGAGTACAGCATTTGTAGCTGGTCTGTGTGCAGGAAAGCAGAAATCTGTTGTAGGCAGTGTAGAGCTGAGCTGTGCTCGCTCCCAGCTGCTGAGGAATCGATGAGGTGAACTGCAGATGTCACTCTATTTATGCACATGGCAGAGGATTATCTTCTGCCATATGCATCAAGAGAACAGCATTTGTAGCTGGTCTGTGTGCAGGAAAACTGAAGTCTGCTCTAACCTAGTAATTATGTTGTACAGAGTACTGTACAGATGCATAAGGTGAAGTATACACTTAGAACAGATGAGTGATAACGCAGAGATGGGGCAGGTCAGTAACACAGAGGAGGGTAGGGGTTTGCAGTATCTTAGAGAAACAAGTACTGCTGGGAATTGTAGTTTTAGCTGTTAAAGAGAGGATTAACCATTCCACCATTCTGAAGCCGGACAACCCAATTAAAAATATTAGTCACAAAATGAAGAAGTGCTGAAAAGCTGCTAAACTCCGTGCTACCCATGCGGTGCCGCTCATTTATTGGCACACGCTTTTTTACACTTACATTTGTTAACGGGTAGAATTCGCTGATATATGAGAGCACAAGGCTGGAAAAGTAAGTGGCCCTATTAATAAGTAAGAAAAAGGGAAACCGGGCACCATTGATACCAGACGTTTTCTCGGACCTGGGTCCTACCCAATGCACTCTTTGGTCTGCACTGACCACCGATGTTGCTCAGCCACAATCTGTCCAATATAATCCAAGTAATAGAATAAAGAGCGGCACTCACCGGTTTCTTTATAGCTGTTTCATTCCCCTTTTGCAGGCTACACTACAATGTACTGTAGCCTGCAAAAGGGGAATAAACCATTACATAATTATTTCATTATAATGAAAACAAATAAAAAAATTGTTCTGTATATACACACACAATTTTTCTATCATCGCCCCTGTATGGGACGTTTAGCTTTATAACTGTGATGACTGATATAACGTATTGTAATACACTATACCTGACACTGACAGCCGGGTAGTCTGTGCACCTGGGGGGGTCTCAAATAATCAAAGAGAAATGGACAAGTAACAATCACAAAGGGAACCTGCCCCCCCACCACCAGCTATCACTATCTGTCCCTGCAGCTTCATAGTCCTATTGTAATCCTCCCTGTCTGACCTAATGGTGTTATGTGAAAGTTGATAACTCTTATAACTTATGATATGGTATGTTAGTGAGGCCCGGTCTGGTGTGATGAGGTGTTCTCTCTGTGTCCCCCCTCAACCCAGTGGGGGTAATAACCTAATTCACAAGCGCTGTCTTCTTCTTTGGAGAATCTATAATGGATGTGCTGCTTCCAGGTATAATGAGCGGCTGTGACATTTCTGGTCCTGTAGTGTGTGGGGGTATTGGGTGCACTGACCAGCTCCAGAATGAGCCGTGCACACACACCACAGCCGGTCAGTGCACCCAATACCCCCCATACTACAGGACCAGAAATGATGCAGCCACTTATACCTGGAAGCAACACATCCATTATAGAATCTCCAAAGAAGACAACAGTGATTGTGAATTAGGTAATCACCCCCACTGGGGCAAGGGACTTAATTGACATACCATATCATAAGTTATAAGAGTTATCAACTTTCACAGCACAGTATTAGGTCAGACAGGGAGGATCAGGTATGAACTATGAAGCTGCAGGGACAGATAGTGATAGTTGGGGGCATAAAGTAGATGACAGGTTCTATTTAAAGGGAACCAACCACCCCAAATGACCCCCCGGACTAATAATATCGTTCCCTACTTGCAGCACATACATGTGCTGCAATGTTTTTTGTTAAAAAAACTGTTTTTTAAAACTTAAGATAATGCTTTAGAAACTTTATAACGAAGGGACGGGTGGGCGTTACTTACATGTGGCTAAAGCCGAGATTCTGCTGCCATTCATCCTCCTCTCTCCCCTCGCAGCAGTAACGGCCAGCCCTTTTTGCAGCGTCCCAGGCTGGTGCACGGGATGTCATGCCCGTGCACACGTCATCAGCTACAGCCGGGTCACGAGCGCGCGCTCTGACTTCCATAGCCGAGCGCAGGAAGTCAGAGCGCGCGCTCGCTACCCGGCTGTAGCTGATGACAAGTGCACGGGCATGCGAGCCCGTGCACCAGGCTGTGACGCTGAACAAAGGGCTGGCCGTTACTGCTGCGAGGGGAGAGAGGATGATGAGTGGCAGCTGGAACTCGGCTTTAGCCACATGTAAGTAACGCCCACCCGTCCCTTCGTTATAAAGTTTCTAAAGCATTATCTTAAGTTTTAAAAAACAGGTTTTTTTAGCAAAAAACATTGCAGCACATGTATGTGCTGCAAGTAGGGAACGATATTATTAGTCCGGGGGGGTCATTTGGGGTGGTTGGTTCCCTTTAACTCTGCACAAAAGCAGCAAAACCCTCAGCGCTGGTGTCCGGTGAAGGCAGAAGCTGTGTAAGGTCAACGATGCAAAAGCCCAGAGCCCCGGCCAATCACAGCTAAGGGAATAGATGGTGGTGCTCACCGATGGCGAATCATCAGCTGTTAACCTAAAGTGCAAACTACATCACAGGGGTAAGAGCCGGAGAAGAAGGAGGCCTGTCCCCAGGTGTGTCCCCTAGATACTATGGATGCCACATAGGTACCTCCTATCCTTCTCTCCCCCTGAGGGCCACTTTACACACACCAACTTATCTGTCCAACTTACTGGTTGCAGTGAAATCATGGACACATTGTTCCATTGTACACAGCCACAAAATGGAGCAATGTGTCCATGATTTCACTGCAACCAGTGAGTTGTTCAGAAGTTGGACAGATAAGTTGGTGTGTGTAAAGTGGCCCTTACAGCTGATCACCAACCTTATTATGGACCACTGCCTTTATCACAAGCTCTGTTTATAGTCCTTGGCTCTTAATATATATAAACATTCACTGCAGCACTCAGTTACTACCAAAAATGTACACATGCTAATAAGCGGTTTATATACAAGAACAAATTTATAACTTAGATTTTTTTCAAAAAAACTCAATATTCTTATCTTTTTATTTGCTGGGGTTCTTGGTACATATATTGGCCAATGTCTGTTAGCTCATCAACCACGACATGGTGACCCCAGATCTGATGAGTCCTACGCTGACATCCCTATCCCACTACTAAGTGGGTGGACACCATCTCAATCCAAGACCAGCTGGGGGTGATTTTTTTGAGGGTGCTAAGTGCAGCTGTGGAGCCAGCAACTCCACATATTAGACAAACAGAAAAAATCATCACCCCAGGTGGTTTGGGATTGATATGGTGTCCACCCACTTAGTAGTGGGACAGGGAGGACAGGGATGTCAGTGTAGGACTCGTCAGATCTGGGGTCACCATGTCGTGGTTGATGAGCAAACAGATATTGGCCAATATATGTACCAAGAACCCCAGCAAATAAAAAGATAAGAATATGGAGTTTTAATTATAAAAAAAAAAAACGTACATTTTTAATTTTTTCCTCACATATAAAGCGCTTATTAGCATGTGTACATTTTGGTAGTAACTGAGTGCTGCAGTGAATTTTTTTCTGGTTGTTTGTTCCAGCATCGCAGCTTGCACCAGTTCACACTATATCTTGAGTGCTGTGAGGTTATAAAATAATATATATATGTACATAAATACATATATATACGCATACGCACACAGTACACATCTTCTCATTCATAGAGTTTTCTGTATTTTCATGACTATGAAAATTGTAGATTCACACTGAAGACATCAAAACTATGAATTATCACATGTGGAATTATTCACCGAACAAAAAAGTGTGAAAAACTGAACATATGTCTTATATTCATTTGCTGTGATTACTGCTTTGCACACTCTTGGCATTCTCTTGAGGAGCTTCAAGAGGTAGTCACCGGAAATGGTCTTCCAACAGTCTTGAAGGAGTTCCCAGAGATGCTTAGCTCTTGTTGGCCCTTTTGCCTTCACTCTGGGTCCAGCTCACCCCAAACCATCTTGATTGGGTTCAGGTTTGGTGACTGTAGAGGCCAGGTCATCTGGTGTAGCGCCCCCACACCATCACACCTCCTCCTCCATGCTTAATGGTGGGAACCAGGCATGTAGACTCATCCGTTCACCTTTTCTGTGTCACACAAACACACGGTGGTTGGAACCAAAGATCTCACATTTGGACTCATCAGACAAAGCACAGATTTCACTGGTCTAATGTCCATTCCTCTTTAGTCTCTTCTGCTTGTTGCCTGTCCTTAGCAGTGGTTTCCTAGCAGCTATTTTACCATGAAGGCCTGCTGCACAAAGTCTCCTCTTAACAGTTGTTGTAGAGATGTGTCTGCTGCTAGACCTCTGTGTGGCATTGACCTGGTGTCTAATCTGAGCTGCTGTTAACCTGCGATTTCTGAGGCTGGTGACTCGGATGAACTTATCCTCTGCAGCAGAGGTGACTCTTGGTCTTCCTTTCCTGGGGCGCTCCTCATGTGAGCCAGTTTCTTTGTAGCACTTGATGGTTTTTGCACTTGGGGACACTTTCAAAGCTTTCCCAATTTTTCGGACTGACTGACCTTCATTTCTTATAGTAATGATGGCCGCTCGTGTGTTTCTTTACTTAGATGCTTTTTTCTTGCCATAATACAAATTCTAACAGTCTGTTCAGTAGGACGATCAGCTGTGTCTCCACCAGACTTCTACACAACACAACTGATGGTCCCAACCTCATTTATAAGGCAAGAAATCCCCTTATTAACCCTGACAGGGCACCTGTGAAGTGAAGACCATTTCCGGTGACTACCTCTTGAAGCTCATCCAGAGAATGCCAAGAGTGTGCAAAGCAGTAATCACAGCAAAAGGAAGAACCTAGAATATAAGACATACGTTCAGCTGTTTCACACTTTTTTGTTCAGTATATAATCCCACATGTGATAATTCATAGTTTTGATGCCTTCAGTGTGAATCATAGTCATGAAAATACAGAAAACTCTGAATGAGAAGGTGTGTCCAAACTTGTGGTCTGTACTATTGGCTTGGATGGTTTAAACTAATCCTCTTTATTTTTGGACTTTCCTAGCGCCTCTATCTAAAGGGACACACATACATATACACCTACATGACGCTTATACCATTACATTTTTGTTCCATGCTCTGTATGTGTTATATACCTGGGGGTTCATTCATATATACAATTGTATGTTTTTTACTTGTTTTTAAATGCGGTTTGTCATTAGATTTTTCAATAAAGTTTTTTGTCGCCACAGAGGTACTGCACCCTGTTAGGGTGTAGTATCCCACTCTCGGGTAAGAGGGGCACAGACCGGTGCCGGGACACCAGATCACACTAGGAACCATTGTAGTGAGGCTAGGTGGTGAAGGAAGCAGTTAGAGGGAGCACCCAGGAGGAGTGAGGTCAGGAGGAACACATGTAGATGAAGTGGGACACGTGACAGAGGGTATAAAAAGAGAGAGATCTAGAACGCAGGAGAGACAGCAGAGAGGAGAGTGAAGAAGCTGGAGAGAAGCTAAAGAAAGAAAGCACTTAAGTGTCCAGAGGCCAGACTGAGGAGCAGAGACGGAGAACCAGGTGGCTCCAGGAGGAAGAGAGGATCCCAGAGGCACGGGCAGTGACCATTCCAATTATGGGACTCGTATCCATTGTCAGGCGCAGGCAGCGGAGGGACCAGGCCGAAGAAAGGGGCATCGAGACACCAAGACTAGTGGAGAATACAGACCAGGCTCAGCTAGCAACCCGGAGACTGCGGTACTTCCATGCGACAGTCGACAACTGCGCACACATCTGCTGAAAAGGTGGCAACCATAGGGCTAAGGGGAGACACTGCAGGGGAACCCCTAATAAAAGCCCACAGTCACTGGCTCAGAGCTCTGTGTGACGAGGCGCAAGGCAGGAGTGAGTGCAGCGCAGTGTGATGGTGGGTTTACACGCCGCGATATCGGCGTCCAACTCCGACCCAACTCCGACAAAAAGTCACGTGGGTCGCGAGTTGGAGCCGATATCGTGTGCGCGTTGTACGGTTTGAGCGTACAACGCGATGCTGGAACGATGCCAAAATGATATCGGAGTTGAATAGCAAAGCTATTCAACTCCCCGATATCGCAAGGCCGTTGTACCAGCATCGCAGCGTGTGACAGCCCAACTCCGATCTGTACTCGCACCTCACCCATTAACTCCCATGTTAAATGGTCGTTACTGGGTTATCGGCACGTGTAACCCCACCATGAGACTACCGAGGAAGGACAGAGAAGGAGTGCCGGGTATGTGTCATCCTCCTACCCAGGAGTAGCTGGATCCCTGACTCCGAGACCCCAGTGCTCAGCGGCTGCTGCACAAAGACTGTGAATAAAAGACCTGAAGACTGAAACCTGCTGTGTCTGTGAACCTTCCTGACACGTCGTGAGCACCAGAAGCACAACTACCAACTCACTCAGGTACCTTCTGCTGCCCTGGGGGGTCCGCCCTACCCATAGAGGGTTTAACAACGCTGCTGCCTCCCAACCACCGGCCTCCAGAGGAACTGTCGTGCAGCGGCGGCCAGATATAGCTGCAACCTGTGGGTGGCGTCACGTAAGACAAGTATCTATAGCTGCAACCTGTGGGTGGCGTCACGTAAGACAAGTATCTATAGCTGCAACCTGTGGGTGGCGTCACGTAAGACAAGTATCTATAGCTGCAACCTGTGAGTGGCGTCACGTAAGACAAGTATCTATAGCTGCAACCTGTGAGTGGCGTCACGTAAGACAAGTATCTATAGCTGCAACCTGTGGGTGGCGTCACGTAAGACAAGTATCTATAGCTGCAACCTGTGGGTGGCGTCACGTAAGACAAGTATCTACAGCAGCAACCTGTGGGTGGCGTCACGTAAGACAAGTATCTATAGCTGCAACCTGTGGGTGGCGTCACGTAAGACAAGTATCTATAGCTGCAACCTGTGGGTGGTGTCACGTAAGACAAGTACGGTATCCCCAGGTCCAGCCTGAACCCTCCACGCCACATTCCTATCCCTAAGAGTGAGACACCCACACCGAACTCTTAGGGTACCTTTACACACGGCTACATTTGTAGCTTGTCACCAGGTAACTTACTGGTTGCAGTGAAATCATGGATACATGATTCCATTTGTACACAGCAACAAGATAGAACTATGTCTCCATGATTTCACTGCAACCAGTAAGTTACCTGGTGACAAGCTACAAATGTAGCCGTGTGTAAAGGTACTCTTAATGACACAGCCAGGGTCACAGAGGCGGGTATCGGTCCCTGTGATGAAGCCTCGTGTTGGTTGTGCTCTTTGGCTTTGATTTTGCACACGAGCACCTGGTGTCTTTACTGGTGTAATTGTGGGGCGCCCCGTGAGGTGAAAGGGGCGCCCCGTGAGGTGAGGGGGGCGCCCCGTGAGGTGAGGGGGGCGCCCTGTGAGGTGAGGGGGGCGCCCTGTGAGGTGAGGGGGCGCCCTGTGAGGTGAGGGGGCGCCCTGTGAGGTGAGGGGGGCGCCCTGTGAGGTGAGGGGGGCGCCCTGTGAGGTGAGGGGGCCGCAGAGGACGACGGCTGTTTCGTGCATTAGACCCATTGAAGGGCTTTGCCCAATACAGCCGTCGTCCTCTCTCTTGTGGTACATTTTGCACTGTGAACAGCTGATGGTTTGCTGTGGTGTTTCACTCCAGTCCTGGTCACCATGGCTACAATGGGGCCCTCGTGATCCCACCTCCGGGGCCCCTACATGCTGCAATCACTGAGCCGTCAGTGTGGTATCAGGGGCTCAGCTCCTGTACCCTCCTCACCTGTGTCCCCGGTCCCCGCTCTCTCTGCCGCCTCCGCTCTCTCAGGCCTCGGTCGCTCCAGCAGAACCCATCGGTTACTCGCTCTCTACTTCGTATTTGGCGGCCGCCTTCGCTAACAGCCAATGAGAAGCCTTCACCGCATCACGTGACGCAGAACCCCGGTGCCGAAAGTGAGGCGTGAACCGCAAACCATTCCCCATTGGCTGATTCAAAAAACCCCGTGAGCAGAGCGCCATGTTTACTGCGGGCAGTCACCGGCGGGGTGTAATCACCGGGTGGGGCAGGGGGGAGCCGGGATTAGCGCTAGAAGCCGGTGATGTCTCACTTTACCGTCAGACGCCGAGAAATGGCGGAGGATTTCACCAGAGATGTCAGATGTCTCTTCCAACAGGAGAATCCGGGCAGGAGTAAAGATGGCGGCGGAGGAGCGCCCCCGTGTGGAGGGAGGAGACCGGATGTGACGTCACTGTGCCGCTGGCGGGGTAAACACAGCCGGACAAGATGGCGGCCTCCTCCTGTGTGTGACCAGACAAGTGACGGAGAACCGGTGAGTGACGTCACCAGGAGCGGATTATAGGCTGGTAATGATTATTATATCATCACATCACCATCATCAACCCGAACTGACAATGTCACAGAGAAGATACCAGAGACCCTCATCCACCCTCCATAGCACACCGGGAACATCAGGTCATTGGGGTTCCTGTACCCCCTGTATACCCCCTGTATACCCCTGTATACCCCCTGTGTCCCCCGCACCTCACAACACGGACTGTAATCTGACAGGTGCTAATATCATGTTTGGGTCATATAGGCTGTAACACACTGGTGAGGACCGCCCCGCTCCGTCACTGTCAGCGCCTCCCCGTCCCATCATGTCAGCACCGTCATGTCAAGACCGCCCCGTCCCGTCATGTCAAGACCCCCCCGTCCCGTCATGTCAAGACCGCCCCGCTCCGTCATGTCAGGACCGCCCCCGCTCCGTCATGTCAGGACCGCCCCCGCTCCATCATGTCAGGACCGCCCCGCTCCGTCACTGCCAGCGCCGCCCCGTCCCGTCATGTCAGGACCGCCCCACTCCTTCATGTCAGGACCGCCCCGCTCCATCATGTCAGGGCCGCCCCGCTCCGTCACTGCCAGCGCCGCCCCGTCCCGTCACGTCAAGACCGCCCCGCTCCATCATGTCAGGACCGCCCCGCTCCGTCATGTCAGGACCGCCCCGCTCCGTCATGTCAGGA
The DNA here is from genome assembly GCA_033576535.1 of Allobates femoralis. NCBI lineage: Eukaryota > Metazoa > Chordata > Amphibia > Anura > Aromobatidae > Allobates > Allobates femoralis. The sequence goes on along the minus strand of JARQOC010000011.1, from coordinate 236,772,275 downwards.
CCGCCCCGCTCCGTCATGTCAGGACCGCCCCGCTCCGTCACTGTCAGCGCCGCCCCGTCATGTCAGGACCGCCCCGCTCCGTCACTGCCAGCGCCGCCCCGTCCCGTCATGTCAGGACCGCCCCACTCCTTCATGTCAGGACCGCCCCGCTCCATCATGTCAGGGCCGCCCCGCTCCGTCACTGCCAGCGCCGCCCCGTCCCGTCACGTCAAGACCGCCCCGCTCCATCATGTCAGGACGCCCCCGCTCCGTCATGTCAGGACCGCCCCGCTCCGTCATGTCAGGACCGCCCCGCTCCGTCATGTCAGGACCGCCCCGCTCCGTCACTGTCAGCGCCGCCCCGTCATGTCAGGACCGCCCCACTCCTTCATGTCAGGACCGCCCCGCTCCATCATGTCAGGGCCGCCCCGCTCCGTCATGTCAGGACCGCCCCGCTCCGTCATGTCAGGACCGCCCGCCCCGTCATGTCAGGACCGCCCACTCTTTCATGTCAGGACCGCCCCGCTCCGTCATGTCAGGGCCGCCCCGCTCCGTCATGTCAGGACCGCCCCGCTCCGTCATGTCAGGACCGCCCCGCTCCGTCATGTCAGGACCGCCCCGCTCCGTCATGTCAGGACCGCCCCGCTCCGTCATGTCAGGACCGCCCCGCTCCGTCATGTCAGGACCGCCCCGCTCCGTCATGTCAGGGCCGCCCCGCTCCGTCACGTCAGGGCCGCCCCGCTCCGTCACGCCAGCGCCGCCCCGCTCCGTCACGTCAGGACCGCCCCGCTCCGTCACGTCAGGACCGCCCCGCTCCGTCACGTCAGGACCGCTCCGTCACGTCAGGACCTCCCCGCTCCGTCACGTCAGGACCTCCCCGCTCCGTCACGTCAGGACCGCCCCGCTCCGTCACGTCAGGACCGCCCCGCTCCGTCACGTCAGGACCGCCCCGCTCCGTCACGTCAGGACCGCCCCGCTCCGTCACGTCAGGACCGCCCCGCTCCGTCACGTCAGGACCGCCCCGCTCCGTCACGTCAGGACCGCCCCGCTCCGTCACGTCAGGACCGCCCCGCTCCGTCACGTCAGGACCGCCCCGCTCCGTCACGTCAGGACCGCCCCGCTCCGTCACGTCAGGACCGCTCCGTCACGTCAGGACCTCCCCGCTCCGTCACGTCAGGACCGCCCCGCTCCGTCACGTCAGGACCGCCCCGCTCCGTCACGTCAGGACCGCCCCGCTCCGTCACGTCAGGACCGCCCCGCTCCGTCACGTCAGGACCGCCCCGCTCCGTCACGTCAGGACCGCCCCGCTCCGTCACGTCAGGACCCGCCCGCTCCGTCACGTCAGGACCGCCCCGCTCCGTCACGTCAGGACCGCCCCGCTCCGTCACGTCAGGACCGCCCCGCTCCGTCACGTCAGGACCGCCCCGCTCCGTCACGTCAGGACCGCCCCGCTCCGTCACGTCAGGACCGCCCCGCTCCGTCACGTCAGGACCGCCCCGCTCCGTCACGTCAGGACCGCTCCGTCACGTCAGGACCTCCCCGCTCCGTCACGTCAGGACCGCCCCGCTCCGTCACGTCAGGACCGCCCCGCTCCGTCACGTCAGGACCGCCCCGCTCCGTCACGTCAGGACCGCCCCGCTCCGTCACGTCAGGACCGCCCCGCTCCGTCACGTCAGGACCGCCCCGCTCCGTCACGTCAGGACCGCCCCGCTCCGTCATGCCAGCGCCGCCCCTCCTGACTGTGTTCAAGTGAATGACATAGTGCCAGCCACCATGCCGCACAGAAGATAATTAAACATCGCTATGTCATTGTCTTGCACACACTCAGGAGGGGCGGTGTTGGCATAGAGCGGGGCAGTGGTGACCGCAATCTGCAGCCCTTCATATGACCCATAAAAGAATATGACATATAGCATATGACAGAATAAAACACTTTCTGAGGTGCAGGGGGACGTCTGGGGATCTAAAGGGTTACAGGAACCCCAACTGCATCATGTTACAGGTGGTGGACAGGGTTTACAACCCCCAAAACTGGCGACAGGTGACCTCTAAATCCTACATCTTGGGCCTCTTTCATATGTCCGTGTCTCTGGTACATGTGCTGTCCATGCAACCACCTGCCGGAGACACAGACATACGTTTTATGGCCCCTTTCACACGTGTGTCCGTGTGCTCCACACAGAGACATGTCCATTTCTGGGCGGCAGCATGGACACACAGACACAATCAAGTCGATGGGTCTGTGCAAAAAAATGTCACACGATGCCGGACACATGGACACAAAAAGAAAAAAATGTTTCTCACACGTGTGCATGTTTTGCACAGACGTGTGACATAGACCTTAGAATGAACACGCAACTGCCCAATGATACTACAAGATGAAAGTAATGCCAGTATAATAAAGCTCATTACCAGCCTTAAAGGGAACCTGTCAGGTCATGTATGCCCCCAGCAATCACTATCTGTCCCTGCAGCTTCCTAGCAAATCCCTGAGCCTCCCTGTGTGACCTAATACTGTGCTGTAATCACTGAGGACAATCATTCTATACCTTACATGTTTATATGTTAATAAGGATGGAGTCTAGTCTCATGGGGCGTCCTCTCCTGGTCCCGGTGCCTCTTCGCTCCATGGTTATCCCCGGTGGGTGTGATAGCCTAATTTCAAGTGCGCTCCTGGAGTTAGAAATCTATGGGCTTCTCCTTACAGGTGAGACGCGTCGGCCATGTCATCTCCAGTCCTGCGCACTGTGGGGAGTACTGGGTGCACTGTACACCCAATACACCCACAGAGCGAGGGGGGACATTGAGCCTGAGAGAACGCCCCATTTCTCAGTGATTACAGCACAGTATTTTTTAAAAAATAAGTGCACCCTTTGTACATCAGCTGTCATCAGTGTATCTATTGCACCTTGTATTTGGAGTGCCGGATCCCCCCTCCTCTTCAGGGGGAGGGTGTCTATTTCTATATATCTGTCTTGCTATTGTGCTAATTTTTAATTAATGTTTTCAGTAATAATAATAATAATAAAAGTAATAATTTTCTGGATAATTGCGGCATCGTCTCTGTCAGTTTGAGTTTTTTATAATGATTATTATCTCATCATAGATACGTCTTACAATGCTGGAGTATCCCTCGCTGTGATGTCAGGTGACCTGCGGCTCCGCTGAGCGTATATTATGTGATTGTCGATATCTTTCTGCGTATTTAGATGGAGGAGGCATCCGGAGACAGCGAGGAGAAAGTGACGTCTGGCATGGAGTCGCTGGCCGTGAAGGAAGACGAGGAGGAGGAGGAGGAAGAGGAGGCACGAGAGACCGAGGAAGAGCAGAAGGAGGAGGAGGAGGAACGAGAGAAAGCAGAAGAGGAGGAGGAGGACGGAGATCAGCGGCAGGAGGAGGACGAGGAGGAGGAGGACTGGTGCATCCCCTGCAGTGATGATGACCTGGACGAGACAGACGGATGGATGCCGGAACCTGAGGAGATCAAGCGCCTGTACGAGCTGATTGCCAGCGAGAAGACACTGCCTCTGCAGGTGGACCTCCTGCTGCGCCGGCCGCCCACCCCCGAGCCGGACACCCTGGACGAGGAGTCTGACCAGGAGCAGGAGGAAGAGGAGGAGGAAGACGACACGTGAGTTACCGGGCCCGAAACCTTAGATATTAGAGACTCCTCCACCCCCCTTTCATCCCCTGGAGGGAGAGCTGAGACGTCCCAGACTCACCCCGGAGGGCCGAGCCAGACGTCCATACTCCCCCCGGAGGGCCGAGACGTCCGAGGCTCCCCCCAGAGAGCCGAGCGAGACGTCCATACTCCTCCCGGCGGGCCGAGCCAGACGTCCACAGACCAGCCCCCCCACCCCCCCCTTCCCCCTCTGAAGGTCCGAGACTAAATCCAAACCCCCCCCCTCCCCTTCCCAGAGGGCTGAGACGTTTGAGATTCCCCATAACCCTCCCACCTTCCGGAGGGCCGAGACACCAAAACACCCCCACTCCCCCGCCCCGGAGGGCCAAGACGGCAGAGACTCCACCCCCGGAGGGCCGGCACGTCTGAGACTCACTCTCCCCCCAGAGGGCCGAGACGTCTGAGACTCTTCCCGGAGACCTAAAACCTCAGAGATACCCTCGGAGCCATTGGGAGATCTGCTAGGCTGGGAGCAGCACCACAATGCCCCCACAGGGGAGCTGTGGAGTTGCACCGTCACAAGCCTCCAACATCCTGTGATTACTTGTTCCTGCAGGATCAGGAGCTGCACCTGCACCATCCCAGGCACATGTGTTACTGCTGCGGCCAGAGCTGAGCTATTACCCATGTACATGGCAGAGTCCATGACTTTACCATGGCAGCCGGGGGCCGACTGTAGGTCCTCCAGTGGCTGCCATGTTAGTCTTTCCTTGGCCCCTGAATGAGCCTCCTAAGAGAACGTCATCTCCACTGATCCTGCCAGGAACTCGCGGGTTCTGTAGGGGGAATAAAAATAAAATGAAAGAAGTTTACAAAAGTAAAAGTTTAAAAACTGCAGATCAATGCCGAAAAGAAACATGGTAATGTCAGAAGTGCTGTATTCTGTTCTCTATAATTAAAAGGAACCAAAATGTTGTATGTGGCTCAAAACGATGTATGGAAATAAGGGGTGTCAAAGAATGGGGTATACAGTGTACCAAACCTTCAGCTGTGATATCAGACCCGGACACCGCACGTTTTAATGATCGTATAGTTGAGGTTCTTATGAATACGTTATTAGGGCCACATAAATCCCGCATGATAATGTTGTGCATCGGCTTGGGGAGAGATTCTGGGAATTGCCATTTCAGCATTTGCCTCTGTTCACACACGCCCCGGGGATGAGCCATCACCTGGATTTCGCCTCCTGACGTCTCTTGTTTTCCCCTCAGGCCCCAAATCCCCACAGAGTTCGACTTCGATGATGAACCGGTGACACCAAGAAACTCGTTAATTGACAGGCGGAGAATGCCGGGTAAGTGATGGTGGAGGGGAACGTCTGTATAGCCATACACTGAGGGGACAGGGCTGCAGTGCAAAGCATGGTGGAGGGAGTATGAGACAGGGGGACTAGAGGGCTTCTGAGACGTCTTATGATCAGGCGTGTAGTGATGGTTGAGGGGAACGTCTGTATAGCCATACACTGAGGGGGCAGGGCTGCAGTGTAAAGCATGGTGGAGGGAGTATGAGACAGGGGGACTAGAGGGCTTCTGAGACGTCTTATGATCAGGCGTGTTGTGATGGTGGAGGGGAACGTCTGTATAGCCATACACTGAGGGGTCAGGGCTGCAGTGTAAAGCATGGTGGAGGGAGTAGAGACAGTGGGAGTAGAGGGCTTATGATCAGGCGTGTTGTGATGGTGGAGGGGAACGTCTGTATAGTCATACACTGAGGGGTCAGGGCTGCATTGTAAAGCATGGAGGAGGGAGTATGAGACAGGGGGGAGTAGAGGGCTTATGATCAGGCGTGTAGTGATGGTGGAGGGGAACGTCTGTATAGCCATACACTGAGGGGTCAGGGCTGCAGTGTAAAGCATGGTGGAGGGAGTATGAGACAGTGGGACTAGAGGGCTTCTGAGACGTCTTATGATCAGGCGTGTTGTGATGGTGGAGGGGAACGTCTGTATAGCCATACACTGAGGGGTCAGGGCTGCAGTGTAAAGCATGGTGGAGGGAGTATGAGACAGTGGGACTAGAGGGCTTCTGAGACGTCTTATGATCAGGCGTGTTGTGATGGTGGAGGGGAACGTCTGTATAGCCATACACTGAGGGGTCAGGGCTGCAGTGTAAAGCATGGTGGAGGGAGTAGAGACAGTGGGAGTAGAGGGCTTATGATCAGGCGTGTTGTGATGGTGGAGGGGAACGTCTGTATAGCCATACACTGAGGGGTCAGGGCTGCATTGTAAAGCATGGTGGAGGGAGTATGAGACAGTGGGACTAGAGGGCTTCTGAGACGTCTTATGATCAGGCGTGTTGTGATGGTGGAGGGGAACGTCTGTATAGCCATACACTGAGGGGTCAGGGCTGCAGTGTAATGCATGGTGGAGGGAGTAGAGACAGTGGGAGTAGAGGGCTTATGATCAGGCGTGTTGTGATGGTGGAGGGGAACGTCTGTATAGCCATACACTGAGGGGTCAGGGCTGCATTGTAAAGCATGGAGGAGGGAGTATGAGACAGGGGGGAGTAGAGGGCTTATGATCAGGCGTGTAGTGATGGTGGAGGGGAACGTCTGTATAGCCATACACTGAGGGGTCAGGGCTGCATTGTAAAGCATGGTGGAGGGAGTATGAGACAGTGGGAGTAGATGTCTTATGATCAGGCGTGTTGTGATGGTGGAGGGGAACGTCTGTATAGCCATACACTGAGGGGTCAGGGCTGCAGTGTAAAGCATGGTGGAGGGAGTATGAGACAGGGGGGAGTAGAGGGCTTATGATCAGGCGTGTAGTGATGGTGGAGGGGAACGTCTGTATAGCCATACACTGAGGGGTCAGGGCTGCATTGTAAAGCATGGTGGAGGGAGTAGAGACAGTGGGGAGTAGATGTCTTATGATCAGGCGTGTAGTGATGGTGGAGGGGAACGTCTGTATAGCCATACACTGAGGGGTCAGGGCTGCAGTGTAAAGCATGGTGGAGGGAGTAGAGACAGTGGGAGTAGATGTCTTATGATCAGGCGTGTAGTGATGGTGGAGGGGAACGTCTGTATAGCCATACACTGAGGGGTCAGGGCTGCAGTGTAAAGCATGGTGGAGGGAGTAGAGACAGTGGGAGTAGATGTCTTATGATCAGGCGTGTAGTGATGGTGGAGGGGAACGTCTGTATAGCCATACACTGAGGGGGCAGGGCTGCAGTGTAAAGCATGGTGGAGGGAGTAGAGACAGTGGGAGTAGATGTCTTATGATCAGGCGTGTAGTGATGGTGGAGGGGAACGTCTGTATAGCCATACACTGAGGGGTCAGGGCTGCATTGTAAAGCATGGTGGAGGGAGTAGAGACAGGGGGAGTAGATGTCTTATGATCAGGCGTGTAGTGATGGTGGAGGGGAACGTCTGTATAGCCATACACTGAGGGGTCAGGGCTGCAGTGTAAAGCATGGTGGAGGGAGTAGAGACAGGGGGAGTAGATGTCTTATGATCAGGCGTGTAGTGATGGTGGAGGGGAACGTCTGTATAGCCATACACTGAGGGGTCAGGGCTGCAGGGTAAAGCATGGTGGAGGGAGTAGAGACAGTGGGAGTAGATGTCTTATGATCAGGCGTGTAGTGATGGTGGAGGGGAACGTCTGTATAGCCATACACTGAGGGGGCAGGGCTGCAGTGTAAAGCATGGTGGAGGGAGTAGAGACAGTGGGAGTAGATGTCTTATGATCAGGCGTGTAGTGATGTGCGGCTCTTACATATATATTGAACTCTTTATCTTCCACCTTCCAGGGACCTCGGGCCGCAGTCAGAAGAGAGAGGCGCGGATGGACAAGGTCCTCTCCGACATGAAGCGACACAAGAAGATCGAGGAGCAGATCCTGAAGACCGGCCGCGACCTGTTCGACATGGACCCGGACTCCGTGCCGACCCCAAAGCGCTCGTCCGCCATCTTTCCCCGCCAGCGGAAGTACTGAGCGCCAACAGCCGGACTATGACTGCGACAGGACTGAGCGTGGATCTATACAGCGCCATCTTGTGGACACTTTGGTGCTGCAGTTCTGCCGACTGCTTGATGTATTTACCCATTTCACGCTGACATTCATTTCTTACAAAAAGTGACTGGCCGGATCCCTGGGACTTGTAGTTCCACAGCTGGGGACGATCTGTACGGAGGACGGCCGGGGATGATTACTGCAGCAGAAGCCTCTCGGTTTTATGTTCCTCGATGTGTAAATAAAAGAACTTTTCCCCTTTAATATCTGATCGGGATGTGTCTGGGTGATCGGCCGAGAATCCATCAGGATTGTGGCAGAACTGTCAATCATCCCACAGCCCCGCCCACACTTAAGTATAAATGGCCGAGATCTGCACCACATGTGTGATGGATGTGGGGGTCTCGGGACAGAAGTGGGGGGGTCTGTCCTCTATGTGGGGCGTCACCTGTATCTCTATGCTGGAGGATCAGTCTTCAGTGACCTCTGCGGGTGCTGAACACGCTTGCGTCTATGCTGTAAATGCCAATCAGGGTGGCCGAGGGGTCTAAGGATTAGATATTAAAGGGGTTATCCTGCAAAAATTACAGTAAAGGGAGGGAAGTGCAGGATGAGGCTAGGAGACTTATAGCCGCAATGCTCCTCTGAGAAATATGCAAATTGTCACTTCATTGAAGAGGTAGATGATCTCTAGCGCCACCTATTGGAAGTAGCAATCCTTCAAGTCATAATTGGCTCTTTGACAAGCTTTTTAATATGACTTGGGATTTATGGCAGATCAGAGCCCCAAAATGCAAACACTGCGTAAATATCTAATACAGTGAGAAGATCAGCAGTTTCTTTAGAATGAGCAGTTTTCTTCCTGCTTAGCAGCTACACATCAATACATGGGGATTTATAGGGATCAATGGGCGGCTACAAGGGGAATTTGTGATCAGTGATGCAATACATCTGATGTCCACAAGGTGGCAGAAACCAGAACAAGAATGAGTCCAAACATTACCTCCTAAAAGGAAATCCTGCATCAGAGGGAGAGCCCTGCACCCCAGGACAGAGGAGGAGGAGGGAGAGCCCTGCACCCCAGGACAGAGGAGGAGGAGGGAGAGCCCTGCACCCCAGGACAGAGGAGGAGGAGGGACAGCCCTGCACCCCAGGACAGAGGAGGAGGAGGGACAGCCCTGCACCCCAGGACAGAGGAGGAGGAGGGACAGCCCTGCACCCCAGGACAGAGGAGGAGGAGGGAGAGCCCTGCACTCCAGGACAGAGGAGGAGGAGGGAGAGCCCTGCACCCCAGGACAGAGGAGGAGGAGGAGGGACAGCCCTGCACCCCAGGACAGAGGAGGAGGAGGAGGGACAGCCCTGCACCCCAGGACAGAGGAGGAGGAGGAGGGACAGCCCTGCACCCCAGGACAGAGGAGGAGGAGGAGGGACAGCCCTGCACCCCAGGACAGAGGAGGAGGAGGGAGAGCCCTGCACTCCAGGACAGAGGAGGGAGAGCCCTGCACCCCAGGACAGAGGAGGAGGAGGGAGAGCCCTGCACCCCAGGACAGAGGAGGAGGAGGGAGAGCCCTGCACCCCAGGACAGAGGAGGAGGAGGGACAGCCCTGCACCCCAGGACAGAGGAGGAGGAGGGACAGCCCTGCACCCCAGGACAGAGGAGGAGGAGGGACAGCCCTGCACCCCAGGACAGAGGAGGAGGAGGGAGAGCCCTGCACTCCAGGACAGAGGAGGAGGAGGGAGAGCCCTGCACCCCAGGACAGAGGAGGAGGAGGAGGGACAGCCCTGCACCCCAGGACAGAGGAGGAGGAGGAGGGACAGCCCTGCACCCCAGGACAGAGGAGGAGGAGGGAGAGCCCTGCACTCCAGGACAGAGGAGGGAGAGCCCTGCACCCCAGGACAGAGGAGGAGGAGGGAGAGCCCTGCACCCCAGGACAGAGGAGGAGGAGGGAGAGCCCTGCACCCCAGGACAGAGGAGGAGGAGGAGGGAGAACCCTGCACCCCAGGACAAGGGGGAGGAGGAGGAGAAACCCTGCACCCCAGGACAGAGGAGGAGGAGGGAGAACCCCACACCCCAGGACAGAGGAGGAGGGAGAGCCCTGCACCCCAGGACAGAGGAGGAGGAGGGAGAGCCCTGCACCCCAGGACAGAGGAGGAGGAGGGACAGCCCTGCACCCCAGGACAGAGGAGGAGGAGGGAGAGCCCTGCACCCCAGGACAGAGGAGGAGGAGGGAGAGCCCTGCACCCCAGGACAGAGGAGGAGGAGGGAGAGCCCTGCACCCCAGGACAGAGGAGGAGGAGGGAGAGCCCTGCACCCCAGGACAGAGGAGGAGGAGGGAGAGCCCTGCACCCCAGGACAGAGGAGGAGGAGGGACAGCCCTGCACCCCAGGACAGAGGAGGAGGAGGGACAGCCCTGCACCCCAGGACAGAGGAGGAGGAGGGAGAGCCCTGCACCCCAGGACAGAGGAGGAGGAGGGACAGCCCTGCACCCCAGGACAGAGGAGGAGGAGGGACAGCCCTGCACCCCAGGACAGAGGAGGAGGAGGGACAGCCCTGCACCCCAGGACAGAGGAGGAGGAGGGACAGCCCTGCACCCCAGGACAGAGGAGGAGGAGGGAGAGCCCTGCACTCCAGGACAGAGGAGGAGGAGGGAGAGCCCTGCACCCCAGGACAGAGGAGGAGGAGGGAGAGCCCTGCACCCCAGGACAGAGGAGGAGGAGGGACAGCCCTGCACCCCAGGACAGAGGAGGAGGAGGGACAGCCCTGCACCCAGGACAGAGGAGGAGGAGGGAGAGCCCTGCACCCCAGGACAGAGGAGGAGGAGGGAGAGCCCTGCACCCCAGGACAGAGGAGGAGGAGGAGGGACAGCCCTGCACCCCAGGACAGAGGAGGAGGGAGAGCCCTGCACCCCAGGACAGAGGAGGAGGGAGAGCCCTGCACCCCAGGACAGAGGAGGAGGAGGAGGGACAGCCCTGCACCCCAGGACAGAGGAGGAGGAGGAGAGCCCTGCACCCCAGGACAGAGGAGGAGGAGGGAGAGCCCTGCACTCCAGGACAGAGGAGGGAGAGCCCTGCACCCCAGGACAGAGGAGGAGGAGGGACAGCCCTGCACCCCAGGACAGAGGAGGAGGAGGAGGAGGGACAGCCCTGCACCCCAGGACAGAGGAGGAGGAGGGAGAGCCCTGCACCCCAGGACAGAGGAGGAGGAGGGAGAGCCCTGCACCCCAGGACAGAGGAGGAGGAGGGAGAGCCCTGCACCCCAGGACAGAGGAGGAGGAGGAGGGAGAGCCCTGCACCCCAGGACAGAGGAGGAGGAGGAGGGAGAGCCCTGCACCCCAGGACAGAGGAGGAGGAGGAGGGAGAGCCCTGCACCCCAGGACAGAGGAGGAGGGAGAGCCCTGCACCCCAGGACAGAGGAGGAGGAGGAGGAGGGAGAGCCCTGCACCCCAGGACAGAGGAGGAGGAGGGAGAGCCCTGCACCCCAGGACAGAGGAGGAGGAGGGAGAGCCCTGCACCCCAGGACAGAGGAGGAGGAGGGAGAGCCCTGCACCCCAGGACAGAGGAGGAGGGGGGAGAGCCCTGCACCCCAGGACAGAGGAGGAGGAGGGAGAGCCCTGCACCCCAGGACAGAGGAGGAGGAGGGAGAGCCCTGCACCCAAGGACAGAGGAGGAGGAGGGAGAGCCCTGCACCCCAGGACAGAGGAGGAGGAGGGAGAGCCCTGCACCCCAGGACAGAGGAGGAGGAGGGAGAGCCCTGCACCCCAGGACAGAGGAGGAGGAGGGAGAGCCCTGCACCCCAGGACAGAGGAGGAGGAGGGAGAGCCCTGCACCCCAGGACAGAGGAGGAGGAGGAGGAGGGAGAGCCCTGCACCCCAGGACAGAGGAGGAGGAGGGAGAGCCCTGCACCCCAGGACAGAGGAGGAGGAGGGAGAGCCCTGCACCCCAGGACAGAGGAGGAGGAGGGAGAGCCCTGCACCCCAGGACCGAGGAGGAGGAGAGGAGGGAGAGCCCTGCACCCCAGGACAGAGGAGGAGGAGGGAGAGCCCTGCACCCCAGGACAGAGGAGGAGGAGGGAGAGCCCTGCACCCCAGGACAGAGGAGGAGGAGGGAGAGCCCTGCACCCCAGGACCGAGGAGGAGGAGGAGGGAGAGCCCTGCACCCCAGGACAGAGGAGGAGGAGGGAGAGCCCTGCACCCCAGGACAGGACTTGCTCACATTATTAGGCCTTGTGCACACATTGAGTATTTGGTGAGTTTTTTACCTCAGGATTTGTAGCCAATACCAGCAGTGGGTGATAAATACAGCAGTGGTATATGCAGCTCCAAAAGATAATGTGATATAATGAGCGCTAAGATCCACACAAGGACTCGACCAGTGAATAGTTTACCTTTCAGCTTTAATCGACAAATAGATCCCTCTGGCCACAACGCGTTTCAACGCATATAGCGTCTTTCTCAAGTGATTACTGGGATCCTGAGTTAACAATGTTTATATACATTTCACCACTATCAAAGTATACAAGCACAAGAACATAGATAATTATATGATTACAAAATTGTATGACTAAAAACAAAAATTGAAATTAAATATAAATAAAAAAAAATAAAAAAAATAATAATAATATATAAATATATATTATTATATTTATATATATATTATTATTTTTTTTTTTTAATTTATATTTAATTTCAATTTTTGTTTTTAGTCATACAATTTTGTAATCATATAATTATCTATGTTCTTGTGCTTGTATACTTTGATAGTGGTGCTATTGATGTTGAATTTATTACATGCTGTAAATGTGCTTTTTATAAAGTTTTTAATAATAGGTATTTTTTTTTGGTAATTTTAATATGTATAAGTTATTTTAGTGTTAAGGATGAGAGAGAAAATAATTTTTTAATGTATATATTTTTATTCATTGCACTTTATTACAATGCATTGTCTATGTAGACTGTTTTGATGAACCCAATCCACACTCCATTTGTTAAATTGTCATGAACCCAGAACAATTCCCCCCTCCCCCTCTTTTGTGTGAAATGTATATAAACATTGTTAACTCCGGATCCCAGTAATCACTTGAGAAAGACGCTATATGCGTTGAAACGCGTTGTGGCTAGAGGGATCTATTTGTCGATTAAAGCTGAAAGGTAAACTATTCACTGGTCGAGTCCTTGTGTGTACCTTAGCGCTCATTATATCACATTATCTTTTGGAGCTGCATATACTTTATTTCCAGCTGGGAAGTGTGATAGCCAGCAGCTCTGGGCCGCAAGACCTTGACAGACATCATTACACCACTCCCTTAGAACAGTTACTTGCAGAGAGAGAGATACGGAGGGCACGTGCAGGTTCCATCCCGCCGCTCATATTCAACTAGGAGAGCCCAGCAGCACGAGCGTTTAATCCAGTTGTGCGGACTTGCACAACTCGAGAAGGTGAGCGGAGGGGTTAATAAACCGACCCCCATGTATTGATCCATAACAGTTTGGCGCAAACGATTTTGTTTTTTCCCCTTTTGTAATACAGCAGCGGTGTCGTGTTCCTGTCACACTTCTGCTCGGATTGTTCCACTTCTGGTTTTTTGTACAAACCTGAGGTAAAAACTTCTCAAATCCTGAACCTGTGAAGGCGTCTTTACAGTAAGTGTCCAGCGGGGGGCGCCGCTCCTGTCAGTGCTGCACTTTGTCCTCCATCTGAAAAGGCCTGAACGGCAATACTAGGGTTAAATGTTTACAGGGAAAACCATGCAAATATAGGTTAGAGTATCCGGGGTGATGGTAAATATAGCAGCAGATACACGCGGGGCCGGCGGTGACGGTAAACACCAGGCTGGGGCCCAGGGCCGCCATAGAGATATATTACCACAGCAACCAATCACAGTGAAGCTTTTATTTTACCAGAGCAGTATATGACATGAAAGCTTAGCTGTGATTGGCTTGTAATGGTGACAGTCTCAAATGTATGCACGAGGCCTTACAGATACTGAGGTAAAAACTCACCAAATACTCAGCGTGTGCACGAGCCTTACAGATACTGAGGTAAAACTCACCAAATACTCAGCGTGTGCACGAGGCCTTACAGATACTGAGGTAAAACTCACCAAATACTCAGCGTGTGCACGAGGTCTTACAGATACTGAGGTAAAAACTCACCAAATACTCAGCGTGTGCACGAGGCCTTACAGATACTGAGGTAACAACTCCCCAAATACTCAGCGTGTGCACGAGGCCTTACAGATACTGAGGTAAAAACTCACCAAATACTCAGCGTGTGCACGAGGCCTTACAGATACTGAGGTAAAAACTCCCAAATACTCAGCGTGTGCACAAGGCCTTACAGATACTGAGGTAAAAACCTCACCAAATACTCAGTGTGTGCATGAGGCCTTACAGATACTGAGGTAAAAACTCACCAAATACTCAGCGTGTGCACGAGGCCTTACAGATACTGAGGTAAAAACTCACCAAATACTCAGCGTGTGCACAAGGCCTTACAGATACTGAGGTAAAAACTCACCAAATACTCAGCGTGTGCACGAGGCCTTACAGATACTGAGGTAAAAAACTCACCAAATACTCAGCGTGTGCACGAGGCCTTACAGATCCTGAGGTAAAAACTCACCAAATACTCAGCGTGTGCACGAGGCCTTACATATACTGAGGTAAAAACCTCACCAAATACTCAGCGTGTGCACGAGGCCTTACAGATCCTGAGGTAAAAACTCACCAAATACTCAGTGTGTGCACGAGGCCTTACAGATACTGAGGTAAAAACTCACCAAATACTCAGCGTGTGCACGAGACCTTACAGATACTGAGGTAAAAACTGACCAAATACTCAGCATGTGCACGAGGCCTTACAGATACTGAGGTAAAAAAACTCACCAAATACTCAACGTGTGCACGAGGCCTTACAGATACTGAGGTAAAAACTCACCAAATACTCAGCGTGTGCACGAGGCCTTACAGATACTGAGGTAAAAACTCACCAAATACTCAGCGTGTGCACGAGGCCTTACAGATACTGAGGTAACAACTCCCCAAATACTCAGCGTGTGCACGAGGCCTTACAAACACTGAGGTAACAACTCACCAAATACTCAGCGTGTGCACGAGGCCTTACAAATACTGAGGAAAAACTCACCAAATACTCAGCGTGTGCACGAGACCTTACAGATACTGAGGTAAAAACTCCCAAATACTCAGCGTGTGCACGAGGCCTTACAGATACTGAGGTAACAACTCACCAAATACTCAGCGTGTGCACGAGGCCTTAGGGTGCATCCTCACGATTCGGAGACGCAGCGTTTTGGACGCAGCGTCTTTGCGCTGCGTCCAAAACGCTGCGTCGTACAGTACTAGCATAGTGGATGGGATTTCAAGAAATCCCATCCTCACTATGCGTGACCCGCCCGCAGCGTCTTTGGATCTGCAGTGCGGGTTGCTGACAGTCCGTTCCTCCGCAGCATGTTCATTTCATGCTGTGGAGTCGGAAGTGGCTGCCACAGAGAGACTGCAGGGAGAAGCCGCCCTGCACCCACTGCACATGGTGAGTACAGGGCGGCTGCGGTCTCCCTGCGGCCACCCATGACTTCCCTCAGGTCCGGAGGAGCTGCGTCCAACACGCAGCTCCTCCCGACCGTGTGCACGCGGCCTTACAGATACTGAGGTAAAAAAACTCACCAAATACTCAGTGTGTGCACGAGGCCTTACAGATACTGAGGTAAAAACTCACCAAATACTCAGCTGTGTGCATGAGGCCTTATGGTGGGTTTACACGTTGCGATATCGGCGTCCAACTCCGACCAAAAGTCACGTGGTTCGGGAGTTGGACCCGATATCGTTTGCGCGTTGTACGGTTTGAACGTACAATGCGATGCTGGAACGATGCCAAAACGATATCGGGGTTGAATGAGCGTGCTATTCAACCGCCCGATATCGGATGGCCGTTGTAGCCGCATCGTCCCGTCTGACAGCCCAACTCCGATGTGTACTGCCACGTCACCCATTCACTCCCATGTTAAATGGTCGTTCCTGGGTTGGTGGGCGTACACATCGCCGGGACATTGTATCCCGATATCGGGCTGTCTAAAACGGCGATGCGATGGTGGGAAAAGCGCGCTCAAAAAGCGTGCTCCCGCGTCGTTGGTTACGATATCGGCCCGATATCGCAACGTGTAAACCCACCATTACAGATACTGAGGTAAAATCTCACCAAATACTCAGCGTGTGCACGAGGCCTTACAAATACTGAGGTAACACCTGACCAAATACTCAGCGTGTGCACGAGGCCTTACAAATACTGAGGTAAAATCTCACCAAATACTCAGCGTGTGCACGAGGCCTTAGGGTGCGTGCACACGGTCTGGAGGAGCTGCGTGTTGGACGCAGCTCCTCCGGACCTGAGTGAAGCTGCAGGTGGCCGCAGGGGGACCGCAGCCGCCCTGTACTCACCATGTACGGCGGGTGCGGGGCAGCTTCTCCCTGCAGTCACCCGATGGGAGCCGCTTCCGACTCCGCAGCATGAAATAAACATGCAACAGAGGAGCAGACTCCCGGCAACCCGCAACGCAGCTCCAAAGACGTTGTGGGCGGGTTACGCATAGTGAGGTTGGGATTTCTTGAAATCCCATCCACTATGCTATTACTGTACTACGCAGCGTTTTGGACGCAGCGGCAAGATGCTGCGTCCAAAACGCTGCGTACACTGATCGTGGGCACGCACCCTTACAGATACTGAAGTAAACATCTGCCCAAATACTCAGCGTGTGCACGAGGCCTTACAGATACTGAGGTAACAACTCACCAAATACTCAGCGTGTGCACGAGGCCTTACAGATACTGAGGTAAAAACTCACCAAATACTCAGCGTGTGCACGAGGCCTTATGGTGGGGTTACACGTCCCGATATCGGGACGATATCGCATACAACGCCGCGGGAGCGCGCATTTCGGGAGCGCTTTTCCCGATATCGCATCGCCGGTTTACACGCTGCGATATCGGGAAACAACGTCCCTCCGATGTCTACGCCCACCAACCCAGGAACGACCATTTAACATGGGAGTGAATGGGTGACGTGAGCGTAGACATCGGAGTTGGGCTGTCACACGCAGCGATGCTGGTACAACGGCCTTGCGATATCGGCGAGTTGAATAGCTTTGCTATTCAACTCCGATATCGTTTTGGCATCGTTCCAGCATCGCGTTGTACTGTCAAACAGTACAACGCGCACCCGATATCGGCTCCAACTCGCGACCCACGTGACTTTTTGTCGGAGTTGGGTCGGAGTTGGACGCCGATATCGGGACGTGTAAACCCACCATCACAGATACTGAGGTAACAACTCACCAAATACTCAGTGTGTGCACGAGGCCTTACAGATACTGAGGTAAAAACTCACCAAATACTCAGCGTGTGCACGAGGCCTTACAGATACTGAGGTAAAAACTCACCAAATACTCAGTGTGTGCACGAGGCCTTACATATACTGAGGTAACAACTCACCAAATACTCAGCGTGTGCACGAGGCCTTACAGATACTGAGGTAAAAACTCATCAAATACTCAGCGTGTGCACGAGGCCTTACAGATACTGAGGTAACAACTCACCAAATACTGAGCGTGTGCACGAGGCCTTACAAATACTGAGGTAAATACTCACCAAATACTCAGCGTGTGCACGAGGCCTTACATATACTGAGGTAACAACTCACCAAATACTCAGCGTGTGCACGAGGCCTTACAGATACTGAGGTAAATACTCACCAAATACTCAGCGTGTGCACGAGGCCTTACAGATACTGAGGTAAAAACTCATCAAATACTCAGCGTGTGCACGAGGCCTTACAAATACTGAGGTAAAAACTCACCAAATACTCAGTGTGTGCACGAGACCTTACAAATACTGAGGTAAAAACTCACCAAATACTCAGTGTGTGCACGAGGCCTTACATATACTGAGGTAAAAACTCACCAAATACTCAGCGTGTGCACGAGGTCTTACAAATACTGAGGTAGCAACTCACCAAATACTCAGCGTGTGCACGAGGCCTTACAGATACTGAGGTAAAAAACTCACCAAATACTCAGCGTGTGCACGAGGCCTTACAGATACTGAGGTAACAACTCACCAAATACTCAGCGTGTGCACGAGGCCTTACAGATACTGAGGTAAAAACTCAACTTTGTCTAAAACCGTCCCTTTAGGTGACTATACGTCAGTGTGGCATATATAGACACCTATATATATATTGCTCCCTCCTGCGGGTGCAGCGCTGATCCTCATTATCTCGGACCTTTGTTTCTCCGACCTGCACCTAAACCTGAAATGTGGCAGAACCGGCTCCTCCTCACCCGCCGCCGCCTTCGGCTCAGCGCCACAATCACCTGGGGAAAGTCAACGTTATAATCCCCAGAATAACGGACGATCCCGCCGCGCCCCGACCATCACACCCTGAACACACATCGCTGCCACAATAAAGTGGAATTGCACGTTTCTCCTCCCAGACGAGGGCGGCAGGCTGGACTACAACTCCCAGCAAACCCTACCAGGGAGGGGACTCAACCCTTTACACCAGGGTGCAGGTTTTCAGGATTTCCTTAGCATTGCACAGGGGTTGGAATCATCACCAGTGCAGATGCTAAGGAAATCCTGTAAGGGTGCCTTCACATTTCAGGACGTTTGCGCCGCGGACGGTGCGGCTCTGTGTCCCGAAATCCGCATGCGGATTGCGCACCTATCTTTAACATGGGATGCGCAGTCATCCGCACATAGCCACGTTCGTTCGCGTTCAGCTGCGTAACTATACGCATGCGGACGGAGAAGAAGATTTTATGCCGCCAGGGAACGCAGCTTGTAGCATTTTTCGGCGCGTCCAAAAAAATGCAAGTGTCCGCATGCGCACGCTGCGGATACAATTAACATTAGCCTCCTATGAGACTGTACGCATGCGGATGGTTTTGCGCACAGCTGCGGATGAAACGCATGCGGACACCTTAGTGCGCATGCTCAAAAAGAGTTTTTGGCGTCCAGCATAATCTCCGCCCATGAACTACCGAACGCATGCAGATGGAAAACGCATGCGCAAGGCTCAAAACGCAGACAAACGCATGTGAACGTTGCGGACCTGCGTGCGCAAAGCTATGCGCATGCGTATGTAAAACGCAACGTTTACACGCGTTCGCATGCGTTTTCACCTGCGGCTGCGCATGCGCATGGGACGCAACGTAACCGTCCTGAAATGTGAAGCTAGACTAAACCTGCCCTCGAGGCCTGGAGTCCCCACCCCAGATTTACGCCATGTTCAGATGGAGAATTTTGAGGGGAAAAAAATTAAAACAAAATCCCAAGACGATTTGTGTTCCAGACCATAAAAAACGGAGGGGGATACCCATTATTAGTGGATATTAGGTGTAAAATAGTCATCACAATCACAGCTGAGCGTTCGTTGCTGTGTCTCAGTCCAGGACAGAGAGTCACAAAAAACACATAAAAAATGAAACGAGCATTTATTCATTTTTAGGAGAAAAACGTGTTTTTTTTTTCAACACATCAATCGTTTTCTGAAGGTAATTGGTAGCAAAATTAAAGTTTTTAGCATTTTTTATGTAGTTTTTTGGCAAGTTTTTCATTACAGCTGGAACACACTGCATCATTTATTACTTTGCAGCACCCCATATTGTGGTACAGCTGTGCAGGTTTTTTAATGCAGTTTTTTGGTGCTAATTCTGCGCTTAAATCCCCAACAAATATACAAAAAAAATCTAAAAAAAAAAAAAAAAATTCCAATTCTGCTTGCAAAAAAGAACAATAAAATGAAAATGGAATTAATGGTGTTATATAAATTATTATTAATAATAATAATAATGAGGAAACGCACTTTCAGCGTACAGTGTCATTGAAGGTTTTTTTTAAAGGTTTTAGTAGCAGAATCGCCCCCCCCTTAACAACATATTGTACCCCGTAATGATCAACACATTGTCCAATCCCCCCCAGAGGTAAAAACGCTCATCCGTGCACTTTATTGTCGCGCTTTTTGCAAAGGTTTTTTTTTTTGCACGTGGATTTTTATTTTTTTATCCTGAATATAATGCATTAAAAACCTTGAGGGGGAAAAACGTTAAAAAAACACCAAAAACGTGTACGCTAAAAATTGCACCCCCCCAAAAAAATATGTCATCTACGAATTCTTTTTAGGTTTTAATTTTTTTTATTCAGCAAGAAAAATCACGTTAAAAAAAAAAAACAATAAAAATATGTAAAATTTGGAATTGCAAAAGTGTCCGGTAAAGGACAGTAATTATGGTGTAACTTCAGGTCCAGGGGCCCCGATGCGAAAGCTCCAACGGGGCCCCCAATTATTGCAACTCTTTAATAGCATTAGTCTTTTTCTATAGGCCAAAGGGACTTCTGGGGCCCCCTAGGCTGCAGGGCCCCGGTGCGATCGCAACCCCTGCACCTGTTGTAGTTACGCCCCTGATGGGACGTAAAGTGTCACCATGAAGGTTCCGATCAGAGGGGCTGATTCTTTCTGCTGCACTCAGGGGGGCATTGTGGGTCTCCTATATTAAGGACCCCTGACACGTGTGTTACCAGACGTGTTAACCGTGTTATTGCAACATATGATATTAGTGATCCCTTCAGGGATGATGAGGGCTCCACCCCGGACACATGACAGGTGGAGCAGAGGAGCGGCCACTGCTGACGACGACTCGCCTCCTTCTCTCTCTTCCTCATTCCCATTTCCTCCTTCGCTCTGTTGTGCTGGGAGCACTGGGAAGGTAACTGGGAAATATTGGGGTTTCGCTGGGTGATGCCTGACACTATGGTGCGCAGATTGGGGGGACGGCAGAGGGGGAGCGCACAACTTCCTGGAAATGTATTGTAGACCGGGGAGGGGAACGTCCTATACGAGAAGTGTCCGCCCGTGCTGCTCCGCACTGCAGGTACAGGCGTCTTCGGGAGTCCCGGAGTCCATTGATCACGTAGGTGACGGAAGACGGGAACGTTTATTTATTACGTTTGTTTTATGTTTGTGACGATGGCGACACTGCGATGTCATATGGTATTTTATGGGGTGATAGTGACGGGAATGATAGTGATTGCACTATGGCGGCTTCCGACCCCCCCAATCCTCAGGGCTCTGCGAGTTGTAATGTCCGGAGTGTGATGGCATCACTCATCATGGCGTCTTCTCCTCCCATGTAGTGTCAAGACTGACAATGACTGAAGAGTCCATCATCCGTATCCCACCGTATCACTATATCCATGTGCTGGACCAGAACAGCAACATCTCCCGCGTGGAGAACGGACCCAAGACCTACATCCGGCAGGACAATGAGAGGTAAGGCAAGACCTGGGGGTGAGGGGGGAGAGGGAGTGACGTGAGTCTGTGTGGGGAGAGGGGAGTGACGTGAGTCTGTGGGGGGAGAGGGGAGTGACGTGGGTCTGTGGGGGGAGAGGGGAGTGACGTGAGTCTGTGGGGGGAGAGGGGAGTGACGTGAGTCTGTGGGGGGAGAGGGGAGTGACGTGAGTCTGTGGGGGGAGAGGGGAGTGACGTGAGTCTGTGGGGGGAGAGGGGAGTGACGTTGGTCTGTGGGGGGAGAGGGGAGTGACGTTGGTCTGTGGGGGGAGAGGGGGAGTGACGTGAGTCTGTGGGGGGAGAGGGGAGTGACGTGGTCTGTGGGGGGAGAGGGGAGTGACGTGAGTCTGTGGGGGGAGAGGGGAGTGACGTGAGTCTGTGGGGGGGAGAGGGGAGTGACGTGGGTCTGTGGGGGGAGAGGGGAGTGACGTGGGTCTGTGGGGGGGAGAGGGGAGTGACGTGGCTCTATGGGGGGAGAGGGGAGTGACGTGGCTCTGTGGGGGGAGAGGGGAGTGACATGGGGGGGAGAGGGGGAGTGACGTGAGTCTGTGGGGGAGAGGGGAGTGACGTGGGTCTGTGGGGGGGAGAGGGGAGTGACGTGGGTCTGTGGGGGGAGAGGGGAGTGACGTGGGTCTGTGGGGGGAGGGGGAGTGACGTGGGTCTGTGGGGGGAGAGGGGAGTGACGTGAGTCTGTGGGGGGAGAGGGGAGTGACGTTGGTCTGTGGGGGGAGAGGGGAGTGACGTGAGTCTGTGGGGGGAGAGGGGAGTGACGTGGGTCTGTGGGGGGAGAGGGGAGTGACGTGAGTCTGTGGGGGGAGAGGGGAGTGACGTGGGTCTGTGGGGGGGAGAGGGGAGTGACGTGGGTCTGTGGGGGGAGAGGGGAGTGACGTGGGTCTGTGGGGGGAGAGGGGAGTGACGTGGGTCTGTGGGGGGAGAGGGGAGTGACGTGAGTCTGTGGGGGGAGAGGGGAGTGACGTTGGTCTGTGGGGGGAGAGGGGAGTGACGTGAGTCTGTGGGGGGAGAGGGGAGTGACGTGGGTCTGTGGGGGGAGAGGGGAGTGACGTGAGTCTGTGGGGGGAGAGGGGAGTGACGTGGGTCTGTGGGGGGAGAGGGGAGTGACGTGAGTCTGTGGGGGGAGAGGGGAGTGACGTTGGTCTGTGGGGGGAGAGGGGAGTGACGTGAGTCTGTGGGGGGAGAGGGGAGTGACGTGGTCTGTGGGGGGAGAGGGGAGTGACGTTGGTCTGTGGGGGAGAGGGGAGTGACGTTAGTCTGTGGGGGAGAGGGGAGTGACGTTAGTCTGTGGGGGGGAGGGGAGTGACGTGAGTCTGTGGGGGGGAGGGGAGTGACGTGGGTCTGTAGGGGGAGAGGGGAGTGACGTGGGTCTGTGGGGGGAGAGGGGAGTGACGTGGGTCTGTGGGGGGAGAGGGGAGTGACGTGGGTCTGTGGGGGGAGAGGGGAGTGACGTGGGTCTGTGGGGGGAGAGGGGAGTGACGTGGGTCTGTGGGGGGAGAGGGGAGTGACGTGGGTCTGTGGGGGGAGAGGGGGAGTGACGTGGGTCTGTGGGGGGAGAGGGGAGTGACGTGGGTCTGTGGGGGGAGAGGGGAGTGACGTGGGTCTGTGGGGGGAGAGGGGAGTGACGTGGGTCTGTGGGGGGAGAGGGGAGTGACGTGGGTCTGTGGGGGAGAGGGGGTGACGTGGGTCTGTGGGGGGAGAGGGGGAGTGACGTGGGTCTGTGGGGGGAGAGGGGAGTGACGTGGGTCTGTGGGGGGAGAGGGGAGTGACGTGGCTCTGTGGGGGGAGAGGGGAGTGACGTGGCTCTGTGGGGGGAGAGGGAGTGACGTGGCTCTGTGGGGGGAGAGGGGAGTGACGTGGCTCTGTGGGGGGAGAGGGGAGTGACATGGGGGGAGAGGGGAGTGACGTGAGTCTGTGGGGGAGAGGGGAGTGACGTGGGTCTGTGGGGGGAGAGGGGAGTGACGTGGGTCTGTGGGGGAGAGGGGAGTGACGTGGGTCTGTGGGGGGAGAGGGGAGTGACGTGGCTCTGTGGGGGGAGAGGGGAGTGACGTGGCTCTGTGGGGGGAGAGGGGAGTGACGTGGCTCTGTGGGGGGAGAGGGGAGTGACGTGGCTCTGTGGGGGGAGAGGGGAGTGACATGGGGGGAGAGGGGAGTGACGTGAGTCTGTGGGGGAGAGGGGAGTGACGTGGGTCTGTGGGGGGGAGAGGGGAGTGACGTGGGTCTGTAGGGGGGGAGGGGAGTGACGTTAGTCTGTGGGGGGGAGGGGAGTGACGTGAGTCTGTGGGGGAGAGGGGAGTGACGTGGGTCTGTGGGGGGGAGAGGGGAGTGACGTGGGTCTGTGGGGGGGGAGAGGGGAGTGACGTGGGGGAGAGGGGAGTGACGTGGGTCTGTGGGGGGGAGAGGGGAGTGACGTGGGTCTGTGGGGGGAAGGGGGAGTGACGTGGGTCTGTGGGGGGAGAGGGGAGTGACGTGGGTCTGTGGGGGGAGAGGGGAGTGACGTGGGTCTGTGGAGGGAGAGGGGAGTGACGTGGGGGGAGAGGGGAGTGACGTGAGTCTGTGGGGGAGAGGGGAGTGACGTGGGTCTGTAGGGGGAGAGGGGAGTGACGTGGCTCTGTGGGGGGGAGAGGGGAGTGACGTGGCTCTGTGGGGGGGGAGAGGGGAGTGACGTTGGCTCTGTGGGGTGGGGAGGGGTTGTGACGTGGGTCTGCCGGGGGGAGAGGGGAGTGACGTGGGTCTGCGGGGGGAGAGGGGAGTGACGTGGGTCTGTGGGGGAGAGGGGAGTGACGTGGGTCTGTGGGGGAGAGGGGCAGTGACGTGGGTCTTGTGGGGGGAGAGGGGAGTGACGTTGGTCTGTGGGGGAGAGAGGGGAGTGACGTTGGTCTGTGGGGGGAGGGGGAGTGACGTGGGTCTGGTGGGGGGAGAGGGAGTGACTGTGGGTCTGTAGGGGGAAGGGGAGTGACGTGGGTCTGTGGGGGAGAGGGGAGTGACGTGGGTCTGTGGGGGGAGAGGGGAGTGACGGGGTTCTGTGGGGGGGAGAGAGGGAGTGACGTGGGTCTGTGGGGGGGGAGAGGGGAGTGACGTGGAGTCTGTGGGGGGGAGAGGGGTAGTGACAGTGGGGGAGAGGGGAGTGACGTGGGTCTGTGGGGGGAGAGGGGAGTGTACGTTGGTCTGTGGGGGAGAGGGGAGTGACGTGGGTCTGTGGGGGGAGAGGGGAGTGACGTGGGTCTGTAGGGGGAGAGGGGAGTGACGTGGGTCTGTAGGGGGAGAGGGGAGTGACGTGGGTCTGTAGGGGGAGAGGGGAGTGACGTGGGTCTGTGGGGGGAGAGGGGAGTGACGTGGCTCTGTGGGGGGAGAGGGGAGTGACGTGGGTTTGTGGGGGGGAGAGGGGAGTGACGTGGGTCTGTGGGGGGGAGAGGGGAGTGACGTGGGTCTGTGGGGGGGGAGAGGGGAGTGACGTGGGTCTGTGGGGGGGAGAGGGGAGTGACGTGGGTCTGTGGGGGGGAGAGGGGAGTGACGTGGGTCTGTGGGGGGAGAGGGGAGTGACGTGGGTCTGTGGGGGGAGAGGGGAGTGACGTGGGTCTGTGGGGGGAGAGGGGAGTGACGTGGGTCTGTGGAGGGAGAGGGGAGTGACGTGGGTCTGTGGAGGGAGAGGGGAGTGACGTGAGTCTGTGGGGGAGAGGGGAGTGACGTGAGTCTGTGGGGGAGAGGGGAGTGACGTGGGGGGAGAGGGGAGTGACGTGAGTCTGTGGGGGAGAGGGGAGTGACGTGGGGGGAGAGGGGAGTGACGTGGCTCTGTGGGGGGAGAGGGGAGTGACGTGGCTCTGTGGGGGGAGAGGGGAGGGACGTGGCTCTGTGGGGGGAGAGGGGAGGGACGTGGCTCTGTGGGGGGGGGAGGGGAGGGACGTGGCTCTGTGGGGGGGAGAGGGGAGTGACGTGGCTCTGTGGGGGGGGGAGAGGGGAGTGACGTGGCTCTGTGGGGGGGGAGAGGGGAGTGACGTGGCTCTGTGGGGGGGGAGAGGGGAGTGACGTGGCTCTGTGGGGGGGGAGAGGGGAGTGACGTGGCTCTGTGGGGTGGGAGAGGGGTGTGACTTGGCTCTGCGGGGGGAGAAGGGTGCGACGTGGGTCTGCGGGGGGAGAGGGGAGTGACGTGGGTCTGCAGGGGGAGAGGGGAGTGACGTGGGTCTGTGGGGGTAGAGGTGGGAGAGGGGAGTGACGTGGCTCTGTGGGGTGGGAGAGGGGTGTGACTTGGCTCTGCGGGGGGAGAAGGGTGCGACGTGGGTCTGCGGGGGGAGAGGGGAGTGACGTGGGTCTGCAGGGGGAGAGGGGAGTGACGTGGGTCTGTGGGGGTAGAGGTGGGAGAGGGGAGTGACGTGGCTCTGTGGGGGGGGGGGAAGGGGAGTGACGTGGCTCTGTGGGGGGGGAGAGGGGAGTGACGTGGCTCTGTGGGGTGGGAGGAGAGGGTGTGACGTGGCTCTGCGGGGGGGAGAAGGGTGCGACGTGGGTCTGCGGGGGGAGAGGGGAGTGATGTGGGTCTGCGGGGGGAGAGGGGGAGTGATGTGGGTCTGCGGGGGGAGAGGGGAGTGACGTGGGTCTGTGGGGGGAGAGAGGGGAGTGACGCGGCTCTGTGGGGCTGGGACAGGGGAGTGACGTGGCTCTGTGGGGGGAGAGAGGGGAGTGATGTGGGGGAGAGGGGAGTGACGTGGGTCTGCGGGGGGAGAGGGGAGTGACGTGGGTCTGTGGGGGTAGAGGTGGGAGAGGGGAGTGACGTGGGTCTGTGGGGGGAGAGAGGGGAGTGACGTGGGTCTGTGGGGGGGGGACAGGGGAGTGACGTGGCTCTGTGGGGGGAGAGAGGGGAGTGACGTGGGGGAGAGGGGGAGTGACGTGGGTCTGCGGGGGGAGAGGGGAGTGACGTGGGTCTGTGGGGGTAGAGGTGGGAGAGGGGAGTGACGTGGCTCTGTGGGGGGAGAGAGGGGAGTGATGTTGGGGGGGTTATCATTCCGCGTTCCTGTGCCCAAGTGTATAAATTTAAAGGGGTTGCTCTGATCTAAGCTGATCTGATCGTCTCTGATTCGGAGGCCTGTCCTGATCCTTGTCGTAAGGAGACGTTATAATTGGCAGCCTGTATCTCATTATATTATATCTGAATCCTCTCCCATAACTTGAGGGCGGAGCTCTGACCTCAGTGTTTTGGTTGTGGGAGGAGCTTAGACTTCCTGGTTGTGGGTGGAGCTTCCTTCATTGCTCTCTGGCGCCCCCTGCTGACTCGAGTGCTTTGTGTTTGTCCGGTTCTGCAGGGTTCTCTTCCACCCGGTCCCCATGGTCATGGTGCCACCACGTCACTATTGTGTGATCCAGAACCCGGTGCTGCGGGATGCCGAGAAACGCGTCCAGTTCGATGACGTAGGACAGGCCAAGCTGCGACATGGAGACCGAGAGATCCGGCTGGCCCAGGACCGTTCCCCTGTACCCGGGGGAGCAGCAGCAGCAGGTGTGTGTATATCTATTGCCAAACTGTAATGCCCCTTTAAGCCAATCAGAAATGAGCCCGCCTCCCTGACTCTTCCTGTTTGCAAGGAGTCGGGCAGCTGGAAAGTCACATGACACCCTGTCTGCTGGGGCCCCCAATTATCAAGAAACCTTTACCTCTTTCCTCCTGGGCACAGGCCATCACCCCGCTGACCGTGGTCCTCGCCAACACCGCCCTGCACCAGAAGGCTCTGCTGGACTTTGAGGACGTCAATGAGAAGTTTGTGGCCGGTGACGAGTGGCTCTTCGAGGGTCCAGGTAGGATCTAATGGGGATAAGCAGTGACTGCGCCTCTAATATGGAGGTGTGAACTGTGACATGTCGCCCCACCAGGCACCTACATCCCCCGCAAGGAGGTGGAAGTGGTACAGACCATCCAAGCAACAGTGATCCGGCACAACCAGGCCATCCGGCTGCGGGCACGTAAGGAGTGCCAGGACCGCGAGGACCGTGCCAGAGTCACTGGTGAGTGTGTGATGGGTCTATGCTCCGCAGGTCGGTCTGTGGTGGGGTGAGTCGGTGCGTCGCCCTCTCTGCGTCCCGGTGATGCGTCGCCTCTCCGGTCACGGTCGGTGCGTCGCCCTCTCCGCGTCTCCGGTCGGTGCGTCGCCCTCTCCGCGGTCCCGGGTCGGTGCGTCGCCCTCCTCGGTCGCCTCTCCGCGTCCCGGTGGTGCGTCGCCCCTCCGGTCCCCTCTCCGCGTCCCGGTCGGTGCGTCGCCCTCTCGCGTCCCCTTCGCGTCCCGGTCGGTGCGTCGCCCTCGCGTCCCCGGTCGGTGCGTCGCCCGCTCGCGTCCCCGGTCGGTGCGTCGCCCCTCTCGCGTCCCGGTCGGTGCGTCGCCCTCGCGTCCCGGTCGGTGCGTCGCCCCTCCCGCGGTTTCCCCGGTCGGTGCGTCGCCCTCCTCGGTTCTCCGGTCGGTGCGTCGCCCCTCTCGCGTCCCCGGTCGGTGCGTCGCCCTCTCGGTGTCCCCGGTCGGTGCGTCGCCGTCGCGTCCCGTCGGTGCGTCTCGCCCCCTCGTGACTATGGTCTCCCCTTCTCTGCTTCTTGTAGGGGAGGAATGGCTGGTGAAGAAGGTCGGGGCGTATCTTCCGGGGGTTTATGAAGAGGTCGTGGACGTTGTAGACGCTTTTGTCCTGACAGATAAGGTAATATACGACGTTGCGTCACCTGCTCATGTCTCTTTTCATGTCTGCACTACATAAGTAGATGATGTGGGATGGACACCGCAGAGCCGCGGCCTCTGGTTACCGGCTGTACTGGGATATTAACACACTTTGCTTTCCTTGCTTCCCCCATCCTCTCTATGAGACCCTGGAGCAGAGTCCAGTATTGGGCCCCTGTATTTCCCGGGTCCTGTAGCTTTGACTCTTATGGGCCCGGTTTAGTGTAAGGTGTGTTTGGCTGTGACCGGTGTGTACCTGGTCGGGGTGCCAGGCCTCGCCCTTCCACCCACACAGGAGAAATATGACTCAGGTATAATAATAGAACACCTGCCGCGTCTGAGGCTTTCCACAATCTACCTGACACTGTGCACTCCATGGCAGAGTCTCCTTTATTATCATCTGGGGTTAAGGTCTTAAAGTGACAGAACCCTGAAGCCAAATGGTTGTTTTCTTCTAGAAAGCTCTGCACATCCGAGCCACCAAGACGTTTCGCGATGAGAAAGCGAATCTGCGGCGCACGGAGAGGAATGGCTGGTGACCATGGCGGACACGGAGGCCTACATCCCCAATGTGTACGAGGAGGTGGTGGGCGTCGTGGACATCACCACCCTCAACAGCCGGCAGTACTGCGTCATCCTGGACCCGGTGGGCGCCGACGGCAAACCACAACTGGGACAGAAGAAAGTCGTGAAGGTAACGAAGGACGGGATAAATATTCCTGCAGTGATGATGGATATACACAGCGAATCCGACGTGTGATTACCGTCCCAAGCCATACACAATATAGCCTAGCTGTGTCTGCGGCACGTAGCTTAGCCCTCGCGGCACAGCAGCACCTGCGCTCGTCTTGCGGCGCGGCAGCCTAGCCACGCGTCTCTGCGGCGCGCAGCTTAGCCGCTCGTCTCTGCGGCGCGCAGCTTAGCCGCTCGTCTCTGCGGCGCGCAGCCTAGCCGCTCGTCTCTGCGGCGCGCAGCTTAGCCGCTCGTCTCTGCGGTGCGCAGCCTAGCCGCTCGTCTCTGCGGCGCGCAGCCTAGCCGCTCGTCTCTGCGGCGCGCAGCCTAGCCGCTCGTCTCTGCGGCGCGCAGCCTAGCCGCTCGTCTCTGCGGCGCGCAGCCTAGCCGCTCGTCTCTGCGGACGCGCTGCGGCCGTAGCCTGCTTGCCTCTGTGGCACGCAGCCTAGCTGTGTCTCTGCTCTCTTGTGCAGGGGGAGAAGTCCTTCTTCTTGCAGCCTGGAGAAAACCTGGAGTCAGGAATCCAAGATGTCTACATCCTGTCAGAGGAGGAGGGTCTGGTGCTCAGGGCTCTGCAGGTCCTAGAAGAGAAGGACGAGGTGGGTGAGAAGTGTGGAGGTGAC
The DNA here is from genome assembly GCA_033576535.1 of Allobates femoralis. Taxonomy (NCBI): domain Eukaryota; kingdom Metazoa; phylum Chordata; class Amphibia; order Anura; family Aromobatidae; genus Allobates; species Allobates femoralis. The sequence goes on along the minus strand of JARQOC010000011.1, from coordinate 236,743,256 downwards.
CCCCGGACCCTCATCTTCCTCACTCCCATTTCTTACCCTCTTGTTCTGTCACCAGGATGGGAATGAAGTGGAGCGAAAGCCCGGAGATCGCTGGATGATCCGGGGCCCCTGGAGTACGTGCCCCCGGTGGAGGTGGAGGTTGTGGTGCGGAGACAGTCCATCCCTCTGGATGAGAATGAAGGGATTTACGTGAGAGACATCAAAACGGGGAAGGTTAGTATGACGACTTCTAACGACTACTACCACCACCATCATCCCGTCAGCTGCACATGGAGATGAGGCTTTGTGGCCGGTTGCACGTGGGCGGCCGCGCTCCATCTGTATCCTCGTCACTCATCTCTGTGGTCAGGAATAGATCATGGACGTCTCTGTGAAATCCTACACGAGCCGCACCCGAATCCTGACAGCTGCCGCCATCGTCCCCATCATCACCATCATGGCGACGGTCAGGTGTAACCCTTTCATTACGAGATGCATATCCGTACACTATACCCTACGCTCCTCCACCAGGTGCGGGCGGTGGTCGGGCACACCTATATGCTGACACAGGACGAGGAGCTGTGGGAGAAGGAGCTTCCTCCCAATGTGGAGACCCTCCTGGCCTCCGGTAAAGACCCCGTGGCCGACAGATCCACCCGCGGGGCCAGAACTCAAGAGGTGCCACCCGAGACAAGACCAAGGCGGTGACCTACCGAGTGCCGACATAACGCTGCCGTCCAGGTGTATGACTACCGGGAGAAGAAGGCCAGGTGAGCCGTCCACAGCTGCTCTGCTCCCGGGTATGACGGCCATTATAGGACCTAAGGGGAAACCTGCTATCCCGCAGTTATCCCCCTATAAGCCTCATGTGATGAGATTGGGCCACAAATTGATGTTTGCAGCCACACACCGTGCATTCCGCTTCCGCCTGTCCCCGGCCCCCCTCCGCCTGTCCCCGGCCCCCTCTGCCTGTCCCCGGCCCCTCCCGGGCCTTACATACTGCCACACGGTCATGGTATCTTCTCATATTTTATGAGGATGATGGGAGTGATCTTGTATCTGTTGGTGTTTGTATTTAATCATGTTGTTCTGTCTCGCAGGGTGGTGTTTGGCCCTGAGCTGGTGATTCTGGGGCCCGATGAGCAGTTCACTATCCTCAGTCTCTCAGGAGAAAAACCGAAACGCTCCAATGTCATCAAGGCCATCTGCCTCCTCCTGGGGCCGGATTTCTGCACCGACCTCATTAATATCGAGACAGCGGACCACGCACGGCTCCAGATCCAGCTGTCCTACAACTGGTGAGTGTGAGGTCGGCGCAGGGGTGTGGGCGAGTGTGAGGTCTGTGCAGGGGCGCAGGCAAATGAGAGGTCGGTGCGGGTGAGTGTGAGGTTGCCACAGGGGTGCGGGTGAGTGTGAGGTTGCCACAGGGGTGCGGGTGAGTGTGAGGTTGCCACAGGGGTGCGGGTGAGTGTGAGGTTGCCACAGGGGTGCGGGTGAGTGTGAGGTTGCCACAGGGGTGCGGGTGAGTGTGAGGTTGCCACAGGGTGCAGGTGAGTGTGAGGTTGCCACATCGGTGCTGGTGAGTGTGAGGTTGCCACATCGGTGCGGGTGAGTGTGAGGTTGCCACATCGGTGCAGGTGAGTGTGAGGTTGCCACAGGGGTGCCGGTGAGTGTGAGGTCACCCCGCAAGTGTGCGGGTGAGTGTGAGATTGGCGCGATGAGTGAGGTGTAGGGCTTCCGTGGGGGGTGCAGGCAAGGTGTGGGGTCACATGGGGTGCAGGGCTTTCATTTATACCCTCCCTCTTCTTCTCTGTATTTTCTTTCACGTCTCTGGATATTGGGAGATTTTTAGTCATCATTTCCCAATTTCCCGTCTTTGTTCGGTTTTACTCATCGGTGAAATGTTTGGAGAATTTCCCAATCTTCATTTTTTGATTGTCGGTAAAACACTTGTGAATGATTCATAAGATGAGATGAAGCAAGTTCTTAATGGAGATCGTCAGCAGGAGGACGCTAAGCCAGGGCTGGCATCTGCACCCAGCGCACCTGGGAAAGTGCCAGGGCGCTGGACAGATAAAGGGGCCCACTCACACACAGCTGCCTTCTCTCCTGCTCTGCACTGATGTATGTGATTGATACACAGCAGGAGAGAAAGTTTACCTAGAGCTGAACGGAGGCTGCAGGATCCATTCAGCTGAAGAGCCTTCAAGTCATGTGACTGATCACGTGACTGAAATGAAGGTCCTGGAAGATCCCGCAGCTGGTCAAGTTCTGCAACCTGCGTTGAGCTCACAGCGGCTCCTCTCCTGCTCTGCACCGATCATGAACAGCAGGGTGTAGTAATGTATAGTGTGTGTAAGTAAATGTCTGTAGCAGAGCTGTGTGTGTAGTGTGCATGTAGCAGAGCTGTGTGTGTCTATATGTTCATGCAGCAGACTGTGTGTCTGTGCATGTAGCAGAGCTGTAGTATCTATATATGCTTGTAACATGGCTGTATGTGTCTACATGTGCATGTATCAGATCCATGTATGTCTATGGGCTTATAGCAAAGCTGTATGTGTCTATATATGTTTGTGTATCAAAGCTGTGTATCTGTATGTGCATGTCGTGTCCATGTAGCAGAGCTGTGTGACATTAAGTGCATGTAGCAGAGCTGTGTCTATGTGCTTTACAGCATGTCTGTATGTATCTATATGTGCATGTAGCAGAGCCATTATGTCTGTGCTGTTAGCAGAGCTGTGTGTCTATATGTTCATGCAGCAGAGCTGTAAGCACCTATATATGCTTGTAGCATGTCTGTATCTATCTACATGTGCATGTAGCAGAGCTGTGTGTTTATATTTCATGCAGCAGAGCTGTGTCTGTGCATTAGCAGAGCCATTGATGTTGTGCATATAGCAGAGCTGTGTGTGTCTATATAATTTGCAGAAAGACACTAATGATGGATTTATTGTCTCCATATTCTACCCCAGTACATTAAAATGACCGCTCTCTTTTATCGCACCACCACCCATCTTCTACTGTCTAATCCTGGGGTGCAGGCGTGCAGCGGAGGGGGGGGGGGGCGGAGTGTTAAAGGGGCCCTCTGAGACTCAGACTAGTCTCTGTAGTCAGCTGGGTGGAGCTTGTGATGACCGCCGGGAGCTGACGTCTGGTTCTCCGTTTCTCGCAGGCATTTCGACCTGAAGGATAAGACGGATCCTCAGGAGGCGTCCTCCATCTTCAGTGTCCCGGACTTCGTGGGTGACGCCTGTAAGGCCATCGCCTCCCGGATCAGAGGGGCCGTGGCCTCGGTGCAGTTTGACGACTTCCATAAGGTGAGATATCGGGGGACCCCGGGGGGGGGGGTGTTGTGCCGCCATGTTGGCCATGTTGACCCCGGTTGACCCCCGTTCTTCTTCTCCCCTCCCAGAACTCGAACCGGATCATCTGCTCGGCCGTCTTTGGCTTCGACGACTCGGTGAAGATCCGCAGCGCCTTCAAGTTCCCGCAGAACAACCTGGTGATCACCAGCGTGGACATCCAATCGGTGGAGCCGGTGGACCAGCGCACGCGGGACGCCCTGCAGAAGAGCGTGCAGCTCGCCATCGAGATCACCACCAACTCCCAGGAGGCCACGGCCAGGTGATCCCTCTAGTGATCTACAAGATCTCCCACCTGCTGGAACGTTTCCAAGCAGACCTGTTACATCTCACAGCTGAGGATCTGTTACAGTGTCCAGTTGAACAATCCTTCCATAGGTGTCTGCATCCCATTGTAACAAAGCCTCAGCTGTGGATAAAAGGGATGAACTACTAGATAGGGTTAACCCAGAGTCTTGTATGTTAATGGGACATTCCTGTGCTGCAGTGCCACCGGTGGTGATTGCGAGTACTGCACCTGGTGATAGCTGGGATTAACCCCTTTTTTGCTGGAGGTGATGCAATTTTTAGTTTTGCATTTGTAAATATTGATTATATAATTAAATTTATTAATATCAATTATAGACACGAGGCCGAAAGACTGGAGCAAGAGGCGAAGGGCCGGCTGGAGAGGCAGCGAATCACCGACCAGGCGGAGGCGGAGAGGGCGCGCAAGGAGCTGCTGGAGCTGGAGGCGCTGAGGTACGAGCCCCTGTATAGGGGAATGAGCCCCCCCAAATACTCACCCATATATGAAGGGGTAGGAAATGTCACATGTGACTAGGCTGATGGTCGGGGCGCCCCTTTAACCCCGTTCCTCCATTATCAGCACTGTCGTAGAGAGCACCGGAGCCGCAAAAGCCGAAGCGCAGTCCAAAGCCGAGGCCGCGAAGATCGAGGGTGAGGGAGCGGTGCTGCAAGCCAAACTGCGAGCGGAGGCCCTGGCCATAGAGACGGTGAGAGGGCTGGGCTGGGTGGTGCGGGAGGGTACCTCGGGGTGAGGGCTGGGTGCGGTGTCAAGATGGCAGAGCCAGGCTGGGTGGAGCACTGGGCGATGCTGGCCTGGGCTTGATAGTGTGCCAGGGTGAGCTGGGCAATACAGCGGCCTAAGTGGTGCACCGGGTTGAGCGATGTCAGGCTGGTACCTCATGGGTGGGGCCAAGTACTGCAGGGCTGGTCCCTTATGGGTGGAGTTGCGCAGGTCCAGGCCGTACTTCATGGGTGGTGCCAAGCTGGGCAGGGGCGGGCAAGTACCTCTTGGGTGGTGCTGTCTCCTGAGCGCCCTCTTTCTGCCATGTTCAGGATGCAGGAGCTGCAGCGGCTGCGCCAGGCTCGTAGTGAGGAGCTGAAGTATCTGCAGGAGAAGAACAAGCTGGAGGTGGAGAAGGAGCAGGAGCTGTCCGAATCGCCATCAAGAAGTTCCGGGGAATGACCGAGGCGATCGGAGCGGGCACCCTGCGTGACATCGCGCTGGCCGGGCGGGTGCAGGTGGGGCCTGTATGCCGTGGTCTGCCCCTGTCCTCTGCCCCCTGTCCTCTGCCCCCTGTCCTCGGTCCTCCGCGGTCCTCAACTTTGTAATCGGCAGCTTTTAACATTAACCCTTTGTTCTCCAGGTGAAGCTGCTGCAGGGTCTGGGCATCCAGTCACGCTAATCACAGACGGGTCAACTCCCATCAACCTCTTCAGCACCGCGACCGGACTCCTGGGGCTCCCCGGCATCGAACCCCAAAAGAAGGACGGAGAGAAGTGAAGGACCCCCCCCCCCGTCATGTGACTACCCCTGGTCAATGCCCCCAACACCCATCCCACCCCTGTACATGCTCTGTGTGCTGCTGACATGGACTCTCCTGCACTATTATATTGGTCCTGCTCCTCTGTGGTCATTACTCTCCAGCACTATATGTACAATCCTCCTCTGGGGTCCTGCTCCCCCGGGGCTGTTACTCTCCTGTACTATTATATACTGTCCTGCTCCTCGGGGGTCACTGCTCTCAGCACTATATGTACGGCCATGCTCCTCTGAGGTCGCTGCTCTTCAGCACTATATGTACGGCCCTGCTCCTCTGAGGTCACTGCTCTCAGCACTATATGTACGGCCATGCTCCTCTGAGGTCGCTGCTCTCCAGCACTATATGTACGGCCTGCTCCTCTGGGGTGTGTCTTCAGCACTATATGTACGGCCATGCTCCTCTGAGGTCGCTGCTCTCCAGCACTATATGTACGGTCCTGCTCCTCGGGGGTCGCTGCTCTTCAGCACTATATGTAGGCCTGCTCCTCTGAGGTCGCTGCTCTTCAGCACTATATGTACGCCATGCTCCTCTGAGGTGCTGCTCCAGCACTATATGTACGGTCCTGCTCCTCGGGGGGTGCTCTCCAGCACTATATGTACGGCCCTGCTCCTCTGAGGTCGCTGCTCTCAGCACTATATGTACGGTCCTGCTCCTCGGGGGTCGCTGCTCTTCAGCACTATATGTAGGCCCTGCTCCCTGGGGGCTGTCTCTCCAGCACTATATGTACGGTCCTGCTCCTCGGGGGGTGTTCTCTCCAGCACTATATGTTTCGGCCATGCTCCTCTGAGGTCGCTGCTCTCCAGCACTATATGTATGGCCTGCTCCTCTGAGGTCGTGCTCTCCAGCACTATATGTACGGCCCTGCTCCTCGGGGTCCTGTCTTCAGCACTATGGGATGTCCTCTGAGTCCTGTCTCCGACTTATGTACGGTCCTGCTCCTCGGGGGTCGCTGCTCTTCAGCACTATATGTATGGCCCTGCTCCTCTGAGGTCGCTGCTCTTCAGCACTATATGTATGGCCTGCTCCTCGGGGGGTGTTCTCTCCAGCACTATATGTACGGTCCTTCTCCTCGGGGGGGGGGTGTTCTCTCCAGCACTGTCTTCCTCTGATCTTACTCCACTCCATCCCTGTTTGCACTGTTGTGATCACCGTTGGGATCCTCCGCGATGTTCTCAGGTTTTGACTTGTGCCTTGAGCCTCCCATGGGGCGGAAATTGCTAATAAACCTAGAAACACAAACTTATCAGTGTGGTTTCCTGTGTGCATGAGGCGAGGTGTCCTGTGTGTGCGGGGGGCGAGGTGTCCTGTGTGTGCAGGGGCAGGGGGTCCTGTGTGTGGCGGGGGCGGGGTGTCCTGTGTGTGCGGGAGTGGGTGGAGTCCTGTGTGTGCGGTGGCAGGGGGTCCTGTGTGTGCGGGGGGAGGGGGGTCCTGTGTGTGCGGGGGGCGGGGTGTCCTGTGTGTGCGGGGGGCGAGGTGTCCAGTGTGTGCGGGAGTGGGTGAGTCCTGTGTGTGCGGTGGCAGGGGGTCCTGTGTGTGCGGGGGCAGGGGGTCCTGTGTGTGCGGGGGCAGGGGGTCCTGTGTGTGCGGGGGGCGGGGTGTCCTGTGTGTGCGGGGGGCGAGGTGTCCAGTGTGTGCGGGAGTGGGTGAGTCCTGTGTGTGCGGAGGGCGGGGTGTCCTGTGTGTGCAGGGGCGGGGTGTCCTGTGTGTGCGGGAGTGGGTGAGTCCTGTGTGTGCGGAGGGCGGGGTGTCCTGTGTGTGCAGGGGCGGGGTTGTCCTGTGTGTGCGGGAGTGGGTGAGTCCTGTGTGTGCGGTGGCAGGGGGTCCTGTGTATGCGGGGGCGGGGGTGTCCTGTCGGGGGCGGGGTGTCCTGTGTGTGCGGAGGGCGGGGTGTCCTGTGTGTGCGGAGGGCGGGGTGTCCTGTGTGTGCGGGAGGGCGGGGTGTCCTGTGTGTGGAGGGGCGGGGTGTCCTGTGTATGCGGGGGCGGGGTGTCCTGTGGGGGCGGGGTGTGTCCTGTGTGTGTGGGGGCAAGGTGTCCTGTGTGTGCGGAGGGCGGGGTGTCCTGTGTGTGGAGGGGCGGGGTGTCCTGTGTATGCGGGGGCGGGGTGTCCTGTGGGGGCGGGGTGTCCTGTGTGTGCGGGGGTGGGGTGTCCTGTGTGTGCGGAGGGCGGGGTGTGTCCTGTGTGTGCGGAGGGCGGGGGTGTCCTGTGTGTGCGAGGTGTCCTGTGTGTGCGGAGGGCGGGGTGTCCTGTGTGTGCGGAGGGCGGGGTGTCCTGTGTGTGCAGGGGCGGGGTGTCCTGTGTGTGCGGAGGGCGGGGTGTCCTGTGTGTGCAGGGGCGGGGTGTCCTGTGTGTGCGGAGGGCGGGGTGTCCTGTGTGTGCAGGGGCGGGGTGTCCTGTGTGTGCGAGGGCGGGGTGTCCTGTGTGTGCGGAGGGGCGGGGTGTCCTGTGTGTGGCGGGGGGGGTGTCCTGTGTGTGCGGGGGCGGGGGGTCCTGTTGTGTGCGAGGTGTCCTGTGTGTGCAGGGGCGGGGTGTCCTGTGTGTGCGGAGGGCGGGGTGTCCTGTGTGTGGAGGGGCGGGGTGTCCTGTGTATGCGGGGGCGGGGTTGTCCTGTGGGGGGGGGGTGTCCTGTGTGTGCGGGGGTGGGGTGTCCTGTGTGTGCGGAGGGCGGGGTGTCCTGTGTGTGCGGAGGGCGGGGTGTCCTGTGTGTGGAGGGGGGGGGTGTCCTGTGTATGTGGGGGCGGGGTGTCCTGTGTGTGCGGGGGGGGGTGTCCTATGTGCGGGGGTGAGGTCCTGCAGGGGTGGGGTGTCCTGTGTGTGTGTGGGGGGCGGGGTGTCCTGTGTTGCGGGGGCGGGGTGTCCTGTGTGTGTGGGGGCGAGGTGTCCTGTGTGTGTGGGGGCGAGGTGTCCTGTGTGTGTGTGGGGGGGGGTGTCCTGTGTGTGCGGAGGGCGGGGTGTCCTGTGTGTGCGGGGGCGGGGGGGTCCTGTGTGTGCGGGGGCGGGGGGTCCTGTGTATGCGGGGGCGGGGTGGTCCTGTGTGTGCAGGGGGCGGGGGGTCCTGTGTGTGCGGGGTGTCCTGTGTGTGCGAGGTGTCCTGTGTGTGCGGAGGGCGGGGTGTCCTGTGTGTGCGGGGGCGGGGTGTCCTGTGTGTGCAGGGGCGGGGGGTCCTGTGTGTGCAGGGGGCGGGGGGTCCTGTGTGTGCGGGGTGTCCTGTGTGTGCGAGGTGTCCTGTGTGTGCGGGAGGCGGGGTGTCCTGTGTGCGCGGGGGCGAGGTGTCCTGTGTGTGCGGGGGCGGGGTGTCCTATGTGCGGGGGTGAGGTCCTGCAGGGGTGGGGTGTCCTGTGTGTGCGGGGGCGGGGTGTCCTGTGTGTGCGGGGTGTCCTGTGTGTGCAGGGGGGGGGGTCCTGTGTGTGCAGGGGGCGGGGTGTCCTGTGTGCGGGGGCGGGGTGTCCTGTGTGCGGGGGGCGAGGTGTACTGTGTGTGCGGGGGCGGGTGTCCTGTGTGCGGGGGTGGGGTGTCCTGTGTGCGGGGGGGGGTGTCCTGTGTGAACGGGGGGCGGGGTGTCCTGTGTGTGCGGGGGTGGGGTCCTGCAGGGGTGGGGTGTCCTGTGTGTGTGGGGGCGGGGTGTCCTGTGTGTGTGGGGGCAAGGTGTCCTGTGTGTGCGGGGGTGGGTGTCCTGTGTGTGTGGGGGCGGGGTGTCCTGTGTGTGCGGAGGGCGGGGTGTCCTGTGTGTGCGGAGGGCGGGGTGTCCTGTGTGTGCGGAGGGCGGGGTGTCCTGTGTGTGCAGGGGGGGGTGTCCTGTGTGTGCGGGGGCGGGGGTCCTGTGTGTGCGGGGGCGGGGTGTCCTGTGTGTGCGGAGGGCGGGGTGTCCTGTGTGTGCAGGGGCGGGGGGTCCTGTGTGTGCGGGGGCGGGGGGTCCTGTGTGTGCAGGGGCGGGGGGTCCTGTGTGTGCGGGGTGTCCTGTGTGTGCGAGGTGTCCTGTGTGTGCGAGGTGTCCTGTGTGTGCGGAGGGCGGGGTGTCCTGTGTGTGCGGAGGGCGGGGTGTCCTGTGTGTGCGGAGGCGGGGTGTCCTGTGTGTGCAGGGCGGGGTGTCCTGTGTGTGGGGGTGTCCTGTGTGTGCGAGGTGTCCTGTGTGTGCGGAGGGCGGGGTGTCCTGTGTGTCAGGGGCGGGGTGTCCTGTGTGTGCGGGGGCGGGGGGTCCTGTGTGTGCGGAGGGCGGGGTGTCCTGTGTGTGCAGGGGCGGGGGGTCCTGTGTGTGCAGGGGCGGGGGGTCCTGTGTGTGCAGGGGGCGGGGGGTCCTGTGTGTGCGGGGTGGTCCTGTGTGGTGCGAGGTGTCCTGTGTGTGCGGAGGGCGGGGTGTCCTTGTGTGTGCGGAGGGGCGGGGTGTCCTGTGTGTGCGGAGGGCGGGGTGTCCTGTTGTGTGCGGAGGGCGGGGTGTCCTGTGTGTGGAGGGGCGGGGTGTCCGTGTGTGCGGGGGCGGGGTGTCTTATGTGCGGGGGTGAGGTCCTGCAGGGTGGGGTGTCCTGTGTGTGTGGGGGGGGTCTGTCCTGTGTCTGCGGGGCGGGGTGTCCTGTGTGTGTGGGGCGAGGTGTCCTGTGTGCGCGGGGCGAGGTGTCCTGTGTGCGCGGGGGCGGAGTGTCCTGTGTGTGCGGAGGGCGGGGTGTCCTGTGTGTGCGGAGGGCGGGGTGTCCGTGTGTGTGCGGAGGGCGGGTGTCCTGTGTGTGCAGGGGCGGGGTGTCCTGTGTATGCGGGGGCGGGGGTCCTGTGTGTGCAGGGGGCGGGGGGTCCTGTGTGTGCGGGGTGCTGGTGTGCGGGTGTCCTGTGTGTGCGGGGGCGGGGTGTCCTGTGTGTGGAGGGGCGGGGTGTCCTGGTGTGCAGCGGGCGGGGGGGTCCTGTGTGTGTCAGGGGGTCCTGTGTGTGGGGGTCCTGTGTGTGCGGGGTGTCCTGTGTGTGCGGGGGCGGGGTGTCCTGTGTGGCGGGGGCGGGTGTCCTGTGTGTGCGGGGGCGGGGTGTCCTTGTGCAGGGGTGAGGTGCAGGGGGGGGTGTCCTGTGTGTGCAGGGGGGTCGGGGGGGTGATGTGTTGCGGGGTGGTGTCCTGTGTGTGCGAGGTGTCCTGTGTGTGCAGGGGGCGGGGGTGTCCTGTGGTGCGGGGGCGGGGTGTCCTGTGTGTGCGGGGGCGGGGTGTCCTTGTGCGGGGGTGGTGTCCTGTGTGTGGGGGGGTGTCCTGTGTGTGCGGGGGGGGGTGTCCTGTGTGTGCGGGGCGGGGTGTCCTGTGTGTGCGGGGGGCGAGGTGTCCTGTGTGTGCGGGGGCGGGGTGTCCTGTGTGCGGGGGTGGGGTGTCCTATGTGCGGGGGTGAGGTCTGCAGGGTGGGTGTCCGTGTGTGGTGGGGGCAGGGGTTCCTGTGTGTGTGGGGGCAAGGTGTCCTGTGTGTGCGGGGGTGGGGTGTCCTGTTGTGCGGGGGCGGGGTGTCCTGTGTGTGCGGGGGCGGGGTCCTGTGTGCGGGGGGGGGTGTCCTATGTGGGGGTGAGTCTGCAGGGGTGGGGTGTCCTGGTGTGGTGCGGGGTGTCCTGTGTGTGCGGGGCGGGGGTGTCCTGTGTGTGCAGGGGGCGGGGTGTCCTGTGTGTGGGGGCGGGGTGTCCTGTGTGGCGGGGTGGGGTGTCCTGTGTGTGGGGGGCGGGTGTCCTGTGTGCGGGGGTGGGGTGTCCTGTGTGTGCGGGGGGGCGGGGTGTCCTGTGTGTGCGCGAGGGCGGAGGTGTCCTGTGTGTGCGGGGGCGGGGTGTCCTGTGTGCGGGGGGGGGTGTCCTTGTGCGGGGGTGGGTCCTGTGGGCAGGGGTGGGGTGTCCTGTGTGTGGGGCAGGGTGTCCTGTGTGTGTGGCAGGTGTCCTGTGTGTGCGGGTGGGGTGTCCTGTGTGTGCGGAGGGCGGGGTGTCCTGTGTGTGCGGAGGGCGGGGTGTCCTGTGTGTGCGGGGGGGGGTGTCCATGGTGCTGCAGGGTGCGGGGTCCTGTCTGTGTGGGGCGGGGTGTCCTGTGTGTGCGGGGGGGTGTCCTGTGTGTGCGGAGGGCGGGGTGTCCTGTGTGTGCGGGGCGGGGTGTGTCCTGTGTGTGCGGGGGGGGGGGTCCTGTGTGTGCGGGTGGGGGGGTGTCCTGTGTGTGCAGGGGCGGGGTGTCCTGTGTGTGCGGGGGCAGGGTGTCCTATGTGGCGGGGGTGAGGTCCTGCAGGGGTGGGGTGTCCTGTGTGTGCGGGGCATTCTAAGTGTGGGTGTCCTATGTGGGGTGGGGGTCCTGTAATGGCTCCAGCGGTCGGGGTGTCCTATGTGCGGGGGTGAGTGTTCTGTCTGTGCGGGGGTGTCCTATGTGGGTGGGGCGTCCTGATGTGGGGGTGTCCTATGTGGGTGGGGCGTCCTGAGTGTGGGGGTGTCCTATGTGGGTGGGGCGTCCTGAGTGCGGGGTGTCCTATGTGGGTGGGGCGTCCTGAGTGGGGGTGTCCTATGTGGGTGGGCGTCCTGAGTGCGGGGTGTCCTATGGTGGGTTGTGCGGGGTCCTGAGTGCGGGGTTGTCCTATGTGGGTGGGGCGTCCTGTAATGGCCCCCGCGGTCGGGGTGTCAGTGTCCTTTCTATCTGACCTGAGACCTCACAGCTGCTCTTCATTCTCCTGTATCCAGACTGCATTGATACATTGTAACAAACCCTCAGCTGTGGCCCAGGACGGGGTCAGGATTTCTTCTGTTATTAATATTTTCTGACATCAGAGGTTTTACAAAGGGGATAAATAGTGATAGATTTTACCCCAACTGCCCCTGAGGCTCCGCCCACTCTGGATGTGCGCGTCATGTGACGTCTTGGTCTCCGGGCAGTGATGATGTCACAGGCTGTATGGTGATGTCACTGGTGGGCGGAGCAGACTCCACAGGGAGGATGATGGCAGCGCGTGTCGCCCTCTGCTGGTGGCTCCTCGCAGTGGTATCAGGTGAGCCCTTGTGTTGGGGCCCCCATATGTGGTGGGGGTCAGTGTAATAATGGCCGGCGGGCCCCTGAATGTCGCTACTCCTTATCCTCGCAGGTATGAAGATCCCTCACTCAGCCTCACGCCCCGTGGCGGCCCCTGGCGACACCCCCCAGCCCTCCAGTGTGGCCCCCAGCCCTCCGGTGTGGCCCCCCTGTTTTTTGACTACGCTGATGACGACCAAATCAAAACCGCAAAAATTTCCAACCTCATCGGAGAAGCCTCCACATTTGAAAGGAGAGGTAACATGAAGGGTTAACTGCAAACAACAACCAAGATGGCCGCCATTAACCGCCCACCTCTGAGCAGTTGGCTGAATGGTGCAGCTCCGCCCTCTTCTTCAGTGACCGCCCCTGAGGAGCTGTTAGGGTGCCATATTGGTTTCCAGGGAAAATCTATAACTAAGAGGGGGGGTGATGTTGGGGTGATGTTGGGGGTGATGTTGGTGGTGATGTTGGGGGTTGGAGTAGGTCTCGGGGTGATGATTGGGGCAGTTGTTCCTGTGGATGATGTGTCCTCTGTGTCCTCTAGTGAAGGAGGTTGAGATCGTGCGGGTGGTGCTGCTCGGAGCCGTCCTCGCCTTCATCTTCTGCGCCTTGTATCACATCTTATTCCGTGTGTGAGTATCTCATCTAAAAGAAAGCAAAATGCTGCAAAGCCAATACTCCAGTCACATCCAAAGCTGCAGATGGAATTCAGATACTTTACCGTTCACGCACAAGATGTGGGGCTCTCACTGGGGCCCCCTGCTGGATGCTTGCCTTGTGCAGCAGCTCGGCAATTAGGGATGGGTGACTGCAGCTCTGGAGGTTACTGGAGGAAAATACATGTTAGAACCGCAGAGCAGAATAGTCACTACAGCTCTGGAGGTGACTGGAGGATAAGACATGATGTAACAGCAGAATAGTGACTGCAGCTCTGGAGGTGGACTGGAGCATATGACACAATAAAAACAGCAGAATAGTGACTGCAGCTCTGGAGATGACTGGAGGATAAGACATGATGTACAGCAGACTAGTGACTGCAGCTCTGGAGGTGACTGGAGGATAAGACATGATGTAACAGCAGAATAGTGACTGCAGCTCCTGAGGTGACTGGAGGATAAGACATGATGTAACAGCAGAATAGTGACTGCAGCTCTGGAGGTGACTGGAGGATAAGACACAATGTAACAGCATAATAGTGACTGCAGCTCTGGAGGTGACTGGAAGATAAGACATGATGGAACAGCAGAATACTGATGCAGCTCTGGAGGTGATGGAGATAGGCACAATGTAACAGCAGAATAGTGACTGCAGCTCTGGAGGTGACTGGAGGATAAGACATGATGTAACAGCAGAATAGTGACTGCAGCTCTGGAGGTGACTGGAGGATAAGACATGATGTAACAGCAGAAACTGCAGCTCCTGAGGTGACTGGAGGATAAGACACAATGTAACAGCAGAATAGTGACTGCAGCTCTGGAGGTGACTGGAGCATATGACACAATGTAACAGCAGAATAGTGACTGCAGCTCTGGAGGTGACTGGAAGATAAGACATGATGTAACAGCAGAATAGTGACTGCAGCTCTGAGGTGACTGGAGGATAAGACATGATATAACAGCAGAATAGTGACTGCAGCTCTGGAAGTGACTGGAGGATAAGACAGATATAACAGCAGAATAGTGACTGCAGCTCTGGAGGTGACTGGAAGATAAGACATGATGGAACAGCAGAATACTGAGTGCAGCTCTGGAGGTGACTGGAGCATATGAACATATGTAACAGCAGAATAGTGACTGCAGCTCTGGAAGTGACTGGAGGATAAGACATATGTAACAGCAGAATAGTGACTGCAGCTCTGGAGGTGACTGGAGCATATGACACAATGTAACAGCAGAATAGTGACTGCAGCTCTGGAGGTGACTGGAGATAAGACATGATGTAACAGCAGAATAGTGACTGCAGCTCTGGAGGTGACTGGAGGATAAGACATGATTAACAGCAGAATAGTGACTGCAGCTCTGGAGGTGACTGGAGGATAAGACATGATGTAACAGCAGAATAGTGACTGCAGCTCTGGAGGTGACTGGAAGATAAGACATGATGAACAGCAGAATACGTGACTGCAGCTCTGGAGGTGACTGGAGCATAATGAACCATGATGTAACAGCAGAATAGTGACTGCAGCTCTGGAAGTGACTGGAGGATAAGACACGATGTAACAGCAGAATAGTGACTGCAGCTCTGGAAGGTGACTGGAAGGATAAGACATGATGTAACAGCAGAATAGTGACTGGTGCCTGGAGGTGACTGGAGGATCAGATGAAGGTTGTAGAGCTGTAATTAACCCTTTCTCTGTCCCCCCACAGATGCTGTGCCCATGTAGTGTGAAGTGAGATCCATCCACCTGCGCCGCTTATCCTGAGTGTGTCCTCTGTGATCCGGAGCCGCTTATCCAAGTGTCGTCCTCTGTGATCCCCCGCTTCCTGAGTGTGTCCTGATCTGCCCTACCTGATGTCGTCCTCTGTGATCCGGCACCGCTTATCCTGAGTGTCGTCCTCTGTGATCCGGCACCGCTTATCCTGAGTGTCGTCCTCTGTGATCCGGCACCGCTTATCCTGAGTGTCGTCCTCTGTGATCCGGGCCGCTTATCCTGAGTGTCGTCCTCTGTGATCCGGCGCCGCTTATCCTGAGTGTCGTCCTCTGTGATCTGGTGCCGCTTATCCTGAGTGTCGTCCTCTGTGATCCGGTGCCGCTTATCCTGATTGTCGTCCTCTGTGATCCGGTGCCGCTTATCCTGAGTGTCGTCCTCTGTGATCCGGGCCGCTTATCCTGAGTGTCGTCCTCTGTGATCCGGGCGCTTATCCTGAGTGTCTCCTCTGTGATCGAGCCGCTTATCCGAGTGTCGTCCTCTGTGATCCGGCGCTTATCCAGTGTCGTCCTTATCCCTATCGAGTGTCGTCCTCTGTGATCCGGCGCCGCTTATCCAAGTGTCGTCCTCTGTGATCCGGAGCCGCTTATCCTGAGTGTCGTCCTCTGTGATCCGGAGCCGCTTATCCCAAGTGTCGTCCTCTGTGATTCGGAGCCGCTTATCCTGAGTGTCGTCCTCTGTGATCCGGCGCCGCTTATCTCTGATGATATTTGAGCAGTAAAGTTCAGATGATTACTCTGCGTCCTGTTATTCCAGGGCCTGTACAGACGCCTGCATGCAGAGGTCGGGGGTCACAGAGGTCAGGGGTCACAGAGGTCAGGGCTCCACCTCCTCCCAGCATGCACCACTCCCCATACACAATGACGCACTCCCCACAGACGCTCTTTGGATTTGCGTTTAATCCCGTTAATACCTTTTTTTTTTTGTTTTTACACATTTTATAAATTGCGTTACATTTACTAACATTTCGCTCGGCTGAAATATTTACATTCATCAAAAATAATCAGAAAGATGAGGAATAAATTAATAATAAATAAATAAATAAGGACGGAAAGAAAAATCAGGATCCGCGGGGGCGGGGAGAACGGAGACGTCTGTGTGTGTCCTTCAGAACCGCTCACAAACCCTGGAATAGCAGCAACCTATAAAAATAGAGATCATTTCTGTAGGAGAAGTCGCCCCCTAGTGGAGAACAGACACATTACACCGTACCTGAAACCCTAGTCCCTCCCACTTTATCAGGATGTCCCTCACCTGCTTAAACCATGTAGTTACCATTATTACACACAAGGGAATCCCTAACCTCTCCCAGAAGTCCCTCCCCTGCTTAAACCCTTTCCTTACCATTATTAGAATCAGGAGAATCCCTAACCCCTCCGACTTTACCAGGAAGTCCCTCCCATGCTTAAACCTTGTCCTTACCATTATTACACTCAGGGAATCCCTAGACCCTCCCACTTTATCAGAAAGTCCCTCCCCTGATTAAACCCTTTCCTTACCATTATTAGAATCAGGAGAATCCCTAACCCCTACCACTTTACTAGGAAGTCCCTCCCTGATTAAACCCTTTCCTTACCAGTATTAGAATCAGGAGAATCCCTAACCCCTCCCACTTTACTAGGAAGTCCCTCCCATGCTGAAACCTTGTCCTTACCATTATTACACACAGGGAAATCCTAGTCCCTCCCATTTTATCCAGAAGTCCCTCCCCTGCTTAAACCCTTTCCTTACCATTATTAGAATCAGGAGAATCCCTAACCCCTCCGACTTTACCAGGAAGTCCCTCCCATGCTTAAACCTTGTCCTTACCATTATTACACTCAGGGAATCCCTAGACCCTCCCACTTTATCAGAAAGTCCCTCCCCTGATTAAACCCTTTCCTTACCATTATTAGAATCAGGAGAATCCCTAACCCCTCCCACTTTACTAGGAAGTCCCTCCCCTGATTAAACCCTTTCCTTACCAGTATTAGAATCAGGAGAATCCCTAACCCCTCCCACTTTACTAGGAAGTCCCTCCCATGCTGAAACCTTGTCCTTACCATTATTACACACAGGGAAATCCCTAGTCCCTCCCATTTTATCCAGAAGTCCCTCCCTGCTTAAACCCTTTCCTTACCATTATTAGAATCAGGAGAATCCCTAACCCCTCGACTTTACCAGGAAGTCCCTCCCATGCTTAAACCCTTTCCTTACCAGTATTAGAATCAGGAGAATCCCTAACCCCTCACACTTTACTAGGAAGTCCTCCCCTGATTAAACCCTTTCCTTACCATTATTAGAATCAGGAGAATCCCTAACCCCTCCCACTTTACTAGGCAGTCCCTCCCATGCTGAAACCTTGTCCTTACCATTATTACACTCGGGGGAATCCCTAGTCCCTCCCACTTTATCAGGTAGTTCCTCCCCTGCTTAAGCCTTGTCCTTACCATTACTACACTCGGGGGAATCCTTAACCCCTCCCATGTTATCATGCAGTCCCTCCCATGCTTTAACCCAGGTCCATACCATTATTACACTCAGGGGGGTATTTTTGACCGTTCCTTCCTGACACTTTATGTGGCCAATCAGATTGCTGGGAATGAGGTGTGTATGGTCTGAACCATTATTAGGGAGGCGGGGGGGGGTATTTTTTTTAATCCTTGCTAAGATAAAACATGAAATATGGAAAAATATAAGCGGTGAAAAAAACTAAAAAAAAAACAAGGGCGGAGCTCAGCGATCGACGGGTTCTGATCAAGGCAAACACAGCTGGCTGATTGGCTAATATCTCGCCATGCTTAACCCTTACATGTGCAGCTTTGAGCTAATTTTTTATTATTATTTTTTATTATTTTTTTTTTTTTGCTTATTTCATTGCAGCCATTCCCTAATTGTCCGGGCAGTTAGACTTAACCCCTAACATGCTGCTGCCCAATACTCTCCCATATCTACCGGGAGGGATGCGGAAAGCGCGGACCCCTCACCCACACAGTTACAGGAGGGGAGGGGGGGAATAGAATATGGTTTGGCCGGTATCGCCCCCCAGTGGTGGGGTCTTGTAGTGCAGAGCTGTACCCTAACCCTTCCCCCTAGTGGCGGCGGGAGTACTGCAGGATGAGTTTGCTACGATCTGCTGCGCCATTGTTTCTTGCAGGCGAGGCGGTATTCTATCCGGAGGGGATCAGAGGCGGACATATCATTGGTGTAACCTGTGCAGTCACACAGGGGCCCCAGAGGGCCCATTTCAATATCCAAAGCAGGTGGAATTTGCATTTTTATGAGCAAAGGGGCCCCATCTACTGTTCTTGCACAGGGGCCCTTTTTTGGCTTTGCACGGGATAATACCGATTATACAGAGATGTCGAATGAATAAACACTGACCCCTGGTGGACACAGAGGATATTGCATGGAGGGGTGGAGGATGATCGCCACACAGATGGTGGGGTCTTGTAGTGCAGAGATGTACCCATCCCTTCCCCCTAGTGGTGGTGGTGAGTACTGCAAGCGGTATTCCATCCGTAGGGGCCCCGCGGGCTATACCAATTACACAGAGATGTCGGATGAATAAACACTGACCCCTGGTGGACACAGAGGATATTGCACGGAGATGTGGAGGATGATTGCCCCCCCAGTGGTGGGGTCTTGTAGTGCAGAGCTGTACCCATCCCTTCCCTCCTAGTGGTGGAGGTGAGTACTGCAGGTTGCGCTATCTTTTGTAGGCGAGGCGGTATATTCTATCCAGAGGGGCCCCCGTGGGCTAATACCAATTACACAGAGATGTCGGACATGCTGTGCTCTGCACAAATAAACACTGACCCCTGGTGGCCACTGAGGATATTGCACAGAGGTGTAGAGGATGATCGCCACCCGGAGGTCACTGAGAGGACTGCGGAGGAGGAATCGGCGGTCGGATCCATTAATACTGTCATACTGTGGGTGAGAGCGTCTCCCTGGCGCCCCCTCTCCTCTGCGGAGACCCCGGTGACCTCTATAGCGGTTCATGACACCGTGCCGTATGTGCGTCCGGCAAGCCACGGTCCATTGTGCCACAGCGGTCACGCCGAGTCTCAGATTTGGGGATGAGCTTTCTGGAGCCGGTTGGGTGAGAGCGTCTATGGGGCGGGGGGTCACTGTGAGCAGTCCTGGTCTTTGGCTGAGGGGCCGTCGGCGGCCGGGTGTCCGTTCCGGGGCCGCTGGCTCATCCTACACTGCTGGAACAAGCTGTAAGCTCTTCGGCAGATTAGGTAAAACCAGTAAACCTGCGGAGCCATGAGGACGGCCGTCCCGACGTTGTACTCCAGGGACAGGTTGAAGGGGACTCTGTAGAGGGGGAGGCCGACCTGCCGCCCGTACACCCAGTACATGTAGGGGAACAGCAACAGGCGGCAGCAAAAGAAAGTCACCAGCATGATCACACCGTTCACACGGTGCAGAAGGGTGTCCTGCTTCTTATACTGCCAGACAGAGAGAGGAAAAAACACCGTTACTATACGCTGCACAGAACCACCAACCCACACAAAGAACACCGCACTCACCTGGATGAGGACTTTACCCAGACACACGAACGGCGTGCTCACCTCCGCCATCAGCATACACCCCAGGAAGAAGTCTCCCTTACCCCCTCGCCACAGCTGGGAAACAGGAAAGGGATCATATACATTCTTATACATACAGAGCAGTATTATAGTAGTTATATTCTTGTATATAGAGGCAGTATTATAGTAGTTATATTCTTGTATATAGGAGCAGTATTATAGTAGTTATATTGTTGTATATAGGGGCAGTATTATAGTAGTTATATTCTTGTATATAGGAGCAGTATTATAGTAGTTATATTCTTGTATATAGGAGCAGTATTATAGTAGTTATATTGTTGTATATAGGGGCAGTATTATAGTAGTTATATTCTTGTATATAGGAGCAGTATTATAGTAGTTATATTTTGTATATAGGGCAGTATTATAGTAGTTATATTCTTGTATATAGGGCAGTATTATAGTAGTTATATTCTTGTATATAGGGGACAGTATTATATAGTTATATTCTTGTATATAGGGCAGTATTATAGTAGTTATATTCTTGTATATAGGAGCAGTATTATAGTAGTTATATTCTTGTATATAGGGGCAGTATTATAGTAGTTATATTCTTGTATATAGGGGCAGTATTATAGTAGTTATATTCTTGTAATAGGGGCAGTATATAAGTAGTTATATTTTGTACTATAGGAGCAGTATATAGTATTATATTCTTGTATATAGGGCAGTATTATAGTAGTTATATTCTTGTATATAGGGCAGTATTATAGTAGTTATATTCTTGTATATAGGGGCATATTATAGTAGTTATATTCTTGTATATGGAGCAGTATTATAGTAGTTATATATCTGTACATAGGGCAGTATTATAGTAGTTATATTCTTGTACATAGGGCAGTATTATAGTAGTTATATTCTTGTAAAGAGCAGTATTATAGTAGTTATATTCTTGTAATAGGGCAGTATTATAGTAGTTATATTCTTGTATAAGCAGTATTAAGTAGTATATTCTTGTAATAGGGCATATATAGTAGTTATATTCTTGTATATAGGGCAGTATTATAGTAGTTATATTCTTGTATATAGGAGCAGTATTATAGTAGTTATATTTCTTGTATATAGGGCAGTATTATAGTAGTTATTATTCTTTGTATATAGGGCAGTATTATAGTAGTTATATTCTTGTATATAGAGCAGTATTATATAGTAGTTATATTCTTGTATATAGGGGCAGTATTATAGTAGTTATATTCTTGTATATAGGGCAGTATTATAGTAGTTATATTCTTGTATATAGGAGCAGTATTATAGTAGTTATATTCTTGTATATAGGGCAGTATTATAGTAGTTATATTCTTGTAATAGGGCAGTATTATAGTAGTTATATTCTTGTATATAGGGGCAGTATTATAGTAGTTATATTTTTGTATATAGGGCAGTATTATAGTAGTTATATTCTTGTATATAGGGCAGTATTATAGTAGTTATATTCTTGTAATAGGGCAGTATTTAATAGATATTATATTCTTTGTACATAGGGCAGTATTATAGTTAGTTATATTCTTGTATATAGGGCAGTGTATAGTAGTTATATTCTTGTATATAGGGCAGTATTATAGTAGTTATATTCTTGTACATAGAGCAGTATTATGTAGTTATATTCTTGTATATAGGCAGTATATAGTTTTTATTCTTGTATAGGAGCAGTATTATAGTAGTTATATTCTTGTATATAGGGCAGTTTTTATAGTAGTTTATATTCTTGTACATAGGGCAGTATTATAGTAGTTATATTCTTGTATATAGGGGCAGTATTATAGTAGTTATATTCTTTGGCTATATATAGTCAGTATTAAGTAGTATATCTTGTATATAGAGCATATTATAGTAGTTATATTCTTGTATATAGGGCAGTATTATAGTAGTTATATTCTTGTATATAGGAGCAGTATTATAGTAGTTATTATTCTTGTATATAGGGCAGTATTATAGTAGTTATATTCTTGTACATAGGGAGCAGTAATTATAGTATTTATATTCTTGTATATAGGGCAGTATTATAGTAGTTATATTCTTGTATAAGGAGCAGTATTATAGTAGTTATATTCTTGTATATAGGGTAAAGTATTATAAGTAGTTATTATATTCTTGTAATAGGAGCAGTATTATAGTAGTTATATTCTTGTATATAGGGCAGTATTATAGTAGTTATATTCTTGTATATAGGGCAGTATTATAGTAGTTATATTCTTGTATATAGGAGCAGTATTATAGTAGTTATATTCTTGTATATAGGGCAGTATATAGTAGTTATATTCTTGTAATAGGAGCAGTATTATAGTAGTTATATTCTTGTAAATAGGGGCAGTATTATAGTAGTTATATTCTTGTATATAGGAGCAGTATTTATAGTAGTTATATTCTTGTATATAGGGCAGTATTATAGTAGTTATATTCTTGTATCTTGTAATAGGAGCAGTATTATAGTAGTTATATTCTTGTAATAGGGCAGTATTATAGTAGTTATATTCTTGTAATAGGGCAGTATTATAGTAGTTATATTCTTGTACATAGGGCAGTATTATAGTAGTTTATATCTTGTATATAGGCAGTATTATAGTAGTTATATTCTTGTAATAGGGCAGTATTATAGTAGTTATATTCTTGTAATAGGGCAGTATTATAGTAGTTATATTCTTGTATATAGGAGCAGTATTATAGTAGTTATATTCTTGTATATATAGGAGGCAGTATTATAGTAGTTATATTCTTGTATATAGAGCAGATTATAGTAGTTATATTCTTGTATATAGGGGCAGTATTATAGTAGTTATATTCTTGTATATAGGGAGCAGTATTATAGTAGTTATATTCTTGTATATAGGAGCAGTATTATAGTAGTTATATTCTTGTATATAGGGCAGTAATTTATAGTTCAGTTATATTCTTGTATATAGGAGCAGTATTATAGTAGTTATATTCTGTACATAGGAGCAGTATTATAGTAGTTATATTCTTGTATATAGGGCAGTATTATAGTAGTTATATTCTTGTTAATAGGGGCAGTATTATAGTAGTTATATTCTTGTATATAGGAGCAGTATTATAGTAGTTATATTCTTGTATATAGGGCAGTATTATAGTAGTTATATTCTTGTACATAGGAGCAGTATTATAGTAGTTATATTCTTGTATATAGGGCATAGGTAATTTATAGTAGTTATATTCTTGTATATGGGGCAGTATTATAGTAGTTATATTCTTGTACATAGGAGCAGTATTATAGTAGTTATATTCTTGTATATAGGGCAGTATTATAGTAGTTATATTCTTGTATATAGGAGCAGTATTATAGTAGTTATATTCTTGTATATAGGGGCAGTATTATAGTAGTTATATTCTTGTACATAGGGCAGTATTATAGTAGTTATATTCTTGTACATAGGAGCAGTATTATAGTTATATTCTGTATATAGGAGCAGTATTATATATTTATTCTTGTATATAGGGGCAGTATTATAGTAGTTATATTCTTGTATATAGGGACAGTATTATAGTAGTTATATTCTTGTACATAGGGCAGTATTATAGTAGTTATATTCTGTATATAGGAGCAGTATTATAGTAGTTGTATTCTTGTATATAGGGGCAGTATTATAGTAGTTATATTCTTGTACATAGGACCAGTATTATAGTAGTTATATTCTTGTACATAGGAGCAGTATTATAGTAGTTATATTCTTGTATATAGGGCAGTATTATAGTAGTTATATTCTTGTAATAGGGCAGTATTATAGTAGTTATATTCTTGTATATAGGAGCAGTATTATAGTAGTTATATTCTTGTATATAGGAGCAGTATTATAGTAGTTATATTCTTGTATATAGGGGCAGTATTATAGTAGTTATATTCTTGTATATAGGGGCAGTATTATAGTAGTTATATTCTTGTATATAGGAGCAGTATTATAGTAGTTATATTCTTGTACATAGGGGCAGTATTATAGTAGTTATATTCTTGTATATAGGGGCAGTATTATAGTAGTTATATTCTTGTATATAGGAGCAGTATTATAGTAGTTATATTCTTGTACATAGGGGCAGTATTATAGTAGTTATATTCTTGTATATAGGGGCAGTATTATAGTAGTTATATTCTTGTATATAGGAGCAGTATTATAGTAGTTATATTCTTGTACATAGGGGCAGTATTATAGTAGTTATATTCTTGTATATAGGGGCAGTATTATAGTAGTTATATTCTTGTATATAGGAGCAGTATTATAGTAGTTATATTCCTGTATATAGGGGCAGTATTATAGTAGTTATATTCTTGTATATAGGAGCAGTATTATAGTAGTTATATTCTTGTACATAGGAGCAGTATTATAGTAGTTATATTCTTGTATATAGGAGCAGTATTATAGTAGTTATATTCTTGTATATAGAGGCAGTATTATAGTAGCTATATTCTTGTATATAGGGGCAGTATTATAGTAGTTATATTCTTGTATATAGGGGCAGTATTATAGTAGTTATATTCTTGTATATAGGGACAGTATTATAGTAGTTATATTCTTGTATATAGGAGCAGTATTATAGTAGTTATATTCTTGTATATAGGGGCAGTATTATATTCTATTTTCCACCATTACTCACCACTGACACGGGGAAGCAGACGGCCACCATGAAGACGTGGTGCAGGACCATGAGGAACTCCTTGTACAGGTAGGCCCTGGTGAGCTGCCAGCCTCCTGGGTGACCTTTCAACTTGTGCTTGTGCCAGTAGCAGAGGTACATTGCGTAGATGTCATAAATAAAGTATGGGACGGCGAAGCGCGTGTATGTGGCCGCCAACCAGTGTCTGAGGACAGAAGAGGTTCACATTAGTGTCTGTGCAGCGTTTCCTCCATATTGTGGGGACCGGAGGTGACACCCTAATAACGGCACCAATTAGACATCTGTCAGGACGGGGTAATCCCTCCTATATTCTGATTTAATCTCCATCTGCTGGGCTGGCCGCAGCCGGGGTGGAGGATGGGAGTGGTAATCTCTGCTAAACTTATTAATTCTTACAAATAACACAGATTACAGGACGGGAGGGGTTAACCTTGAGCTGCGCGACCTCTCCTCAACCGTTATGTGGCTGCCTGGTGTATACAGGACGGTGCGCAGTGCTGCCGGTGTATACAGGACGGTGCATGGTGCTGCCGGTGTATACAGGGATGGTGCATGGTGCTGCTGGTGTATACAGGATGGTGCATGGTGCTGCTGGTGTATACAGGTTGGTGCGTGGTGCTGCTGGTGTATACAGGACAGTGCATGGTGCTGCCGGAGTATACAGGATGGTGCATGGTGCTGCTGTGTATACAGTGTGTGTGCTGCGTGTATACAGGACAGTGCATGGTGCTGCCGGTGTATACAGGACGGTGCATGGTGCTGCCGGTGTATACAGGACGGTGCATGGTGCTACCGGTATATATAGGGTGGTGCATGGTGCTGCTGGTGTATACAGGACGGTGCATTGTGCTGCCGGTGTATACAGGACGGTGCATTGTGCTGCCGGTGTATACAGGGAGGTGCATGGTGCTGTTGGTGTATACAGGACGGTGCATGGTGGTGCTGGTGTATACAGGACGGTGCATGGTGCTGCTGGTGTATACAGGACGATGCATGGTGCTGCTGGTGTATACAGGACGATGCATGGTGCTGCTGGTGTATACAGGATGGTGCATGGTGCTGCCGGAGTATACAGGACAGTGCATGGTGCTGCTGGTGTATACAGGACGGTGCATTGTGCTGCTCGTGTATACAGAACGATGCGTGGTGCTGACGGTGTAGACAGGGTGGTGCATGGTGCTGCTGGTGTATACAGGATGGTGCATGGTGGTGCTGGTGTATACAGGACGGTGCATGGTGCTGCTGGTGTATACAGGACGGTGCATGGTGCTGTTGGTGTATACAGGACGGTGCGCAGTGCTGCCGGTGTATACAGGACGGTGCGCAGTGCTGCCGGTGTATACAGGACGGTGCATGGTGCTGCCGGTGTATACAGGACGGTGCATATTGCTGCCGGTGTATACAGGGTGGTGCATGGTGCTGCTGGTGTATACAGGATGGTGCATGGTGCTGCTGGTGTATACAGGTTGGTGCGTGGTGCTGCCGGTGTATACAGGACGGTGCATGGTGCTGCCGGTGTATACAGGACGGTGCATGGTGCTGCCGGTGTATACAGGACGGTGCATGGTGCTACCGGTATATATAGGGTGGTGCATGGTGCTGCTGGTGTATACAGGATGGTGCATGGTGTTGCTGGTGTATACAGGTTGGTGCGTGGTGCTGCTGGTGTATACAGGACGGTGCGTGGTGCTGCTGGTGTATACAGGACGGTGCATGGTGCTGCTGGTGTATACAGGACGATGCGTGGTGCTGCTGGTGTATACAGGACGGTGCGTGGTGCTGCTGGTGTATACAGGACGGTGCGTGGTGCTGCTGGTGTATACAGGACGGTGCATTGTGCTGCTGGTGTATACAGGGTGGTGCATGGTGCTGCTGGTGTATACAGGACGGTGCATGGTGCTACTGGTGTACACAGGACGGTGCATGGTGCTGCTGGTGTATACAGGATGGTGCATGGTGCTGCTGGTGTATACAGGACGGTGCATTGTGCTGCCGGTGTATACAGGACGGTGCATTGTGCTGCTCGTGTATACAGAACGATGCGTGGTGCTGCCGGTGTATACAGGGAGGTGCATGGTGCTGTTGGTGTATACAGGACGGTGCATGGTGGTGCTGGTGTATACAGGACGGTGCATGGTGCTGCTGGTGTATACAGGACGATGCATGGTGCTGCTGGTGTATACAGGACGATGCATGGTGCTGCTGGTGTATACAGGATGGTGCATGGTGCTGCCGGAGTATACAGGACAGTGCATGGTGCTGCTGGTGTATACAGGACGGTGCATTGTGCTGCTCGTGTATACAGAACGATGCGTGGTGCTGACGGTGTAGACAGGGTGGTGCATGGTGCTGCTGGTGTATACAGGATGGTGCATGGTGGTGCTGGTGTATACAGGACGGTGCATGGTGCTGCTGGTGTATACAGGACGGTGCATGGTGCTGTTGGTGTATACAGGACGGTGCGCAGTGCTGCCGGTGTATACAGGACGGTGCGCAGTGCTGCCGGTGTATACAGGACGGTGCATGGTGCTGCCGGTGTATACAGGACGGTGCATATTGCTGCCGGTGTATACAGGGTGGTGCATGGTGCTGCTGGTGTATACAGGATGGTGCATGGTGCTGCTGGTGTATACAGGTTGGTGCGTGGTGCTGCCGGTGTATACAGGACGGTGCATGGTGCTGCCGGTGTATACAGGACGGTGCATGGTGCTGCCGGTGTATACAGGACGGTGCATGGTGCTACCGGTATATATAGGGTGGTGCATGGTGCTGCTGGTGTATACAGGATGGTGCATGGTGCTGCTGGTGTATACAGGTTGGTGCGTGGTGCTGCTGGTGTATACAGGACGGTGCGTGGTGCTGCTGGTGTATACAGGACGGTGCATGGTGCTGCTGGTGTATACAGGACGATGCGTGGTGCTGCTGGTGTATACAGGACGGTGCGTGGTGCTGCTGGTGTATACAGGACGGTGCGTGGTGCTGCTGGTGTATACAGGACGGTGCATTGTGCTGCTGGTGTATACAGGGTGGTGCATGGTGCTGCTGGTGTATACAGGACGGTGCATGGTGCTACTGGTGTACACAGGACGGTGCATGGTGCTGCTGGTGTATACAGGATGGTGCATGGTGCTGCTGGTGTATACAGGACGGTGCATTGTGCTGCCGGTGTATACAGGACGGTGCATTGTGCTGCTCGTGTATACAGAACGATGCGTGGTGCTGCCGGTGTATACAGGGAGGTGCATGGTGCTGTTGGTGTATACAGGACGGTGCATGGTGGTGCTGGTGTATACAGGACGGTGCATGGTGCTGCTGGTGTATACAGGACGATGCATGGTGCTGCTGGTGTATACAGGACGATGCATGGTGCTGCTGGTGTATACAGGATGGTGCATGGTGCTGCCGGAGTATACAGGACAGTGCATGGTGCTGCTGGTGTATACAGGACGGTGCATTGTGCTGCTCGTGTATACAGAACGAGTGCGTGGTGCTGACGGTGTAGACAGGGTGGTGCATGGTGCTGCTGGTGTATACAGGATGGTGCATGGTGCTGTGTGTATACAGGTGCATGGCTGGTGTATACAGGACGGTGCATGGTGCTGCTGGTGTATACAGGACGGTGCATGGTGGTGCTGGTGTATACAGGACGGTGCATGGTGCTGCTGGTGTATACAGGACGGTGCGTGGTGCTGCTGGTGTATACAAGACGGTGCATGGTGCTCCTGGTGTATACAGGACGATGCGTGGTGCTGCCGATGTATACAGGACGGTGCATGGTGCTGCCGGTGTATACAGTGTGGTGCGTGGTGCTGCCGGTGTATACAGGGTGGTGTATGGTGCTGCCGGTGTATACAGGATGGTGCATGGTGCTGCTGGTGTATACAGGACGGTGCGTGGTGCTGCTGGTGTATACAGGATGGTGCATGGTGCTGCTGGTGTATACAGGACGGTGCATGGTGCTGCTGGTGTATACAGGACGGTGCATGGTGATGCCAGTGAATACAGAATGGTGCGTGGTGCTGCCGGTGTATACAGGGTGGTGCATGGTGCTGCTGGTGTATACAAGGTGGTGCGTGGTGCTGCCGGTGTATACAGGATGGTGCATGGAGCTGCTGGTGTATACAAGGTGGTGCGCGGTGCTGCCGGTGTATACAGGACGGTGCGCGGTGCTGCTGGTGTATACAGGACGATGTGTGGTGCTGCCGGTATATACAGGGTGGTGCGCAGTGCTGCTGGTTATACAGGGTGGTGCACGGTGCTGCTGGTGTATACAGGACGGTGCATGGTGCTGCTGGTGTATACAGGACGGTGCATGGTGCTGCTGGTGTATACAGGGTGGTGCGCGGTGCTGCTGGTGTATACAAGATGGTGCATGGTGTTGCTGGTGTATACAGGACGGTGCATGGTGCTGCCGGTGTATACAGGACGGTGCATGGTGCTGCTGGTGTATACAGGGTGGTGCGCGGTGCTGCTGGTGTATACAAGATGGTGCATGGTGTTGCTGGTGTATACAGGACGGTGCATGGTGGTGCTGGTGTATACAGGACGGTGCATGGTGGTGCTGGTGTATACAGTGTGGTGCATGGTGCTGCTGGTGTATACAGGGTGGTGCATTGTGCTGCTCGTGTATACAGGACGGTGCATGGTGCTGCCGGAGTATACAGGACGGTGCATGGTGCTGCGGGTGTATACAGGACGGTGCATGGTGCTGCTGGTGTACACAGGATGGTGCATGGTGCTGCTGGTATATACAGGACGGTGCATGGTGCTGCTGGTGTATACAAGATGGTGCATGGTGTTGCTGGTGTATACAGGACGGTGCATGGTGCTGCTGGTGTATACAGGACGATGCATGGTGCTGCCGGAGTATACAGGATGGTGCATGGTGCTGCTGGTGTATACAGGACGGTGCATGGTGCTGCCGGTGTATACAGGACGGTGCATGGTGCTGCTGGTGTATACAGGACGGTGCATGGTGGTGCTGGTGTATACAGGACGGTGCTTGGTGCTGCCGTGTATACAGACGTGCAGGGCTGCCGGTGTATACAGGACGGTGCATGGTGGCTGGTTACCAGATGGTGCATGGTGCTGTGTATATACAGGACGGTGCATGGTGCTGCTGGTGTATACAAGATGTGCATGGTGTTGCATGTATCGGGACGGCATGTGCTGCTGGTGTATACAGGACGATGCATGTGCTGCGGAGTATACAGGATGTGCTGGTGCTGCTGTGTATACAGGACGGTGCATGGTGCTGCTGGTGTATACAAGAGGTGCATGGTGTTGCTGTGTATACAGGACGGTGCATGGTGCTGCTGGTGTATACAGGACGATGCATGGTGCTGCCGGAGTATACAGGATGGTGCATGGTGCTGCTGGTGTATACAGGACGGTGCATGGTGCTGCCGGTGTATACAGGACGGTGCATGGTGCTGCTGGTGTATACAGGACGGTGCTTGGTGCTGCCAGTGACGCTCGGCCCTGGTACAGAGCCAAATGTTCTGCAAAAAAGAAGCTTCTGAGGCTTCTGTGAATGCAGCGAAGAGAAGATGTGCAGATCTCTGGGGTGCAGTGTCTGGACCTGACAGCAGGTGGCACCATATCCACTGATGGTGACAAGGTGGGTGATGGCATAGACCCGGAGTGACGGAACAGCAGCATCGGAAAATACCTGGTGGCATCATTGCCCGAAACAGAAGTGACTCATGGCCCCCAGTAATGGCTGATAACAGGGAGTAATAGATTGTAGTCACCTGTCCTACAGTCTCCTCCCCCAGTAATAGCTGATAACAGGGAGTAATAGATTGTAGTCACCCGTCCTACAGTCTCCTCCTCCTCCAGTAATAGCTGATAACAGGGAGTAATAGATTGTAGTCACCTGTCCTACAGTCTCCTCCCCCAGTAATAGCTGATAACAGGGAGTAATAGATTGTAGTCACCTGTCCTACAGTCTCCTCCCCCAGTAATGGCTGATAACAGGGAGTAATAGATTGTAGTCACCTGTCCTACAGTCTCCTCCCCCAGTAATGGCTGATAACAGGGAGTAATAGATTGTAGTCACCTGTCCTACAGTCTCCTCCCCAGTAATGGCTGATAACAGGGAGTAATAGATTGTAGTCACCTGTCCTACAGTCTCCTCTCCAGTAATGGCTGATAACAGGGAGTAATAGATTGTAGTCACCTGTCCTACAGTCTCCTCCTCCAGTAATGGCTGATAACAGGGAGTAATAGATTGTAGTCACCTGTCCTACAGTCTCCTCCTCCAGTAATGGCTGATAACAGGGAGTAATAGATTGTAGTCACCTGTCCTACAGTCTCATCCCCAGTAATGGCTGATAACAGGGAGTAATAGATTGTAGTCACCTGTCCTACAGTCTCCTCCCCAGTAATGGCTGATAACAGGGAGTAATAGATTGTAGTCACCTGTCCTACAGTCTCCTCCCCCCAGTAATGGCTGATAACAGGGAGTAATAGATTGTAGTCACCTGTCCTACAGTCTCCTCCTCCAGTAATGGCTGATAACAGGGAGTAATAGATTGTAGTCACCTGTCCTACAGTCTCCTCCCCCAGTAATGGCTGATAACAGGGAGTAATAGATTGTAGTCACCTGTCCTACAGTCTCCCCTCCAGTAATGGCTGATAACAGGGAGTAATAGATTGTAGTCACCTGTCCTACAGTCTCCTCCCCAGTAATGGCTGATAACAGGGAGTAATAGATTGTAGTCACCTGTCCTACAGTCTCCTCCCCCAGTAATGGCTGATAACAGGGAGTAATAGATTGTAGTCACCTGTCCTACAGTCTCCTCCTCCAGTAATGGCTGATAACAGGGAGTAATAGATTGTAACATACGCCCCCTCCAGTGAGGGGCGCTGTGGGGTCTGGCTCCCGTTCTCCCCCCGCCTGTTACATGTGATAGCGGCTCAGACGCGGTGACTGTGAGCTTCTATCCTCCACATCAGATTATATACATATTTAATGGCGCCTTCTGTTCTCTGGCTCCCGGGCGCCGCTGCTCTCGGCCCCCACATGTGACCCCTGGGGAGACACTCACCGATCCTCGATGACATCTTTACAGCTGGAGGCGACAATGTATCCGGCGGTGGAGGCCAGAACGGCTTGTATGGAGGAGACCAACCTGTAATGGAAGAAGAGAAGAGGTCAGCGTGGAGGGGACGGCACAGGAATACCGGGGTCTGGGTACAGCATCACTAATCCTACCCCGAGGACCACACACCCATCCATCAGTCTATACACAGAGCTCCCCCTAGTGGTGACTGCAGACAGGATCTTATCATGTATCTCTGTATACAGGGAGCTCCCCCTAGTGGTGACTGCAGACAGGATCTTATCATGTATCTCTCTATACAGGGAGCTCCCCCTAGTGGTGGCTGCAGACAGGATTTTATCATGTATCTCTGCATACAGGGAGCTCCCCCTAGTGGTGACTGCAGACAAGATCTTATCATGTATCTCTGTATACAGAGAGCTCCCCCTAGTGGTGACTGCAGACAGGATCTTATCATGTATCTCTGTATACAGGGAGCTCCCCTAGTGGTGACTGCAGACAGGATCTTATCATGTATCTCTGTATACAGGGAGCTCCCCCTAGTGGTGACTGCAGACAGGATCTAATCATGTATCTCTGTATACAGGGAGCTCCCCTAGTGGTGACTGCAGATAGGATCTTATCATGTATCTCTGTATACACAGAGCTCCCCCTAGTGGTGACTGCAGACAGGATCTAATCATGTATCTCTGCATACAGGGAGCTCCCCCTAGTGGTGACTGCAGACAAGATCTTATCATGTATCTCTGTATACAGAGAGCTCCCCCTAGTGGTGACTGCAGACAGGATCTTATCATGTATCTCAGTATACAGGGAGCTCCCCCTAGTGGTGACTGCAGACAGGATCTTATCATGTGTCTCTGTATACAGGGAGCTCCCCCTAGTGGTGACTGCTGACAGGATCTTATCATGTATCTCTGTACACAGGGAGCTCCCCCTAGTGGTGACTGCAGACAGGATCTTATCATGTATCTCTGTATACAGGGAGCTCCCCCTAGTGGTGACTGCAGACAGGATCTTATCATGTATCTCTGTATACAGGGAAGCTCCCCCTAGTGGTGACTGCTGACAGGATCTTATCATGTATCTCTGTATACAGGGAAGCTCCCCCTAGTGGTGACTGCAGACAGGATCTTATCATGTATCTCTGTATACAGGGAGCTCCCCCTAGTGGTGACTGCAGACAGGATCTTATCATGTATCTCTGTATACAGGGAGCTCCCCTAGTGGTGGCTGCAGACAGGATTTTATCATGTATCTCTGTATACAGGGAGCTCCCCTAGTGGTGACTGCAGACAGGATCTTATCATGTATCTCTGTATACAGGGAGCTCCCCCTAGTGGTGACTGCAGACAGGATCTTATCATGTATCTCCTGTATATGATTATATATTTGTAGCCGGTATAACCTGGGCATCTCCTGTATATAATTATATATTTGTAGCCGGTATAACCTGGGCATCTCCTGTATATAATTATACATGTACAGCCGGTATAACCTGGGCTTCTCCTGTATATAATTATATATGTACAGCCGGTATAACCTGGGCATCTCCTGTATATAATTATACATGTACAGCCGGTATAACCTGGGCTTCTCCTGTATATAATTATATATGTACAGCCGGTATAACCTGGACATCTCCTGTATATAATGATATATGTACAGCCGGTATAACCTGGGCATCTCCTGTATATAATTATATATGTACAGCTGGTATAAACCTGGGCATCTCCTGTATATAATTATATATGTACAGCTGGTATAACCTGGGCTTCTCCTGTATATAATTATATATGTACAGCCGGTATAACCTGGACATCTCCTGTATATAATGATATATGTACAGCCGGTATAACCTGGGCATCTCCTGTATATATCTATATATGTACAGCCGGTATAACCTGGGCACCTCCTGTATATAATTATACATGTACAGCCGGTATAACCTGGGCTTCTCCTTTATATAATTATATATGTACAGCCGGTATAACCTGGACATCTCTCTTTATTAATGATATATGTACAGCTGGTATAACCTGGCATCTCCTGTATATAATTATATATGTACAGCTGGTATAACCTGGACATCTCCTGTATATAATTATATATGTACAGCCGGTATAACCTGGACATCTCCTGTATATAATTATATATGTACAGCCGGTATAACCTGGACATCTCCTGTATATAATTATATATGTACAGCCGGTATAACCTGGACATCTCCGTATATAATTATATATGTACAGCCGGTATAACCTGGACATCTCCTGTATATAATTATATATGTACAGCCGGTATAACCTGGGCATCTCCTGTATATAATGATATATGTACAGCTGGTATAACCCGGACATCTCCTGTATGTACA
Organism: Allobates femoralis; assembly: GCA_033576535.1. Taxonomy (NCBI): domain Eukaryota; kingdom Metazoa; phylum Chordata; class Amphibia; order Anura; family Aromobatidae; genus Allobates; species Allobates femoralis. The sequence continues at coordinate 236,710,029 of JARQOC010000011.1, read as the reverse complement.
GCCGGTATAACCTGGACATCTCCTGTATATAATTATATATGTACAGCCGGTATAACCTGGACATCTCCTGTATATAATTATATATGTACAGCTGGTATAACCTGGACATCTCCTGTATATAATTATATATGTACAGCCGGTATAACCTGGACATCTCCTGTATATAATTATATATGTACAGCCGGTATAACCTGGACATCTCCTGTATATAATTATATATGTACAGCCGGTATAACCTGGACATCTCCTGTATATAATTATATATGTACAGCCGGTATAACCTGGACATCTCCTGTATATAATTATATATGTACAGCCGGTATAACCTGGGCATCTCCGGTATATAATTATATATGTACAGCCGGTATAACCTGGACATCTCCTGTATATAATTATATATGTACAGCCGGTATAACCTGGACATCTCCTGTAAATAATTATATATGTACAGCCGGTATAACCTGGGCATCTCCTGTATATAATGATATATGTACAGCCGGTATAACCTGGGCATCTCCTGTATATAATTATATATGTACAGCCGGTATAACCTGGACATCTCCTGTAAATAATTATATATGTACAGCCGGTATAACCTGGACATCTCCTGTATATAATTATTATATGTACAGCCGGTATAACCTGGACATCTCCTGTAAATAATTATATATGTACAGCCGGTATAACCTGGACATCTCCTATATATAATTATATATGTACAGCCGGTATAAACCTGGACATCTCCTGTATATAATTATATATGTACAGCCGTATAACCTGGACATCTCCTGTAAATAATTATATATGTACAGCCGGTATAACCTGGACATCTCCTGTATATAATGATATATGTACAGCTGGTATAACCCGGACATCTCCTGTATGTACAGCCGGGATAACCTGGACATCTCCTGTATATAATTATATATGTACAGCCGGTATAACCTGGACATCTCCTGTATATAATTATATATGTACAGCCGGTATAACTGGACATCTCCTGTATATAATTATATATGTACAGCCGTATAACCTGGACATCTCCTGTATATAATTATATATGTACAGCCGGTATAACCTGGACATCTCCTGTATATAATTATATATGTACAGCCGGTATAACCTGGGCATCTCCTGTATATAATTATATATGTACAGCCGGTATAACCTGGACATCTCCTGTATATAATTATATATGTACAGCCGGTATAACCTGGACATCTCCTGTATATAATTATATATGTACAGCCGGTATAACCTGGACATCTCCTGTATATAATTATATATGTACAGCCGGTATAACCTGGACATCTCCTGTACATAATTATATATGTACAGCCGGTATAACCTGGACATCTCCTGTATATAATGATATATGTACAGCCGGTATAACCTGGACATCTCCTGTATATAATTATATATGTACAGCCGGTATAACCTGGACATCTCCTGTATATAAATATATATGTACAGCCGGTATAACCTGGACATCTCCTGTATATAATGATATATGTACAGCTGGTATAACCTGGACATCTCCTGTATATAATTATATATGTACAGCCGGTATAACCTGGACATCTCCTGTATATAATTATATATGTACAGCCGGTATAACCTGGGCATCTCCGGTATATAATTATATATGTACAGCCGTATAACCTGGACATCTCCTGTATATAATTATATATGTACAGCCGGTATAACCTGGACATCTCCTGTAAATAATTATATATGTACAGCCGGTATAACCTGGGCATCTCCTGTATATAATGATATATGTACAGCCGGTATAACCTGGGCATCTCCTGTATATAATTATATATGTACAGCCGGTATAACCTGGACATCTCCTGTAAATAATTATATATGTACAGCCGGTATAACCTGGACATCTCCTGTATATAATTATATATGTACAGCCGGTATAACCTGGACATCTCCTGTAAATAATTATATATGTACAGCCGGTATAACCTGGACATCTCCTATATATAATTATATATGTACAGCCGGTATAACCTGGACATCTCCTGTATATAATTATATATGTACAGCCGGTATAACCTGGACATCTCCTGTAAATAATTATATATGTACAGCCGGTATAACCTGGACATCTCCTGTATATAATGATATATGTACAGCTGGTATAACCCGGACATCTCCTGTATGTAATTATATATGTACAGCCGGTATAACCTGGACATCTCCTGTATATAATTATATATGTACAGCCGGTATAACCTGGACATCTCCTGTATATAATTATATATGTACAGCCGGTATAACCTGGACATCTCCTGTATATAATTATATATGTACAGCCGGTATAACCTGGACATCTCCTGTATATAATTATATATGTACAGCCGGTATAACCTGGGCATCTCCTGTATATAATTATATATGTACAGCCGGTATAACCTGGACATCTCCTGTATATAATTATATATGTACAGCCGGTATAACCTGGACATCTCCTGTATAAATTATATATGTACAGCCGGTATAACCTGGACATCTCCTGTATATAATTATATATGTACAGCCGGTATAACCTGGGCATCTCCTGTATATAATTATATATGTATGTGGCGCCCCGCAACGAGTGCGTCACAAGGGAGTATTGCAGCCGCAATATTGTCTAGACAAAGCAGTGAAATAGTTAACTCTGAGATCCAACCCAACATACAACACCTAGAACAGGGGACCAATCATAGGTCCTGGTGGGTGGAGTGTTAGGGTAGTGTAGGAGAACACAGAATAATCTAGACAGTCTGGAATCTAGAGCAGAGCCTAGAACACAGAGCTTGGAGAGGAGTGGGGGCTCCGCACCCCGTGCAGCCCCTGGGCCGTCACCGGTCGGGTGTCAGCACCTGAGGCCTTAACCACCGGGAATGGGCATTTCTACACGGGTTCCCAAAAGACTCCCGTGCCCACAACTTACAGCCGGTTCACTGGTACCGAAGCTGGCAGCAGTTCACCTCTGCCACGCGAACCAGAAGAGTGGAGGATCAGCTTTACAGGAGCACCCCACCAACAGCCAATTTCCAGTCGTCTAACCAGCGGTGTACCCACTGAGGGACCCAAGGCTCCCCAAAGAATCCAGAACGTACATCATGGATAGGGCATTGAAGCAGCCTCCCCGTACCCGACCTGGTATTCCTGGGCGACGCTGGCAAGAGAAGCTAAGGAGGTAGAGAGGAGGTACACTGCGGATCTCTGAGGGACACTGTCACTGCTGAGTCCACCCGGTCTTCTACTCAACCACTGTAAGCCATGTACTGCCTGCTGGTTACAGTAAAGAACCGTTGCAGAGACTATCTGTGTCCGTGTCTCCTTATGAACTGTCCGTCATGAACTAAAGGTAACCGCAGCTGCCGCACAACATCTTGAGCAGCTCCAGCCCCCGGGGACCACCGCTCAGCCTGTGGGGAGCGTAACATCTTGCTGCTGTCCATCACCCCGGGAGGTTCCGCAGCGTCGGTAGCCCTTACCGAATCTACTCATAGGTGGCGTCACGAAGAAAACAAATTAAAACCCCTTTTTAATCTGTTCCCGTAAGACGACCTCAATTTTGATCTGCACTACACCGGGCCCCACTACCGGCAGGCGCGGTCCACCCGTGACAAGGAAGGAGAAGAATCGCCTGTCTAAACCGGGAGTAACCCTGGCCCCTGGTGTGCGTCAGAAAATGGCGTCACGAACAGGATACGAGCAGGCCCGTTACCAACGGGTATGTTGTGCTTAAACTGGACTTTATTGTCTACAATTGGACTTTGTTCGTCCTAAAAAGAACTTTCCCGCCTTTACACCATTGGGTCAAGATGGCGCCCAAGATGGCGTTCCCGCCACAAGAAGCCGCCACGTGAAGCCCAAGAGTGAGTCAACCCCCCCCTCATTGTGGGAGGGCTAAAGACAAAAGGCGCCAAACTCTTTGTCCGCCCTGATTGCTCGAATCAACCATGGGGCGGACCCCAAAGACTTTTCCCACGATTGGACTACAAAAGCCCAGAGGAGATGGGAGTGTCATACCTAGACACACCGACAGAGAGAGAAGACATCTTCACCAGCTCAACCAGAACGTCTTACCGGTTGATCGGGTGTGGTTTCCCTCCAAAGAAGAATGGCCAGCATGAGACTCCAAGACCTGATGCGGGAGGTCGAGGCGGAGGCCAGAGCAGCCATAAGCCAACCGGGTCCGGATCCTGCCCTTACCCTAGACGGCAGCCCCGACTTCTGGCTAGAGGCTCTACAAGACCTCCGGTGCGGTTACTAGAGACAGTGGAATGGACGATCCGTAGCTGGAGCGCGACCCTAGGCAGACGACTACACCATGCGATGCAGCAGAGCCGACCGGGTGCAGCTTCTCCAAGCCCAGACGACGTCACCAGCTTCTCGACCGCCTCACCCTCGCCTACCACCTGTCCTGCTCCGTCACCTGAGCCAATAGACTGTGTCATTCCGGTGGAGGCCGCAACTCGACCCGTTCCAGCGACCAACATCGCAACCGATTCCGTTCTTGAGCCGGAGCTCATAACACGCTCCATGGAAGAACTCGATCTCTACCAGGTTCCACCTGCGGAACCCGCGACTAGTTTCCACACTACCGAGACTGTCGCTTGTTTCTCCCTTGAACCGGAGGCCTCCTCTGCAACCACAGAGGCCTACCTGGTAACCGGGATTGAAACACCTTTACCTGCGGAAACAGATGAAGAGGCAGGCAGCCTGGAAGCCCTGCAGGACGTCCCTACGGAAGGATCCGCAGCACCACCGCCCTGTTGTACAACGGAACAAGCTTTAACGTCTTTCATCATTGAGCAGCCTGATGTGATCATCGAGGAAGAGGTCGGAGAGGATGACGACGAGACCCACAGCACCGCTGAGGATTTCGACACCGGGTTCGCTTGGGGAGACAACAAAGAACTTCCTTCCGGGCACACAGCTCGGGTACACTGGTCGGGTGCACTGCCGACACCTTCCCCTGTGCCGTTCCACCGGGTTCCGATACAGACAGCCCGCCAAGTTCAAGCTTCCCGCCAAACCACCAGCTCCATTACTCATCTTTACACCCCGAGCCGTAACGACGGAGATGTACGCCAGAGACGACGAGAGGAGTGGCAAGCCAGAGAACGCGCCAACATGGAGGCCCGTGCCGAGGCTCGCCGCCAGCCGCCGCTGCCTGATGAACTCCGCCGTGAAGGTAGAATTTCCACCTTTAACTTAAATACCGGGTGGGGGTTCGCTTGGGAGGTGGGTTTGAATGAGGAGGTGTTTGTGGGGCGCCGGGACGTTGAGTCAAACTTGCCAAGAGGACATCCCGATCGCGACCTATACCGGGGCGATATTATCACCTACGAGTGCTACGCTTGTGCAGATGGGTGGTTCGCTATCCGGGTGCGCCATCACCCTCAGAGCCAGTGACTTTAAAACTTGAACTTCATCAATGACTTTGTTCCCGTTAATCACTGACCGTGTGATCTCGCGGCTACAGCCTGGACTCTAGTTAAAGTACAGCCGACCGCCCGCCGGGTCCGCACAAAGTGATTACCTGTTTCTTTGCTTATATCACCAAAGCATATCTTTACCTGTTTTTCTATTTTAATAAAAGTGTGTCATATATGTATAAAAATGTAAAAACCTCTGTAATGTGAGTAGTTTGACGCTTGGGGACAAGCTGATTTAACCAAGGGGGAGTGTGGCGCCCCGCAACGAGTGCGTCACAAGGGAGTATTGCAGCCGCAATATTCTCTAGACAAAGCAGTGAAATAGTTAACTCAGAGATCCAACCCAACATACAACACCTAGAACAGGGGACCAATCATAGGTCCTGGTGGGTGGAGTGTTAGGGTAGTGAAGAGAACACAATAATCTAGACAGTCAGTATAGAGAACATAGTCTAGAACTTGAAGAGAGCAGACTAGAACTTGGAGAGGAGCGGGGGCTCCGCACTCCGTGCAGCCCCTGGGCCGTCACCGGTCGGGTGTCCGCACCTGAGGCCTTAACTACCGGGAATGGGCATATCTACACGGGTTCCCAAAAGACTCCCGTGCCCACAACTCACAGCCGGTTCACTGGTACCGAAGCTGGCAGCAGTTCACCTCTGTCACGCGAACCAGCCCCGTGGAGGAGCAGCTTTATAGGAGCACCCCACCACCAGCCAGTTTCCAGTCGTCTAACCAGCGGTGTACCCACTGAGGGACCCAAGGCTCCCCAAAACATCCACAACGTACATCATGGTTAGGGCATTGAAGCAGCCTCCCCGTACCCGACCTGGTATTCCTGGGCGACGCTGGCAAGAGAAGCTAAGGAGGTAGAGAGGAGGTACACTGCGGATCTCTGAGGAACACTATCACTGCTGAGTCCACCCGGTCTTCTACTCAACCACTGTAAGCCATGTACTGCCTGCTGGTTACAGTAAAGAACCGTTGCAGAGACTATCTGTGTCCGTGTCTCCTTATGAACTGTCCGTCATGAACTTAAGGTAACCGCAGCTGCCGCACAACATCTTGAGCAGCTCCAGCCCCCGGGGACCACCGCTCAGCCTGTGGGGAGCGTAACATCTTGCTGCTGTCCATCACCCCGGGAGGTTCCGCAGCGTCGGTAGCCCTTACCGAATCTACTCATAGGTGGCGTCACGAAGAAAACAAATTAAAACCCCTTTTTAATCTGTTCCCGTAAGACGACCTCAATTTTGATCTGCACTACACCGGGCCCCACTACCGGCAGGCGCGGTCCACCCGTGACAAGGAAGGAGAAGAATCGCCTGTCTAAACCGGGAGTAACCCTGGCCCCTGGTGTGCGTCATGTACAGCTGGTATAACCTGGACATCTCATGTATATAATTATATATGTACAGCCGGTATAACCTGGAAATCTCCTATATATAATTATATATGCACAGCTGGTATAATCTAGGCATCCCTGTAGTGCTGTACTTTGCATGTTGGGGGTTGTTCTGGGGCGGTGTACTTTGCATGTTGGGGGTTGTTCTGGGGCGGTGTACTTTGCATGTTGGGGGTTGTTCTGGGGCGGTGTACTTTGCATGTTGGGGGTTGTTCTGGGGCGGTGTACTTTGCATGTTGGGGGTTGTTCTGGGGCGGTGTACTTTGCATGTTGGGGGTTGTTCTGGGGCGGTGTACTTTGCATGTTGGGGGTTGTTCTGGGGTGGAGTGCTCTGCATGTTGGGGGTTGTTCTGGGTGGTGTACTTTGCATGTTGGGGGTTGTTCTGGGGCGGTGTACTTTGCATGTTGGGGGTTGTTCTGGGGTGGAGTGCTCTGCATGTTGGGGTTGTTCTGGGGCGGTGTACTTTGCATGTTAGGGGTTGTTCTGGGGTGGAGTGCTCTGCATGTTGGGGTTGTTCTGGGGCGGTGTACTTTGCATGTTGGTGGTTGTTCTGGGGCGGTGTACTTTGCATGTTGGGGTTGTTCTGGGGCGGTGTACTTTGCATGTTGGGGGTTGTTCTGGGGTGGAGTGCTCTGCATGTTGGGGTTGTTCTGGGGCGGTGTACTTTGCATGTTGGTGGTTGTTCTGGGGCGGTGTACTCTGCATGTTGGGGTTGTTTTGGGGCGGTGTACTCTGCATGTTGGGGGTTGTTCTGGGGTGGAGTGCTCTGCATGTTGGGGGTTGTTCTGGGGCGGTGTACTTTGCATGTTGGGGTTGTTCTGGGGCGGTGTACTTTGCATGTTAGGGGTTGTTCTGGGGTGGTGTACTTTGCATGTTAGGGGTTGTTCTGGGGTGGTGTACTTTGCATGTTGGGGGTTGTTTTGGGGCGGTGTACTTTGCATGTTAGGGGTTGTTCTGGGGTGGAGTGCTCTGCATGTTGGGGGTTGTTCTGGGGCGGTGTACTTTGCATGTTGGGGGTTGTTTTGGGGCGGTGTACTTTGCATGTTGGGGGTTGTTCTGGGGTGGTGTACTTTGCATGTTGGGGGTTGTTTTGGGGCGGTGTACTTTGCATGTTGGGGGTTGTTCTGGGGCGGTGTACTTTGCATGTTAGGGGTTGTTCGGGGGTGGAGTGCTCTGCATGTTGGGGTTGTTTTGGGGCGGTGTACTTTGCATGTTGGGGGTTGTTTTGGGGCGGTGTACTTTGCATGTTGGGGGTTGTTCTGGGGTGGTGTACTTTGTATGTTGGGGGTTGTTTTGGGGCGGTGTACTTTGCATGTTGGGGTTGTTCTGGGGCGGTGTACTTTGCATGTTGGGGGTTGTTCTGGGGTGGAGTGCTCTGCATGTTGGGGGTTGTTCTGGGGCGGTGTACTTTGCATGTTGGGGGTTGTTCTGGGGCGGTGTACTCTGCATGTTGGGGGTTGTTCTGGGGTGGAGTGCTCTGCATGTTGGGGGTTGTTCTGAGGTGGTGTACTCTGCATGTTGGGGGCTGTTCTGGGGTGGTGTACTCTGCATGTTGGCGGTTGTAGTGCTGTGATCCGTCCTCCCCTCGGCCCTGGTATCTGCAGTTCTGCCGTTCACCACAAAGGTCATTAGCGATGAATCTACAGATCCGGTTCCCATAATATGTCCTCTGAGCGAGCTAAATATACCGTCCAGGTGCGGGGGGCCACCATGTGGGGGAACGATACCAGGAGGACTGAGCATCACTGCAGCTAATCCGGGCTCAGATACAGCACCGCAACTACTGTAATGTCAGAAATCACCACAATCATGTGATACTGTCTGCTGTCTGAGCTGTGTATCTAATCCTCACCTGTGTGATACTGTCTGCTGAGCTGTGTATCTAATCCTAACCTGTGTGATACTGTCTGCTGAGCCGTATATCTAATCCTATACTGTGTGATACTGTCTGCTGAGCTGTGTATCTAATCCTATCCTGTGTGCTACTGTCTGCTGAGCTGTGTATCTAATCCTCTCCTGTGTGATACTGCCTGCTGAGCTGTGTATGTAATTCTATCCTGTGTGATACTGTCTGCTGAGCTGTGTATCTAATCCTCTCCTGTGTGATACTGTCTGCTGAGCTGTGCATCTAATCCTCTCCTGTGTGATGCTGTCTGCTGAGCTGTGTATCTAATCCTATCCTGTGTGATACTGTCTGCTGAGCTGTGTATCTAATCCTATCCTGTGTGATACTGTCTGCTGAGCTGTGTATCTAATCCTCTCCTGTGTGATACTGTCTGCTGAGCTGTGTATGTACTCCTACCCTGTGTGATACTGTCTGCTGAGCTGTGTATCTAATCCTCTCCTGTGTGATGCTGTCTGCTGAGCTGTGTATCTAATCCTCTCCTGTGTGATACTGTCTGCTGAGCTGTGTATCTAATCCTATCCTGTGTGATACTGTCTGCTGAGCCGTGTAACTAATCCTCTCCTGTGTGACACTGTCTGCTGAGCTGTGTATCTAATCCTATCCTGTGTGATACTGTCTGCTGAGCTGTGTATCTAATCCTCTCCTGTGTGATACTGTCTGCTGAGCTGTGTATCTAATCCTACCCTGTGTGATACTGTCTGCTGAGCTGTGTATCTAATCCTATCGTGTGTGATACTGTCTGCTGAGCTGTGTATCTAATCCTATCCTGTGTGATACTGTCTGCTGAGCTGTGTATCTAATCCTCTCCTGTGTGATACTGTCTGCTGAGCTGTGTATCTAATCCTCTCCTGTGTGATACTGTCTGCTGAGCTGTGTATCTAATCCTATCCTGTGTGATACTGTCTGCTGAGCTGTGTATCTAATCCTATCCTGTGTGATACTGTCTGCTGAGCTGTGTATCTAATCCTCTCCTGTGTGATACTGTCTGCTGAGCTGTGTATCTAATCCTCTCCTGTGTGATACTGTCTGCTGAGCTGTGTATCTAATTCTCTCCTGTGTGATACTGTCTGCTGAGCTGTGTATCTAATCCTCTCCTGTGTGATGCTGTCTGCTGAGCTGTGTATCTAATCCTCTCCTGTGTGATACTGTCTGCTGAGCTGTGTATCTAATCCTATCCTGTGTGATACTGTCTGCTGAGCCGTGTATCTAATCCTCTCCTGTGTGATGCTGTCTGCTGAGCTGTGTATCTAATCCTCTCCTATGTGATACTGTCTGCTGAGCTGTGTATCTGATCCTATCCTGTGTGATACTGTCTGCTGAGCCGTGTATCTAATCCTCTCCTGTGTGACACTGTCTGCTGAGCTGTGTATCTAATCCTATCCTGTGTGATACTGTCTGCTGAGCTGTGTATCTAATCCTATCCTGTGTGATACTGTCTGCTGAGCTGTGTATCTAATCCTATCCTGTGTGATACTGTCTGCTGAGCTGTGTATCTAATCCTATCTTGACCAGAGGGGACTCACCAGGTCATTTCAGGTCTTTATATTCCAAAAATAATCCAGGGATAGCGGGTGTCATGATATCAGCAGTGCAGGGAGGTCAGACCCGTGGACCTGTGGAAGCTCCAGATAGGAGTGAAACGGTGCTGTGGTCCGGTGCCTCCCTGCACTGCTGATATCATGGCACCGGCTGTCCCTGGATTAGTTTTGGACCTGGTGAGTGCCCTCTGTTCTTTCTTTACATGTCAGAGTGGTAGATGTCCAGATGCATAAAGGAGGGTGCACTGTGGGTCCCCAGTCCCGGCTTACTCACTGCTGCCCCCTTGCAGGCTTGGTCGCCCAGCATGGTGCCCTGGACCTGTGCGGTCCTATTCTTCCTCTCCTCAGTTGCTCGTATCACATTTGGTGCTGTGATCTCTACCACTGCTGGAAAAAAGTATGCAGTCAACCCCCAATTGTGCAACTTCTCCCACTTATAGAGATGAGGTCGGCCTGTAATTGACATCATAGGTGACCTCACAAAAGGAGAAAACAAATCCTGAATCACATTGTCTGACCTGGAAAGAAAATTGTTTCAACTTTTGGTGGAAAAGAAGTATTTGGTCCCCTACAAACAAGGAAGACTCCTATCGGCAACCTCGAACAGTCACACTCCGACCTCCACTATGGTGAAGAGCAAAGAGCTGCCGAGGACACCAGAAGCTACATTGTATCCCTGCCCCAGGCTGGGAAGACTGAATCTGCAATAGGCAAGAAATCAACTGTGGGAGCACCCCCATGCTTCACAGTAGGTATGGTGTTCTTTGGATGCAACTCAGCATTGTCTAATGGAAGACATACAAGACCTCTGATTTCCCTCCATCTGGGGCTCCACACAAGATCTCACCCCGTGGGGTCAAAATGATCTCAAGAATGGTGAGCAAGAATCCCAGAACCCCATGAATGACCTGCAGAGAGCTGGGACCTACATTACACAGGCTACCATCAGTAACACACCACACCGCCAGGGACTCAGATCCTGCAGTGCCGGACGTGTCCCCCTGCTTAGGCCATTACATGTCCGGGTCTGTCTGAGGTTTACTAGAGCATTTGGATGATCCATAAGAGTATTGGGAGAATGTCATATGGTCGGATGAAACCAAAGCAGAACTGATTGGTAGAAACACAACTCATCGTGTTTGGAGGAGAAAGAATGCTGAGTTGCATCCAAAGAACACCATACCTACTGTGAAGCATGGGGGTGGAAACATCATACTTTGGGGCTGTTTATCTGCCTAGGGACCCGGACGACTGATCCGTGTACATGAAAGAATGAATGGGGCTATGTTTCATGAGATTCTGAGTGCAAACCTCCTTCCATCAGATGAAACGTGGCTGGGACTTTCAGCATGACAATGATCCCAAGCACACCGGCAGGGTAATGAAGGAGCGGCTTCATAAGAAGCATTTCAAGGTCCTGGAGTGGCCTCGCCAGTATCCACATCTCAACCCTATGGAGAATCTTTGGAGGGAGTTGAAAGTCCGTGTTCTCTAGCGACAGCCCCCCAACATCACTGCTCTAGAGGAGATCTACATGGAGGAATGGGCAACATACCAGCAAGTGTGTGCCAACCCAGTGAAGACTTAAGGGCCCGTTACACGCTTCAATGTGTCGGCGATCACACCAACGATCGGGATCGCTGGGACATTGTAGGGTGATCGCTGGTGAGCTGTCACACAGGCAGACTCACCAGCGATCCAGACCACCGAGCATGCTGGTATCCAAGGTAAACAGCGGGTAAATAAGTGCAGCGCTTAGTTACCCGCAGTTTACCTTGAATAGCAGCTCCCAGCATTGCTGTGCAGTGCTGGGAGCTCGCTGATCGTTGGTCTCCCGCTGTCACACACAGCGATGCTGCGCGTTCAGCGGGCCACCAACGATAGGTTTATGAACCGGTTCATAAATCAGTCGTTGGTCACCCACTGAACGTGCAGCATCGCTGCGTGTGACAGCGGGAGACCAACGATCAGCGAGCTCCCAGCGCCGCACAGCAATGCTGGGAGCTGCTATTCAAGGTAAACTGCGGGTAACTAAGCGTCGCGTGGTGTCGCAAGAAGCGGGTTGGGCAAAAAAGGTGCAAAATAACTGCCCATGAATGGAGGAAAATCAAGTGTGAAGCTGCCAAGATGCCATTTGCCACCAGTTTTGCCATATTTCAGAGCTGCAACGTTACTGGAGAGTCAAAAAGCACAAGGTGTGCCATACTCAGGGACATGGCCAAGGTAAGGAAGGCTGAAAAACCACCACCTCTGAGCAAGAAACATAAGGTAAAACCACCACCTCTGAACAAGAAACATAAGATAAAACCACCACCTCTGAACAAGAAACATAAGATAAAACCACCACCTCTGAACAAGAAACATAAGATAAAACCACCACCTCTGGACAAGAAACATAAGGTAAAACGTCAAGACTGGGCCAAGAAATATCTGAAGACTGATACCTCAAAGGTTTTATGGACTGATGAAATGAGAGTGACTCTTTATGGTCCAGATGGATGGGCCAGAGGCTGGATCAGTAAAGGGCAGAGAGCTCCACTCCGACTCAGACACCAGCAAGGTGGAGGTGAGGTACTGGTATGGGCTGGGATCTTCAAAGATCAACTTGTGGGACCTTTTCGGGTTGAGGATGGAGTGAAGCCCAACTCCCGGACCTACTGCCAGTTTCTGGAAGACAACTTCTTCAAGCAGTGGTACAGGAAGAAGTCGGGATCGTTCAAGAAAAACATGATTTTCCTGCAGGACAATGCTCCATCACATGCATCCAACTACTCCACAGCGTGGCTGCCAGTAAAGGTCTAAAAGAAGAGAAAATAATGACATGGCCCCCTTGTTCACCTGATCTGAACCCCATAGAGAACCTGTGGTCCCTCCTAAAATGTGACATCTACAGGGAGGGAGAACAGTACACCTCTGGGGACAGTGTCTGGGAGGGAAAACAGCACACCTCTGGGGACAGTGTCTGGGAGGGAAAACAGCACACCTCTGGGGACAGTGTCTGGGAGGGAAAACAGTACACCTCTGGGGACAGTGTCTGGGAGGGAGAACAGTACACCTCTGGGAACAGTGTCTGGGAGGGAAAACAGTACACCTCTGGGGACAGTGTCTGGGAGGGAGAACAGTACACCTCTGGGGACAGTGTCTGGAGGGAAAATAGCACACCTCTGGGAGCAGTGTCTGGAGGCTGTGGTGGCTGCTGCACGCAATGGGGATCGTAAACAGATCAAGCAGCTGACACAATCTATGGATGGAGACGGCTGAGTGTCATCATAAAGAAAGTGGGCTATATTGGGCACTCATTTTTTGGGGGTTTTGTTTTTGCTGTCAGAAATGTTTATTTCTATATTTTGTGCAGTTATATTGGTTTACCTGGAGAAAATAAACAAGTGAGATGAGAATATATTTGGTTTTTATTAAGTTGCCTAATAATTCTGCACAGTAATAGTTCCCTGCACACACAGATATCCTCCTAAGAGCCAAAGCTAAAAAACCCTCCAACTTCCAAAAAATATTAAGCTTTGATATTTGAGTTTTTTGGGTGATTGAGAACAGAGTTGTTATTAATAATAAAAATATTCCTCTACAATACAACTTGCCTAATAATTCTGCACACAGTGTAGTGTGAAGAAGATATGTGGAATACGATTTACAGCTGCACTCTGCTATAGGTGACCAATCAGAGCTCAGCTTTCACTTTACCTCAGGAGCTTCACTCTGCTATAGGCAACCAATCACAGCTCAGCTTTCACTTTACCTCAGGAGCTTCACTCTGCTATAGGTGACCAATCAGAGCTCAGCTTTCACTTTACCTCAATAGTCTCAAAACTGACAGCTGTACTCTGCTATAGGTGACCACTCACAGCTCAGCTTTCACTTTCCCTCAGGAGCTGCACTCTGCTGTAGGCGACCAATCACAGCTCAGCTTTCACTTTCCCTCAGCAGCTGTGCTATAGGCGATCGGAGCTGGACGTCGGGGCGAGCGGACACCAGCGAATTTTACAAGGTTAAAAAATCGGTGGATATGGATAAAACAGGGTGATCATGACAGGGCTCCAATTGTGCCAAAAATCGCACTCAATTTTCAGCATGACGCCATTTTTTCTTCTATAATTTTGATGTTTTCTTAATTCTCTGTCAATTGTAGTAAGTAAAAATTCCTTTATTTTTTTTTGCTTCAGCAGGGATCATGGCCGCCGTTCACCACCATTTTGTTACAACAGGACTTACTTATACTCTTTTCATGATATAAAAAATGGTAATCATACTTCACACATGTAAATATAATGTAAAAAAAAAAACATCCCAAAAATCCTTATTTTTACGAGGTGGTATAGGGAGTCAGGTAGCAGGATAGTAAGTTGGGAAAAGGTTAACAGGGTTAACTAGTCTGACCCTTAGACTGGGGGTCCCTGGCTCTCCCTGTTCACAGAAATACCTCTAAAGGTGAGGAGGTCTGGGCTGCCACCTTTGCCCTTGATCAGTCCTTGACTAAACCGCTTTACCTCAAACTCACGGACCAAGATGCACAGCAACTCCCACAAAACAACGACAACTAAAAATACAGCAGGAAGCACACGCTGCACTACGTCCTCACAGCACACGGTCCTTGCAGAGACTAAACTCTATCAGTGACATCTGCTGGTTGTAGAGGGAACTATTTAAAGGCCAGGAGTGTAATCACTGAACACACCCACAACATCCCACCTGCAGAGCCACATACACATAGACAACAACACCACAGCAGCTTCTGACATTAACTCCGAATGTGCCAAAGGAAATTTACTCCCATCTATCTACAGCAGAGCATTTCACATGTCAACACAAAACACTTACCATATGCCTTCTCCACACAAATATTGCAAAAATACCATAAAAATTGGTTGTTATGTGTAATAATGAGAAATGATGCAGGAAAACTATTGAACACATTTCTGAAAAGTATTAAACTCTTGGTTCTCCTTTGTTGGTGATGAAGCTCCAGACACCTCCTGTATAGAGACACCGGTCCCTGCATTGTATGGAGACACTGGTCCCTGCATTGTATGGAGACACCGGTCCCTGCATTGTATGGAGACACCGGTCCCTGCATTGTATGGAGACACCGGTCCCTGCATTGTATGGAGACACTGGTCCCTGCATTGTATGGAGACACTGGTCCCTGCATTGTATGGAGACACTGGTCCCTGCATTGTATGGAGACACGGTCCCTGCATTGTATGGAGACACCGGTCCCTGCATTGTATGGAACGTAAAACACGCCTGCTTTGGGATGTCCCTGCATTGTATGGAGACACTGGTCCCTGCATTGTATGGAGACCTGGCCCTGCATTGTATGGAGACACTGGTCCCTGCATTGTATGGAGACACGGTCCCTGCATTGTATGGAGACACGTCCCTGCATTGTATGGAGACACTGGTCCCTGCATTGTATGGAGACACTGGTCCCTGCATTGTATGGAGACACTGGTCCCTGCATTTGACAGGTGCATGATGGACACCGGTCCCTGCATTGTATGGAGACACCGGTCCCTGCATTGTATGGAGACACTGGTCCCTGCATTGTATGGAGACACCGGTCCCTGCATTGTATGGAGAACACCGGTCCCTGCATTGTATGGAGACACTGGTCCCTGCATTGTATGGAGACACCGGTCCCTAGCATTGTATAGAGACACCTGGTCCCTGCATTGTATGGAGACACTGGTCCCTGCATTGTATGGAGACACCGGTCCCTGCATTGTATGGAGACACCGGTCCCTGCATTGTATGGAGACAGCCTCATTATGGAGACACTCCCTGCATTGTATGGAGACACTGGTCCCTGCATTGTATGGAGACACCGGTCCCTGCATTGTATGGAGACACCGGTCCCTGCATTGTATGGAGACACTGGTCCCTGCATTGTATGGAGACACTGGTCCCTGCATTGTATGGAGACACCTGGTCCCTGCATTGTATGGAGACACTGGTCCTGCATTGTATGGAGACACTGGTCCCTGCATTGTATGGAAGGACACTGGTCCCTGCATTGTATGGATGGAAACACTGGTCCCTGCATTGTATGGAGACACTGGTCCCTGCATTGTATGGAGACACTGGTCCCTGCATTGTATGGAGACACCGGTCCCTGCATTGTATGGAGACACCGGTCCCATGCATCTTGTATGGAGACACTGGTCCCTGCATTGTATGGAGACACTGGTCCCTGCATTGTATGGAGACACTGGTCCCTGCATTGTATGGAGACACTAGGTCCCTGCATTGTATGGAGACACTGGTCCCTGATTGTGACACTTGGCCTCCTGTATGGAGACACTGGTCCCTGCATTGTATGGAGACACTGGTCCCTGCATTGTATGGAGACAACCGGTCCCTGCATTGTATGGAGAACGCCCATTATGAACCGGTCCCTGCATTGTATGGAGACACTGGTCCCTGGCATTGTGTATGGAGACACTGGTCCCTGCATTGTATGGAGACACTGGTCCCTGCATTGTATGGAGACACTGGTCCCTGCATTGTATGGAGAAACACTGGTCCCTGCATTGTATGGAGACACTGGTCCCTGCATTGTATGGAGACACCGGTCCCCTTGACATTGCTTGTATGGAGACACTGGTCCCTGCATTGTATGGAGACACCGGTCCCTGCATTGTATGGAGACACGGTCCCTGCATTGTATGGAGACACCGGTCCCTGCATTGTATGGAGACACTGGTCCCTGCATTGTATGGAGACACCTGTCCCTGCATTGTATGGAGACACCCGTGGCCCCTGCATTGTATGGAGACACGTCCCTCATTGTTGGGACACTGCCCTGCATTGTATGGAGACACTGGTCCCTGCATTGTATGGAGACAGGTCCTGCATTTTGAGACCTGGTCCCTGCATTGTATGGAGACACTGGTCCCTGCATTGTATGGAGACACTGGTCCCTGCATTGTATGGAGACACCGGTCCCTGCATTGTATGGAGACACCGGTCCCTGCATTGTATGGAGACACTGGTCCCTGCATTGTATGGAGACACCCCTGATGATACCCCTGCATTGTATGGAGACACTGGTCCCTGCATTGTATGGAGACACTGGTCCCTGCATTGTATGGAGACACTGGTCCCTGCATTGTATGGAGACACTGGTCCCTGCATTGTATGGAGACACTGGTCCCTCATTGCATGTATGTGGAGACACTGGTCCCTGCATTGTATGGAGACACTGTCCCTGCATTGTATGGAGACACCTGGTCCCTGCATTGTATGGAGACACTGGTCCCTGCATGTATGTATGAGACACCGGTCCCTGCATTGTATGGAGACACCCAGACTCCCTGCATTGTATGGAGACCACTGGTCCCTGCATTGTATGGAGACACTGGTCCCTGCATTGTATGGAGACACACGGTCCCTGCATTGTATGGAGACACTGGTCCCTGCATTGTATGGAGACACTGGTCCCTTGCATTGTATGGAGACACTGGTCCCTGCATTGTATGGAGACACTGGTCCCTTGCATTGTATGGAGACGCCCTCTGAGACATGGTCCCTGCATTGTTAGGAGACACTGGTCCCTGCATTGTATGGAGACACTGGTCCCTGCATTGTATGGAGACACTGGTCCCTGCATTGTATGGAGACACTGGTCCCTGCATTGTATGGAGACACTGGTCCCTGCATTGTATGGAGACACTGGTCCCTGCATTGTATGGAGACACTGGTCCCTGCATTGTATGGAGACACTGGTCCCTGCATTGTATGGAGACACTGGTCCCTGCATTGTATGAGAGACACTGGTCCCTGCATTGTATGGAGGACACTGGTCCCTGCATTGTATGGAGACACTGGTCCCTGCATTGTATGGAGACACTGGTCCCTGCATTGTATGGAGACACCTGGTCCCTGCATTGTATGGAGACACTGGTCCCTGCATTGTATGGAGACACTGGTCCCTGCATTGTATGAGAGACACTGGTCCCTGCATTGTATGGAGACACTGGTCCCTGCATTGTATGGAGACACTGGTCCCTGCATTGTATGGAGACACTGGTCCCTGCATTGTATGGAGACACTGGTCCCTGCATTGTATGGAGACACTGGTCCCTGCATTGTATGGAGACACTGGTCCCTGCATTGTATGGAGACACTGGTCCTGCTTTGCATTGCTCCTGTATGGAGACACGGTCCCTGCATTGTATGGAGACACTGTCCCTGCATTGTATGGAGACACGGTCCCTGCATTGTATGGAGACACTGTCCCTGCATTGTATGGAGACACTGTCCCTGCATTGTATGGAGACACGGTCCCTGCATTGTATGGAGACCGGTCCCTGCATTGTATGGAGACACGGTCCCTGCATTGTATGGAGACACCGGTCCCTGCATTGTATGGAGACACGGTCCCTGCATTGTATGGAGACACGGTCCCTGCATTGTATGGAGACACGGTCCCTGCATTGTATGGAGACACTGGTCCCTGCATTGTATGGAGACACCGGTCCCTGCATTGTATGGAGACACGGTCCCTGCATTGTATGGAGACACGGTCCCTGCATTGTATGGAGACACCTGGTCCCTGCATTGTATGGAGACACGGTCCTGCATGTAGCAGTCCTGTATGGAGACACGGTCCCTGCATTGTATGGAGACACGGTCCCTGCATTGTATGGAGACACTGGTCCCTGCATTGTATGGAGACACGGTCCCTGCATTGTATGGAGACACTGGTCCCTGCATTGTATGGAGACACTGGTCCCTGCATTGTATGGAGACACGGTCCCTGCATTGTATGGGAGACACTGGTCCCTGCATTGTATGGAGACACCTGATTGTATGAGACACGTCCTGCATTGTATGGAGACACGGTCCTGCATTGTATGGAGACACTGGTCCCTGCATGTATGGAGACACCGGTCCTGCATTGTATGGAGACACGTCCCTGCATTGTATGGAGACACCGGGTCCCTGCATTGTATGGAGACACGGTCCGAGACACCGTCCCTGCATTGTATGGAGACACTGTCCCTGCATTGTATGGAGACACCGGTCCCTGCATTGTATGGAGACACTGGTCCCTGCATTGTAATGGAGACACTGGTCCCTGCATTGTATGGAGACACCGGTCCCTGCATTGTATGGAGACACTGTCCCTGCATTGTATGGAGACACTGGTCCCTGCATTGTATGGAGACACTGGTCCCTGCATTGTATGGAGACACTGGTCCCTGCATTGTATGGAGACACCGGTCCCTGCATTGTATGGGGACACGGTCCCTGCATTGTATGGAGACACTGGTCCCCTGCATTGTATGGAGACACGGCCCTGCATTGTGAACCGTCCCTGCATTGTATGGAGACACGGTCCCTGCATTGTATGGAGACACTGGTCCCTGCATTGTATGGAGACACGGTCCCTGCATTGTATGGAGACACGGTCCCTGCATTGTATGGAGACACCGGTCCCGTGCACTATGTATGGAGACACTGGTCCCTGCATTGTATGGAGACACCGTCCCTGCATTGTATGGAGAACACCGGTCCCTGCATTGTATGGAGACACCGGTCCCTGCATTGTATGGAGACACGGTCCCTGCATTGTATGGAGACACTGGTCCCTGCATTGTATGAGACACCGGTCCCTGCATTGTATGGAGACACTGGTCCCTGCATTGTATGGAGACACTGGTCCCTGCATTGTATGGAGACACCTGGTCCCTGCATTGTATGGAGACACTGGTCCCTGCATTGTATGGAGACACTGGTCCCTGCATTGTATGGAGACACTGGTCCCTGCATTGTATGGAGACACGGTCCCTGCATTGTATGGAGACACTGGTCCCTGCATTGTATGGAGACACCGGTCCCTGCATTGTATGGAGACACCGGTCCCTGCATTGTATGGAGACACTGGTCCCTGCATTGTATGGAGACACTGGTCCCTGCATTGTATGGAGACACTGGTCCCTGCATTGTATGGAGACACTGGTCCCTGCATTGTATGGAGACACTGGTCCCTGCATTGTATGGAGACACTGGTCCCTGCATTGCTCCTGTATGGAGACACTGGTCCCTGCATTGTATGGAGACACTGGTCCCTGCATTGTATGGAGACACTGGTCCCTGCATTGTATGGAGACACTGGTCCCTGCATTGCTCCTGTATGGAGACACTGGTCCCTGCATTGTATGGAGACACTGGTCCCTGCATTGTATGGAGACACTGGTCCCTGCATTGTATGGAGACACCGGTCCCTGCATTGTATGGAGACACCGGTCCCTGCATTGTATGGAGACACCGCTCCCTGCATTGTATGGAGACACTGGTCCCTGCATTGTATGGAGACACTGGTCCCTGCATTGTATGGAGACACCGGTCCCTGCATTGTATGGAGACACTGGTCCCTGCATTGTATGGAGACACTGGTCCCTGCATTGCTCCTGTATGGAGACACTGGTCCCTGCATTGTATGGAGACACTGGTCCCTGCATTGTATGGAGACACTGGTCCCTGCATTGTATGGAGACACCGGTCCCTGCATTGCTCCTGTATGGAGACACTGGTCCCTGCATTGTATGGAGACACTGGTCCCTGCATTGTATGGAGACACCGCTCCCTGCATTGTATGGAGACACTGGTCCCTGCATTGTATGGAGACACTGGTCCCTGCATTGTATGGAGACACCGGTCCCTGCATTGTATGGAGACACTGGTCCCTGCATTGTATGGAGACACCGGTCCCTGCATTGTATGGAGACACTGGTCCCTGCATTGTATGGAGACACTGGTCCCTGCATTGCTCCTGTATGGAGACACTGGTCCCTGCATTGTATGGAGACACTGGTCCCTGCATTGTATGGAGACACTGGTCCCTGCATTGTATGGAGACACTGGTCCCTGCATTGCTCCTGTATGGAGACACTGGTCCCTGCATTGTATGGAGACACCGGTCCCTGCATTGTATGGAGACACTGGTCCCTGCATTGTATGGAGACACCGGTCCCTGCATTGTATGGAGACACTGGTCCCTGCATTGTATGGAGACACCGGTCCCTGCATTGTATGGAGACACTGGTCCCTGCATTGCTCCTGTATGGAGACACTTGTTCCTTCATTGCTCAGGTGGATTTTGGCCCATTCTTCACTCTTCACCTTCCTGTAGATCCTGTGGATCCTTCTATGATCTCTGACCTTTAGATCCTTCCAGACATCTTCTATTGGATTCAGCTCCGGTGATCGGTTCGGCCATTGTAGTAGATTTATGCTCTCCCTTGTCTGTGTTTGGGATCATCGTCTTGTGAAATGTCTCTTTTCCTCTTCATCCTCCTTGTAGATGCAGCAGATTGTTATCTACAATGTCTCTGGACATTTCTCCATTCTTCCTTCCTTCGTTATATGAAGTTTGCAGAAAATCATCCGCACACCCTGATGTTCCCCTCCGCACTTCACTGTTGGTGTATTGTGGTTATTTGCCTTTTGGCCTCCAAACATGTGTATTATGGCCTCCAAACATGGTGTATTATGGCCTCCAAACATGGTGTATTTGGCCTCCAAACATGGTGTATTATGGCCTCCAAACATGGTGTATTATGGCCTCCAAACATGGTGTATTATGGCCTCCAAACATGGTGTATTATGGCCTCCAAACATGGTGTAGTATGGCCTCTAAACATGGTGTATTATGGCCTCCAAAGAGTCAGTTTTGGTCTCATCTGCCCAGACCATATTCTCCAGTATAGCACAGACTTGTGTAAATGTGGTTGAGTAAACTTTAATCACTCTTGAACCTGCTTTTTGATCAGCAATAGAGTCTTGTGTGGTGAGCGTGCATACAGGAGCGTGCATACAGGAGGGTGCATACAGGAGGGTGCATACAGGAGCGTGCACACAGGAGCGTGCACACAGGAGTGTACATACAGGAGCATGCACACAGGAGCGTGCACACAGGCCATGGAGGGGGACTGCATTACTTATTGTCTTCTATGAAACAATTGTCCCTGCTGATTCCAGGTCTTTGTCGCTCTTCACAGGTGTCCTTGGATCTTCTGATAATTCTTCTCCCTCCTCTGTGTGGCATGTTGCGGGCATCACCTGCTCATGGCCGGTTTATGGTGAAATGTTCTCTCCACTTCCGGATTATGACCCCAGCAGAGGTCACTGGAGCCTTCAATAGTTTAGAAATTCTTCTGTAACCAATGACCATCAGTATATTACAACAATAAGGTTGTGAAGGTCTTGAGACGGCTCACTGGTTTTACCCCATTATGAGATGTTTCTTGTGTGGCTCCTTTATATCGTCCATCAGATGAACCAGCTGATATTATCACTAAGTGGCAGGATTGCTTTTTGATTACTGATAGATTTCAGGACTTTCCAGGGGTTTTTGCACCTCTCTTTCTTCATATGTTCAATAATTTTTCCTGTGTCACTTCTAATTATTACACATAATTTATGAACATTTATGGTGATTTCTTTGTTGTGTGGATTGGATGCGTTGTCACCAACATCTGGTGAGAAATTCATGACATTAGCTGTTTTAGAAATATATGTACTGAGAAGATTGGTGACGTGTTCAATACTTATTTCACCCGCTGTATATTGCATTCTTTGTGTCTCCTATGTGATTTACAGTTGTGCTCAGAAGTTTACATACCCCAGGAGATTTGTTGTTTTCTTGACCTTGTTTCAGAGGATATGAATGATAACACATTCTCTTTTTTTCCCCTCCTGGTTAGTGGTTGGGTGAAGACATTTATTGTTAATCTACTGTGTTTTCTCTTTATAAATCATAATGACCTCGATCTCAAGTTCACATTCCCTGGAGATTTTGGCCTGATAACATGCACAGAAGTTGACACACATGGGTGTGAATGGCTAATAAAGGTAACATCCTCACCTGTGACCTGTTTGCTTGTAATCAGTGTGTGCATAAAAGCTGAGTGAGTTTCTGGGATCCAGACAGACTCTTGCATCTTTGACAGTTCTGGATTGTGAGTCATGGGGAAAGCAAAAGAATTGTCAACGGATCTACGGGAACAGATAGTTTAACTGTATAAAATAGGAAAGGGATACAAAACGATATCCAAGGAATTGATAATGGCAGTCAGCAGTGTTCAAACTGAAATTAACAAATGGAAAATCAGGGGCTCTGTAAAAACCACGATCAGGTACCAACAAAAATGTCACCAACAACTGCCAGGTAAATTGTTCGGGATGGAGAGAAAAACCCACAAATAACATCAGTTGAAATACAGGAGTCAGTGAACACTAGTGGTGTGACTGTGCACAATAAGGAGGCACTGGAAGAACAATGGGCTGCATGGTCGAGTCACCAGAAGAAAGCCATTACTGTGCTAAGGCCACAAAGTATCTCACCTACAATACACCAAACAGCACAGAGACAAGCTCCAAACTCCTGGAACAAGGTCATCTGGAGTGATGAGACCAAAATCGCCACGACTATAAGCGTTACATTTGGAGAGGAGTCAACAAGGCCTATGATGAAAGGAACACCATTCCTACCATAAAGCATGGAGGAGGATCACTGATGATGTGGGGATGTGTGAGCTAGAAAGGTACAGGAAACTTGGTCAAAGGTGAAGGAAAGATGAATGCAGCACGATATCAGCAAATACTGGAGGGAAATCTGCCCTCATCAGCCCGGAAGCTGCACGTGGGGCGTACCTGGACATTCCAACATGACAACGATCCAAAACACAAGACCAAGTCGCCCTGTCATCGGCTACAGCAGAACAAAGTGAAGGCTCTGGAGTGGCCTCTCAGTCTCCTGACCTCAATATCATTGAGCCACTCTGGGGAGAATTCAAGCAAAGAGCAGATCATGTAAGAAAAGCCGAGGAATTTACAGCAACTGGAGGCTTTTACCAAGAAGAATGAGCAGCTTTACCATCTGAGGAAATAAAGAGCCTCTTCCACAACTACCACAAAACACTTCAAGATGTCACTGATGTTACAGGGGGCAAAACACAAGGTTAAGAACTGGGGGATGGGAACTTGTGATCAGGGTCACTTGGGTGATTTTGGGTGCCATTATGATTTATAAAGAGAAAACACAGTAGATGACAATAAATGTCTTCACCAACCACTGACCATGAGCAGAAAAAGAGAGAGAATGTGTTATCATTCATAATGTCTGAAAAAAGGCACAGAAAGCAACAAATCTGCCGGGGGATGGAGGCTAAATAGCACAACTGTATACAGCAGTCACAGTCTCCTATAGGATGTAACTACATCAGTCACAGTCTCCTATATAATGTAACTACAGCAGTCACAGTCTCCTATATAATGTAACTACATCAGTCACAGTCTCCTATAGGATGTAACTACATCAGTCACAGTCTCCTATAGGATGTAACTACATCAGTCACAGTCTCCTATAGGATGTAACTACATCAGTCACAGTCTCCTATATGATGTAACTACATCAGTCACAGTCTGCTATATGATGTAAATACTGCAGTCACAGTCTCCTACATGATGTAAATAAACCAGTGCTAGAGTCTCCATTTGGTTGTACAGGGCCTTAAAAAATATTCATACCTTGCAAACCTTTCCACATTTATTCATATTCCACCCATAAACCTACATGAATTAAGTACAAATATCTGTGAAATGTAAAGGAAATAATTCCTGGATTTCTAAATATTTTGAAAAAAAATAAAATATAATAATTCCTTTGTAGAACATGATTCGTTGTATAAGTATTCAGCCCCCTGAGTCAGCACTTTGTAGGACCACCTTTCTCTGTCTTGTATTAGTATTCACCCCCTGAGTCAGCACTTTGTAGGACCACCTTTCTCTGTCTTGTATTAGTATTCACCCCCTGAGTCAGCACTTTGTAGGACCACCTTTCTCTGTCTTGTATTAGTATTCACCCCCTGAGTCAGCACTTTGTAGGACCACCTTCCTCTGTCTTGTATTAGTATTCACCCCCTGAGTCAGCACTTTGTAGGACCACCTTTCTCTGTCTTGTATTAGTATTCACCCCCTGAGTCAGCACTTTGTAGGACCACCTTTCTCTGTCTTGTATTAGTATTCACCCCCTGAGTCAGCACTTTGTAGGACCACCTTTCTCTGTCTTGTATTAGTATTCAGCCCCCTGAGTCAGCACTTTGTAGGACCACCTTTCTCTGTCTTGTATTAGTATTCACCCCGAGTCAGCACTTTGTAGGACCACCTTTCTCTGTCTTGCATTAGTATTCAGCCCCTAAGTTTGGGGTCTCTCCAGCTTTGCTCATCTAGAGGTGACATTTCCCCTTCTTTGCTCTCGCTCAGTGATTGGATGGAGACGTCTGTGATGTCACAGATTCTGGGTGGATTTGGGTCTGGACGGTGACTGTTCACACACAGGAATCTGCTCTGATCTAAACCCTCCATTGCAGATCTGCAGGATGATGAGGGTTTTTGTCCTGCTGGAAGGTGAACCTACGCCCCAGTCTCAGGTCTTCTGCAGCCTCTATCAGGTTTTCCTCCAGGATTGTCCCGTATTTAGCGCCATTCATCTTCCATCCCCACTGACCAGCTTCCTGCCCCCTGCTGGAGAAAAGCCTCTCCACAGCAGGATGCTTCCTCCACCATGTGTGATGGTGGGGATGGGGTTCTCAGAAGGATGTGCAGGGTTAGTTTTACACTATATATAGCATTTTCCATTTAACCCAAAAAAAGTCTCCATTGGTCTCCTCTGACCAGAGGCCTGTCCTCCACTGCTCACTGTGTCCTCTATATGGCAGGTGAAAGAAGGTTCTCTGGTGAGATGAGTCCTGTATACTGGGTGTAATCCTCAGTATCTGTATTATTCTGTATATATACACTGCACAGTACCACTTCTCCTGTTCTGTATACTGGGTGTAATCCTCAGTATCTGTATTATTCTGTATATATATACACTGCACAGTACCACTTCTCCTGTCCTGTATACTGGGTGTAATCCTCAGTATCTGTATTATTCTGTATATATACACTGCACAGTGCCACTTCTCCTGTCCTGTATACTGGGTGTAATCCTCAGTATCTGTATTATTCTGTATATATACACTGCACAGTACCACTTCTCCTGTCCTGTATACTGGGTGTAATCCTCAGTATCTGTATTATTCTGTATATATACACTGCACAGTACCACTTCTCCTGTCCTGTATACTGGGTGTAATCCTCAGTATCTGTATTATGCTGTATATATACACTGCACAGTACCACTTCTCCTGTCCTGTATACTGGGAGTAATCCTCAGTATCTGTATTATTCTGTATATATACACTGCACAGTACCACTTCTCCTGTCCTGTATACTGGGTGTAATCCTCAGTATCTGTATTATGCTGTATATATACACTGCACAGTACCACTTCTCCTGTCCTGTATACTGGGAGTAATCCTCAGTATCTGTATTATTCTGTATATATACACTGCACAGTACCCCTTCTCCTGTCCTGTATACTGGGTGTAATCCTCAGTATCTGTATTATTCTGTATATATACACTGCACAGCACCACTTCTCCTGTCCTGTATACTGGGTGTAATCCTCAGTATCTGTATTATTCTGTATATATATACACTGCACAGTACCACTTCTCCTGTTCTGTATACTGGGTGTAATCCTCGGTATCTGTATTATTCTGTATATATACACTGCACAGTACCACTTCTCCTGTCCTGTATACAGGGTGTAATCCTCAGTATCTGTATTATTCTGTATATATACACTGCACAGTACCACTTCTCCTGTCCTGTATACTGGGTGTAATCCTCAGTATCTGTATTATTCTGTATATATACACTGCACAGCACCACTTCTTCTGTCCTGTATACTGGGTGTAATCCTCAGTATCTGTATTATTCTGTATATATACACTGCACAGTACCACTTCTCCTGTCCTGTATACTGGGTGTAATCCTCAGTATCTGTATTATTCTGTATATATACACTGCACAGTACCACTTCTCCTGTCCTGTATACTGGGTGTAATCCTCAGTATCTGTATTATGCTGTATATATACACTGCACAGTACCACTTCTCCTGTCCTGTATACTGGGTGTAATCCTCAGTATCTGTATTATTATGTATATATACACTGCACAGTACCACTTCTCCTGTCCTGTATACTGGGTGTAATCCTCAGTATCTGTATTATTCTGTATATATACACTGCACAGTACCACTTCTCCTGTCCTGTATACTGGGTGTAATCCTCAGTATCTGTATTATTCTGTATATATACACTGCACAGTACCACTTCTCCTGTCCTGTATACTGGGTGTAATCCTCAGTATCTCTATTATTCTCTATATATACACTGCACAGTACCACTTCTTCTGTCCTGTATACTGGGTGTAATCCTCAGTATCTATTATTCTGTATATATACACTGCACAGTACCACTTCTCCTGTCCTGTATACTGGGTGTAATCCTCAGTATCTGTATTATTCTGTATATACACACTGCACAGTACCACTTCCCTTGTCCTGTATACTGGGTGTAATCCTCAGTATCTGTATTATTCTGTATATATACACTGCACAGTACCACTTCTCCTGTCCTGTATACTGGGTGTAATCCTCAGTATCTGTATTATTCTGTATATATACACTGCACAGTACCACTTCTCCTGTCCTGTATACTGGGTGTAATCCTCAGTATCTGTATTATTCTGTACATATACACTGCACAGTGCCACTTCTCCTGTCCTGTATACTGGGTGTAATCCTCAGTATCTGTATTATTCTGTATATATACACTGCACAGTACCACTTCTCCTGTCCTGTATACTGGGTGTAATCCTCAGTATCTGTATTATTCTGTATATATACACTGCACAGTACCACTTCTCCTGTCCTGTATACAGGGTGTAATTCTCAGTATCTGTATTATTCTGTATATATACACTGCACAGTACCACTTCTCCTGTCCTGTATACTGGGTGCAATCCTCAGTATCTGCATTATTCTGTATATATACACTGCACAGTACCACTTCTCCTGTCCTGTATACTGGGTGTAATCCTCAGTATCTGTATTATTCTGTATATATATACACTGCACAGCACCACTTCTCCTGTCCTGTATACTGGGTGTAATTCTCAGTATCTGTATTATTCTGTATATATATACACTGCACAGTACCACTTCTCCTGTCCTGTATACTGGGTGTAATCCTCAGTATCTGTATTATTCTGTATATATACACTGCACAGCACCACTTCTCCTGTCCTGTATACTGGGTGTAATCCTCAGTATCTGTATTATTCTGTATATATACACTGCACAGCACCACTTCTCCTGTCCTGTATACTGGGTGTAATCCTCAGTATCTGTATTATTCTGCATATATACACTGCACAGTACCACTTCTCCTGTCCTGTATACTGGGTGTAATCCTCAGTATCTGTATTATTCTGTATATATACACTGCACAGTACCACTTCTCCTGTCCTGTATACTGGGTGCAATCCTCAGTATCTGTATTATTCTGTATATATACACTGCACAGTACCACTTCTCCTGTCCTGTATACTGGGTGTAATCCTCAGTATCTGTATTATTATGTATATATACACTGCACAGTACCACTTCTCCTGTCCTGTATACTGGATGTAATCCTCAGTATCTGTATTATTCTGTATATATACACTGCACAGTACCACTTCTCCTGTCCTGTATACTGTGTGTAATCCTCAGTATCTGTATTATTCTGTATATATACACTGCACAGTACCACTTCTCCTGTCCTGTATACTGGGTGTAATCCTCAGTATCTGTATTATTCTGTATATATATACACTGCACAGCACCACTTCTCCTGTCATGTATACTGGGTGTAATCCTCAGTATCTGTATTATTCTGTATATATACACTGCACAGTACCACTTCTCCTGTCCTGTATACTGGGTGTAATCCTCAGTATCTGTATTATTCTGTATATATACACTGCACAGCACCACTTCTCCTGTCCTGTATACTGGGTGTAATCCTCAGTATCTGTATTATTCTGTATATATACACTGCACAGTACCACTTTCCTGTCCTGTATACTGGGTGTAATCCTCAGTATCTGTATTATTCTGTATATATACACTGCACAGCACCACTTCTCCTGTCCTGTATACTGGGTGTAATCCTCAGTATCTGTATTATTCTGTATATATACACTGCACAGTACCACTTCTCCTGTCCTGTATACTGGTTGTATCCTCAGTATCTGTATTATTCTATATATATATACACTGCACAGTACCACTTCTCCTGTCCTGTATACTGGTTGTATCCTCAGTATCTGTATTATTCTGTATATATACAATAAACAGTACCACTTCTCCTGTCCTGTATACTGGGTGTAATCCTCAGTATCTGTATTATTCTGTATATATACACTGCACAGTACCACTTCTCCTGTCCTGTATACTGGGTGTAATCCTCAGTATCTGTATTATTATGTATATATAACTGCACAGCACCACTTCTCCTGTCCTGTATACTGGGTGTAATCCTCAGTATCTGTATTATTCTGTATATATACACTGCACAGTACCACTTCTCCTGTCCTGTATACTGGTTGTATCCTCAGTATCTGTATTATTCTATATATATATACACTGCACAGTACCACTTCTCCTGTCCTGTATACTGGGTGTAATCCTCAGTATCTGTATATTCTGTATATATACACTGCACAGTACCACTTCTCCTGTCCTGTATACTGGGTGTAATCCTCAGTATCTGTATTATTATGTATATATACACTGCACAGCACCACTTCTCCTGTCCTGTATACTGGGTGTAATCCTCAGTATCTGTATTATTCTGTATATATACACTGCACAGTACCACTTCTCCTGTCCTGTATACTGGGTGTAATCCTCAGTATCTGTATTATTCTGTATAATACACTGCACAGTACCACTTCTCCTGTCCTGTATACTGGTGTAATCCTCAGTATCTGTATTATTCTGTATATATACCTGCACAGTACCACTTCTCCTGTCCTGTATACTGGGTGTAATCCTCAGTATCTGTATTATTCTGTATATATACACTGCACAGTACCACTTCTCCTGTCCTGTATACTGGTATAATCCTCAGTATCTGTATTATTCTGTATATATACACTGACAGTACCACTTCTCCTGTGTCCTGTATACGAAGTAGTAATTCCCCAGCAGTCCTATGTAACACTCACAGACAACACATACGATATCTCCTCTGATAACTTAAATGTCAATTCTGCAGTCCTATGTAAACACCACAGATAACACAGTGATACTGTAGTATCCTCAGTACGTAATTATAATTCACACTGCCAGACTCCTGTCCAGTAACTGGTAATGCTAGTACTTACTGGTCTATTACACTGCACAGTAACTCTGCATACAGGTGTCATCACTCACCTGATTATGTAACACTACCACTCTGCTACATGTATATAAGGTAACACTGTATCTGCAATCTGCATGACACACTACATGTAGCGGGGCATCGCCCGGGCACGGCTCGCCCTGTTTGTTTACAATGTGAAAACAGTACCGGCTGCAGCGGGCCCCTCTCCCCCTGGCTGCAGCGGGCCCTCTCCCCTGGCTGCACCGGGCCCCTCTCCCCTGCTGCACCGGGCCCCTCTCCCCCTGGCTGCACCGGCCCCTCTCCCCCCTGGCAGCACCGGTCCCCTCTCCCCCTGGCAGCCACCGGCCCCTCTCCCCTGGCTGCACTGGGCCCCTCACTCCCCGGTAACTGGTGGACACTATGACTATATCAGCACTGGTGCTCCTGCCCTCTCCCCGCCGGGTCTCCTCTCCCCCCAGCCGGTTGTCCCTCTCCCCCGGTACCTGGCGGACACTATGACAGTGTTGGATTCCTCCCCACGGAACAGACGCAGTCTCCGCAGTCCGGCCTTGGAGAGGAGGAAGACCCGGGAAGAAGAGGCTGCCGGCGGCCAGGACATGTACCATTGCGGCAGAGGAGAGGATGGAGACCAGAGACAGGGATGGGGGGTGGGGTGGGGAGGGGGAGACACCGAGACACGCACAGGGGGGGACACGCTTCACACACACACGCCGGAGAGGGGGCACACACACACAAAAGGGGCAAGTCCTAGGAAAAGACAAAGACACAATGGGGAGGGGGGCATGGAGTGGAGGGGAGGGGGATGGAGGATGAGTGGTACCCTGCTGATCAGGGATGAGGGCTGGATGCTGCGCTCTCTCCAGCCAGCACATAGACAGTCACAGAGGCTGTCAGTGACAGCGACAGGAGGACGGCACCGCCAGGAGGAGGGATTTAAAGGCACAGCATGGATTTGGTGTCTGTGGCACGCTGCTCCGGGCTGTCATAATCCGGTTCACATGTCTTCAGTGTAATCCTTATTATAAGCACACCGCCCCTCATCTCCTGACAGCTGCCGGGGCCCACGTCACCGCAGCTCCCCCACCACCTCACCACCCATACACCATACCTCGGGGACACCAGGACACCGCTCGTCTGAGGAGCTGACACTCAGCAGCTGCAGCCGCCGATTCCTGCAAGAAAAGAAAGGGGATGAATTACTGTAAAACCAAGAGCACATTCTCCAGAGCTGCACTCACTATTCTGCTGTGCAGTCACTGTGTACATACATTACATTACTGATCCTGAGTTACCTCCTGTATTATACTCCAGAGCTGCACTCACTATTCTGCTGGTGCAGTCACTGTGTACATACATTACATTACTGATCCTGAGTTACCTCCTGTATTATACTCCAGAGCTGCACTCACTATTCTGCTGGTGCAGTCACTGTGTACATACATTACATTACTGATCCTGAGTTACCTCCTGTATTATACTCCAGTAGCTGCACTCACTATTCTGCTGGTGCAGTCACCGTGTACATACATTACATTACTGATCCTGAGTTACCTCCTGTATTATACTCCAGAGCTGCACTCACTATTCTGCTGGTGCAGTCACTGTGTACATACATTACATTACTGATCCTGAGTTACCTCCTGTATTATACTCCAGAGCTGCACTCACTATTCTGCTGTGCAGTCACTGTGTACATACATTACATTACTGATCCTGAGTTACCTCCTGTATTATACTCCAGAGCTGCACTCACTATTCTGCTGGTGCAGTCACCGGTACATACATTACATTACTGATCCTGAGTTACCTCCTGTATTATACTCCAGAGCTGCACTCACTATTCTGCTGGTGCAGTCACCGTGTACATACATTACATTACTGATCCTGAGTTACCTCCTGTATTATACTCCAGAGCTGCACTCACTATTCTGCTGGTGCAGTCACTGTGTACATACATTACATTACTGATCCTGAGTTACCTCCTGTATTATACTCCAGAGCTGCACTCACTATTCTGCTGGTGCAGTCACTGTGTACATACATTACTGATCCTGAGTTACCTCCTGTATATACTCCAGAGCTGCACTCACTATTCTGCTGGTGCAGTCACTGTGTACTACATTACATTCTGATCCTGAGTTACCTCCTGTATTATACTCTAGAGCTGCACTCACTATTCTGCTGGTGCAGTCACTGTGTACATACATTAATTACTGATCCTGAGTTACCTCCTGTATTATACTCCTAGAGCTGCACTCACTATTCTTGCTGGTGCAGTCACTGTGTACATACATTACATTACTGATCCTGAGTTCCCTCCTGTATTATACTCCAGAGCTGCACTCACTATTCTGCTGGTGCAGTCCTGTGTACATACATTACATTACTGATCCTAGTTACCTCCTGTATTATACTCCAGAGCTGCACTCACTATTCTGCTGGTGCAGTCACTGTGTACATACATTACATTACTGATCCTGAGTTACCTCCTGTATTATACTCCAGAGCTGCACTCACTATTCTGCTGTGCAGTCACTGTGTACATACATTACATTACTGATCCTGATTATCCTCCTGTATTATACTCCAGAGCTGCACTCACTATTCTGCTGGTGCAGTCACTGTGTACATACATTACATTACTGATCCTGAGTTACCTCCTGTATTATACTCCAGAGCTGCACTCACTATTCTGCTGGTGCAGTCACTGTGTACATACTTACATTACTGATCCTGAGTTACCTCCTGTATTATACTCCAGAGCTGCACTCACTATTCTGCTGGTGCAGTCACTGTGTACATACATTACATTACTGATCCTGAGTTACCTCCTGTATTATACTCCAGAGCTGCACTCACTATTCTGCTGGTGCAGTCACTGTGTACATACATTACTCTGATCCTGAGTTACCTCCTGTATTATACTCCAGAGCTGCACTCACTATTCTGCTGGTGCAGTCACTGTGTACATACATTACATTACTGATCCTGAGTTACCTCCTGTATTATACTCCAGAGCTGCACTCACTATTCTGCTGGTGCAGTCACTGTGTACATACATTACATTACTGATCCTGAGTTACCTCCTGTATTATACTCCAGAGCTGCACTCACTATTCTGCTGGTGCAGTCACTGTGTACATACATTACATTACTGATCCTGAGTTACCTCCTGTATTATACTCCAGAGCTGCACTCACTATTCTGCTGTGCAGTCCTGTTACATACATACATTACTGATTCCTGAGTTATCCTTATTTCTCTCCAGAGCTTTGCACTCACTATTCTGCTGTGCAGTCACTGTGTACATTACTTCTATTACTGATCCTTGATTCCTCTCCTTTATTACTTCTCAAGCTGCTCTCACTATTCTGCTGTCAGTCACTGTGTCATACATTACATTACTGATCCTGAGTTACCTCCTGTATTATCTCTAGTGCTGCACTCACTATTTCTGCTGGTGCCGTCACTGTGTACTACATTACATTACTGATCCTGATTTTGTCTACCTCCTGTATTATCTCCAGAGCTGCACTCACTATTCTGCTGGTGCATCACTGTGTACATACATTACATTACTGATCCTGAGTTCCTCCTGTATTTTACTCTAAGCTGCTACTCACTATTCTGCTGTGCAGTCACTGTTACATTACTTTACATTACTGATCCTGAGTTACCTCCTTATTATCTCAGCCCTCTCACTTTTCTGCGGTGCAGTCACTTGTGTACTCATTCATTCTGATCCTGTTCCCTCCTGTATTATACTAGCTGCACTCACTTTCTGCTGTGGTCCTGCTGTACATACATTCATTACTGATCCTAGTTACCTCCTGTATTATACTCCAAGCTGCACTCACTATTCTGGTGCAGTCCTGTTTCATCTATTTACCATTGAGTTCCTCCTTATTATCTCCAGACTGTCCTCACTATTCTGCTGTCAGTCACTGTTCATACATACATTACTGATTGAGTTTACCTCCCTGTATTTTCCCCAGAGCTGCACTCACTATTCTGCTTTGTGAGTCACTTTTGTCATCATTACATTACGATCTATTACTGTCCCCTGTTATCTCCGAGCTGCACTCACTATTCTCTTTGCTCACTTTTCATTACATTACTTACTGATCCTGTTCTCTCCTTTTCATCTCCAAGCTCTCTCACTATTCTGCTCTCCGTTCCTGTTTACATACATTCTTACTTCCTGATCTACCTCCTTTATTTTCTCCGACTCACTCACTTTCTTCTGTGCTCACTGTTCTACTACTTACTGTCCTCTTTCCTCCTTATTTACTCTGAGCTGCTCTCACTATTCTGCTGTTCTCTCACTCTCTCTCTTGATCCTGTCTCTCCTCTATTATCCTCGTCTGCTCTCTCTATCTCTCTGTTGCTGTCCTTTTCCATCCTTCTTCTGATCTCTGTCTTCCTCCTTATTATCTCCTTCTGCCTCCTATTCTCTGCTCGTGTCTCTCACTGTTACTTCTTTACATTACTCTCCTCTTTCCTCCTTATTGTCCTCCTCTCTCTTCTCCTTCCTCTTCTCTCTTTGTTGTGTCTCTCCTCTTCATTGATCTTCTGTCTCTCCTCTTTCTCTCTTCTTCTGCTCCTTCTCTCTCTTCTTTCCTCCTCTTCTCTATCTTCTCTTCTCACCTCTAATCTCTCCTCTTCTCTCTCCTTCTTCTCTCTCTTTTCTTTCTCTCCTCTTCTCTCTCTTTTTGTCTCTCCTCTTCTCTCTTCTTTTCTGTCTCTCCTCTTCTCTTCTCTCTCTTTTGTGTCTCTCCTCTTCCCTCTCTTTTCTGTCTCTCCCTCTTCCCTCTCTTTTCTGTCTCTTCTCTTCTCTCTATTTTCTGTCTCTTCTCTCTCTTCTCTTTTCTGTCTCTCCTCTCCTCTCTCTTTTCTTTCTCTTTCTCTCCTCTGCTCTCTCCTCTTCTCTCTCTCTCTTTCTGTTCTTCTCTCCTCTTCTCTCTTTTCTGTCTCTCCTCTTCTCTCTCTTCTCTTTTCTTTCTCTCCTCTTCTCTCTTTTCTGTCTCCCTCTTCTCTCTTTCTGTCTCTCCTCTTCTCTCTTTCTGTCTCTCCTCTTCTCTCTTTTTCTGTCTCTCCTCTCTCTCTCTCTTTTGTGTCTCTCCTCTTCTCTCTCTTTTCTTTCTCTCCTCTTCCCTCTCTTTTCTGTCTCTCCTCTTCTCTCTCTTTTGTGTCTCTCCTCTTCTCTCTTTTTGTCTCTCCTCTTCTCTCTCTTTTGTGTCTCTCCTCTTCTCTCTCTTTCTCTTTTCTGTCTCTTCCTCTTCCCTCTCTTTTCTGTCTCTCCTCTTCTCTCTTTTCTGTCTCTCCTCTTCTTTCTTCCCTCTCTTTTCTGTCTCTCCTCTTCCCTCTCTTTTCTGTCTCTCCTCTTCTCTCTTTTCTGTCTCTCCTCTTCTTTCTTCCCTCTCTTTTCTGTCTCTCCTCTTACCTCTCTTTTCTGTCTCTTCTCTCTCTTTTCTGTCTCTCCTCTTCTCTCTTTTCTGTCTCTCCTCTTCTCTCTCTTTTCTGTCTCTTGTCTGTCTCTTTTCTGTCTCTCCTCTTCTCTCTCTTGTTCTCTCTCTTCCCTCTCTTTTCTGTCTCTTCTGTCTCTTCTCTTCTCTCTCCTGTTCTCTCTCTTTTCTGTCTCTTCTCTCTCTTTTCTCTATCTTCTCTCTCTTTTCTGTATCTTCTCTCTCTCTTCTCTCTCTTTTCTCTATCTTCTCTCTCTTTTCTCTCTTTTCTCTATCTTCTCTCTATCTTCTCTCTCTTTTCTCTATCTTCTCTCTCCTGTTCTCTTTCTTCTCTCTCTTTTCTGTCTCTTCTCTCTCTTTTCTCTATCTTCTCTCTCTCTTCTCTCTGTTCCTGCACTATCTGCTTTCCTGGTCATTTTCAGAACCCCTTTTGCCTAATGTTCCCTTCCTCCTCCTGCTCCTCCACATCACTCCCCAGGGGGCGCCTTCCTCCTGAGCTCCTATTGGGGCCCTGTACACTGGAGGACCCGGCACACTGATTACAATGGGCTTCATGCAGTACTGGGTATCACCTCTGGGGGCGCTGCAGGAAAGGAAAAACCTCTTGATCCGATTCCTCCTGACCCTGACAGGAAGGAACAGAAAGTGAATAAATAAAAAATAAGCCCCGAGCGGCAGGTGACGGCAGCAGGGAGTGGAAGGGTTAATACGCCGAGGTTTTATGCAAAACGGCCTTTTTTGCCTAGTGAAGTTTTGATTTGCAAAATGGGAAGAAAGATGAAGCGGAGAAATCAGGAGGTGGGGGGCGACCGATGAATGGGGGGCGGCCGATGAATGGGGGGCGGCCGATGAATGGGGGGCGGCCGATGAATGGGGGGCGGCCGATGAATGAGGGGCGACCGATGAATGGGGGATGAAGCGATAGGGTGGTGGTGGCGGACTGGAGGGATCGGGGAGCAGAGGGAAAAAAGGAGGGTGATGATGGGATGGGGGACAGAGGAATATGTGCAGCAGTTATAGGAAGCGGCAAAAGAATGGAGGTGACAGAGAGAGAAGAGGGGACGGAGGGTTCCAGGGGTAGCGGAGGGAAGGGGGAATGGAGGGCAACAGGGGTGCTCCTGTGGTGGAGCGCGGGGGGAACCTGGGGTATAGCGCGGGGTTCTGGAGTGGAGTGCGGGGTTCTGGGGTGGAATGTGGGGTCCTGGGGTGGAGTGTGGGGTTCTGGGGTGGAGTGCGGGGTTCTGGGGTGGAGCGCGGGGTTTTGGGTTGGAGCGCTGGGTCCTGGGGTGGAGTGCGGGGTTTTGGGTTGGAGCGCTGGGTCCTGGGGTGGAGTGGGGGTTCCTGGGTGGAGCGCGGGGTTTTGGGTTGGAGCGCTGGGTCCTGGGGTGGAGTGCGGGGTTCCTGGGGTGGAGCGCGGGGTTTGGGTTGGAGCGCTGGGTCCTGGGGTGGAGTGCGGGGTTCCTGGGGTGGAGCGCGGGGTTTTGGGTTGGAGCGCTGGGTCCTGGGGTGGAGTGCGGGGTTTTGGGTTGGAGCGCTGGGTCCTAGGGTGGAATGCGGGGTTCCTGGGGTGGAGCACGGGGTCCTGGGGTGGAGCGCGGGGTCCGGGGGTGCATTAACTTATTAATGGGCGTGAAAATAAAAAATCCTCAGCAGTGCGGCGGAGGGCGATGCTCGGTGTGGGGACAGCGCCCTCTGGTGCCCGCTGCTGGTGTAGCGCTCGCTGCGGATGGGTGGGTTTTTCTCTCCGATGACCCTGAGCTTGTTTTCATTTTTTTATCTGTTTTGATCATTTTATTTTTTCATAGATGGGAAATATCAGGACGCAGCGACACCCGATACGCCGGAGATTAGGGCTTTTTTTCTACATTAAGTTTTAAACTTTTTTTATTATTAGTATTAAAAAATGTAAAACTTTCTTTTAAATTCCCCTGAGCGGCCGCTCCTACACTGTGGAGCATGAAGGGGTTAAGTGTTGTGGATTCTTATGTTTCACATCATTCCTCTGTGATTCCTCCTGGATGACAGACGTGTGGATGACGGACGGACGTGTGCACGGACGTGTGGATGAAAGAGTGGACGGACGTGTGGATGACGGACGGACGTGTGGATGAAAGAGTGGACGGACGTGTGCACGGACGTGTGGATGAAAGAGTGGACGGACGTGTGGATGACGGACGGACGTGTGGATGGAAGAGTGGATGGACGTGTGGATGGACAGATGTGTGGACAGATGAGTGGATGACGGACATGTCGATGGACGCGTGGACAGACGTGTGGATGATGGACGTGTGGATGACGGACGGACGTGTAGACGGACATGTGGATGGAAGAGTGGATGGACGTGTGGATGATGGACGTGTGGATGATGGACGTGTGGATGATGGACGTGTGGATGGACAGACACGTGGATGATGGACGTGTGGATGGATGTGTGGATGATGGACGTGTGGATGAGGGATGAAGGATGTGTGGATGGACAGACATGTGGATGATGGAGTGGATGATGGACGTGTGGATGATGGACGTGTGATGAGTGGATGATGGACGTGTGGATGGATGTGTGGATGATGGACGTGTGGATGGACAGACATGCGGACGGATGTGTGGACGGATGTGTGGATGAGGGATATGTGGATGGACAGACATGTGGATGATGGACGTGTGGACGGACGTGTGGATGATGGACATGTGTGAATGGACGAATGTGTGGACAGACGTGTGGATGGTGTGGCGCCCCTATGGCTAGGTGCCACAGGGAGGTACTGCACCCCAAATAGAAGGTGTAGTGCCTCCGTAGCTAAGGGTTTGTGCTTATGGAGTCTGTATTAGCACCCAGCACTAGGCCACTTTAGTATAGGGGGGACTGATATACAGTGAGTCCAGGGGGTGGAGCCTAGGTTGGAGTGGGAAAACCAGGATGTTGACACTTTTCAGTCAGACTGTTCTGGGAAGGCTGTCAGTGAGGACGCGCCTGACAGGTGAGTGACAGAGGGATCACCTATGTGCCTGACAGCTGAGTGACAGAGGGATCAGCTATGTGCCTGACAGCTGAGTGACAGAGGGATCACCTATGTGCCTGACAGGTGAGTGACAGAGGGATCAGCTATGTGCCTGACAGCTGAGTGACAGAGGGATCCCCTATGTGCCTGACAGCTGAGTGACAGAGGGATCCCCTATGTGCCTGACATCTGAGTGACAGAGGGATCCCCTATGTGCCTGACAGCTGAGTGACAGAGGGATCCCCTATGTGCCTGACAGCTGAGTGACAGAGGGATCAGCTATGTGCCTGACAGCTGAGTGACAGAGGGATCACCTATGTGCCTGACAGCTGAGTGACAGAGGGATCCCCTATGTGCCTGACATCTGAGTGACAGAGGGATCCCCTATGTGCCTGACAGCTGAGTGACAGAGGGATCCCCTATGTGCCTGACAGCTGAGTGACAGAGGGATCACCTATGCGCCTGACAGCTGAGTGACAGAGGGATCCCCTATGTGCCTGACAGCTGAGTGACAGAGGGATCACCTATGTGCCTGACAGCTGAGTGACAGAGGGATCACCTATGTGCCCGACAGCTGAGTGACAGAGGGATCAGCTATGTGCCTGACAGCTGAGTGACAGAGGGATCACCTATGTGCCTGACAGGTGAGTGACAGAGGGATCAGCTATGTGCCTGACAGCTGAGTGACAGAGGGATCCCCTATGTGCCTGACAGCTGAGTGACAGAGGGATCACCTATGTGCCTGACAGCTGAGTGACAGAGGGATCAGCTATGTGCCTGACAGGTGAGTGACAGAGGGATCACCTATGTGCCCGACAGCTGAGTGACAGAGGGATCAGCTATGTGCCTGACAGCTGAGTGACAGAGGGATCACCTATGTGCCTGACAGCTGAGTGACAGAGGGATCAGCTATGTGCCTGACAGGTGAGTGACAGAGGGATCACCTATGTGCCCGACAGCTGAGTGACAGAGGGATCAGCTATGTGCCTGACAGCTGAGTGACAGAGGGATCACCTATGTGCCTGACAGCTGAGTGACAGAGGGATCACCTATGTGCCCGACAGCTGAGTGACAGAGGGATCACCTATGTGCCCGACAGCTGAGTGACAGAGGGATCAGCTATGTGCCTGACAGCTGAGTGACAGAGGGATCACCTATGTGCCTGACAGCTGAGTGACAGAGGGATCACCTATGCGCCTGACAGCTGAGTGACAGAGGGATCACCTATGTGCCTGACAGCTGAGTGACAGAGGGATCACCTATGCGCCCGACAGCTGAGTGACAGAGGGATCACCTATGTGCCTGACAGCTGAGTGACAGAGGGATCACCTATGTGCCCGACAGCTGAGTGACAGAGGGATCACCTATGTGCCTGACAGCTGAGTGACAGAGGGATCACCTATGTGCCCGACAGCTGAGTGACAGAGGGATCAGCTATGTGCCTGACAGCTGAGTGACAGAGGGATCACCTATGTGCCTGACAGGTGAGTGACAGAGGGATCAGCTATGTGCCTGACAGCTGAGTGACAGAGGGATCACCTATGTGCCTGACACGTGAGTGACAGAGGGATCAGCTATGTGCCTGACAGCTGAGTGACAGAGGGATCCCCTATGTGCCTGACAGCTGAGTGACAGAGGGATCACCTATGTGCCTGACAGCTGAGTGACAGAGGGATCAGCTATGTGCCTGACAGCTGAGTGACAGAGGGATCACCTATGTGCCCGACAGCTGAGTGACAGAGGGATCAGCTATGTGCCTGACAGCTGAGTGACAGAGGGATCACCTATGTGCCTGACAGCTGAGTGACAGAGGGATCACCTATGTGCCTGACAGCTGAGTGACAGAGGGATCACCTATGTGCCCGACAGCTGAGTGACAGAGGGATCACCTATGTGCCCGACAGCTGAGTGACAGAGGGATCAGCTATGTGCCTGACAGCTGAGTGACAGAGGGATCACCTATGTGCCTGACAGCTGAGTGACAGAGGGATCACCTATGTGCCTGACAGCTGAGTGACAGAGGGATCACCTATGTGCCCGACAGCTGAGTGACAGAGGGATCAGCTATGTGCCTGACAGCTGAGTGACAGAGGGATCACCTATGTGCCTGACAGGTGAGTGACAGAGGGATCAGCTATGTGCCTGACAGCTGAGTGACAGAGGGATCACCTATGTGCCTGACACGTGAGTGACAGAGGGATCAGCTATGTGCCTGACAGCTGAGTGACAGAGGGATCCCCTATCTCCAGGAGAGTGACCCGGGACAGCACCGGTTGGAGCCGGCTGGTTAAGTCTGGGGAAACACCGGCAACACGGAAGCCGAGGCGGTCAGCAGTTCAACCCTGACTGTAAACCGATGAGCCGCGGGCCCTAAAACTGGGTAGCCGTAGGCGCCACAAGACGGAACCGCACTCCTCAGGCCCATGATCGGTCCAAGACTACGAAGGTAACGGCCCGGAGTCCGGTGGGGGAGAGTCTGCGTCCCTGCTGCTCCCGTCCGGATCGGTCAAGGACTAACCGTACCTCACCGTACAGGGGACTGGCGAGAGCTCTGCAGGGTGGATAAAGACAGAGAGGAACAGACTCCATAGAGGCTCCCTGATCCCGCAGCCTCGTCCCGGCTCTTCCAGACTGTGCCGTGTCCTGTGTGACATCTCCGGTGCCGGTTAAAACGACGTTGAAGCTGACACAGAGTCTGTCTTCCTTCCCGCCGGTGCCCGGAGGACCTCAGCATCCTCAGACTACTCCCCTCATCCATCCCCGCTGCCCTGAGGTATAAAGCTCCACCTGTGGGGAGCTGCACTACACTAAGCTGCATCCCATCACCTCAGTGACCGCCCGCAGCGCTGGTACCAACATTACCAGGATCTACAGGTGGCGTCACGCACTATTAATCCTATCAAATATTCCCCCACCAAACAAATGAGAGCCAGAGCCCGGAACCGGGAACCCGAGCACCCGGGATTCCCCATCACAGCCATCAACCCATCCCGGTGTCCGAGTACCTTCTCCCTGTGCTCATCACTGGACGGGCGTGTGGATGACTGACGTGTGGATGACGGGCGTGTGGATGACTGACGTGTGGACAGACGTGTGGACGGACGTGTGGATGACTGACATGTGGACGGACGTGTGGATGACTGACGTGTGGATGACTGACGTGTGGATGACTGACGTGTGGACGGACGTGTGGATGACTGACGTGTGGATGACTGACGTGTGGATGACTGACGTGTGGACGGACGTGTGGATGACTGACGTGTGGATGACTGACGTGTGGGACGGACGTGTGGATGACTGACGTGTGGACGGACGTGTGGATGACTGGCGTGTGGACAGACGTGTGGATGACTGACATACTGAGTGGACAGACGTGTGGATGACTGACATGTGGACAGACGTGTGGATGACTGATGTGTGGACGGACGTGTGGATGACAGACGTGTGGATGACTGACGTGTGGATGACTGACGTGTGGACAGACGTGTGGATGACTGACATGTGGACAGACGTGTGGATGACTGATGGTGTGGACGGACGTGTGGATGACAGACGTGTGGATGACTGACGTGTGGACAGACGTGTGGATAACTGACATGTGGACAGACGTGTGGATGACTGACGTGTGGACAGACGTGTGGATGACTGACGTGTGGACGGACGTGTGAATGACTGACGTGTGGACAGACGTGTGGATGACTGACGTGTGGACAGACGTGTGGATGACTGACGTGTGGACGGACGTGTGAATGACTGACGTGTGGACAGACGTGTGGATGACTGACGTGTGGACAGACGTGTGGATGACTGCGTGTGGACGGACGTGTGAATGACTGACGTGTGGACAGACGTGTGGATGACTGACGTGTGGACAGACGTGTGGATGACTGACGTGTGGACGGACGTGTGAATGACTGACGTAGTGGACAGACGTGTGGATGACTGACGTGTGGACAGACGTGTGGATGACTGACGTGTGGACGGACGTGTGGATGACTGACAGTGTGGACGACGTGTGGATGACTGACGTGTGGACAGACGTGTGGATGACTGTACGTGTGGACGGACGTGTGGATGACTGACAGTGTGGATGACTGACGTGTGGATGACTGACGTGTGGATGACTGACGTGTGGACGGACGTGTGGATGACTGACGTGTGGATGACTGACGTGTGGACGGACGTGTGGATGACTGACGTGTGGATGACTGACGTGTGGACAGGACGTGTGGATGACTGACGTGTGGACGGACGTGTGGATGACTGCGTGTGGACAGACGTGTGGATGACTGACTGTGGACAGACGTGTGGATGACTGACGTGTGAACGGACGTGTGGATGACAGACGTGTGGATGACTGACGTGTGGACAGACGTGTGGATAACTGACATGTGGACAGACGTGTGGATGACTGACGTGTGGACAGACGTGTGGATGACTGACGTGTGGACGGACGTGTGGATGACTGACGTGTGGACAGACGTGTGGATGACTGACGTGTGGACGGACGTGTGGATGACTGACGTGTGGACAGACGTGTGGATGACTGACGTGTGGACAGACGTGTGGATGACTGACGTGTGGACGGACGTGTGGATGACTGACGTGTGGACAGACGTGTGGATGACTGACGTGTGGACAGACGTGTGGATGACTGACGTGTGGACGGACGTGTGGATGACAGATGTGTGGATGACTGACGTGTGGATGACAGACGTGTGGATAACTGACATGTGGACAGACGTGTGGATGACTGACGTGTGGACAGACGTGTGGATGACTGACGTGTGGACAGACGTGTGGATGACTGACATGTGGATGACTGACGTGTGGATGACTGACGTGTGGATGACTGACGTGTGGATGACTGACATGTGGACAGACGCGTGGACTCGGGTCGCCGTCGCTCAGACATGATTTTACGCCTCAGGAAAAAACAGGAAGATTATAAACCTCCACAGAGCCATTTCCTGCAGTCACCAGTGCGGCCCCGGGGCTCACTGCGCCTCCTGCTGGACAGTACACTGCACACCGCCCCTCCCCCCGGACCCGCAGTCTCCTGCAGACTCCACATGACGAGTGACTTCGCTGGAGGAGGATTGTCCTCTTGTGGCCGCCGTACAGATCAGCCGCAGAACCTTGTCTCCATGGTAACGAGGGACGCGGAACGAAGTCTCGCGAGATGCGGGGACCCGGAGCGAGGAGGAGGGTGAGAGAGGAAAGCGGGGGACAAAGGCCCGGGGGGCCACAGTGTGTGACTACAGGGGGGCAGTGTTGGTGTGTCTGGGGCAGTGTGTGGTGACCACAAGGGAGTGGTGTGGTGTGTGTGGGGGGGCAGTGTGTGTGTATGTGTGTGTGGTGGAGGGTAAGTGTGTGTGGGGTGGGGGCAGGTGTGTGTGTGGGGTGGGGGCAGGTGTGTGTGTGTGTGTGGGGTAGGTGTGTGTGTGTGTGGTGGGTAGTG
Source organism: Allobates femoralis (assembly GCA_033576535.1). Classification (NCBI taxonomy): domain Eukaryota; kingdom Metazoa; phylum Chordata; class Amphibia; order Anura; family Aromobatidae; genus Allobates; species Allobates femoralis. The sequence goes on along the minus strand of JARQOC010000011.1, from coordinate 236,665,467 downwards.
TGTGATGTGGGGCAGGTGTGTGTGTGTGGGGGCAGGTGTGTGTGTATGTGGGGCAGGTGGTGTGATGTGGGGCAGGTGTATGTGGGCAGGTGTGTGTTTATGTGGGGCAGGTGTGTGTGAGTGGGGCAGGTGTGTTTTATGTGGGCAGGTGTGTGTGTTTGGGGGCAGTGTGTGTTTATGTGGGGCAGGTGTGTGTTATGTGGGGCAGGTGTGTTTATGGGGGGCAGGTGTGGTTTATGTGGGGGCAGGTGTGTGTGTATGTGGGGGCAGGTGTGTGTAGTGGGGGCAGGTGTGTGTTTATGTGGGGCAGGTGTGTGTGTATGTGGGGGCAGGTGTGTGTGTGTAGTGGGGGCAGGTGTGTGTATGTGGGGGCAGGTGTGTTTTGTGGGGGCAGGTGTGTGTGTATGTGGGGCAGGTGTGTGTATGTGTGGGGGAGGTGTGTGTTTATGTGGGGCAGTGTGTGTGTGTGTGGGGGGGCAGGTGTGTGTATGTGGAGGCAGGTGTGTGTGTGTATGTGGGGGTAGTGTGGTGTGTATGTGGGGGCAGTGTGTGTGTGTATGTGGGGAGGTGTGTGTTTTATGTGGGGGCAGGTTGTGTGTGTATGTGGGGGTAGGTGGTGTGTTTATGTGGGGCAGGTGTGTGTTATTGGGGTAGGTGGTTTATGTGGGGCAGTGTGTTTATGTGGGGGCAGGTGTGTGTGTGGGGGCAGGTGTGTGTTATTGGGGGCGGTGGTGTTGGGAGGTGTGTGTATTGGGGGAGTTGTGTATGTGGGGGCAGGTGTGGTGTGGGGGGCAGGTGTGGTTTAGTGGGGGCAGGTGTGTTGGTGTGAGTGGAGGTGGGGTGGGTATGTGGGGAGGTGTGTGGTTATGTGGGGTGGGTGTGGTGGTTGAAGTGTGGAGGTGTGGATGTAGTGGTAGGGTGGTAAGGTGTGTATGTGGTGTGGGGCAGGTGTGTGTGTATGTGGGGAGTGGGTTGGGCAGTGTGTGGTATGTGGGGGCAGGTGTGTGTGTGTATGGGGGGCAGGTGTGTGTGTGTATGTGGGGGGTGGTGTGTGTGTATGTGGGGGAGTTGTTGGTTGGTTTTGTGGGTGTGTGGTTGTGTGGGGTGGGGTGTGGTGTGTGTGGTGTGTTGTGGGGTTGGGTGTGTGTTGGGGGAGGTGTTGGGTTGTGTGGTGTGTGTGTGTTGGTGGGGGTTTGTGTTGTGTATGTTGGGGGGTGTGTGTGTGGTATGTGGGGTGTTGTGGTGGGGTGGTGTGTTGTTGTGGGTGGGGTTGTGTGGTGTATGTGGGGGGTGTTGGTGTGGTGGGGTGTTGTGGTTGTGGTGGTGGTGGTTTGTGGGGTGGGTGTTGGTGTGTGTGGTGTTGGTTGGGTGGGGGGTGGTGTGTGTTGTGTGGGGGGTGTGTGGGTGGTTGTTGGGGTGGTGTGTGTGTGTGTGGTGGGGGGGTGGGTTGTGTGGGGTGTGTGGGTGTGGTTGTGTGTGGGGTGTGGGTTGTGGTGGGTGTGTGGGTGGGGGGGTGTGGGGGTGGTGTGTGGGGGGGGTGTGTGTTGTATGTGGGGAGGTGTGTTGTTGTGTTGGGTGGTGTGTGTGTTGTGGGGGTGGTTTGGTGGGGGTGTTGTGTTATGTGGGGGGTGTGTGTTTGGGGGTGGGTTTGTGGGTGGGTGGGTTGGGGGTGGGGTGTGGGGGTGTGTGTGTTGTGGTGTGGGGGTAGTGTTTGGGTGTGGGGTTTGTTGGGGAGGTGTTTGTGTGTGTGGGGGGGTTGTGTTGTTGTGGGGGAGGGTGGGTGTGTTGTGGTTGTGTGTTATGTGGGGGGTGGTGGTGTTGGGGTTTGGGGGAGGTGTGATTTGTTTGTGGGTGAGGTGTGTGTGTGGTTTGGGGTGGGGTGTGTGGGGTGTGGGGTGTTTGTGAGTGGGGTGTGTGTGTTTGGGGTTGGGTTGTGTGTGGTTGTGGTTGGGGGGTGGTGTGGTGGTTGTGTATGTGGGGTGTGGGGGTGTTTGTGTGGGGTTGTGTTGTGGGTGGTTGGGGTGTGTGTTTGTGGGGGGTTTGGGTGTGGGTGTTGTGGGGTTTGGGGTTTGGGGTGTTGTTGTGTGTGGTGGTTGGGCGGTGTGTGTGTGTGGGTGGGTGTTTTGGTGTGTGGGGGGTGTGTGTGTATGTGGGGGGGTGTTTGGTTGGGTGGGGGGGTGGTGGGTGTGGTGTGGGGGGTTTTGGTGTGTGGTATGTGTGGGGTTGGGTGTGGTGTGTGTGTTGTGGGTGTGAGTTTGTGTGTGTTTGGTGGGGGGTGGGTTTGGTGGTGTGTGTGTTGTGGGGGGTGGGGTGTTGTGGGTGTGGTGTGGGTGGTGTGTGTGTTGTGGGGAGGTGTGTGGTGTTGTGGGGGAGGGGGGTTGTGGTGGGTGTGTGTGTGGGGGTGTGTTGTGTGGATGTGGGGGGATGGTGTGTGGTTGTTTGTGGGTGGGGGTTGGTGTGTATGGTGGTGGGGGGTGGTGTGGGTGGTGGGGGATGGTGTGTGGTTGTGGTGTGGGGGTGTGGTTGGTGTTGTGGGTGGGGTTGGTGTGGTTGGTGTGGGGGTGGGGGGTTGTTGTGTGTGGGTGTGGGGGGTGGTGTGTTGGGGGGGGTGTGTGTGTGTTTTGTGTGGTGTGGGGGTGGTGTTGTGGGTGTGTGGGGAGTGGTGTGTGGTGTATGTGGGGGTGGGGTGTGTGTGTGTTGTGGTGGGAGTGTGTGGTGTTGTGTGTAGGTGGTGTTGTGGGGAGGTGTGGGTGTATGTGGGGGGTGTGGTGTTGTGGGTGTGGGTGGAGGTGTTGTGTGTATGTGTGGTTGGAGGTTGTGTGTGGTGGGGGGGGGGTGGTGTGTGGTGTTGTGGGGGGGTGTGTGTGTGTGTGTATGTGGGGTGGGTGTGGTTGTGTGTGTGGTGTAGGGTGGTGGTGTGTGATGTGGGGAGTGGTGTGTGTGTTGTGGGGGGGTTGTGGTGGTTGTGGGTGGGGGGGTGTGTTGTTGTATGTGGGGGCGTGTGTGTGTGTGTATGTGGGGGAGGTTGTGTGTGTATGTGGGGGTGGGTGATGTGGTGTGGTGTTGTGTTGTGGGGGAGGTTGTGTATGTGGGGGTGTAGTGGGGGGTTGTGTGTGGGTGGTGGTGGTTGGGAGGTGTGGTGTGTGGTATGGGGGCAGGTGGTGTGTGTATGTGGGGAGTGTGTGTTGTATGTGGGGGTGGTTGTGTATGTGGGGAGGGTGGTTTGGGTGTGTGTGTGTGTATGTGGGGGTTGTGTTGTGGGGAGGTGGGTGTGTATGTGGGGCAGGTGTGTGTGTGGGGGGGGTGGTGTTGGGGGGGGTGGTGTTGGGGGGTGTTGTGGTATTGGGGAGTGTGTGTGTGTATGTGGGGGCGGTGTTGTGGGGGGGTGTGTGTGTGGGGATGGGGGGGTAGGTGTGTGTGTTATGTGGGGGGGTTGTGTGTATTGGGGGGAGGTGTGTGTGTGTAGTGGGGTGGGTGTGTGTGTGTTGGGTGGGTGTGGTTGGTTTTGTATGTGGGGCGGTGTGTGTGTGTGGGCAGGTGGTTTGGTTGTTAGGGGGCAGGTGTGGTGTGTGGGGGGGTGTGTTGTGTATGTGGGGCAGTTGGTGTTATGTGGGGCAGTGTGTGGGGGTGTGTGTTGTATGTGGGGGTGGTGTTGTGGGGTGTGTTGTTATGTGGATGTGGTGTTGTGGGGAGGTGTGTGTATGTGGGGCAGTGTGTGTGTGGTAGTGGGGGGCGGTGTGTGGGTGTGGGGGGGGTTGTGTGTGTGGTGTGTGTGTTGTGGGTGTGTGTGATTGGGGGAGGTGTGTGTGTGTAGTGGGAGAGTGTGTGTGGATGTGGAGGTGGGGAGTGGTGTGTTGTGGGGAGTGTGTGTTGTGTTGTGTGTGGGTTGTGGGGGCAGGTGTGTGTGGTTGGGGGAGGTGTGTGTGTGTATGGGGGAGTGGTGTGTGTGTGTGGTGGGGGGGGTGGTGTAGTGGTGGGGTGTGGTGATGTGGGGGGGTGTGTGTATGTGGGGGGGTTTGTGGGTGTGTATGTGGGGGGTGTGTGTGTGGTGTGGGGGGGTGGTGTTGGTTTGGGTGGTAGGGGTGTGTGGGGTGTGGTGTGTGGTGTGGGGGGTGTGTGTAGTGGGGGGGTGTGGTGTGTGTGTTGTTGTTGGGGGCAGGTTGGTGATGTGGGGCAGGTGTGTTGTGTGTGATGTGGGGAGGTGTGGGTGTGTGGGGGGTAGTGTGTGTGTGTTGTGGGGCAGTGTGTGTGTGTTGTGGGAGTGGGTGTTGTATGTGGGGTGTGTGTGTGTTGAGTGGGGGGTGTGTGTGTGTGGGGGGTGTGTGTGTTGTGGGGTAGGTGGGTGTGTATGTGGGGGGGGGTGTGTTTGGGGGGGTGTTGTTGTGTATGTGGGGGGAGGTGGTGTGGTATGTGGGGAGTGTGTTATGTGTGGTGTGGGAGTGTGTGGTTGTGTGGGGGGAGGTGTGTGTGTTGTGATGTGGGGGAGGTGTGTTGTGTTGTGTGGTGGGGGTGGGGGGTGTGTGTGTTGTGGGGCAGGTTGTGTGGTGTGTGGGGGGGTAGTTGTGGTGTGTATGTGGGGGGGTTGGTGGTGTGGGGGGTGGTGTGTGTGTTGTGTGGTGTGTGTTGGTGGGGGAGTGTTGTGTTGTGTGTGGTGGGTGGGGTGTGTGTGTGTTATGTGTGGGGGCAGGTGTGTGTGTGTATGTGGGGGAGGTGTTTGTGTTGGGGTGGGGTGTGGTGTGGTTGAGTGGTAGGGTGTGTGTGTGTTGTGGTGGGTGTGTATGTGGGGGTAGGTTGTGTGTATGTGGGGGAGTGTGTGTGTTGTGATTGGGGGGGTGTGTGGTGTATGTGGTGTGGGAGTGTGTGTTGTATGTGGGGGTAGTGTTAGTGTGGTTGTGGGGGAGGTGGTGATTGTGGGTGGTTGTTATGTGTTGTGGGTTGGTGTGGGGGGGTGGGTGTGGTGTGTGGTGGTAGTGTGTGTGTTGTGTGGTGGTTGGGGGTGTGTGTGTGTGTTGTGGGGGTGTGTGGGTGTGGGGAGGTGTGTGTTGTGTTATGTGGGGGGTGTGTGTTGTGTATGTGGGGGAGTGTGGTGTTGGGGGGTGTTGGTGGTGTTGGTATGTGTGTGTATGTGGGGGCAGGTGTGTGTGTATGTGGGGGCAGGTGTGTGTGTATGTGGGGGCAGGTGTGTGTGTATGTGGGGGCAGGTGTGTGTGTATGTGGGGGCAGGTGTGTGTGTGTGTATGTGGGGGCAGGTGTGTGTGTGTGGTATGTGGGGGCAGGTGTGTGTGTATGTGGGGGCAGGTGTGTGTGTGTGTATGTGGGGGCAGGTGTGTGTGTGTGTGGGGGCAGGTGTGTGTGTGTGTATGTGGGGGCAGGTGTGTGTGTGTGTATGTGGGGGCAGGTGTGTGTGTGTGTGGGGGCAGGTGTGTGTGTGTGTGGGGCAGTGTGTGTGTGTGTGTGGGGGGGCAGGTGTGTGTGTGGGGGCAGGTGTGTGCACACAGTGGGTTTCTGCAGTGTTTTTGGGTTTTGGGCTCTGCAGTTCTTCCTGTGGTTGGGAGAGGGGTGTCCTTTCTTTGCTGCAGTCGATGGCAAAACGCTGACAAAATGCAAGAAAAACACAAAAATCGCAGCAAATCTCCTGCCAAAGAATCAGATAGAGGAAGAAGCACAGCAAACTGCCCTGTGTGCACAGAGTCCCAGAGCTGTATACAGACACATTGATAGGGTGGAGAGAGTGTGAGCCTCAATGGGGATGGCATCACTGATGTATGGAAAGTTCTGTGGAATGAATAGCGCTATAGAAATGAATAAATATTATATTCTATTCCTGACTGCTGTGTCTCCTCCAGGGTCCGGAGCTGGAGCAGATGGCGGTCAGTGTCCGGTGTCCTCTGTGCCGCTTGTTCTGTCACTTCTATAGATGGCAGCGGGTTTACCTCCTCCGGTCTCTGTTCTGCCATCGCTCCTCTGTTCTACCATCTCTCCTCTGTTCTACCATCTCTCCTCTGTTCTACCATCTCTCCTCTGTTCTACCATCTCTCCTCTGTTCTACCATCTCTCCTCTGTTCTACCATCTCTCCTCTGTTCTACCATCTCTCCTCTGTTCTACCATCTCTCCTCTGTTCTACCATCTCTCCTCTGTTCTCTTCTCTCCTCTGTTCTGTCCTCTCCTCCGTTCTGGCCTCTCTTCTGTTCTGTCCTCTCCTCTGTTCTCTTCTCTCCTCTGTTCTCTTCTCTCCTCTGTTCTCTTCTCTCCTCTGTTCTCTTCTCTCCTCTATTCTCTTCTCTCCTCTGTTCTCTTCTCTCCCCTGTTCTCTTCTCTCCCCTGTTCTCTTCTCTCCTCTATTCTCTTCTCTCCTCTATTCTCTTCTCTCCTCTGTTCTCTTCTCTCCCCTGTTCTCTTCTCTCCCCTGTTCTCTTCTCTCCTCTATTCTCTTCTCTCCTCTGTTCTCTTCTCTCCCCTGTTCTCTTCTCTCCTCTATTCTCTTCTATCCTCTGTTCTCTTCTCTCCTCTGTTCTCTTCTCTCCTCTGTTCTCTTCTCTCCTCTGTTCTCTTCTCTCCTCTGTTCTCTATTCTCCTCTGTTCTCTTCTCTCCTCTGTTCTCTTCTCTCCTCTGTTCTCTTCTCTCCCCTGTTTCTCTTCTCTCCTCTGTTCTCTTCTCTCCTCTGTTCTCTTCTCTCCCCTGTTCTCTTCTCTCCCCTGTTCTCTTCTCTCCTCTGTTCTCTTCTCTCCTCTGTTCTCTCCTCTGCTCTGTTCTCTCCTCTGCTCTGTTCTCTTCTCTCCTCTGTTCTCTTCTCTCCTCTGTTGTCTTCTGTCTTCTCTCCTCTGTTCTCTTCTCTCCTCTGTTCTCTTCTCTCCTCTGTTCTCTTCTCTCCTCTGTTCTCTTCTCTCCTCTGTTCTCTTCTCTCCTCTGTTCTCTCCTCTGTTCTGTTTTCTTCTCTCCTCTGTTCTGCTCTGTTCTCTCCTCTCCTCTGTTCTGCTCTGTTCACTCCTCTCCTCTGTTCACTCCTATGTTCTCTTTTTCAGGCTCTGACGTTCCCCGCGGTCTCTTCCTCCTCTGCGGCCCCGGAGCTCCTCATCCCTCTGCCGGGCATCATCTTCCTCACCGTCTCGCTGTATCTCCTCGTGCTGCTGCTGATCCTCCTCATCCACCATTGTCTCCAGGTGCGAGATACCGACCGACAGCGCTAAGATCCCCAGCAGTCACTCCAAACCCTTCTGTGGCCCCAAACACACCCTGACCCCAGTGGCCCTACCACCCCTGACCCCAGTGGCCCCACACACACACCCCTGACCCTCCAGTGGCCCCACACACACACACCCTGACCCTCCAGTGGCCCCACACACACACCCCTGACCCTCCAGTGGCCCCACACACACACCCCTGACCCTCCAGTGGCCCCACACACACACCCCTGACCCTCCAGTGGCCCCACACACACCCCTGAACCTCCAGTGGCCCCACACACACCCCTGAACCTCCAGTGGCCCCATACACACCCCTGACCCTCCAGTGGCCCACAACACACCCTGACCCTCCAGTGGCCCCACACCCACACACCCCCTGACCCTCCAGTGGCCCCACACACACACCCCTGACCCTCCAGTGGCCCCACACACACACCCCTGACCCTCCAGTGGCCCCACACACACACCCCTGACCCTCCAGTGGCCCCACACACACCCCTGACCCTCCAGTGGCCCCACACACAGACCCCTGACCCTCCAGTGGCCCCTCACACACCCCTGACCCTCCAGTGGCCCCTCACACACCCCTGACCCTCCAGTGGCCCACACACAGACCCCTGACCCTCCAGTGGCCCCTCACACACCCCTGACCCTCCAGTGGCCCCTCACACACCCCTGACCCTCCAGTGGCCCCACACACACCCCTAACCCTCCAGTGGCCCCACACACCCCCCTGACCCTCCAGTGGCCCCACACACCCCCCTGACCCTCCAGTGGCCCCACACACACCCCTGACCCTCCAGTGGCCCCACACACACACCCCTGACCCTCCAGTGGCCCCACACACACACCCCTGACCCTCCAGTGGCCCCACACACACACCCCTGACCCTCCAGTGGCCCCACACACACACCCCTGACCCTCCAGTGGCCCCACACACACCCCTGACCCTCCAGTGGCCCCACACACACACCCCTGACCCTCCAGTGGCCCCACACACACCCCTGAACCTCCAGTGGCCCACACACACACACCCTGACCCTCCAGTGGCCCCATGTACACACCCCTGACCCTCCAGTGGCCCCACACACACCCCTGACCCTCCAGTGGCCCCACACACACACCCCTGACCCTCCAGTGGCCCCACACACACACCCCTGACCCTCCAGTGGCCCCACACACACACCCCTGACCCTCCAGTGGCCCCACACACACACCCCTGACCCTCCAGTGGCCCCACACACACACCCCTGACCCTCCAGTGGCCCCACACACACACCCCTGACCCTCAAGTGGCCCCACACACACCCCTGACCCTCCAGTGGCCCCACACACAGACCCCTGACCCTCCAGTGGCCCCTCACACACCCCTGACCCTCCAGTGGCCCCTCACACACCCCTGACCCTCCAGTGGCCCCACACACAGACCCCTGACCCTCCAGTGGCCCCTCACACACCCCTGACCCTCCAGTGGCCCCTCACACACCCCTGACCCTCCAGTGGCCCCACACACACCCCTAACCCTCCAGTGGCCCCACACACCCCCCTGACCCTCCAGTGGCCCCACACACCCCCTGACCCTCCAGTGGCCCCACACACACACCCTGACCCTCCAGTGGCCCCACACACACACCCCTGACCCTCCAGTGGCCCCACACACACACCCCTGACCCTCCAGTGGCCCCACACACACACCCTGACCCTCCAGTGGCCCCACACACACACCCCTGACCCTCCAGTGGCCCCACACACACACCCCTGACCCTCCAGTGGCCCCACACACACACCCCTGACCCTCAAGTGGCCCCACACACACACCCCTGACCCTCCAGTGGCCCCACACACACACCCCTGACCCTCCAGTGGCCCCTCACACACCCCTGACCCTCCAGTGGCCCCTCGCACACCCCTGACCCTCCAGTGGCCCCTCGCACACCCCTGACTCTCCAGTGGCCCCTCACACACCCCTGACCCTCCAGTGGCCCCACACACACACCCCTGACCCTCCAGTGGCCCCTCACACACCCCTGACCCATCCAGGGACGCCTCACTGCCTGTTTCCTCCAGTGGCCCCCTGCCCCCAACCACTTGTCTTCCCCCCCCCCAGTTGTCCTGTGGGTTGTGACTCTGGTTTGATGCTAATTGCTGGTGATTGGTCATTCTGGTCCGTGTTGTTCGCCGGCTGTGTCCCCCCTGACTCATCCTTGTGTTTCAGGCCCGCGGCTGCTGCCCGTCCTGTATGGGGTGGCAGAAGGTCGGAGACTTTGGCTTCTGTGACATGTGCGCCAGTTGTGCCCAGTCCTGTGACTGCAGGGTCCCCACCGTCACCCGCTGTATGGACTCCTGCTGCCCGACCAATCCGGTAAGTCATGGCGGTCACCGGCCGTGTCTCCATGATGATGCGACTGACCGCAGCGCGGTGCAGGGTGTGCACAGGTCAACAACCGCCAATACCAACAGGAGCAGAGGGCAGCGGGTCCGAAATCATCCACACAACAATGTATACACCTACATATAATACTGAACCTGCACAACATATCATATTGTATGCTCCAGTCACATCCAGAGCTGCACTCATTATCCTGGTGTTACAGTGAGTACGGAAAGTATTCAGACCCCGTTAAATATTTCACTCTGTTTCATTGCAGCCATTTGGTAAATTCAGTAAAGTTCATTTTTGCTCATTAATGTGCAATCTGCCCCATCTACACTGAAAAATAACAGAAGTGTAGAAATTTGTGCAAATTTATGAATGTCTTGCCACAATCCTGTCTCTGAGCTCCTTGGGCAGTTCCTTTGACCTCATGATTCTCATTTGGTGTGACATGCACTGTGAGCTGTGAGGTCTTATATAGACAGGTGTGCGCCTTTCCAAATCAAGTCCTATCACTTTAATTAAACACAGCTGGACTCCAATGAAGGAGCAGAATCATCTCAAGGAGGATCACAAGGAAATGGACAGTGTGTGACATATATGAGTGTTTGAGCAAAGGGGCTGAATACTTATCATCAATACTGAGCAAAGGGGCTGAATACTTATCATCAATACTGAGCAAAGGGGCTGAATACTTATCACCAATACTGAGCAAAGGGGCTGAATACTTATCATCAATACTGAGCAAACGGGCTGAATACTTATCACCAATACTGAGCAAAGGGGCTGAATACTTATCAATACTGAGCAATGGGGCTGAATACTTATCACCAATACTGAGCAAAGGGGCTGAATGCTTATCATATATGAGCAAGGCTGAATCTATCACATACTGAGCAAAGGGGCTGAATACTTATCACAATACTGAGCAAAGGGGCTGAATACTATACACTATACCATTTACTGAGCAAAGGGGCTGAATACTTATCATCAATACTGAGCAAAGGGGCTGAATACTTATCATCAATACTGAGCAAAGGGGCTGAATACTTATCATCAATACTGAGCAAAGGGGCTGAATACTTATCATCAATACTGAGCAAAGGGGCTGAATACTTATCACCATTACTGAGCAAAGGGGCTGAATACTTATCATCAATACTGAGCAAAGGGGCTGAATACTTATCATCAATACTGAGCAAAGGGGCTGAATACTTATCATCAATACTGAGCAAAGGGGCTGAATACTTATCATCAATACTGAGCAAAGGGGCTGAATACTTATCATCAACAATGAGCAAAGGGCTGAATACTTATCATCAATACTGAGCAAAGGGGCTGAATACTTATCACAATACTGAGCAAAGGGGCTGAATACTTATCATCAATACTGAGAAAGGGGCTGAATACTTATCATCAATACTGAGCAAAGGGGCTGAATACTTATCATCAATACTGAGCAAAGGGGCTGAATACTTATCATCAATACTGAGCAAAGGGGCTGAATACTTATCACCATTTCTGAGCAAAGGGGCTGAATACTTATCATCAATACTGAGCAAAGGGGCTGAATACTTATCACCAATACTGAGCAAAGGGGCTGAATACTTATCATCAATACTGAGCAAAGGGGCTGAATACTTATCATCAATACTGAGCAAAGGGGCTGAATACTTATCATCAATACTGAGCAAAGGGGCTGAATACTTATCACAAATCAATAACATACGAGCAAAGGGGCTGAATACTTATCACCAATACTGAGCAAAGGGGCTGAATACTTATCAATACTGAGCAATGGGGCTGAATACTTATCACCAATACTGAGCAAAGGGGCTGAATACTTATCATCAATACTGAGCAAAGGGGCGTAATACTTATCACAATACTGAGCAAAGGGGCTGAATACTTATCATCAATACTGAGCAAAGGGGCTGAATACTTATCACCATTATGAGCAAAGGGGCTGAATACTTATCACCAATACTGAGCAAAGGGGCTGAATACTTATCACCAATACTGAGCAAAGGGGCTGAATACTTATCATCAATACTGAGCAAAGGGGCTGAATACTTATCATCAATACTGAGCAAAGGGGCTGAATACTTATCATCAATACTGAGCAAAGGGGCTGAATACTTATCACCAATACTGAGCAAAGGGGCTGAATACTTATCATCAATACTGAGCAAAGGGGCTGAATACTTATCATCATACTGAGCAAAGGGGCTGAATACTTATCATCAATACTGAGCAAAGGGAAGGGCTGAATACTTATCACCAATACTGAGCAAAGGGGCTGAATACTTATCACCAATACTGAGCAAAGGGGCTGAATACTTATCATCAATACTGAGCAAGGGGCTGAATACTTATCACCAATACTGAGCAAAGGGGCTGAATACTTATCATCAATACTGAGCAAAGGGGCTGAATACTTATCACCATACTGAGCAAAGGGGCTGAATACTTATCATCAATACTGAGCAAAGGGGCTGAATACTTATCATCATTACTGAGCAAAGGGGCTGAATACTTATCATCAATACTGAGCAAAGGGGCTGAATACTTATCACCAATACTGAGCAAAGGGGCTGAATACTTATCACCAATACTGAGCAAAGGGGCTGAATACTTATCATCAATACTGAGCAAAGGGGCTGAATACTTATCACAATACTGAGCAAAGGGGCTGAATACTTATCATCAATACTGAGCAAAGGGGCTGAATACTTATCATCAAACTGAGCAAAGGGGCTGAATACTTATCACAATACTGAGCAAAGGGGCTGAATACTTATCACAATACTGAGCAAAGGGGCTGAATACTTATCATCAATACTGAGCAAAGGGGCTGAATACGTTATCATCATACTGAGCAAAGGGGCTGAATACTTATCATCAATACTGAGCAAAGGGGCTGAATACTTATCATCAATACTGAGCAAAGGGGCTGAATACTTATCATCAATACTGAGCAAAGGGGCTGAATACTTATCATCAATACTGAGAAAGGGGCTGAATACTTATCATCCAATACTGAGCAAAGGGGCTGAATACTTATCATCAATACTGAGCAAAGGGGCTGAATACTTATCATCAATACTGAGCAAAGGGGCTGAATACTTATCATCAATACTGAGCAAAGGGGCTGAATACTTATCATCAATACTGAGCAAAGGGGCTGAATACTTATCATCAAACACTGAGCAAAGGGGCTGAATACTTATCATCAATACTGAGCAAAGGGGCTGAATACATTTCATCAATACGAGCAAAGGGGCTGAATACTTATCATTAATACTGAGCAAAGGGGCTGAATACTTATCATCTATACTGAGCAAAGGGGCTGAATACTTATCATCAATACCGAGCAAAGGGGCTGAATACTTATCATCAATACTGAGCAAAGGGGCTGAATACTTATCATCAATACTGAGCAAAGGGCCTGAATACTTATCACCAATACTGAGCAAAGGGGCTGAATACTTATCATCAATACTGAGCAAAGGGGCTGAATACTTCTCACCAATACTGAGCAAAGGGGCTGAATACTTATCATCAATACTGAGCAAAGGGGCTGAATACTTCTCACAATACTGAGCAAAGGGGCTGAATACATATCATCAATACCGAGCAAAGGGGCTGAATACTTATCATCTATACTGAGCAAAGGGGCTGAATACTTATCATCAATACTGAGCAAAGGGGCTGAATACTTATCATCATGGGAGATTTAAGCTTTTCTTTTTTAATAAATTTGCACAAATTTGTACATTTTTGTGATCTTCAGTCAAGATGGGAAGGCGGGGTGCAGAGGGACATTAATGAGAATTTACCAAATGGCTGCAATGAAACCAAGAGCGGAAAATGTAAAGGGGTCTGAATAATTTCCGTACCCACTATACATTATATCTTGTCCTCCAGTCACCTCCAGAGCTGCAGTCACAATGCTGCTGTTACATCATGTCTTATCCTCCAGTCACCTCCAGAGCTGCACTCACTATTCTGCTGTTACATCATGTCTTATCCTCCAGTCACCTCCAGAGCTGCAGTCACTATGCTGCTGTTACATCATGTCTTATCCTCCAGTCACCTCCAGAGCTGCACTCACTATTCTGCTGTTACATTGTGTGTTATCCTCCAGAGCTGCAGTCTCTATTCTGTTACATCATGTCTTATCCTCCAGTCACCTCCAGAGCTGCAGTCACTATTCTGCTGTTAAATTGTGTCATATGCTCCAGTCACCTCCAGAGCTGCAGTCACTATTCTGCTGTTACATTGTGTCTTCTCCTCCAGAACTGCAGTCACTATTCTGTTACATCATGACTTATCCTCCAGTCACCGCCAGAGCTGCTGTCATTTTTCTGTTACATCATGTCTTGCCCTCCCATCACCTCCAGAGCTGCACTCACTATTTTGCTGTTACATTATGTCTTATCCTCCAGTCACCTCCAGAGCTGCACTCACTATTTTGCTGTTACATTATGTCTTATCCTCCAGTCACCTCCGGAGCTGCATGCACAACTTTACAATGACATATTATTACATTATTATGTTATGACATATTCCAGTAGGAGTGAGCAGTGCATTATGAGATTAGTGAATGCAGTAAAGTAAGTGCACCCTGTCTGTGTCCCGCAGGGCTGTGGCGGATGCCGCGGTGTCTCCGGTTGCCCGTGCGGCTTCGCCTGTGTGTATCAGCCCCCGGACTGCAGCATCATCAACTGCATCTGCTGCGAGATCAAGATGCGGTGAGGAGGATGGGCCCCCGGCGAGCGCAGGGGCCCCCCGACAGTCCGGTGCCTTCTCCAGTGCCTGCAGTGTGACGCTCAGCCCTCCCCCACTGCTCGTCCAGTATTGGGGGTCCCCTCCCCCACTCGTCGTGTATTCTACAAGGTTTTATACGTTTTGTGTATTTTTTTGTCTATTTTTATATTATTTTGTATATTAAAGTATTAATGTTAACCCTTTGTTGTCTGGACTCCTCTGGTTCAGTCTGGTCAGGCCTGACTGCACAGCGCAGTGGTTTGTTACTATATATCAGGACACGTGTTACCCCTGAAGGTCACTGATGACGGTCTGTTCCTATGGAGCCCGGATAGCTCAGTCGGTAGAGCATCAGACTTTTAATCTGAGGGTCCAGGGTTCAAGTCCCTGTTCGGGCGGCTCCACAATTTTTATTTTTTTTCAATTTTCCTACATTGTTGAGATTGACGTCGTCGTGATATTTTATTGTTTTTGCGTCTCTTCGTCCTGCAGGAACGTCGTAATCTGCGTCACATCACTGACATGAAAATGGCGTCCAGGTGAAATACCGCAGGCGGCCTGCAGGTGGCAGCAGAGAGAGATCAGCACTGACCATGGGGAGGGGGAGCTGTGATGAGAGCAGGCAGCCTGCAGGTGGAGCCAGAGAGAGAGAGAACACCACTGACCATGGTGGAGGGGGAGCTGTGATGAGAGCAGGCGGCCTGCAGGTGGCAGCAGAGAGAAACACCACTGACCATGGTGGAGGGGGAGCTGTGATGACAGCAGGCAGCCTGCAGGTGGCAGTAGAGAGAGATCACCACTGACCATGGTGGAGGGGGAGCTGTGATGAGAGCAGGCAGCCTGCAGGTGGCAGCAGAGAGAGAACACCACTGACCATGGTGGAGGGGGAGCTGTGATAAGAGCAGGCAGCCTGCAGGTGGCAGCAGAGAGAGACACCACTGACCATGGTGGAGGGGGAGCTGTGATGAAGCAGGCAGCCTGCAGGTGGCAGCAGAGAGAGAACACCACTGACCATGGTGGAGGGGGAGCTGTGATGAGAGCAGGCAGCCTGCAGGTGGCAGCAGAGAGAGAACACCACTGACCATGGTGGAGGGGGAGCTGTGATGAGAGCAGGCAGCCTGCAGGTGGCAGCAGAGAGGAGAACACCACTGACCATGGTGGAGGGGAGCTGTGATGAGAGCAGGCGGCCTGCAGGTGGCAGCAGAGAGAGAACACCACTGACCATGGTGGAGGGGGAGCTGTGATGAAGCAGGCGCTGCAGGTGGCAGCAGAGAGAGAACACCACTGACCATGGTGGAGGGGGAGCTGTGATGAGAGCAGGCGCCTGCAGGTGGCAGCAGAGAGAGAACACCACTGACCATGGTGGAGGGGGAGCTGTGATGAGAGCAGGCAGCCTGCAGGTGGCAGCAGAGAGAGAACACCACTGACCATGGTGGAGGGGGAGCTGTGATGAGAGCAGGCAGCCTGCAGGTGGCAGCAGAGAGAGAACACCACTGACCATGGTGGAGGGGGAGCTGTGATGAGAGCAGGCAGCCTGCAGGTGGCAGCAGAGAGAGAACACCACTGACCATGGTGGAGGGGGAGCTGTGATGAGAGCAGGCAGCCTGCAGGTGGCAGCAGAGAGAGAACACCACTGACCATGGTGGAGGGGAGCTGTGATGAGAGCAGGCAGCCTGCAGGTGGCAGCAGAGAGAGAGATACACCACTGACCATGGTGGAGGGGGAGCTGTGATGAGAGCAGGCAGCCTGCAGGTGGACAGAGAGCAGAAGAGAACACCACTGACCATGGTGGAGGGGAGCTGTGATGAGAGCAGGCAGCCTCAGGTGGCAGAGAGAGAGAACACCACTGACCATGGTGGAGGGGAGCTGTGATGAGAGCAGGCGCCGCGGTAGGCAGAGAGAGAGAACACCACTGACCATGGTGGAGGGGGAGCTGTGATGAGAGCAGGCAGCCTGCAGGTGGCAGCAGAGAGAGAACACCACTGACCATGGTGGAGGGTGAGCTGTGATGAGAGCAGGCAGCCTGCAGGTGGCAGCAGAGAGAGAACACCACTGACCATGGTGGAGGGGAGCTGTGATGAGAGCAGGCAGCCTGCAGGTGGCAGCAGAGAAAAGAACACCACTGACCATGGTGGAGGGGGAGCTGTGATGAGAGCAGGCGGCCTGCAGGTGGCAGCAGAGAGAGAACACCACTGACCATGGTGGAGGGGGAGCTGTGATGAGAGCAGGCAGCCTGCAGGTGGCAGCAGAGAGAGAAACACCACTGACCATGGTGGAGGGGGAGCTGTGATGAGAGCAGGCGCCTGCAGGTGGCAGCAGAGAGAGAACACCACTGACCATGGTGGAGGGGGAGCTGTGATGAGAGCAGGCAGCCTGCAGGTGGCAGCAGAGAGAGAACACCACTGACCATGGTGGAGGGGGAGCTGTGATGAGAGCAGGCAGCCTGCAGGTGGCAGCAGAGAGAGAAACACCACTGACCATGGTGGAGGGGGAGCTGTGATGAGAGCAGGCAGCCTGCAGGTGGCAGAGAGAGAGAACACCACTGACCATGGTGGAGGGGGAGCTGTGATGAGAGCAGGCACCTGCAGGTGGAGCCAGAGAGAAAACACCACTGACCATGGTGGAGGGTGAGCTGTGATGGAGCAGGCGGCCTGCAGGTGGAGCCAGAGAGGAGAACACCACTGACCATGGTGGAGGGGGAGCTGTGAATGAGAGCAGGCAGCCTGCAGGTGGAGCCAGAGAGAGGGAACACCACTGACCATGGTGGAGGGGGAGCTGTGATGAGAGCAGGCGGCCTGCAGGTGGAGCCAGAGAGAGGGAACACCACTGACCATGGTGGAGGGGAGCTGTGATGAGAGCAGGCGGCCTGCAGGTGGAGCCAGAGAGAGAACACCACTGACCATGGTGGAGGGGGAGCTGTGATGGAGCAGGCGGCCTGCAGGTGGAGCCAAGAGAGAACACCACTGACCATGGTGGAGGGGGAGCTGTGATGAGAGCAGGCGGCCTGCAGGTGGAGCCAGAGAGAGAACACCACTGACCATGGTGGAGGGGGAGCTGTGATGGGAGCAGGCGGCCTGCAGGTGGAGCCAGAGAGGAGAACACCACTGACCATGGTGGAGGGGGAGCTGTGATGAGCAGGCAGGCCTGCAGGTGGAGCCAGAGAGAGAACACCACTGACCATGGTGAGGGGGAGCTGTGATGAAGCAGGCGCCTGCAGGTGGCAGCAGAGAGAGAACACCACTGACCATGGTGGAGGGGGAGCTGTGATGAGAGCAGGCGCCTGCAGGTGGCAGCAGAGAGAGAACACCACTGACCATGGTGGAGGGGAGCTGTGATGAGAGCAGGCAGCCTGCAGGTGGCAGCAGAGAGAGAACACCACTGACCATGGTGGAGGGGGAGCTGTGATGAGAGCAGGCGGCCTGCAGGTGGCAGCAGAGAGAGAACACCACTGACCATGGTGGAGGGGAGCTGTGATGAGAGCAGGCAGCCTGCAGGTGGCAGCAGAGAGAGAACACCACTGACCATGGTGGAGGGGAGCTGTGATGAGAGCAGGCAGCCTGCAGGTGGCAGCAGAGAGAGAGATCACCACTGACCATGGTGGAGGGGGAGCTGTGATGAGAGCAGGCAGCCTGCAGGTGGAGCAGAGAGAGAGAACACCACTGACCATGGTGGAGGGGGAGCTGTGATGAGAGCAGGCAGCCTGCAGGTGGCAGCAGAGAGAGAACACCACTGACCATGGTGGAGGGGGAGCTGTGATGAGAGCAGGCAGCCTGCAGGTGGCAGCCCTAGAGAGAACACCACTGACCATGGTGAGGGGAAACTGTGATGAGAGCAGGCAGCCTGCAGGTGGAGCCAGAGAGAGAGAAACACCACTGACATGGTGGAGGGGGAGCTGTGATGAGAGCAGGCAGCCTGCAGGTGGAGCCAGAGAGAGAGATCACCACTGACCATGGTGGAGGGGAGCTGTGATGAGAGCAGGCAGCCTGCAGGTGGAGCCAGAGAGAGAGATCACCACTGACCATGGGGAGGGTGAGCTGTTGGCACATCCCTCCTCACTCAGAGGAAGGCCCAATAACTATGTGGCACCTTTTAATTTCTTTTTTGTATTTTAAAGGGACGTCACCACCTAAAGTCCATTGTATCATAGATTGTGAGCCCTCGCGGACAGGATCTTCTCCCCTCTTGTATCTGTACGACCAAATTGTCCACATTTCTTGTACTTGTCCTTGTCCGCCTCTTAGCATGTAAAGCGCCATAGAATTTAATGGCGCTATATAAATAAATAATAATAATAAAATTGTATCCCCCTCCAGATCTCGCCCTCATCCCACATCATCGGCCTAATGTCTTATTCCCCGGCAGTTATCTGTTATGTTGCCCCCCGTACCTTCAGATTGGGGGATTATCCCTTTAATAGTGCGTTTTGGGGTTTGTCCTTGAATGACCTTTCCCCCCAGTCTCGTAGATTTGGCGTCTGCTGCCTCCCGCTTATGTGAATGTATTGATCGGATAGAAATAGTTATTCTATTAGTGATTGCAGGAAGCGGCTCCCTGGTGCCCGGGTAATGTGGCCCCCGGGGGCCCGCGGGGCGAGCAGTCGCTACATTAATGGAATATGTAATGTAATGAGTCCCCAGAGCGGCTTCTCGCTGCCACCGCAGAATCCACCGCTGCTGCCGTTGTCTCAGACTTGGTCTTTTGCTATATGGCGGCCTCATGTGGCTGATAACAGAGAGCAATAGTGTGCACCGCCCTGCAAACACCGTCCAGTGTGAGTCGGCGGCTCGTCCCTCCAGGACACATGATGCTTTTAAGCCGGTATGGCGGTCCTCTGGATGTTAGGATCCCTGGTGGTCTGGGACACTGAAGGGGTTAAAGTCAGGATCCCTGGTGGTCTGGGACAGTGAAGGGGTTAATTTTAGGATCCCTGGTGGTGTGTCGCAGTGAAAGTGTTAATGGCATAATCTATGGTGGTCAGGTGAAGTGAAGGGGTTAGTGGCATGATCCCGGGCAGTGAAGGGGGTTAATATAAGGATCCCAGGTAGTCTGGGGCAGAGAAGGGGTTAATGTCAGGATCCCTGGTAGTCTGGGGCAGTGAAGGGGTTAATATCATGATCCCTGGCAGTCTGCTGCAGTGAAGTGGTTAATATGCAGATCCCTGGTGGTCTGGGGCAGTGACGGGGTTAATATATGGATCCCTGGTGGTCTGGGGGCAGTGAAGGGGTTAATATCATGATCCCTGGTGGTCTGGGGGCGGTGAAGGGGTTAATATCATGATCCCTGGTGGTCTGGGGGCGGTGAAGGGGTTAATATCATGATCCCTGGCAGTCTGGGGGCAGTGAAGGGGTTAATATCATGATCCCTGGTGGTCTGGGGGCAGTGAAGTGGTTAATATCCAGATCCCTAGTGGTCTGGGGGCAGTGAAGGGGTTAATATCTGGGTCCCTGGTGGTCTGGAGGCAGTGAAGGGGTTAATATCTGGGTCCCTGGTGGTCTGGGGGCAGTGAAGAGGTTAATATCCGGATCCCTGGTGGTCTGGGGCAGTGAAGGGGTTAATATCCGGATCCCTGGTGGTCTGGTGGGAGTGAAGGGGTTAATATCTGGGTCCCTGGTGGTCTGGGGGCAGTGAAGAGGTTAATATCCGGATCCCTGGTGGTCTGGGGCAGTGAAGGGGTTAATATCCGGATCCCTAGTGGTCTGGGGGCAGTGAAGGGGTTAATATCTGGGTCCCTGGTGGTCTGGAGGCAGTGAAGGGGTTAATATCTGGGTCCCTGGTGGTCTGGGGGCAGTGAAGAGGTTAATATCCGGATCCCTGGTGGTCTGGTGGGAGTGAAGGGGTTAATATCTGGGTCCCTGGTGGTCTGGGGGCAGTGAAGAGGTTAATATCCGGATCCCTGGTGGTCTGGTGGGAGTGAAGGGGTTAATATCTGGGTCCCCGGTGGCAGTGAAGGGGTTAATATCTCGGTCCCTGGTGGTCTGACGCTGTGATGCATGTTATAATGATGGAGGGTCGGGGGCTCCTCTATTTTTGGGGTGATGGTCCAGACGCCTGAGCAGCACATAGGACCTGAGGGCCGCAGTGACCCCTGGGCCATGTTGACCTTTACTGCCCAGGGGCCCGGAGCTCCGATCTGTAGGGCAGGGGCCGCTGTGTGTGCAGTGGGTGAGGGGCCACATCTGGAGTTGGTGGGGCCACCTGATGACCCGGGGCAGGGGCTGCTGAATTAGGGGCTTTTTCCCTCTTCTGCACCTGTCAGGAGTAGGGGTGTGTAACTACAACAGGTGCAGGGTCTGCAATCACCCCCGGGCCCTGGAGCCTGGGGGGCCCCACAAGTCCCTTTGGTTTATAGAAAAAGACTAATGCTATTAGATATTGGTAATAGTTGGGGGCCCCATTGGAGCTTTCCCATCGGGGCCCATGAGCTTCCCTTTACCCCTTGTCCGGGAGGGCTGTAGGTCTGGACCCGGGTAACAATGATGGTGCAGATGCCGCGGTGCCCGGGCACATGATTGTGCCCCCGTGTCCTGTGAATGTCACCCTCTCTCCGGTTACACATGCCGAGGACGTGGCTATATTTACTCGGGTGGGAAAGGTCAGGGGTTCTCTGTGAAGGTCAGAGACGAACTCTTCATACCAAGGAGGCCGCCTTTATAAGGGGCACAGCGCACCCAGGCCGGGCACTCAGAGCCGAGTCACTGACGAAACCCCTGCTCCAGAGCACCAGGTAACATAAGGGGGCACAGGGTAAGATATGGGGGGCAAAAAGTACGATGTGAGGGGCCGGGGGGCACATAGTACGATGTGAGGGGCCGGGGGCACACAGTACGATGTGAGGGGCCGGGGGGCACACAATATGATGTGAGGGGTCGGGGGCACACAGTACGATGTGAGGGGCCGGGGGGCACACAGTACAATGTGAGGGGCCGGGGGGCACACAGTATGATGTGAGGGGCCGGGGGGCACACAGTACAATGTGAGGGGCCGGGGGGGGCACACAGTACGATGTGAGGGGCCGGGGGGCACACAGTACAATGTGAGGTGCCGGGGGGCACACAGTATGATGTGAGGGGCCGGGGGGCACACAGTACAATGTGAGGGCGGGGGGCACACAGTACAATGTGAGGGGCAGGGGGGCACAAAGTGTGATGTGAGGGGCCGGGGGGCACACAGTACGATGTGAGGGGCCAGGGGCACACAGTGTGATGTGAGGGGCCGGGGGGCACACAGTACGATGTGAGGGGCCGGGGGGCACACAGTACAATGTGAGGGGCCGGGGGGCACACAGTACGATGTGAGGGGCCGGGGAGCACACAGTACGATGTGAGGGGCCGGGGGGCACACAGTACGATGTGAGGGGCCGGGGGGCACACAGTATAATGTGAGGGGCCGGGGGGCACACAGTACGTTGTGAGGGGTCGGGGGGCACACAGTACGATGTGAGGGGCCGGGGAGCACACAGTACGATGTGAGGGGCCGGGGGCACACAGTACGTTGTGAGGGGCCGGGGAGCACACAGTACGATGTGAGGGGCCGGGGGCACACAGTACGTTGTGAGGGGTCGGGGGGCACACAGTACGATGTGAGGGGCCAGGGGCACACAGTACGATGTGAGGGGCCGGGGGCACACAGTACGATGTGAGGGGCCGGGGGCACACAGTACGTTGTGAGGGGTCGGGGGGCACACAGTACGATGTGAGGGGCCGGGGGCACACAGTGTGATGTGAGGGGCCGGGGGGCACACAGTACGATGTGAGGGGCCGGGGGGCACACAGTACGATGTGAGGGGCCGGGGGGCACACAGTACGATGTGAGGGGCCGGGGGGCACACAGTACGTTGTGAGGGGCCGGGGGGGGCACACAGTACGATGTGAGGGGCCGGGGGGCACACAGTACAATGTGAGGTGCCGGGGGGCACACAGTATGATGTGAGGGGCCGGGGGGCACACAGTATAATGTGAGGGGCCGGGGGGCACACAGTACGTTGTGAGGGGTCGGGGGGCACACAGTACGATGTGAGGGGCCAGGGGCACACAGTACGATGTGAGGGGCCGGGGAGCACACAGTACGATGTGAGGGGCGGGGGCACACAGTACGTTGTGAGGGGTCGGGGGGCACACAGTACGATGTGAGGGGCCAGGGGCACACAGTACGATGTGAGGGGCCGGGGGCACACAGTACGATGTGAGGGGCCGGGGGCACACAGTACGTTGTGAGGGGTCGGGGGGCACACAGTACGATGTGAGGGGCCAGGGGCACACAGTACGATGTGAGGGGCCGGGGGGGGGGCACACAGTACGATGTGAGGGGCCGGGGGCACACAGTGTGATGTGAGGGGCCGGGGGCACACAGTACGATGTGAGGGGCCGGGGGGGGCACACAGTACAATGTGAGGGGCCGGGGGGCACAAAGTGTGATGTGAGGGGCCGGGGGGCACACAGTACGATGTGAGGGGCCGGGGGGCACACAGTACAATGTGAGGGGCCGGGGGGCACACAGTACAATGTGAGGGGCCGGGGGCACACAGTACGATGTGAGGGGCCGGGGGGCACACAGTACGATGTGAGGGGCCAGGGGCACACAGTACGATGTGAGGGGCCGGGGGGGGCACACAGTACAATGTGAGGGGCCGGGGGGCACAAAGTACGATGTGAGGGGCCGGGGGGCACACAGTACGATGTGAGGGGCCGGGGGGCACACAGTACAATGTGAGGTGCCGGGGGGCACACAGTACGATGTGAGGGGCCGGGGGGCACACAGTGTGATGTGAGGGGCCGGGGGCACACAGTACGATGTGAGGGGCCGGGGGGGCACACAGTACGATGTGAGGGGCCGGGGGGGCACACAGTACAATGTGAGGGGCCGGGGGGCACAAAGTACGATGTGAGGGGCCGGGGGGCACACAGTACGATGTGAGGGGCCGGGGGGCACACAGTACAATGTGAGGGGCCGGGGGGCACACAGTACAATGTGAGGGGCCGGGGGGCACACAGTACAATGTGAGGGGCCGGGGGGCACACAGTACGATGTGAGGGGCCGGGGGGCACACAGTACGATGTGAGGGGCCGGGGGGCACACAGTACAATGTGAGGGGCCGGGGGGCACACAGTACGATGTGAGGGGCCGGGGGGTACACAGTACGATGTGAGGGGCCGGGGGGCACACAGTACGATGTGAGGGGCCGGGGGGCACACAGTACAATGTGAGGGGCCGGGGGGGCACACAGTATGATGTGAGGGGCCGGGGGGCACACAGTACGATGTGAGGGGCCGGGGGGCACACAGTACAATGTGAGGGGCCGGGGGGGCACACAGTACAATGTGAGGGGTCGGGGGGGCACACAGTATGATGTGAGGGGCCGGGGGGCACACAGTACGATGTGAGGGGCCGGGGGGCACACAGTACAATGTGAGGGGCCGGGGGGGCACACAGTATGATGTAAGGGGCCGGGGGGGCACAGAGTACAATGTGAGGGGCCGGGGGGGCACACAGTATGATGTAAGGGGCCGGGGGCACACAGTACGATGTGAGGGGCCATGATCAGTTTAGATTCCCTCTTTCTCTCTCTCTCTTTTTCTCTCTCTCTCTCCTTCGTTCTTTCGTTCTTTCTTTCCGTCATTCTTTCTCTGTTTCTTTCTCGCCCTCCCTCCGTCTCCCTCTCTCTCTTTTCTCTCTCTTTCTCTCTTTCTCTCTCTTTTTCTCTCTTTCTCTCTCTTTTTTTCGTTCTTTCTTTCTTTTCTTTCTTTCTTTCTTTCTTTTCTTTCTTTCTTTCTCTCTTTCTTTTTTTCTTTCTTTCTTTCTTTCTTTCTTTCTTTCTTTCTTTCTCTCTTTCTCTCTCTCTTTCTCTCTTTCTCTTTTTTTTCTTTCTCTTCTTTCTTTCTCTTTTTTTTCGTACTTTCTTTCTTTCTCTCTCTTTCTTTCTCTTCTATGTTGGGTAATGTCTCCACTTTTCCGCCTCTTTCCTCCTTGCGCCACTTCTTGCTTTCTCCATCCTCAGTCATTTCCTCTGGTGATGTTGCAGGTGATTAGATGCCCGTTTCTTGCCCTCAGCCAGAGGTGTAAATTCAGGCCTCGGGGCCTTGATGTGAAAGCTCCAACAGGGCCCCCAATTATTGCAAATCTTTAGTAGTATTAGTCTTTTCCTATGGGCCAAAGGGACGTTTGGGGCCCCCCTAGGGTGCAGGGCCCGGGTGCGATCGCAGCCCTTGCACCTATTGTAGTTACGCACCAGCCCCCAGCCCTGTGCCCAGTATGTACCAGGGGTCACACTGGTGGCGGACGACCTGTCTCTGCCTCTGAACCGCCATTTTTTCCCCCTATCCTGCATCTCCCCTCTCTGTACACAGCTGCAGTGTCGTCCCAGTGTCCTCACAGCATTTCCCTGCCATTGCTGGAAGTGATGATGTCACGTGACCGCTGCAGCCAATCACTGGTCATAGTGGTGACTTTTGCACGTACGGCATGTGACCGTTGGGGCCGGTGATTGGCTGCTGGATGTGATGTCATCACGGGCAGGTACAGATGATGGTTATTATCATCTACCCCAACCTCAAGGACCAACAGTGCAGGTTTTCAGGATTTCCTTAGCATTGCACAGGGGTTGCAATCATCACCAGTGCAGGTCACAATGCTAAGGAAATCCTGAAAACCTGCACTGTTGGCCCTCGAGGCCTGGGGTTCCCCACCCCTGATCTCTAATTGCAGGTGATGAAGGGTTAATAAGACTACAGAATGTGCTGTGTCAGTCTCTGCCAGGCCTTTGTGGGCACAGTTGCCCGTCTGTGCCAGTTTTCTGGGGTTGGGCTAGTGGCGGGTCAGATAAGCGGGCCCGGCTCCAGGTTGGGGTGCGGGCCCCCAGGTGCCCCCCCTCTTCCGCTGCCTGTCGTATGTGAGCGCTGTCACACAGGCAGCAGCGCCTGATTACCGTAATTACTCATCTCTACCGTAAATCCCTGCAGACCCCCATAACCAGTGCAGCTGGTCAGACCTCCATTCTGACCGGTGGGGGGCATCGTCCGCGCCCCCCACCTCCCCATCATTCTGCTGACTGGCGAATTCCTCTTTCTGCCCTTAATCCCATAGCACAAAGCTGCGGGGACAAGTCCAGACCGCTCTCATTGTCTCCTTCCACATCATCCCCCTGGGCGCCTCCGCCCGCCGCGCCCCATACATGGGGGGAAGCTTAAAGGGATTGTCCAGGATCAGAAAAACATCCGTCAAAAGCAGCGCCCCCCCCTGACTATGGTCGTGTCTGAGATTGCGGCTCTTGGTTGAAGTGAATGGGGCAGAGCTGCAGTACCACACATGGCCTGCGGTCAGAGGTGGTGCATGGGACCCTTCTCTATGAGGGGTTGGGGGTCTCCATGTGACGTGTGGTTCGACTCGCAGACCCTCACCGATGATGACATAAGAGGCATTGAAGTGTGAGTGCCCCTTTAAGACCCCCCTGGCGACAGGTTCTCCTGGCAGCGCAGGGTGGCGGGGTCACTCACTCACCGGATGACCCCGGCTGGCAGCTGCCACTCTGTAAAGGTCACAGCTATTCTGGGCCCTGGAGATGGAGCTCAGGTTCTGTCACCCGACAGCTGCTCAAATACTGACCCCCCCGGAATCAGCGCAGCCCCGTGACCCCGGCCGGGGATCCTGCCATCCCCCTGAGAAGACAGTCTCAAGGACTGAACATAATGGGAACTATACACTGGGCGGAGGTCCGGCCTCTCCCCGGGGTCACTGTACCCTCTGCCTGGAGGTCTGGCCTCTCCCCGGGGTCACTGTACCCTCTGCCTGGAGGTCTGGCCTCTCCCCGGGGTCACTGTACCCTCTCCCCAGGGTCACTCTACCCTCTGCCTGGGGGTCTGGCCTCTCCCCGGGGTCACTGTACCCTCTGCCTGGAGGTCCGGCCTCTCCCCGGGGTCACTGTACCCTCTGCCTGGAGGTCCGGCCTCTCCCCGGGGTCACTGTACCCTCTGCCTGGAGGTTTGGCCTCTCCCCGGGGTCACTGTACCCTCTGCCTGGAGGTCTGGCCTCTCCCCGGGGTCACTGTACCCTCTGCCTGGAGGTCCGGCCTCTCCCCGGGGTCACTGTACCCTCTGCCTGGAGGTCCGGCCTCTCCCCGGGGTCACTGTACCCTCTGCCTGGAGGTCTGGCCTCTCCCCGGGGTCACTGTACCCTCTGCCTGGAGGTCTGGCCTCTCCCCAGGGTCACTCTACCCTCTGCCTGGAGGTCCGGCCTCTCCCCAGGGTCACTCTACCCTCTGCCTGGAGGTCCGGCCTCTCCCCGGGGTCACTGTACCCTCTGCCTGGAGGTCCGTCCTCTCCCCGGGGTCACTGTACCCTCTGCCTGGAGGTCTGGCCTCTCCCCGGGGTCACTGTACCTTCTGCCTGGAGGTCTGGCCTCTCCCCGGGGTCACTGTACCCTCTGCCTGAAGGTCCGTCCTCTCCCCGGGGTCACTGTACCCTCTGCCTGGAGGTCCGGCCTCTCCCCGGGGTCACTGTACCTTCTGCCTGGGGGTCCGGCCTCTCCCCGGGGTCACTGTACCCTCTGCCTGGAGGTCCGGCCTCTCCCCGGGGTCACTGTACCTTCTGCCTGGAGGTCCGGCCTCTCCCCGGGGTCACTGTACCTTCTGCCTGGAGGTCTGGCCTCTCCCCGGGGTCACTGTACCCTCTGCCTGGAGGTCCGGCCTCTCCCCGGGGTCACTGTACCCTCTGCCTGGAGGTCCGGCCTCTCCCCGGGGTCACTGTACCCTCTGCCTGGAGGTCCGGCCTCTCCCCGGGGTCACTGTTCCCTCTGCCCGGAGGTCCGGCCTCTCCCCGGGGTCACTGTACCCTGTGCCTGGAGGTCCGGCCTCTCCCCAGGGTCACTTACCCTCTGCCTGGAGGTCCGGCCTCTCCCCGGGGTCACTGTACCCTCTGCCTGGAGGTCCGGCCTCTCCCCGGGGTCACTGTACCCTCTGCCTGGAGGTCTGGCCTCTCCCCGGGGTCACTGTACCTCTGCCTGGAGGTCTGGCCTCTCCCCGGGGTCACTGTACCCTCTGCCTGGAAGGTCCGTCCTCTCCCCGGGGTCACTGTACCCTCTGCCTGGAGGTCCGGCCTCTCCCCGGGGTCACTGTACCCTTGCCTGGGGTCCGGCCTCTCCCCGGGGTCACTGTACCCTCTGCCTGGAGGTCCGGCCTCTCCCCGGGGTCACTGTACCTTCTGCCTGGAGGTCCGGCCTCTCCCCGGGGTCACTGTACCTTCTGCCTGGAGGTCGGCCTCTCCCCGGGGTCACTGTACCCTCTGCCTGGAGGTCCGGCCTCTCCCCGGGTCACTGTACCCTCTGCCTGGAGGTCCGGCCTCTCCCCGGGGTCACTGTCACTGTACCTCTGCCTGGAGGTCCGGCCTCTCCCCGGGGTCACTGTCCTCTGCCGGAGGTCCGGCCTCTCCCCGGGTCACTGTACCCTTGCGGAGGTCCGGCCTCTCCCCGGGGTCACTATACCCTCTGCCCGGAGGTCCGGCCTCTCCCGGGGTCACTGTACCCTCTGCCGGAGGTCCGGCCTCTCCCCGGGTCACTGTACCTTCTGCCTGGAGGTCCGGCTCTCCCCGGGTCACTGTACCCTCTGCCTGGAGGTCCGGCCTCTCCCCGGGGTCACTGTACCCTCTGCCTGGAGGTCCGGCCTCTCCCCGGGGTCACTGTACCCTCTGCCTGGAGTCGGCCTCTCCGGGTCACTGTACCCTCTGCCGGAGGTCCGCCTCTCCCGGGGTCACTGTACCCTCTGCCTGGAGGTCCTGCCTCTCCCCGGGGTCACTGTACCCTCTGCCTGGAGGTCGGCCTCTCCCCGGGTCACTGTACCTTCTGCCTGGGGTCGGCCTCTCCCCGGGTCACTGTACCCTCTGCCTGGAGGTCCGGCCTCTCCCCGGGGTCACTGTACCCTCTGCCTGGAGGTCCGGCCTCTCCCCGGGGTCACTGTACCTCTGCTGAGGTCGGCCTCTCCCGGGTCACTGTACCCTCTGCCTGGAGTCCGCCTCTCCCCGGGTCACTGTACCCTCTGCCTGGAGGTCCGCCTCTCCCCGGGGTCACTGTACCTCTGCCTGGAGGTCTGGCCTCTCCCCGGGTCACTGTACCTTCTGCCTGGAGGTCGGCCTCTCCCCGGGGTCACTGTACCCTCTGCCTGAGGTCCGCTCTCCCGGGGTCACTTACCCTCTGCCTGGAGGTCCGGCCTCTCCCCGGGGTCACTGTATCCCGTCGTTCCCGGGGTCCGGCCTCTCCCCGGGGTCACTGTACCCTGCCGGAGGTCCGGCCTCTCCCCGGGGTCACTTACCCTCTGCCGGAGGTCGGCCTCTCCCGGGGTCACTGTACCCTCTGCCTGGAGGTCCGGCCTCTCCCCGGGGTCACTGTACCCTCTGCCCTGGAGGTCCGGCCTCTCCCCGGGGTCACTGTACCCTCTGCCTGGAGGTCCGGCCTCTCCCCGGGGTCACTGTCCCTCTGCCTGGAGGTCCGGCCTCTCCCGGGGTCACTGTACCCTTGCCGAGGTCCGGCCTCTCCCGGGGTCACTATACCCTCTGCCTGGAGGTCCGGCCTCTCCCGGGTCACTGTACCCTCTGCCTAGGTGGCTCTCGGGCGACCTCTCCCCGGGTCACTGTACCTCTGCCTGGAGGTCCGGCCTCTCCCCGGGGTCACTGTACCCTCTGCCTGGGTCCGGCCTCTCCCTGGGGTCACTGTACCCTCCTCCGTCCCTTAGGAGGTCTGGGGTCACTATACCCGAGTAGTTTTTTTCCGGATTTGCATGTGGGTGTCTGGTCCTGGATTTGAAGATTCTTTCAAGTTGATTTTAAAGAACATAAACCCATGTGACACATTCATTCCTGCATCATCAGTTTATATTCCCAGACCTCCTGTCCTTTGGGAAGTGATCAGGCACAGAGGTGATCGGGATGCAGAGTGATCGGGTGCAGAGTGATCGGGGCACAGAAGTGATCGGGGCACAGGATGATCGGGCACAGGAGTGATCGGGCGTAGCAGTGATCGGGGCGCAGGAGTGATCGGGACGCAGGAGTGATCGGGGCACAGGAGTGATCGGGACGCAGGAGTGATCGGGGTGCAGGAGTGATCGGGGCACAGAAGTGATTGGGGCACAGAGGTGATCGGGGCACAGGGGTGATCGGGGCACAGAGGTGATCAGGGCACAGGGGTGATCGGGGCACAGGAGTGATCGGGGCACAGGGGTGATCGGGGCACAGAGGTGATCGGGGCACAGCAGTGATCGGGGCACAGGAGTGATCGGGGTGCAGAGGTGATCGGGGCACAGGAGTGATCGGGGAGCAGGAGTGATCGGGGCACAGGGGTGATCGGGGCACAGAGGTGATCGGGGCACAGCAGTGATCGGGGCACAGGAGTGATCGGGGTGCAGAGGTGATCGGGGCACAGGAGTGATCGGGGAGCAGGAGTGATCGGGGCACAGGGGTGATCGGGGCACAGAGGTGATCGGGGCACAGCAGTGATCGGGGCACAGGAGTGATCGGGGTGCAGAGGTGATCGGGGCACAGGAGTGATCGGGGAGCAGGAGTGATCGGGGCGCAGGAGTGATCGAGGCACAGGAGTGATCGGGGCACAGGAGTGATCGGGACACAGCAGTGATCGGGGCGCAGGAGTGATCGGGGCACAGGAGTGATCGGGGCACAGGAGTGATCGGGGCGCAGGAGTGATCGGGGCACAGGAGTGATCGGGGCACAGCAGTGATCGGGGCACAGGAGTGATCGGGGCGCAGGAGTGATCGGGGCACAGGAGTGATCGGGGCACAGGAGTGATCGGGGCACAGGAGTGATCGGGGCACAGCAGTGATCGGGGCACAGGAGTGATCGGGGCACAGGAGTGATCGGGGCGCAGGAGTGATCGGGGCGCAGGAGTGATTGGGGCGCAGCGGTGATCGGGGCGCAGGGGTGATCGGGGCACAGGAGTGATCGGGGCACAGCAGTGATCGGGGCACAGGAGTGATCGGGGCACAGCAGTGATCGGGGCACAGGAGTGATCGGGGCACAGGAGTGATCGGGGCACAGGAGTGATTGGGGCGCAGCGGTGATCGGGGCACAGGAGTGATCGGGGCACAGGAGTGATCGGGGCACAGGAGTGATCGGGGCACAGCAGTGATCGGGGCACAGGAGTGATCGGGGCGCAGCGGTGATCGGGGCACAGCAGTGATCGGGGCACAGGAGTGATCGGGGCACAGCAGTGATCGGGGCGCAGCGGTGATCGGGGCACAGAGGTGATTGGGGCACAGCAGTGATCGGGGCACAGGAGTGATCGGGGCGCAGCGGTGATCGGGGCACAGGAGTGATCGGGGCACAGCAGTGATCGGGGCACAGGATCGTGTAGTCCTGAGCTGTGCTGGGAATCTTTATCTTGTCTTGTTGTAGCCATTGAAATGTGTCCAGCACTGAGGACCCTCAGATTGTAACACTCTTCCATCTATAGTATAATATGGACACACTGTACACAGGCAATATGGGGAACACAGTAACAGATCGCAGCTCAGTCATCAGGCGTTGGTGGTATAGTGGTGAGCATAGCTGCCTTCCAAGCAGTTGACCCGGGTTCGATTCCCGGCCAACGCACATGAGATTTTTATTTTTTTTCTGCTGGAACAATACCGAAAACAAATCACAGGAGATGTTCTGCAGTGGGTGTGATGCTCTGCAGTGGGTGTGATGCTCTGCAGTGTATGTGATGCTCTGCAGTGTGTGATGTTCTGCAGTGTGTGTGAAGTTCTGCAGTGTGATGCTCTGCAGTGTGTGATGCTCTACAGTGGGTGTGATGCACTGCAGTGTGTGTGATGCTCTGCTGTGGGTGTGATGCTCTGCAGAGGGTGTGATGCTCTGCAGTGTGTGTGATGCTCTGCAGTGTGTGATTTTCTGCAGTGGGTGTGATGCTCTGCAGTGGGTGTGATGCTCTGCAGTGTATGTGATGCTCTGCAGTGTGTGATGTTCTGCAGTGTGTGTGAAGTTCTGCAGTGTGATGCTCTGCAGTGTGTGATGCTCTACAGTGGGTGTGATGCTCTGCAGTGTGTGATGCTCTGCTGTGGGTGTGATGCTCTGCAGAGGGTGTGATGCTCTGCAGTGTGTGTGTGATGCTCTGCAGTGTGTGATTTTCTGCAGTGGGTGTGATGTTCTGCAGTGGGTGTGATGTTCTGCAGTGGGTGTGATGCTCTGCAGTGTGTGATGTTCTGCAGTGTGTGTGAAATTCTGCAGTGTGATGCTCTGCAGTGGGTGTGATGCTCTGCAGTGTGTGTGATGCTCTGCAGTGTGCGTGGTGCTCTGCAATGTGTGATGTTCTGCAGTGGGTGTGATGCTCTGCATTGTGTGTTCTGCAGTGTGTGTGATGCTCTGCAGTGTGTGTGATGCTCTGCAGTGGGTGTGATGCTCTGCAGTGGGTGTGATGTTCTGCAGTGTGTGTGATGCTCTGCAGTGGGTGTGGTGCTCTGCAGTGTGTGTGATGTTCTGCAGTGTGTGATGTTCTGCAGTGTGTGTGATGCTCTGCAGTGTGTGATGTTCTGCAGTGTGTGTGATGCTCTGCAGTGTGTGATGTTTTGCAGTGTGTGATGTTCTGCAGTGTGTGATGCTCTGCAGTGTGTGTGATGTTCTGCAGTGTGTGAAGTTCTGCAGTGTGTGTGATGTTCTGCAGTGTGTGTGATGCTCTGCAGTGGGTGTGATGTTCTGCAGTGTGTGATGCTCTGCAGTGTGTGATGTTCTGCAGTGTGTGATGCTCTGCAGTGGGTGTGATGTTCTGCAGTGTGTGATGCTCTGCAGTGGGTGTGATGCTCTGCAGTGGGTGTGATGTTCTGCAGTGTGTGATGCTCTGCAGTCTGTGTGATGCTCTGCAGTGGGTGTGATGCTCTGCAGTGTGTGATGCTCTGCAGTGGGTGTGATGCTCTGCAGTGGGTGTGATGTTCTGCAGTGTGTGATGCTCTGCAGTGTGTGATGCTCTGCAGTGTGTGTGTGATGCTCTGCAGTGGGTGTGATGTTCTGCAGTGTGTGATGCTCTGCAGTGGGTGTGATGTTCTGCAGTGTGTGATGCTCTGCAGTGGGTGTGATGTTCTGCAGTGTGTGATGCTCTGCAGTGGGTGTGATGCTCTGCAGTGGGTGTGATGTTCTGCAGTGTGTGTGATGCTCTGCAGTGGGTGTGATGCTCTGCAGTGTGTGATGCTCTGCAGTGGGTGTGATGCTATGCAGTGTGTGATGTTCTGCAGTGTGTGATGCTCTGCAGTGGGTGTGATGTTCTGCAGTGTGTGTGATGCTCTGCAGTGGGTGTGATGCTCTGCAGTGTGTGATGCTCTGCAGTGGGTGTGATGTTCTGCAGTGTGTGATGTTCTGCAGTGTGTGATGCTCTGCAGTGGGTGTGATGTTCTGCAGTGGGTGTGATGCTCTGCAGTGTGTGGATGCTCTGCAGTGGGTGTGATGTTCTGCAGTGTGTGATGCTCTGCAGTGGGTGTGATGCTCTGCAGTGTGTGATGCTCTGCAGTGGGTGTGATGCTCTGCAGTGTGTGTGATGCTCTGCAGTGTGTGTGTGATGCTCTGCAGTGTGTGATGCTCTGCAGTGGGTGTGATGCTCTGCAGTGGGTTGGTGGATGCTCTGCAGTGTGTGTATGCTCTGCAGTGTGTGTGATGCTCTGCAGTGTGTGATGCTCTGCGATGGGTGTGATGCTCTGCAGTGGGTGTGATGCTCTGCAGTCTTTGGTACGGATGGTTGGGGGAGGGGACCAGTCTGGGGTGTGAGTGTTGGCACGTATCTGTGACGTCATCAGTCCATGTATGTGTCATGTGTTCCAGCTCTATAGATCCTCTATACATGGCCCGCCCTCCCTGATTCACACATCCTGCCTGACCTTCAGTCTCTGCCTACAGTGCGGCTGTGCGGTGTGTGGCCCTTTAAGAAGGAAGCTCCGCCCCTCTGCTCGTTACTTGACGTTCTAGAACCCCAGTGTCAGTCTGCAGGAGAAAGAGAGAGGTGAGAGGAGGAGGGCCGAGGATAGGGGATAAGGGGGGCCTGGAATAGAGGATGAGGGGGCGAGGATAGAGGAGGAGGGGGGCCTGGAATAGAGGAGGAGGGGGAACGAGGACAGAGGATAAGGGGGGCCTGGAATAGAGGAGGAGGGGGGACGAGGACAGAGGATAAGGGGGGCCTGGAATAGAGGATGAAGGGGGCCTGGAATAGAGGATAGGGGGGCCGAGGATAAGAGAGGCCGAGGACAGAGGACGAGGGGGGCCGAGGATAGAGGATAAGGATGGCCTGGAATAGAGGATATGGGGGTGCTGATGATGGAGGTTAAGGGGGGCCTGGGATAGAGGATAAGGGGGCCGAGGATCGGGAGGAGGGGAGAGTTGGGGGGCTCATTAGGAGGAAGGGAGAGTTGGGGGGGCCCATGATTAGGAGGAGGAGGGGAGAGTTGGGGGGGGCTGATTAGGAGGAGGGGAGAGTTTGGGGGGGCCCATGATTAGGAGGAGGAGGGGAGAGTTGGGGGGGGGGGCTGATTAGGAGGAGGGGAGAGTTGGGGGGGGGGGGCCATGATTAGGAGGAGGAGGGGAGAGTTGGGGGGGGCTGATTAGGAGGAGGGGAGAGTTGGGGGGGGGGGGCCATGATTAGGAGGAGGAGGGGAGAGTTGGGGGGGGCTGATTAGGAGGAGGGGAGAGTTTGGGGGGGCCCATGATTAGGAGGAGGAGGGGAGAGTTGGGGGGGGGGGGCTGATTAGGAGGAGGGGAGAGTTTGGGGGGGGCCCATGATTAGGAGGAGGAGGGGAGAGTTGGGGGGGGGGGGGGCTGATTAGGAGGAGGGGAGAGTTTGGGGGGGGGCCCATGATTAGGAGGAGGAGGGGAGAGTTTGGGGGGGGGCCCATGATTAGGAGGAGGAGGGTAGAGTTGGGGGGGGCTCATGATTAGGAGGAAGGGAGAGTGGGGGGGGGGGGCTCATGATTAGGAGGAGGAAGGGAGAGTTGGGGGCTCTCATCATTAGGAGGAGGAAGGGAGAGTTGGGGGCTCTCATGATTAGGAGGAGGAAGGGAGAGTTGGGGGGGCTCATGATTAGGAGGAGGAAGGGAGAGTTGGGGGGGGCTCATGATTAGGAGGAGGAAGGGAGAGTTGGGGGGGGGGGGCTCATGATTAGGAGGAGGAAGGGAGAGTTGGGGGGGGGGGGGCTCATGATTAGGAGGAAGGGAGAGTTTGGGGGGGGGGCCATGATTAGGAGGAGGAGGGGAGAGTTTGGGGGGGGGGCCCCATGATTAGGAGGAGGAGGGTAGAGTTGGGGGGGGCTCATGATTAGGAGGAGGAAGGGAGAGTTGGGGGGGGCTCATGATTAGGAGGAAGGGAGAGTGGGGGGGGGCTCATGATTAGGAGGAGGAAGGGAGAGTTGGGGGGGCTCATGATTAGGAGGAGGAAGGGAGAGTTGGGGGGGGGGGGGCTCATGATTAGGAGGAGGAAGGGAGAGTTGGGGGGGGGGGGCTCATGTGATTAGGGGAGGAAGGGAGAGTTGGGGGGGGGGGGGGGGGTCATGATTAGGAGGAGGAAGGGAGAGTTGTGGGTGGGGGGGCTCATGATTAGGGGAGG
The DNA here is from genome assembly GCA_033576535.1 of Allobates femoralis. NCBI lineage: Eukaryota > Metazoa > Chordata > Amphibia > Anura > Aromobatidae > Allobates > Allobates femoralis. The sequence goes on along the minus strand of JARQOC010000011.1, from coordinate 236,630,573 downwards.
AAGGGAGAGTTGGGGGGGGCTCATGATTAGGAGGAGGAAGGGAGGTTGGGGGGGGGGGGGGGGCTCATGATTAGAGGAGGGAAGGGAGAGTTGGGGGGGGGGGGGGGTCATGATTAGGAGGAAGGGAGAGTTGGGGGGGGGGGGGTGAGGAGGAGGGAGGTTGGGGGGGGGGGGTCATGTTGGAGGAGGAAGGGAGAGTTGGGGGGGTCATTAGGAGGAGGAGGGATAGCTGGGGGGTCATGATTGGGAGGAGAGGAGAGTTGGGGGGGGGGGGGGAGGGGGGGGGCCTAATGTATAGGAGGGGCGGGGGTGCTCCTGGGTGTTTGGACAGCCGTTCTAGGGGGTCAGGGTGATACGGTAGGATCCACATGTTGTGTTGGAGGTCGGCATATTTTGGGGAGCTGGTGTGACGGGGGGGCCTGTAGTGGGGTCGGGATTGTCAGACTGTCAGTGGCAGACCTACTGGACAGTTCGTGTAATTTCTGCAGCATTGGCAACAGCGGGTTGCATACCATGGTACAGATGTGGAGGATGCTGCCCAGGCCGGGGCTAGCAGTGCAGGGGTTGATGGCAGCACGTGTCCTGGACGGCAGTGCAGGGGTTGGTGGCGGCACGCGGTGCTGTACCGGCAGTGCAGGGGTTGATGGCGGCACGTGTCGTGTACCGGCAGTGCAGGGGTTGATGGCGGCACGTGTCGTGTCCGGCAGTGCAGGGGTTGATGGCGGCACGTGTCGTGTACCGGCAGTGCAGGGGTTGATGGCGGCACGTGTCGTGTACCGGCAGCGCAGGGGTTGATGGCGGCACGTGTCGTGTACCGGCAGCGCAGGGGTTGATGGCGGCACGTGTCGTGTACCGGCAGTGCAGGGGTTGATGGCGGCACGTGTCGTGTACCGGCAGTGCAGGGGTTGATGGCGGCACGTGTCGTGTACCGGCAGTGCAGGGGTTGATGGCGGCACGTGTCGTTGTACCGGCAGTGCAGGGGTTGATGGCGGCACGTGTCGTGTACCGGCAGTGCAGGGGTTGATGGCGGCACGTGTCGTGTACCGGCAGCGTCTCTCTACGGCGCTCAGTTTCCGTTTTAGGCCTCAGGGATTCTGTAATAATTCTTTTTTGCTTTATCATTTCCGTGTAATAGAGAAGGAAGCGGTGGGTGACATTGTGCAGCAGCGTCATTAACCCCTCGGGAGCTGCTGCTCCTCCCGTCCTCTAAGTCTCCTTCACTGTCAGGGCATCTCTGCTGCGACACCTCTTGTCCTGTGTATCCGGTCCCCGTCCATATTGGTGGGCCGGGCCCTGCCTGAAATGCGTCAGCGCTCCTGTAGGCAGGCAGTACAGAGATGGGAGAACTGTCCCTTTAAGACTATTACCTGACCACAACCCCATCCTCCGCTGTGTCTCCACAGAACGCATCACCATGCCTACCGAATTCCCCGCCTTTACTGCTGAGCAGAAGAAGGAGCTCCATGACATCGCCCAGCGCATCGTCGCCACCGGCAAAGGGATCCTGGCAGCCGATGAGTCCACCGGTGAGTGCGCACTACCGCTCGTGGCCTGAGGACTACGGGGGGCGCTGAGGATCACAGAATAGAGCAGCCGTGGGATTCTCACCTTCCACAACCACAGAGATGGAATGTTTACACTAATTCCATCGCCATAGCAACCGCAAACAAAAGTCAGCCATGTTGGAATTCTGGGATTTCCGTATTAAAGTTACAGGCGCTCGTCCAGATCCTGAATGAGCCTGGGGGGGTGGGGGGGGGTGTGAAACAAATGAATCTGGGGGTGAGAGGTGGAACAAATGAGTCCAGGGGGGGGGGTCGTGAGGTGGAACTAATGAGTCTGGGGGGGGGGGGGGAGGTCATGGGGTAGAACAAATAAATCTGGTGGGGTGGAACTAATGAGCGAGTGTCCGTGGCATGGAATGAATGAGTCTGGGGGGGGGGGGGTGACATGGATGAATGAGTCTAGGGGGTCGTGGGGTGAACTGGTGAGTCTGGGGGGTGTCAGATGGAATTAATGAGTTTGGGGGTCAAGGGGTAAAACCAATGGGGGGTAGTGAGGTGGAACAAATGAATTTGGGGGGGCATGGGGCGGAACTAATGAGTCTGGGGGGGGGTCGTTAGATGGAATGAATGAGTCTGGGGGGGCTGTGGGATGGAATTAATGAGTTGGGGGGGGGGGGGTAGTGGGGTGAAACGCATGAGTCTGAGTGGAGCAAATGAATCTGGGGACTTGGGGTGAATTGAATGAATCTCGGGGTGTGTGAGGGTTGGAATAAATGAGTCTCGGGGCTGGGGGGGTACGTGGGGCAGAATGAATGAATGAATGGGGAGTTCATGGGGTGAGAAGTGAAATGATTGTCTTAAGGATGAGTAGCTGTCAGCAGGATACTGGTCCTCTGTGATAATCTCCAGCCCAGTAAGTGAGGCATCGCTGGAATCATTGTCTCTGCCCTACACTATGCTGTTTTAGGTGTCATTGGGGTGTCTCACCCCCCCCTCCTGCCCACTTGTTCTGGGTATTGGTTGCAGCTCATACATTAACCCCCGCCTGCCCTCCTTCCTCTGCAGGAAGCATCGCCAAGCGTCTGAGCTCCATCGGGGTGGAGAACACAGAGGAGAACCGCCGCTTCTACCGCCAGCTGCTCTTCACCGCTGACCAGAGGGTGAACCCCTGCATCGGTGGCGTCATCTTGTTCCACGAGACTCTGTACCACAAGGCTGATGACGGCACGCCATTCATCAAGGTCATCAAGGACAAGGGTGGTGTCATCGGCATCAAGGTGAGTGGGGCCCACGGGGCAGGCAGACCTAGCGGTCACTCTCATCCCCCCGGTCATCCATGGTTGTTTCTCTTCTTCAGGTGGACAAAGGTGTTGTCCCTCTTGCCGGAACCAATGGAGAGACCACAACACAAGGTAAGGAGCGCTGCCGCATTCCTCCATCCGCCCTCCGCCCCTGGGGGTCTCCGGTGCTTCAGCGTTGCGCTTTCCTCATCCGCAGGTCTGGACGGCCTCCATGAGCGCTGCGCCCAGTACAAGAAGGACGGTGCCGACTTGCTAAGTGGCGCTGCGTGCTGAAGATCTCCGAACACACGCCCTCCCACCTCTCCATGTTGGAGAACGCCAACGTCCTGGCCCGCTACGCCAGCATCTGCCAGCAGGTAATGGCGCACAGGTCTGGAGGGGCCCGGGCCCTCGTAATCACTGCAGGACCTGACAGCTTGTTCTTCTTGCTCCTATAGAACGGTATCGTCCCCATTGTGGAACCTGAGGTCCTCCCCGATGGCGACCACGATCTGAAGAGGTGCCAGTACGTCACTGAGAAGGTGAGCGGGTGGACACCGGAAATGGTGGGCAGAGCAGACAGCCGCAGGCAGAACGGACGGTCGGTGGTGCAGAGGTGGGTGGTGGCAGGCGGAGTGAGAGGCGGCTGGTGGTCGAGTAGTGGGTGGTGGCAGGCGAGAGTGGGTGTGAGCGGCAGTGGTCAGAGTGGGTGGTGGCAGGCGAGAGTGAGTGGCGGTGGTCAGACGGTGGCGGTGGTGGCAGAGCGGAGGTGAGCGTGGCAGTGGCGGTGGTGGGCAGGCGGGCGTGGTGGGCAGAGTGGGTGGCGGTGGGAAGAGCGTACGGCGGAGACGCACTGACGGGACAATTTTTAACGTTTCGGTCTTGTTCCAGGTCCTGGCTGCGTGTACAAAGCCCTCAGCGACCACCAGTCTATCTGGAGGGAACCCTGCTGAAGCCAACATGGTGACCCGGCCATGCCTGCACCAAGAAGTACAGCCCTGAGGAGGTCGCCATGGCTACAGTCACCGCCTGCGGGCACGTGCCCGCCGTCTCCGGGTAAGATGTCGGAGGTGGCCGTCGGTGGTGTACAGATGAGTGTTCCTCTCCTGATCTTTGGTGTCTCCGTCCCGCAGGTATCACTTCCTGTCTGGAGGTCAGAGCGAGGAGGAAGCCACCGTCCACCTGAACGCCATCAACAAGTGCCCTGCACAGCCTGGCCCTGACCTTCTCTATGGCCGTGCCCTGCAGGCCTCTGCCCTGAAAGCCTGGGGCGGCAAGAAGGAGAACGTGAAGAACGCCCAAGAGGAGTACACCAAGCGTGCACTGGTACGTAAAAGTATCCGCCGCGCAGCGCTGCACACGTCCAGTAGGTGTCAGTGTTTCTCCACTTGCCTCCAGAGCTGCGCTCACAATTCTGCATCTTACTGATCTCCCTGACGTTCGCTATTCTTTCTTTTTAGGCCAACAGCCTGGCTTGCCAAGGCAAGTACGTGTCCACTGGCCAGGCAGGAGCCGCCGCCGGAGAGTCTCTGTTCGTGTCCAACCATGCCTATTAGACGTCGTGCCCCCCTCACCCCCATTCTTCGTGGACGCTGCTTCTGTATATTGTAGTGTGAGCCCCCCACCTATAGCCATTAACTGAGTGTTACACGGTTAACCTCCCCTTGCTGGAGAAAACGAAAGAGATACCGGTGGAGTGTCGCCGCCCTGCTGGCAGCTGTGTGAATGGTGAAGAGCGACTGACTGCTCCTGTCTCTGTCCTCGGCTCTGAGTCACATCTAATTTATGTCACTGCTGGTGAAACCTCAATAAAGCAGGTAGATGAACCATGGACGGCTCCTCACTTATTCTCATGGGGTCTAATTTGTGTTTCTATGGGACGATGGTGGAAGATGTGATGTGGTGTCGGCCATAAGTGGTCTCCTCTCACTGCACAGATCATTATCACTCCCATCATCCACCCATGGGGAGGGCCAAGACCATCCTCCAAACTATACAGGCACTATCTGGTACCACAGCGCCATCTGGTGGGCAATCGCTGAAACGTGCCACATACCTGGATCCACAAGGGTTAAAGGGAACCTGTCATGCAGTTTTGTGACATTAAACTGCCCCAATGTGTTTGTATTGATGCACATTGTATCATTTAACTACAATGTGGATCACTGCAATGTGGATCACTGCAATGTGGATCACTGCAATGTGGATCACTGCAATGTGGATCACTGCAATGTGGATCACTGCAATGTGGATCACTGCAATGTGGATCACTACAATGTGGATCACTACAATGTGGATCACTACATGGTTTTCTAAGACAAAATTCCATGTATTTATCTTACATAAAGACTGAGGTGACTGCACACAGACCTGGCTTCAGCTATAGGAGGGTAGAGTATTTGCTTACTTTTCACTCTTTACGTCATCACACTCCCTGCATTGTAATTGACTGACATCACTGCAGTATAGAAGGGATAAGGACCTGTGGTGATGTCACGACAATGTGACTGTAATTGGTTTCGTTCAGCCAGTAGGTACCTCACTTCAGGCTTGCTTAGCTCAGCCCGTTGAGGTCACATGGTCGTGACATCACCACAGGTCCTTCACCCTATGACTGAAGCGTGTGTGTGTGTGCAGTCACCTCCCCTGTGACTGAAGACAGGTGTGTGTGTGTGCAGACACCTCAACATATGAATCTTTTTTTTAAAAAATGTTGAATTCTTGAACACATGAGGGTGGCTTAATACCACAAAACGACATGACAGGTTCCCTTTAAAGGGGAACTCCATAAACATCATGTAGTCATGGCTCTTCTATTCCTCCCTATCGTACCATCACTGCCATAGATGAGCCCTCGGAGGGAGCACAGGGGTCATGTGTCCCTACAGAACCTGGGTGACTATAAGACGCCTCCAAAAAATGGCTACCCTTCATTACTATCATGGGCTCCAAGACGCTCGGTGATTGTGCTTCTCCCTGACACGACGTCAGCCATGTTGGTCTGCGGTGAGGTGTGGGCCATGTTGGTCTGTGGTGAGGTGTGGGCCGTGTTGGTCTGCGGCGAGGTGTGGGCCGTGTTGGTCTGCGGCGAGGTGTGGGCCGTGTTGGTCTGCGGCGAGGTGTCTTCTCATATGTTATGAGGTCACAGATGAGACGTCGGTGATGTCACTACTTACATAACCAGCCCTGGCTCTCGTCTCTTATGCACAACTTCCTCGTCTTTCATCATCAGCACAAATCTCTGAATCCTCGTCTTCACCTCCTGAAATGCAAATTAAGAATTATTATCCGTCATGTCCGGCCATTATACACCCAGCAGCCATAACAATAAAACCAGTTGCCTGATACCGTGGGGTGACGGGAGTCCCGGGCTGTTGCCTCCAGTTCTGACGCTCGTCTGCCCCTTCCTAGGGGAGCTGCGATGCTCTGCAGAGCCCGACACCTTCCTATCACCATCAGCAGTAATGGAGGAACGGGCACTGAAGGATCAGCCAGTACCCAACACATCAATCACCCCACAAGACCCTCTGTATACAGAGAACACCCCACAAGACCCTCCGTATACAGGGAACACCCCACAAGACCCTCCGTATACAGAGAACACCCCACAAGACCCTCCCTATACAGAGAACACCCCCACAAAATCCTCAGTATACCAGAAACGCCCAACAAGACCCTCTGTATACAGAGAACACCCCACAAGACCCTCCGTATACCAGAAACGCCTAACAAGACTCTCCGTATGCAGAGAACACCCCACAAGACCCTCCGTATACAGAGAACACCCTACAAGACCCTCCGTATACAGGGAACACCCCACAAGACCCTACTTATACAAAGAACACCCCACAAGACCCTCTGTATACAGGGAACACCCCACAAGACCCTCCGTATACAGAGAACACCCCACAAGACCCTCCGTATACAGAGAACACCTCACAAGACCCTCCGTATACAGAGAACATTCCACAAGACCCTCCGTATACAGAGAACACCCCACAAGACCCTCCGCATACAGAGAACACCCCACAAGACCCTCCGTATACAGGGAACATTCCACAAGACCCTACTTATACCAGAAACGCCCAACAAGACCCTCCGGATGCAGAGAACACCCCACAAGACCCTACTTATACAAAGAACACCCCTCAAGACCCTCCGTATACAGAGAACACCCCACAAGACCCTACTTATACAAAGGACACCCCGCAAGACCCTCCGTATACAGAGAACACCCCACAAGACCCTCCGTATACAGAAAACACCTCACAAGACCCTCCGTATACAGAGAACACCATACAAGACCCTCCGTATACAGAGAACACCCCGCAAGACCCTCCGTATACAGAGAACACCTCACAAGACCCTCCGTATACAGGGAACACCCCACAAGACCCTCCGTATACAGAGAACACCCCACAAGACCCGCCGTATACCGGGAACGCCCACAAGACCCTCCGTATACAGAGAACACCCCGCAAGACCCTCCGTATACAGAGAACACCCCACAAGACCCTCCGTATACCAGGAACACCTCACAAGACCCTCCGTATACAGAGAACACCCCACAAGACCCTCCGTATACAGAGAACACCCCACAAGACCCTCCGTATACAGGGAACCCCCCCACAAGACCCTCCGTATACAGAGAACACCCCACAAGACCCTCCGTATACAGGGAACAACCCCACACAGACCCTCCGTATACAGAGAACACCCCACAAGACCCTCCGTATACAGAGAACACCTCACAAGACCCTCCGTATACAGGGAACACCCCACAAGACCCTCCGTATACAGAGAACACCTCCACAAGACCCTCCGTATACAGAGAACACCCCACAAGACCCTCCGTATACAGAGAAACCCCACAAGACCCTCCGTATACAGAGAACACCCCACAAGACCCTCCGTATACAGGGAACACCCCACAAGACCCTCCGTATACAGGGAACACCCCGCAAGACCCTCCGTATACAGGGAACACCCCACAAGACCCTCCGTATACAGGGAACACCCCACAAGACCCTCTGTATACAGAGAACACCCCACAAGACCCTCCGTATACAGGGAACACCCCACAACACCCTCCGTATACAGGGAACACCCCACAAGACCCTCTGTATACAGAGAACACCCCACAAGACCCTCTGTCTACAGAGAACACCCCATAAGACCCTCTGTATACAGAGAACACCCCACAAGACCCTCCGTATACAGGGAACACCCCACAAGACCCTCCGTATACAGAGAACACCACACAAGACCCTCCGTATACAGGGAACACCCCACAAGACCCTCTGTATACAGAAGAACACCCCACAAGACCCTCCGTATACAGGGAACACCCCACAAGACCCTCCGTATACAGGGAACACCCCACAAGACCCTCTGTATACAGGGAACACCTCACAAGACCCTCTGTATACAGAGAACACCCCACAACACCCTCCGTATACAGGGAACACCCCACAAGACCCTCCGTATACAGGGAACACCCCACAAGACCCTCCGTATACAGAGAACACCCCACAAGACCCTCCGTATACAGAGAACACCCCCACAAGACCCTCCGTATACAGAGAACACTCCACAAGACCCTCCATATACCGGGGACACTCAGCTGGCAGCTACATATATAAGTGCTATCCATTATTCCTGGAAACATTATAACTTTACACCACATATATTGCACACAGTCGCAGGACAATGGTGTGTGCGGGGAGGAGCGCGGTGCCTCATACTGAGCCGTGAGGGCAGGATTCTCCTGAGATCAGAACACACCGGGCCGCGTATCCACCTACATTTATATGTGTAAGGCCACGTGCACACGTTCAGTATTTGATGAGTTTTTTACCTCAGGATTTGTAGACAAAACCAGGAGTGGAGCAATCAGAGGAAAAGTCTAATAGAAACACCTGCACCACTTCTGAATTTAATTATCCACTCCTGGTTTTGGCTACAAATCCTGAGGTAAAAAACTCATCAAATACTCAGTGTGTGCACGAGACCTTACAGATACTGAGGTAAAAACACCAAATACTCAGCGTGTGCACGAGGCCTTACAGATACTGAGGTAAAAACTCACCAAATACTCAGCGTGTGCACGAGACCTTACAGATACTGAGGTAACAACTCACCAAATACTCAGCGTGTGCACGAGGCCTTACAGATACTGAGGTAACAACTCACCAAATACTCAGCGTGTGCACGAGACCTTACAGATACTGAGGTAACAACTCACCAAATACTCAGCGTGTGCACGAGGCCTTACAGATACTGAGGTAACAACTCACCAAATACTCAGCGTGTGCACGAGGCCTTACAAATACTGAGGTAAAAACTCACCAAATACTCAGCGTGTGCACGAGACCTTACAGATACTGAGGTAACAACTCACCAAATACTCAGCGTGTGCACGAGGCCTTACAGATACTGAGGTAACAACTCACCAAATACTCAGCGTGTGCACGAGGCCTTACAGATACTGAGGTAAAAACTCACCAAATACTCAGCGTGTGCACGAGGCCTTACAGATACTGAGGTAAAAACTCACCAAATACTCAGCGTGTGCACGAGGCCTTACAGATACTGAGGTAAAAACTCACCAAATACTCAGCGTGTGCACGAGGCCTTACAAATACTGAGGTAAAAACTCACCAAATACTCAGCGTGTGCACGAGGCCTTACAAATACCGAGGTAAAAAACTCACCAAATACTCAGCGTGTGCACGAGACCTTACAGATACTGAGGTAAAAACTCACCAAATACTCAGTGTGTGCACGAGACCTTACAGATACTGAGGTAACAACTCACCAAATACTCAGTGTGTGCACGAGGCCTTACAAATACTGAGGTAAAAACTCACCAAATACTCAGCGTGTGTACGAGGCCTTACAAATACCGAGGTAAAAACTCACCAAATACTCAGCGTGTGCACGAGGCCTTACAGATACTGAGATAAATACTCACCAAATACTCAGCGTGTGCACGAGGCCTTACAAATACTGAGGTAAAAACTCACCAAATACTCAGTGTGTGCACGAGACCTTACAGATACTGAGGTAACAACTCACCAAATACTCAGTGTGTGCACGAGGCCTTACAAATACTGAGGTAAAAACTCACCAAATACTCAGCGTGTGTACGAGGCCTTACAAATACCGAGGTAAAAACTCACCAAATACTCAGCGTGTGCACGAGGCCTTACAGATACTGAGATAAATACTCACCAAATACTCAGCGTGTGCACGAGGCCTTACAAATACCGAGGTAAAAACTCACCAAATACTCAGCGTGTGCACGAGGCCTTACAGATACTGAGGTAAAAAACTCACCAAATACTCAGCGTGTGCACGAGGCCTTCCAGATACTGAGGTAACAACTCACCAAATACTCAGGGTGTGCACGAGGCCTTACAAATACTGAGGTAAAAACTCACCAAATACTCAGCGTGTGTACGAGGCCTTACAAATACCGAGGTAAAAACTCACCAAATACTCAGCGTGTGCACGAGGCCTTACAGATACTGAGATAAATACTCACCAAATACTCAGCGTGTGCACGAGGCCTTACAGATACTGAGGTAAAAACTCACCAAATACTCAGCGTGTGCACGAGGCCTTACAGATACTGAGGTAACAACTCACCAAATACTCAGTGTGTGCACGAGGCCTTACAAATACTGAGGTAAAAACTCACCAAATACTCAGCGTGTGCACGAGGCCTTACAAATACTGAGGTAAAAACTCACTAATACTCAGCGTGTGCACGAGGCCTTACAAACACTGAGGTAAAAACTCACCAAATGCTCAGCATGTGCACGAGGCCTTACAGATACTGAGGTAAAAACTCACCAAATACTCAGCGTGTGCACAAGGCCTTATGGCCACTTTACACGTCCCGATATCGTCGTCCAACTCCGATAAAATGTCACGTGGTTCGTGCGTTGACCCCGATATCGTTCATGTGTTGTATGGTTTAAATGTCCAATGCGATGCAAGAACGATGCCAAAACGATATCGGGGATCAAATGAGCCTGCTCTCCAATGGGCCGATATTGGTTGGACGTTGTAGCAGGATCGTGCTGTGTGAAAGCCAAACAACAATGTGGAGTACAACTTCTCCTATTCTCTCCCATGTTAAATGGTCGTTCCTGGGTCGGCCGTACAAGGGGGGCGTACACATCGTAGTGGCGTTGCCTGCCGATATCGCGCTGTGTAACATTACCTATGCGATCTTGGAATTCTGCCCAAAAAGTGCGCACTCCCGCGTCGATGTATCCAATATCGGACCGACGTTGGGACGTGTAAAGTGGCCATTACAGATACTGAGGTAAAAACACCAAATACTCAGCGTGCGCACGTGGCCTAAAAATAAGTGTCTCTTATTGTGGGTTTACACGTCTCGATATCGGGCTGATATCGTATCCAACGACGCGGGAGCGCGCTTTTTGAGCGCGCATTTCCCTGCATCGCATCGCCGGTTTAGACAGCGCAATATCGGGATACAATGTCCCGGCGATGTGTACGCCCCCCCCAACCCAGGAACGACCATTTAACATGGGAGTGAATGGGTGACGTAGGCGTACACATCGGAGTTGGGCTGTCAGACGGGACGATGCGGCTCCAACCGGCATCCGATATCGGGCGGTTGAATAGCACACTCATTCCACCCCCGATATCGCATTGACATAGTTCCTGCATCGTATTGGACGTTCACACCATACAACGCAGGAACGATATCGGCTCCAACGATCGAACCACGTGACTTTTCATTGAAATTGGACGCCGATATCGCAACGTGTAAACCCACCATAATAGTTGTTTAGGCCTCATTTATCAAAACAAACCAGTCATTGCTGGGTTTATTCATAACAACCAATCACAGCACAGCTTCCACTAATAACAACCAATCACAGCACATCTTCCACTATTAACAACCAATCACGGCACAGCTTTCATTAATAACCAATCGCAGCACAGCTTTCACTAATAATCAATCACAGCATAGCTTCCACTGATTACAACCAATCACAGCACAGCTCTCACTAATAACCAATCACAGCACACCTATCACTGATAACCAATCACAACACAGCTTCCACCAATAACAACCAATCACAGCATTGCTTCCACTAACAGCAACCAATCATAGCACAGTTTTCACAACCAATCACAGCACAGCTATTATTCATTAACCTATAAAAAAAAAAAAATGAAAGCTGAGCTGTGATTGGTTGCTATGTAGGAAAGCTGCACTGTGATTGGTTGCTATGTAGTAAAGCTGCACTGTGATTGGTTGCTATGTAGGAAAGCTGCACTGTGATTGGTTGCTATGTAGTAAAGCTGCATTGTGATTGGTTGCTATGTAGTAAAGCTGCACTGTGATTGATTGTTATGTAGTAAAGCTGCACTGTGATTGGTTGTTATGTAGTAAAGCTGCACTGTGATTGGTTGCTATGTAGTGAAGCTGCACTGTGATTGGTTGCTATGTAGTAAAGCTGCACTGTGATTGGCTGCTATGTCGTAAAGCTGCACTGTGATTGGTTGCTATGTGAAGCAATACGTAGAACTGAAAGGAAAGAGAGCGCAATAGGGTCTTATCTCATGGATGTCACAAAGAATAGAATGATCCCTGCTCACCTGGACGGGTCGTGTAGCGCACAACAAGCTTGTACGTACAATGGCTGTTGCAGGGTCCACACATCAACGGAAACCGAGGCAGAGATGGAGGATATAGGACTGTGTATACCGGACCCGCGCTGCTTACAGGAGAGATGGAGGATATAGGACTGTGTATACCGCACCCGCGCTGCTTACAGGAGAGATGGAGGATATAGGACTGTGTATATCGGACCCGCGCTGCTTACAGGACAGATGTAGGATATAGGACTGTGTATACCGGACCCGCGCTGCTTACAGGAGAGATGGAGGATATAGGACTGTGTATACCGGACCCGCACTGCTTACAGGAGAGATGGAGGATATAGGACTGTGTATACCGCACCCACGCTGCTTACAGGAGAGATGGAGGATATAGGACTGTGTATATCGGACCCGCGCTGCTTACAGGACAGATGTAGGATATAGGACTGTGTATACCGGACCCGCGCTGCTTACAGGAGAGATGGAGGATATAGGACTGTGTATACCGCACCCGCGCTGCTTACAGGACAGATGTAGGATATAAGACTGTGTATACCGGACCCGCGCTGCTTACAGGAGAGATGGAGGATATAGGACTGTGTATACCGCACACCGCGCTGCTTACAGGAGAGATGGAGGATATAGGACTGTGTATATCGGACCCGCACTGCTTACAGGAGAGATGGAGGATATAGGACTGTGTATACCGGACCCGCACTGCTTACAGGAGAGATGGAGGATATAGGACTGTGTATACCGGACCCGCGCTGCTTACAGGAGAGATGGAGGATATAGGACTGTGTATACCGGACCCGCACTGCTTACAGGAGAGATGGAGGATATAGGACTGTGTATACCGGACCCGCACTGCTTACAGGAGAGATGGACAAGGAGATGATGGTAGTAAGTGGCTTTTATATTATTACAGCGACGCGTTTCGTTTCGTGGTCAGACCCAACTCCTTCCTCAGGGAGCAACACAATACAAGGCGTAATGCAAGATCACACTTTATATACCCAACTGTACAGAAATGTCATATATGTCATAGATGGGACAGAGGAAGGAGGAGGATGTGAATCGTCATCATACACAGGGAAAGAAAAGTGAAAAATAAACAAAGGAAAGTGGAAAAACACAAAATTATATGTAGATGAAAAGAATTAAAATGATGACACCAGGAATAGAACTCATGAAGAAACAGTCAGTGAATATTCATAGTCAGTGAATACTTACAGTCAGTGAATACTAATAGTCAGTGAATACTCACAGTCAGTGAATACTCAGTCAGTGAATACTCCTAGTCAGTGAATACTCATAGTGAATACTCATAGTCAGTGAATACTCACGGTCGGTGAATACTCAAAGTCGGATACTCATAGTCAGTGAATACTCATAGTGAATACTCATAGTCGGTGAATACTCACGGTCGGTGAATACTCCCAGTCGGTAAATACTCCTAGTCAGTGAATGCTCATAGTCGGTGAATACTCCTAGTCGGTGAATACTACTAGTTGGTGAAAACTCTTATTCAGTGAATATTCATTGTCAGTGAATACTCACAGTCAGTGAATACTCACAGTCGGTGAATACTCATAGTCGGTGAATACTCCTAGTCAGTGAATACTCATAGTCGGTGAATACTCATAGTCAGGGAATACTCCTAGTCAGTGAATACTCCTAGTCAGTGAATGCTCATAGTCGGTAAATACTCATAGTCAGTGTATACTCCTAGTTGGGGAATACTACTGGTCGGTGAATACTCATAGTCAGTGAATACTCACAGTCAGTGAATACTCACAGTGGGTGAATACTCACAGTCAGTGAATACTCCTAGTCGGTGAATACTCCTAGTCGGTGAATACTCCTAGTCAGTGAATGCTCATTGTCAGTGAATACTCATTGTCAGTGAATACTCACAATCGGGGAATACTCACAGTCAGTGAATACTCACAGTCAGTGAATACTCATAATCAGTGAATACTCCTAGTCGGTGAATACTCATCAGTGAATACTCCTAGTGCAGAGTACATGAGCAGATCACCAAGATGGAACTCGGAATACTAATGTTGAATTTGGATTGTATCTTCTCAGGTGATTAAATGTGTTTGAAACAAAAGAAATGTGCTGGGGAGGCGAACAGCGGATGTACTACTTGGAAAAAATGAATGGATTGGCCAGATGGAAAATATTAAATAAACACATTAAAAATGAGTCGATATTTCATGTGTACGGTAAATATCAGCAGAAAAAACAATGTGTTATCATACAATGAGTTGAAGGATAATGATAGTGTGGTGGATAGATCTCAGGACGTAGTGCGGGACAATACATGAAGTGTATTTAGCTTCATTTTTAGTGTGTGGTGCCAGAAATGCTGAATTACTAAATACCAATGATGGTGATGGTGACAATTATGCAGTGGAACATCATATACAAGCGCTAGAAAAAATGCAAGTTATATGTGAATCAGTGTGATAAGATATTTTCTCTAAATTGATATATAAAAAATTAAATAAAAAATGTAAAGATGTTCTGATGACAATGCAGTATGGAATGGTTAAATGATCCAGATAGGATAGGTCTCCCTGGGGAATGAGTCAAATTTTTATGTATCTTAGGTAAATGATACATGAATGGCATAGTAGGGTTATTCTCATTGATTATACCCTTATCAGCCGCCTCTTTGATTTGGTTCATATTCTGGACAGAAGGAAAGTCCTCTGTTAAGGACCTTAATTTCAAGCTCTGTTAGTTCATGATTAGAAAGATTAAAGATGGTATCAGGTTTCGTTCCATTATTTTTTAACAGGTAATTTTTCCTTTCTTTTTTTAGTGTTTTTCTTTTGCCACTTTTGGGGGGTGAAAAAAGGGGATTTTTGTGTACTCACCGTAAAATCCTTTTCTCTGAGCCATCATTGGGGGACACAGGACCATGGGTTATGCTGTTATCCCTAGGAGGCTTGACACTAAGTGAATTCTGAAAGAAACAGAACAGATTGGCTGCTCCCCCACAGCATACACCCCCTGGCTAGGCCAGGCCCCGACCAGATTAGTGACCAAGCAGTAGGAGAATAGGTATAAACAATGGAGTACAACCAAAGTTAACATGCCAAACTCAGAACTAAAGAACCAAACAACACCTGAAATGGGCAACAGGGTGGGTGCTGTGTCCCCCAATGATGGCTCAGAGAAAAGGATTTTACGGTGAGTACACAAAAATCCCTTTTTCTCTTGCACCTCATTGGGGGACACAGGACCATGAGATGTCCTAAAACAGTACCTGGGTGCGAAGATAAAAATCCATAACCCAAGGAATGAGACGCCCCTGTACATGAAAAAGAAAATTATTACGTGGAGAGGTGCGCCACAGCTGCCTGTAGCACACATCTGCATCCGCAGAAGCCTGAGTATGAACCTTATAGTTCCTGCCCCAGGTCGTCAGCAGGGCCATCTGTAACGGGCGAAGGTGAAATTGAGCGAATGGGACTGCTTCTATTGCAGCCACCATTTGGCAGAGAACCCTCATTCTGTAACGGATGGAGTGCGGGGAGGATCGGAGCAGGGTGCTTATTCCCCGACATAAGGCTTGAACTTTGTCTCAAGGAAGGATGACTAACCCCCGAGATGTGTTGAAGACCATGCCCAGGAAAGTGATAGACTGGGCAGGAATCGGAGAGGATTTTTCGAGATTGACTAACCAACCCAGGCGCGAAAGAGCGTCCATGGTTATTTGGACACTCTCCTCACAGGCTGTGAAGGAGCGGCCTTTGAAGAGGAGGTCGTCCAGATAGGGCAGGATAACAATTCCTATGGAATGAAGGATGGTCATGACAGCAGCCATGACCTTCGTGAATACTCTTGGTGAGGTGGCGAGACTGAAGGGTAAAGCAACGAATTGGAAGTGCTCCTCGTGGACAGCAAATCATAGAAAACATTGATGTGCCTGAGCTATCGGGATGTGAAGGTACGCATCCCTTATGTCGATGGAGGCAAGAAACTCACCTTCTTCCATAGATGCGATGACGGAACGCCGGGACTCCATCCTGAAACGACAAACAGCGACATCTCTGTTTAGATGTTTTAGGTCCAGGATGGGACGTACCAACCCGTCCTTCTTGGGAGCAACAAAAAGGTTTGAGTAAAAACCTTTGACACGTCCAGAGTCCGGCACGGGAACGATTACCCCGGCGAGCCGGAGCGAGGATATTGCGTGGAGAAAATCGCGAGCTCGTATCGGTGACTTTGGTGGATTGGAGGTAAAGAAACGGTTTGGAGATCTGGCTGTTAATTCTCTGTAGTAACCGGAAGACACAAGATCTTTGACCCACCAGTTGTCGGTGACGGATTGCCATACGCGATGAAATAAGCGTAGACGACTGCCGACGGTGGGAGTGTCTTCCGGGATTAAATGGGAGTCACGACGATGGGACCTGGACCCTTTGGATCTAGATTGCTTTGGCCTATTTTGCCAGTTTTAGGGCCCTTTCACATCAGCGTTTTTTGAAATTTGCGGCAGATGCGGTGAAAAAAATCGCATCTGCCGCAATTACCGCATAACGGCTGCACTTGCGGCGCGGTTGCAGTAAACACCATGCAAAGTATAGGCGTACTTGCGGCAGGTGCGGCAAGTGCGGTTTTGCACTTGCGGCAGGTGCGGCAGCGAAAAAAACCAGGGCATTCCAGATCAAAAAGCTCGTCCATGTCTGATTCCAAGTGTAGAATATGAGGTTCGGCCGTAGTAGGAGGAGCCCGGTCTGGAATCCCGTGAGGGAGAGGCGCGAGAGCCATGGGAGGAAATGGGTGAGACGTTTCTGTGGGACCTTGTCTTAGTTGCCTCTGTAGTGAACGGACGTCGTCTGTCCTCGACAGTTGTGGGCTCCCGAATAGGGTCCTGTGCACCATCCTGGGAAGACGTGACCGGGGGACGGTGCTGCATAGCCTGGACCAGGGAGTTACACAGCTTTTCCAAAGATTGGGTGAAGAATAGTGCCCAATCTGGTGGGCACGGAGCACCAGTTGCTCCAGCATTGGTGGAGGGCTCCTGGGCTTCTGCAGGGGTGCAGGCCTGGCAGTGTGGTGTGACCCTGGGAAGGGCCAGGTGACAGATGATTTAGGGGTTGGCATGTTAATAAAGAGTTGTGTAGAGGCGCTTTAGCAGAGCTGCTGCGGGTGAGGGATTTTTCTGCTATCCCTAGGAGATTTGGATGGCTCTAGAGCCTTGCAGCCTAGGGGTCCACTCTTACCAGAAAAGAGGAGATCCCCCCCTTTAGCAGCGCTATGGTACTGTGCCCCCATGACTGGTACCGACCCGAAAAACCACCTTCCAGAACACCAGCGGACCCTCAGCTGCGCTGTATACACAGAAAAGAGCACAGGACACGGAATACACAGTGGGCGGGGCCAGGAGAGGAGGGGTGGATTTGCGCCTGATGTGACGTCACATCGCGGGCATGTCCGCGTCATCAAAAATGAGAACCGGAACTAGGCCGAAGTCGGGGCCTAAATTTATCACTGCGGAAGCTGAGGTGAAGAAGCCGATTGGCAGTGGTCCAGAAGCCTAATGTGTAAGGTGGATTGTTAGGGAGCCCTCCACCGTATAGACACCGGTGTCGGGAGCTGCACCGGGTGTGGACTCACCCTGGAGGTCTGTCACCGTCTCACAAGATGAAATGGCTGCCAGCAGCGCTGTATGTGTGCAGCAGAGTTACCTCAGAATATGCTGCTGAGCGACACCTCAGTGTGACCGGGGGCTGCACTGTGAGTCCTGCGACTCAGGCCCCTGTGATAGGAGGCTGGGGAGATGTACAGTGTCCCCCAGGACTGGGATGAGGGGTATACGCCAGGGGCAGAGAGGATACAGGGAGGTCTACAGCGTCCCACAGGACTGGGATGAGGGGTATACGCCAGGGGCAGAGAGGATACAGGGAGGTCTACAGCGTCCCACAGGACTGGGATGAGGGGTATACGCCAGGGGCACAGGGGGATACGAGGAGGTCTACAGCGTCCCCCAGGACTGGGATGAGGGGTATACACCAGGGGCACAGGGGGATACGAGGAGGTCTACAGCGTCCCCCAGGACTGGGATGAGGGGTATACGCCAGGGGCACAGGGGGATACGAGGAGGTCTACAGCGTCCCCCAGGACTGGGATGAGGGGTATACACCAGGGGCACAGGGGGATACGGGGAGGTCTACAGCGTCCCCCAGGACTGGGATGAGGGGTATACACCAGGGGCACAGGGGGATACGAGGAGGTCTACAGCGTCCCCCAGGACTGGGATGAGGGGTATACACCAGGGGCACAGGGGGATACGGGGAGGTCTACAGCGTCCCTCAGGACTGGGATGAGGGGTATACACCAGGGGCACAGGGGGATACGGGGAGGTCTACAGCATCCCCCAGGACTGGGATGAGGGGTATACGCCAGGGGCACAGGGGGATACGGGGAGGTCTACAGCATCCCCCAGGACTGGGATGAGGGGTATACACCAGGGGCACAGGGGGATACGGGGAGGTCTACAGCATCCCCCAGGACTGGGATGAGGGGTATACGCCAGGGGCACAGGGGGATACGGGGAGGTCTACAGCATCCCCCAGGACTGGGATGAGGGGTATACACCAGGGGCACAGGGGATACGGGGAGGTCTACAGCATCCCCCAGGACTGGGATGAGGGGTATACGCCAGGGGCACAGGGGGATACGGGGAGGTCTACAGCATCCCCCAGGACTGGGATGAGGGGTATACACCAGGGGCACAGGGGGATACGGGGAGGTCTACAGCATCCCCAGGACTGGGATGAGGGGTATACGCCAGGGGCACAGGGGGATACGGGGAGGTCTACAGCGTCCCCCAGGACTGGGATGAGGGGTATACGCCAGGGGCACAGGGGGATACGGGGAGGGCACACACTCCACGGTGCCGCCTGTTGGTGGCTGGGAAATCAGTCGTCTTAAAGGGGGGCGTCTAAAAACTTCTTCTGTAGAAAAAATTAATAATAAAAAATAATAAAAATATGTGAGGCTGTAGACGCATTGCCTCCTACAGACACTAAATAAACTGGTCGGGGGCCTGGCCCAGCTATGTAGTAAAGCTGCGCTGTGATTGGTTGCTATCTAGTAAAGCTGAGGCTGTGAACTGGCGTGTGGGCTATGTAGTAAAGCTGCGCTGTGATTGGTTGCTATGTAGTAAAACTGCGCTGTGATTGGTTGCTATGTAGTAAAGCTGCGCTGTGATTGGTTGCTATGTAGTAAACTGCGCTGTGATTGGTTGCTATGTAGTAAAGCTGCGCTGTGATTGGTTGCTATGTAGTAAAGCTGCCTGATTGGTTGCTATGTAGTAAAGCTGCGCTGTGATTGGTTGCTATGTAGTAAAGCTGCGCTGTGATTGGTTGCTATGTAGTAAAACTGCGCTGTGATTGGTTGCTATGTAGTAAAGCTGCGCTGTGATTGGTTGCTATGTAGTAAAACTGCGCTGTGATTGGTTGCTATGTAGTAAAACTGCGCTGTGATTGGTTGCTATGTAGTAAAGCTGCGCTGTGATTGGTTGCTATGTAGTAAAGCTGCGCTGTGATTGGTTGCTATGTAGTAAAGCTGCGCTGTGATTGGTTGTAGTATAAGTGCTGATGTTGCTATGTAGTAAAGCTGCGCTGTGATTGGTTGCTATGTAGTAAAGCTGCGCTGTGATTGGTTGCTATGGGACACAGGCTTTTCTCCCTTCTGTCCCCCTCACATTGTGGTGCACAGGCGCAGTGTGATTCCTCAGGCAGGTGATGAACCACAAGTCCCAGCTGTGCCAGGCTGAGGCCTCCTTCCTGCAGTCAGGCCTGTGTGTGTGATTACACCGGGTGTCAATAAAGCTTTGTGGATTCAGCAGTGAGGGTTTCCCGCCTCTCGCGCGTCACAGCGGTTGCCAGGCAGGGCTGCGGGCGGGGGAGGAGCCACTGACGGCGGTGACGTCATCCTGTCGCGGGGCTTCGCTCTCGGTGTGTGGAGGAGGAAGCGGGAGACACCGGAGGAGGAAGCGCCGCCCGAGCCACAGCGGACAGCACGGCAGGTGAGGCCCAGAGCCGGCCCCGGAGAGAGGGAGGACCGCCCGGGACTGAGCGGGGTGTGAACAGGCCCCGATACATGTGTGTAGACCCTCTGTATATGGGGGCTCCCTGTAGATGTGTATATACCCTCTATACATGGAGGCTCCCTATAGATGTGTATAGACCCTCCCTCTGTGTACGGGGGGTGCTCCCTATAGATGTGTATAGACCCTCCCTCTGTATATGGGGGCTCCTATAGATGTGTATATACCCTCTGTATATGGGGGACACTATAGATGTGTATATACCCTCTGTATATGGGGGTTCCGTATATATGTGTATACATCCCTTGTGTATGAGGGACCCTATAGATGTGTTATATAACCCTCAGCATATGGGGGCCTTCCTATAGATGTGTATATATCCTCTGTATATGGGGGTCTCTCTATAGAGCTCTGCTCACTACAGATGTTTGTATGCATTATTACTAGTTACTCTCTTTAGCTCCAGTATATGAGGAGTGACCCCAATAGACGGGTCAGGGGTTCCTTGTAGGTGCATATGGTGGACCCATTGTAGACACCTGGCCCCTATAGATGTGTACAGTTCTAGTATATGGGGGGGGCTAACATCAATAAGAACCATACATATGTATACAGCCACTGTATGTAATATAAACCCTGGCACCCTGCTATATAGTGTCCCTATCTGGATATAGGGACTTGTGCTGTAAAGGATACATATAAATGTGTCTATAAGGGGGTCCTAACATCTATAGGGGATAAGCTTATACGGCCGTGTGGCAGGCATTCTTGTATAGGAGACGTAGACAGACACCCCTCCCCCCATGTCTGTATATGGGTGTCTGTAGGGACACCCACCCACGTCCAGGAGCTGTGATCAAGTCTATGGGGGATATATATATAGGAGACGATATAGAGGACTTGTTGGTGTGTTATATGATGTCGACCCCCTGTGTATGTGTGTGTATATATATATATATTATATATAGAGAAAGAGGTAGACATATATGTGCAGGTGTATTGCTGTGTACGTACATCCCCTATAGATCCAGGTACCAGCATACAGACTATAGAGCAGAATGTGACGTCCCCTCGTCATACAGGGCTCTGTATAGAGAATATAGTGGGGTCCTGTGACCTCCCCCAGATTGTACAGGACCCCGAGCAGTGAGGTCTCCCCTGGCAGAGGCTGGAGATTGCGGTGTACATACATATACACATATATAATACACACACACACTTCTCCTATCTCCAGCTGCCTGTCACTTCTTCACTCCTGGTTTCTGCCCTTTGATCGTTGTGACCTGCAGTCACATCTTGTCCCTGAGGCGAGCGCCAGGACTGGCGGCCACCCTGGGTATAGATTGTGTTTGATTATTGGGGTTCAGGGCATTTAGTAGTTTGTACCCCCTGACGTCTCCTCTTGCTCAGCCGTGTGTCAGTCTTCACTGAGCCTCTAGAATTCTATTCCTGGATCTGTGTTGTGATGACCGGAGGGAGATGGTTGTATTTTTGCTGACACCCAGTTTACAGGATCCTCTGCCTCTTGCTGTCCGCTCTACCTTGTTGCCGTGGAGATTTTTAAGATTTCACACACCCAAGAATGACTTTCCCACAGGGGATGTTCTCATATCACAGCCGATGAAATATGAGGCGACGGTCCCCCAGGTAATGGCAAGAATACCTGCACGCACCAGGGACTTCCTGATGATGTGTCGTTCCTTTAAGAAAGCTTGAAGGGGTTGTTAATGGGGGTTTAAACTGATTCCCCCCCCCCCCCCCTTCCTCCATAAGGGCTAACAGTGGGCATGGAGAGATGGAGACCCCTCTGATTGATGATGGGGGGAGAGACGTCCCTTTGTTGACAGGTGGAACTGATAGAGGGATGGCGGACCCATGACTGTGACCGGGTGATCGAGGGACGGCAGGCCCGTTACTGTGACCGGGTGACAGAGGGACAGGGGGCCCATGACTGTGATTGAGGGCGGCGGGCCCGTTACTATGACCGGGTGACAGAGGGACAGGGGGCCCATGACTGTGATTGAGGGGCAGCGGGCCCGTTACTATGACCGGGTGACAGAGGGACAGGGGGCCCATGACTGTGATTGAGGGGCGACGGGCCCGTTACTGTGACCGGGGGACGGAGGGGCGGCGGGCCCGTTACTGTGACCGGGGGACGGAGGGGCGGCGGGCCCGTTACTGTGACCGGGGGACGGAGGGGCGGCGGGCCCGTTACTGTGACCGGGGGACGGAGGGGCGGCGGGCCCGTTACTGTGACCGGGGGACGGAGGGGCGGCGGGCCCATTACTGTGACCGGGGGACGGAGGGGCGGCGGGCCCGTTACTGTGACCGGGGGACGGAGGGGCGGCGGGCCCGTTGCTGTGACGGGGGACGGAGGGGCGGCGGGCCGTTGCTGTGACCGGGGGACGGAGGGGCGGCGGGCCCGTTACTGTGACCGGGGGACGGAGGGGCGGCGGGCCCGTTGCTGTGACCGGGGGACGGAGGGGCGGCGGGCCCGTTGCTGTGACCGGGGGACGGAGGGGCGGCGGGCCCGTTGCTGTGACCGGGGGACAGAAAAGACTGAAAGCAGAGACTGGTCCGGACACTGGGCCTTTGCAGTCCCCCTCCCCGGTCCTGCACCCTTGTTCTTGTACCTGCCGTGCTATGACTGTGGATTATCCAGGCGGCGGTGCTGTGTGCGGAGTCATCCGGCCATGTGACGGCTTATGTGCCCCAGCAGACGGTGGAGCAGCGATTATCCGTGGACTTTACTGCTCCTCACACGTTTCCAGTGCGGTGATTCCTCCTGTCTGTGCCCCACGTGGGTCACTAATACCCGCACACACTTGTGTCCCTCTGACTATACTCCTTGTCTCTGTACTCGTTTACCTTGGGCCGTGGATGCAATGTTTGTGCCTGGTGATTTGCTCTGCTGACGACGTCTTCCCCCCCTTTCTTCTCAGACGCTCGGTAAGGAGAAGCCATGACCGAAATCAGTGACCTCGACCGGCAGATTGAGCAGCTGAGACGCTGCGAGCTCATCAAGGAAAGCGAAGTCAAAGCCCTGTGTGCCAAGGCTCGGTGAGTGCAGGTATCTCCGCGGGCAGAGGACTGTGCCCTTTGTGTGACGCACCCGATAACGACTCCTCTCTTACAGGGAGATCCTGGTGGAGGAGAGCAACGTGCAGCGAGTGGACTCCCCCGTCACGGTAAGGAACGGTGTCCCCTGTGTGCCAGTGTTCGATGACCACAGTGGGTACTGACTGGCGACTATTGTGTCCCCTCAGGTCTGCGGTGACATCCACGGACAGTTCTACGACCTGAAGGAGCTGTTCAGGGTGAGTGACACCAGGGTGCCGCACCGTATGACGGCGCATGGGAGTCTCAGCCTAACGTCTCCTTCCTTCCGTTCTCAGGTCGGGGGCGATGTTCCTGAAACAAACTACCTGTTCATGGGAGACTTCGTGGACCGCGGCTTCTACAGCGTCGAAACATTCCTTCTCCTCCTGGCGCTAAAGGTAAGGAAGAGGTTAATATGACTTGTACCCGGAAAGTTGGTGGGTGCCGGAGTCTCCAGGGTTGTCTGACCCCATACTTCATGGGACCGGTCTGTGCCTCCACAGCCTCGCTCCTCCCCCAGTACATCTCCAGTAATGGCCACCTTCTTGTCCACGCAGGTCCGCTACCCTGACAGGATCACACTCATCCGCGGGAACCACGAAAGCCGGCAAATCACACAAGTCTACGGCTTCTACGATGAGTGTCTGCGCAAGTACGGCTCGGTGACCGTGTGGCGGTACTGCACAGAAATCTTCGACTATCTCAGCTTGTCGGCCATCATTGATGGCAAGGTGAGAGCTGCTCCATATGGGGAGAAGGGCATTGTATACGACTGAGCGCTCCGGGTAGATTACTGTAGGTGTCCATGTGACATTGATCCGTCATTCTCTCAGATCTTCTGTGTACATGGAGGACTCTCGCCTTCAATACAAACCCTGGACCAGATCCGAACAATCGACCGCAAACAGGAGGTTCCCCACGACGGCCCCATGTGCGACCTGCTGTGGTCAGACCCTGAAGGTAAGTCCATCACTGCCTGTCTCTGGCCCCTGAGCTCAGCGTGTCGGAGCCCCCGAATAATGAGTCTGGTCTATGACATCCCCCACCCCTGCAGATACCACCGGGTGGGGCGTCAGCCCTCGGGGAGCCGGATATCTCTTCGGCAGCGACGTGGTGGCGCAGTTCAACGCAGCGAACAACATTGACATGATCTGCCGCGCGCACCAGCTGGTGATGGAGGGCTACAAGTGGCATTTCAACGAGACTGTCCTGACTGTGTGGTCTGCGCCAAACTACTGCTACAGGTGCGTACCGCCCCGTCCTGCGCGTCCCCCTTGTACCGCCCCGTCCTGCGCGTCCCCCTTGTACCGCCCCGTCCTGCGCGTCCCCCTTGTACCGCCCCGTCCTGCGCGTCCCCCTTGTACCGCCCCGTCCTGCGCGTCCCCCTTGTACCGCCCCGTCCTGCGCGTCCCCCTTGTAGCGCCCCGTCCTGCGCGTCCCCCTTGTACCCTTTGCCTGTCCTGTGCGGCTCCTCGTGCCCATGGCCCCTGACCCTGTGTTTTGCCCCCTCAGATGTGGGAACGTTGCCGCCATCTTGGAGCTGGACGAGCATCTGCAGAAGGAGTTCATCATCTTTGAAGCGGCTCCTCAGGAGACGCGGGGCATTCCCTCCAAGAAGCCGGTGGCCGACTACTTCCTGTGACCGCTCCTCCGTGCCGCGGCATCCACGGTTTCCTCCCGGTGTCTCGGACTTCTGTAAAGGCCTCTCCCCCCTCCTCTCTCCCCATCGGTGGAGCGGCACACGGTGCGGAGGAGCCGCGGACTCTTTTCCTTGTGAAGTCTTATAGGGTTAATGTGCTACATCGGCGGAGCGTCTGACCGGAGGGGTGCGCTGTGTGCTGATGTTTCGGGGGTGCTCCTGACAACCGTTCTCGTTTTCCGGGGGAGGGGGGTAGTGGAGCAACATGTGGTGTCTCAGGAAAAAGGGGGTTTCAAGACTTTCTCTGGGGTGGGGGAGGGGCAGGAGGACGGGGGAAGGGGCGGCAGTGTTATGCAAGGAAACCAAAATCCTTTTAGAATTTTTTTTTTTTTTTTCTTCTCAATTTTTATAAATTCCTAAAATCCCGGATCCAGTCCTTCCTCCCCCCGTGCCCCTGTGTGAGGCTGGTGGTCTCCCTGCGGGGACCTTGATGATGAGGATAGTGCCTTAGAGCAGCAGGACTGAGACCGATGTGCGCCGACCCAACATGATGCCATATTGAGGATTCACCTTCCTCATCTCCACATGTATTGTCCTGAGGGCGGAGAGGTCACCAGGGGATCCGCATCTCCTTTTGGGGGGGTGGACTCTGCCTCCCCTCGGGGCTGGGCTCTGCCTTTCCATGGAAAGGGGGGTGGACTCCACCTCTCCTGGGGTCCGGCTTCTCCAGGGGTCCCGCCGTGTTCCTGTTTTTTGTAATTTATTCTTTTATATCCCGCTGTCTCCATGTGACCCCGGTTCTCTAGCGCATCGCTCAGTCAGGTTTTTATTTTTAATTTTACTTTTTTTGGTAGATAAAAGCCACAAACGTCTGCTAATAAAAGAGAAAAACATTAAAAAAAACTGTAAATATGAAAGTGTGGTGTGGTCAGTACCGGATTGGGGGGGGGGAGGGAATGGAGACTAGAGAGTGCAGCTCTGGAGTATACCACTCCACTTAGCAAATGGTTAAAAACACAAAAATCCATTATTTGTAGTAAAACACACACTCCCTCTTTTACCCGTTGATTAGCTCCCAAACATACCCAGCTATGGCGGTAAATCCATGACACAATGTCCCTCAACGAAGCTCTGCTACATCGCGGTGACATTTCAGTGACTGTTCATCCCAGGCTGCCCTCTCTCACTAACTGATCAGTCGCAGTTGCGAGAGTGATGACATCAGAGAGTTCGTCTGATGTCATGGCTGACACACTGGGAACCGCGTCGGCTATGAACGCTGACGTCACTGCTGTTGCAGCTGTCAGATCAGTCAGTGAGAGAGTGCTGTGTGAGATGAGCAGTTCCTGAAATGTCAACGCAATGTAGCAGAGCTTCGCCAAGGGACATCGTGTTGTGGATTTACCAATGAAGGGTATGATTGGGAGCTAATAAATTGTTAAAAGAGGGAGTCTGTGTTTTATTACAAATAAAGTATTTTTTTCGTCTGTGTTTATCAAACCATTTAGTAAATAGTTAAAAATGTGGGGGTCTTCTAAAGACCTGACCGTCACCAATCCAGAGCTTGATGACAGCTGTCAATTCTCAGCTGGCATTAACCCCTTCATTACCCTGACTGTCACCGCATACGGACAGGTGAAGAGCCGGGATGAAGCTCTGGGATTGGTGCAATTTATGGAGCCGCCAGTTCTGGGGCAGCTGTGGCCTGCTATTTTTATTTATAGTGGGCAGGGCCCATGAAAGATGTCCCTTCCCATCCTGAGCATATCAGAGCCCTGCAGCCGGCTGTACCTTGGCTGCTTTTCCAAAATCAGTGGGGACTCTACACCATGTTTTTTTTCCTTCAAATCATTTATTTATAAATAATTTGCAAAAATAGTGTGGGGTGACCTCTGCTTTGGAAAACCAGCCAAGGTAAAGCTGTCAGCTGTGGTCCGCAGGCTCCAGCCGTCTGCTTTACCCTAGCTGGTGATCAAAACTAATATTTTAATTATTTTTCCCTAATTACAAGGCTAAATACCCTTTTGTGCCACACGAAAGGCACTAAAGGCTGCAAGCTTAGGGAGGGTGGGGCATTATATATCTGTTTGACATCTGTCCTCTCTACAAAAAGTGAACCAGCACCTCCTGGGTAACTACCTTTGGTCATAATGCTAATATATGGTAATATGGCCCATACATGGTGATGTCACCCATTTATGTATGTGTGTATGTATCATAGCTGTAGCCCCAACCTTTTATAACCACACCCCTCCTGGAAGCCCTGCCCCCTTCATAGCACCACCCTATGTATAGCCCCGCCTCTTCATAGCTCCACCCCTCCATATAGTCCTGAGGGTGTTTCCATTGAGAAAGTGGCTGTTGTTCTCATTCCTGTAAGTCTTGCTTGGCTTTTCTGTTGGTGTTTGATGACGATCATTCAGTCATCGTCCAGTCACATTCATTGGGCATTTGTGTCTGTATGACACTATGATCTAATGATCAGGCAGTGACATGGTATTTTATAAGCTTACATTCTATTGTGACATCGCAATAAAGGGGTGGGGCTAATGAGGGATGGAGCTCACATTCTATTGTGTCATCACAACAAAGGGGTGGGGCTAATGAGGGATGGAGCTCACATTCTATTGTGTCATCACAACAAAGGGGTGGGGCTAATGAGGGATGGAGCTCACATTCTATTGTGTCATCACAACAAAGGGGTGGGGCTAATGAGGGATGGAGCTCACATTCTATTGTGACATCACAATAAAGGGGTGGGGCTAACGAGGGATGGAGCTCACATTCTATTGTGACATCACAATAAAGGGGTGGGGCTAACGAGGGATGGAGCTATGTGGAGGTGGGCATGGCTACGGGAGAGGGCAGGGCTAGGTGGAGTTGGAATTTCATAAGCTTACATTCTATTGTGGCATCACAGTAAAGGGGTGGGGCTTTATGGAGTGGGTGGGGCTTGATATACACACACACACACTCAATTAATTTTATAAATTAGACAAGGTATACCTTACCTTTATTTGCTGGGGCCCTTATTGATTAATCAGACATGATACATATATAGTAAGGTTCTTAGTGTATATATTGGCCAATAGATTGCTGTGAATTTTTTTAGTGTATATATATTATCTATATCCAGTGTTCCGGCTCTGCTCCTGTACATAGGTAGTTTTCCAGGAAGTGCTGGTTTGCTTTATCTAGTATTATTGCAGGTCACTGACTTCATTTTTTGGCCACTTGGCCCCGGGTGCCTCTGATAAGTGGCCCTGCCCCCTTCCCCTCCCCTCAGCCCCGGGCCCCTGTGATAAGTGGCCCCTTCCCCTCCACTCAGTCCCGGGCCCCTGTGATGAGTGGCCCTGCCCCCTTCCCCATTCCTCAGCCTCAGGCCCCTCTGATGAGCGGCCCTGCCCCCTTCCCCTCCCCTCAGCCCCGGGCCCCTGTGATAAGTGGCCCTGTCCCCCTCCCCTCAGTCCCGGGCCCCTGTGATGAGTGGCCCTGCCCCCTTCCCCTCCACTCAGCCCTGGGCCCCTCTGATGAGTGGCCCTGTCCCCCGCCCCTCTGATGTATGTATATCCTCCTCCTTCCCTAAGAATAGGCTAGGATCCCACCAGATTAGGTTCACTTTGATGTGGTTGATGGGCAAACATCTATTGGCCAATATATGCACTGAGCTCCTTTACCTTTATAAGGCTGGCTTCACACTGCAGTTTTTTCCCTGATCAGGTTCGACCAGGTTCGGGTGCCAAAACCAGGAGAAAAAGTATAATTGAAAGATTGACACTTGTCCTGAGTTTTGGTTACTCTCCTGGTTTTTGGCACACAATCTGGATGGCCACTGATCAGTGAAAATCCTGCAGTGTGAATCCAGCCTAAGATAAGAGGAAAAATTCTTGAGATATTAAAATAAAATCTTTTCTTTTTCTGATATCAGGCTTTCAATTCCAAGCATTGTGTAGGGGTAGAACAGTGAGCTGCTGCTGGGCTGTAGATTTCTTTGTATATATCGTTCTCTGTATGTCTCTATCATCATCATCATCCTCTCACACAGGTGTGTTCTATCTGCAAATAGTTATTGGGTTGTCTCAAGGGTGGATCCGTTAACGGATCAGGTAAAAAGTGATCTGTTAATACCCATCTGTTGGATCCTTTTCAAACGGATCTTTACAAGACGTGAACTTGGCGTGTTGTTTTTTTTTCTCATGCCAAAATGCCATGAGAATGTCATTGAGGCTTGGATCACATGAACCTGTACAAGTGCATGGCAGCGAGTGTAACATCAGAAGTCACCCGCCTGCACTGCAGTGTACAGACGATGGAGGAGTTAAAGGGGTTGTCTACAATTCTATAAATGTGGCTGAGTTCTTTCCAAAACAGCGCCACCCCTGTCTACAGGTAGATGATGATATTGCATTTCAGCTCTATTTAAGTGAATGGGCCTGGGCTGTAATACCACATGTGACCTGTAGACAGGGGTGGTGCTGTTTTTGAAAGATTGCAGTAAAGTTCTATAAATCCTGGATATCCCCTTTAATCTCTCCTTCTCCACAGCTGTGATCCGGTCTCAGTCGGTGACGCTTGGTCACACACAGCAGATCCTGAGCCGAGGCTCATTAACAGATCACATCCGATGCCTTACACTGGTGGATCCCCCGGCCGTTCTGTTTTTTTTCTGATTTCAATGGGATGAAGTAATAATTTTGTAACTTTGTAGCAATCCATATGTAATGCTGTTATCTCTGAATTGTCTAGATCTAATACAATGTAGCGAACCCTCAGCTGTGCGAATAGCCACTGGCCATTCTAGGTGTTAACTAGAATTCTTCCCTTTCCTGACCGCAAAGATGTCAACACGGACGAGGAAATTACACAAATTATATTATGAAATCTCAGAACATGTTCTCATAAAGTAGATCCGCCCTGAGCCCGGGGAGTCCAGCACTAAGGGACGGGGCCCCATGTCCTGATCAATGGCCGCCCCTTAGTCCAGCACAGGAGGGATGGGGACCCGTGTCCTGATCAGTGGCCGCCCCTTAGTCCAGCACAGGAGGGATGGGGACCCGTGTCCTCATCAGTGGCCGCCCCTTAGTCCGGCACAGGAGGGATGGGGACCCGTGTCCTGATCAGTGGCCGCCCCTTAGTCCAGCACAGGAGGGACGGGGTCCCATGTCCTGATCAGCAGTCGCCCGCTGCCTCTGCTGCTTACTGGACTTACTTCTGCATTCTCTTTTTTGGCCACTGGGTGGCAGCATCCTCCAGTATTCACCCTGTTACCTGCAGCCCCCCTCTGAGCCCTCCTGAGGTGTGAGAAGGGGAAGTTCACATGTTCCTGTGAAGTGGGGGGGTCCAGCAGAGGGATGTGGGGGTGTGAAACCAGATGCTGGGAAAGAGGAGGGAGGGAGACAGATGGTGGCCAGGGAGAGGGCAGCTCTGTGCTGGGGGACTACAACTCCCAGCATGTATACCTGTATACCCCGCCCTTGCATCATGCTCCTCGGGTATCTGGATTGTCGCCCTCATTAAATACGGCACGCGGGGTCTAATCTCATTTTAATGTAAAACAAACAAAACAATAAGATGAAAAATCTGATAAATATAATACAAGAAAACCAGATGGGAGTGCGGCTATCGCTCCCTGTTATCAGCCATTTCTATCATTTTACCATCCTCCTCCCAGTGACATGAGCTGCGTATTATCGGGGCCCAGGGGCCAAATCAGAGGGCGACGTCTCATTTACTAAGGGTTTATCAAAAACATCTATACACGGCTCCATGCTCCACACACATACAGAGCTGCCTCAAATCCATAAACGCTATGAATGAATGTGCCTTAATTCCCATAATGCTCCACTCTGGACACCGGACCAGGATGTGCCAGTAGAGAGCACCAACCAAAACCCAGCAGAATTGTGAATGCAGCTCTGGAGGTTACTGGAGCACCGGATGCCTCCTCGCATGTCGTTAGTTTGGCCCCCTGTTGGTGACATGTTTGGGTGACATGTTTGGGGTCCATGTCCTTCACACTGTAGGTTCCGTCTAGTCCCGTAATGTCCGATCACATCCAGGGGCCCCCGGAGTACAAGCGCTGAATCTGAGGATTGGAGAACTGCAGTCCGAGTTTAGCTCCGGAGTTAGGGAGGAAATGCTGGAATCTCAGGTCGGCGCTCTTCAGGTATCCTCTGATGGCCCCGTCCTCCTCACGGCCCGGTGGGGGGATGGCGCAGGAGGCTGCGGCGTAGTCCCCCGCGCAGGCCATGTCTGGCCCGTACAGCCTGTAATCTGATTGGCTGTCGTAGAGCTGCGGAGCGTCCTGGAACGAGGAGGAGAGGAAACGCTGCAGAGTGGACGGGCGGCTGACGCCCGGGGGCTGGGGTTCACTTGGGCTGTAAAAGGAGAAGATATTGATCCATTAATGGCGACTCCCGGAATCTTTACATATAACATATAGAGTGAGTGAATGTCATGATGAAGTCTGCTGTTCTGTGTATATAGCTCCTCCGCGGATCTATATGTCTCTAGACAATGTCTGACCTCTACTGTGTGTATACAGCTCCTCTGAGGATCTACATGTCTCCAGACTATGTCTGACCTCTACTGTGTGTATACAGCTCCTCCGCGGATCTATATGTCTCTAGACAATGTCTGACCTCTACTGTGTGTATACAGCTCCTCCGTGGATCTATATGTCTCCAGACTATGTCTGACCTCTACTGTGTGTATACAGCTCCTCCGCGGATCTATATGTCTCCAGACTATGTCTGACCTCTACTGTGTGTATACAGCTCCTCCGCGGATCTATATGTCTCCAGACTATGTCTGACCTCTACTATGTGTATACAGCTCCTCCGTGGATCTATATGTCTCCAGACTATGTCTGACCTCTACTGTGTGTATACAGCTCCTCCGCGGATCTACATGTCTCCAGACTATGTCTGACCTCTACTATGTGTATACAGCTCCTCCGAGGATCTATATGTCTCCAGACTGTGTCTGACCTCTACTATGTGTATACAGCTCCTCCGCTGATCTATATGTCTCTAGACAATGTTTGACCTCTACTGTGTGTATACAGCTCCTCCGCGGATCTATATGTCTCCAGACTATGTCTGACCTCTACTGTGTGTATACAGCTCCTCCGCGGATCTATATGTCTCCAGACTGTGTCTGACCTCTACTGTGTGTATACAGCTCCTCCGCTGATCTATATGTCTCTAGACAATGTTTGACCTCTACTATGTGTATACAGCTCCTCTGCGGATCTATATGTCTCCAGACTGTGTCTGACCTCTACTGTGTGTATACAGCTCCTCCGTGTATCTATATGTCTCCAGACTATGACTAACCTCTACTGTGTGTATACAGCTCCTCCGCGGATCTATATGTCTTCAGACTATGACTGACCTCTACTGTGTGTATACAGCTCCTCCGCGGATCTATATGTCTCCAGACTGTGACTGACCTCTACTGTGTGTATACAGCTCCTCCGCGGATCTATATGTCTCCAGACTGTGTCTGACCTCTACTGTGTGTATACAGCTCCTCCGCGGATCTATATGTCTCCAGACTGTGTGTGACCTCTACTATGTGTATACAGCTCCTCTTCGGATCTATATGTCTCCAGACAATGTCTGACCTCTACTATGTGTATACAGCTCCTCTGCGGATCTATATGTCTCCAGACTATGTCTGACCTCTACTGTGTGTATACAGCTCCTCTGCGGATCTGTATGTCTCCAGACTGTGACCTCTACTATGTGTATACAGCTCTCTGCAGATCTATGGCTTCAGACTATGTCTGATCTCTACTATGTGTATACAGCTCCTCGGCGGATCTATGGCTTCAGACTATGTCTGATCTCTATGCGTATACAGCATGTATGCGGATCTATATGTCTCCAGACTATGTCTGATCTCTACTATGTGTATACAGCTCCTCCGCGGATCTATATGTCTCCAGACTGTGTCTGATCTCTACTATGTGTATACAGCTCCTCCGCTGATCTATATGTCTCCAGACTGTGTCTGACCTCTACTATGTGTATACAGCTCCTCCGCGGATCTATATGTCTCCAGACTGTGTCTGATCTCTACTATGTGTATACAGCTCCTCCGCGGATCTATATGTCTCCAGACTGTGTCTGATCTCTACTATGTGTATACAGCTCCTCCGCTGATCTATATGTCTCCAGACTATGTCTGACCTCTACTATGTGTATACAGCTCCTCCGCGGATCTATATGTCTCTAGACTGTGTCTGATCTCTACTATGTGTATACAGCTCCTCCGCGGATCTATATGTCTCTAGACTGTGTCTGATCTCTACTATGTGTATACAGCTCCTCTGCGGATCTGTATGTCTCCAGACTGTGTCTGACCTCTACTGTGTGTATACAGCTCCTCTGTGGATCTATATGTATCCAGACTGTGTCTGACCTCTACTGTGTGTATACAGCTCCTCCGCGGATCTATATGTCTCCAGACTGTGTCTGACCTCTACTGTGTGTATACAGCTCCTCTTCGGATCTATATGTCTCCAGACAATGTCTGACCTCTACTATGTGTATACAGCTCCTCTGCGGATCTATATGTCTCCAGACTATGTCTGACCTCTACTGTGTGTATACAGCTCCTCTGCGGATCTGTATGTCTCCAGACTGTGACCTCTACTATGTGTATACAGCTCTCTGCAGATCTATGGCTTCAGACTATGTCTGATCTCTACTATGTGTATACAGCTCCTCGGCGGATCTATGGCTTCAGACTATGTCTGATCTCTATGCGTATACAGCATGTATGCGGATCTATATGTCTCCAGACTATGTCTGATCTCTACTATGTGTATACAGCTCCTCCGCGGATCTATATGTCTCCAGACTGTGTCTGATCTCTACTATGTGTATACAGCTCCTCCGCTGATCTATATGTCTCCAGACTGTGTCTGACCTCTACTATGTGTATACAGCTCCTCCGCGGATCTATATGTCTCCAGACTGTGTCTGATCTCTACTATGTGTATACAGCTCCTCCGCGGATCTATATGTCTCCAGACTGTGTCTGATCTCTACTATGTGTATACAGCTCCTCCGCTGATCTATATGTCTCCAGACTATGTCTGACCTCTACTATGTGTATACAGCTCCTCCGCGGATCTATATGTCTCTAGACTGTGTCTGATCTCTACTATGTGTATACAGCTCCTCCGCGGATCTATATGTCTCTAGACTGTGTCTGATCTCTACTATGTGTATACAGCTCCTCTGCGGATCTGTATGTCTCCAGACTGTGTCTGACCTCTACTGTGTGTATACAGCTCCTCTGTGGATCTATATGTATCCAGACTGTGTCTGACCTATACTGTGTGTATACAGCTCCTCTGCGGATCTGTATGTCTCCAGACTGTGTCTGACCTCTACTGTGTGTATACAGCTCTCTGCAGATCTATGGCTTCAGACTGTCTGATCTCTACTATATGTATACCGCTCCTCTGCGGATCTATGTGACTCCAGGCTATGTCTGATGTGTGTGTGTATATACGGGAACTGTGGACATAAAGCGGCAGCCGGGTACCCACCATGTGAATATGCCGCTATCTTGGCCAAGTACCCACCATGGATATATGCCGCCATCTTGGCTGGGTACCCACCATGTGTATATGCCACCATCTTGGCCGGGTACCTGCCATGTGTATATGCCACCATCTTGGCCGGGTACCTGCCATGTGTATATGCTGCCACCTTGGTCGGGTACCCACTATGTGTATGAGCTGCCATCTTGGCCAGGTACCCACCATGTGTATATGCTGCCATCTTGGCCGGGTACCTGCCATGTGTATATGCTGCCATGTTGGCAGGGTACCCACCATGTGTATATTCCACCATCTTGGCCGGGTACCCACCATGTGTATGAGCTGCCACCTTGGCCGGGTACCCACCATGTGTATATTCCGCCATCTTGGCCGGGTACCCACCATGTGTATGAGCTGCCACCTTGGCCGGGTACCCACCATGTGTATATTCCGCCATCTTGGCCGGGTACCCACCATGTGTATATGCTGTCATCTTGGCTGGGTGGCATCTCGGCGTAGGCCTCGCTCTCCGACTGTAAGAAGTTGTCGGTGGTTTGGGGGTCCATCTCCTGATTGGCTGTGATGGTGAGAGGGGAGGCGTTTGCTGCTCCGGTTGATGGCGGTGTTGGGTTTGGCGGGGTGATCGGGTGGAAAGAACAATCCGGACTGGGGAGCGGCAGAGCGAGTCCCCCTCCGATATCCAGCGTGGAGTCACAGGGGCCCGAATACAGCGGCCTCTTACACTCTGCTGCCGGGGAAAAGAAAAGGGTGAGTAATGGACCGAAGCCGCCATGTAGAAACAGCGCCACCTAGAGGGAGCAAACTGAGAAAGTGTCACCCACCTGGCGGGAACAGCTCCTGCTCCTCCTCCTCCTGCTTTGTTGTCATCATTTTCCTCTTTACCCGAACAGATCGATCCCTGCAAGGAAAGGATCATCGACTCCTCAACATGGAAGACACCGCATGAGGAGGAAAGATGGAGATCACAGGACGGAAACGGCACCGAGCAGCCAGAGATGGAGAATGGGAAGTATATGTTCACAACCTGCAGCTGTAGTCTGAGCCTCGTGCAGGAATCCCGCCACCTCCAACCTCGGCCGCCATCACTGGAGTTGTTAATGGTCTGAGGAAGGTTCTGCTGATGAATGTGCCTGGACAAATCATCAAGATCCTCTGCCAGCAGCTCCAGGCTACATGTTCTTTATAGTAAAGTAAGCGGCCTATGTGGCCTAAACCTGCTCACGTGGCTGCAGCGTCTCCAGACTTGTCTCCAGGCTGCAGTATCTCCACATTTGTCTCCCAATGACTGCATCGTCTCCAGACTTGTCTCCTGGCTGCAGCGTCTCCAGACTTGTCTCCTGGCTGCTGCGTCTCCAGACTTGTCTCCAGGCTGCAGCGTCTCCAGACTCGTCTCCAGGCTGCAGCGTCTCCAGACTCGTCTCCAGGCTGCAGCGTCTCCAGACTTGTCTCCTGGCTGCAGCGTCTCCAGACTTGTCTCCTGGCTGCAGCGTCTCCAGACTCGACTCCAGGCTGCAGCGTCTCCAGACTTGTCTCCTGGCTGCAGTGTCTCCAGACTTGTCTCCTGGCTGCAGTGTCTCCAGACTTGTCTCCTGGCTGCAGCGTCTCCAGACTTGTCTCCTGGCTGCAGCGTCTCCAGACTCGTCTCCTGGCTGCAGCGTCTCCAGACTCGTCTCCTGGCTGCAGCGTCTCCAGACTCGTCTCCTGGCTGCAGCGTCTCCAGACTTGTCTCTTGTTGCTGCAGTGTCTCAGGCCTTGTCTCCCATCGAGCACATGGGGGACGTCATTGGTCAGTGATTACACATGATCTGCCAGCAGAGGATCTTGATGATTTTCACAGTGCATTCGGCAACAGAACCTTCCTCAGACCATTAATGACCTCAGTGATGGCGGCCGAGGCTGGAGGTGCTCGAGGCTCAGCCTCCACACTGGATCCACAGACTCCACACTGGATCCATCCGGAGGTTTTGATAATGTAGTTCCCATTCTTCTATGGTTTGCAGGTCTCTGCTGCCTCCGTCCAGCGATTTCCTCGTTCCAACAGTTTATCATGTTGGTTTTGTAACTTCAATGCTGAGAAACGTAATTACAATGTCCAAAACCGCTCACCGTGTACCGCCAACAGGTGCTGAAATCACTCATCTATATACTGTCACCTGGTGCTGAAACCACTCATCTATATACCGTCACCTGGTGCTGAAACCACTCATCTATATACCATCACCTGGTGCTGAAATCACTCGTCATATATCGTCACCTGGTGCTGAAACCACTCTCTATATACGTCACCTGGTCTGAAATCACTCATCTATATACCATCACCTGGTGCTGAAGCCACTCATTATATACATCACCTGGTGCTGAAGCCACTCATCTATATACCTCACCTGGTGCTGAAGCCACTCATCTATATACCGTCACCTGGTGCTGAAACCACTCTCTATATACCGTCACCTGGTGCTGAAGCCCTCATCTATATACCATCACCTGGTGCTGAAGCCACTCATCTATATACCGTCACCTGGTGCTGAAGCCACTCATCTATATACCATCACCTGGTGCTGAAGGCCATCCTTATATACCATCACCTGGTGCTGAAACCACTCATCTATATACCATCACCTGGTGCTGAAGCCAGCTCATCTATATACCGCCATACTGGTGCTGAACCACTCATCTATATACTGTCACCTGGTGCTGAAGCCCTCATCTATATACCATCACCTGGTGCTGAAGCCACTCATCTATATACCGTCACCTGGTGCTGAAACCACACATCTATATACCGTCACCTGGTGCTGAAGCCACTCATCTATATACCGTCACCTGGTGCTGAAACCACTCATCTATATACCATCACCTGGTGCTGAAACCACTCATCTATATATCGTCACCTGGTGCTGAAACCCTCGTCTATATACCGTCACCTGGTGCTGAAGCCACTCATCTATATACCGTCACCTGGTGCTGAAACCACTCATCTATATACATCACCTGGTGCTGAAGCCACTCATCTATATACCGTCACCTGGTGCTGAAGCCACTCATCTATATACCGTCACCTGGTGCTGAACCACTCATCTATATACCGTCACCTGGTGCTGAAGCCACTCATCTATATACATCACCTGGTGCTGAAGCCACTCATCTATATACCGTCACCTGGTGCTGAAGCCACTCATCTATATACCATCACCTGGTGCTGAAGCCACTCATCTATATACCTCACCTGGTGCTGAAACCACTCATCTATATACCGTCACCTGGTGCTGAAGCCACTCATCTATATACGTCACCTGGTGCTGAAGCCACTCATCTATATACCGCCACTGGTGCTGAAACCACTCATCTATATACCATCACCTGGTGCTGAAACCACTCATCTATATACCGTCACCTGGTGCTGAACCACTCATCTATATACCATCACCTGGTGCTGAAGCCACTCATCTATATACCATCACCTGGTGCTGAAGCCACTCATCTATATACCGTCACCTGGTGCTGAACCACTCATCTATATACTGTCACCTGGTGCTGAAGACACTCATCTATGTACCGTCACCTGGTGCTGAAATCCACTCATCTATATACCTCACCTGGTGCTGAAGCCACTCATCTATATACCGTCACCTGGTGCTGAAAGCCGCTCATCTATATACCGTCACCTGGTGCTGAAGCCACTCATCCATATACGTCACCTGGTGCTGAAGCCACTCATCTATATACCATCACCTGGTGCTGAAGCCACTCATCTATATACCGTCACCTGGTGCTGAAGCCACTCATCTATATACCGTCACCTGGTGCTGAAACCACTCATCTATATACTGTCACCTGGTGCTGAAGCCACTCATATATGTACCGTCACCTGGTGCTGAAATCACTCATCTATATACCATCACCTGGTGCTGAAGCCACTCATCTATATACCGTCACCTGGTGCTGAACCGCTCATCTATATACCGTCACCTGGTGCTGAAGCCACTCATCATATACCGTCACCTGGTGCTGAAGCCACTCATCTATATACCATCACCTGGTGCTGAAGCCACTCATCTATATACCGTCACCTGGTGCTGAAGCCACTCATCTATATACCGTCACCTGGTGCTGAAGCCACTCATCTATATACCGTCACCTGGTGCTGAAGCCACTCATCTATGTACCGTCACCTGGTGCTGAAGCCACTCATCTATTACCATCACCTGGTGCTGAAGCCGATCATCTATATACCGTCACCTGGTGCTGAAACCCTCATCTATATACCGTCACCTGGTGCTGAAATCACTCATCTATATACCTCACCTGGTGCTGAAGCCACTCATCTATATACCATCACCTGGTGCTGAAGCCACTCATCTATATACCGTCACCTGGTGCTGAAACCACTCATCTATATACCGTCACCTGGTGCTGAAATCACTCATCTATATACCGTCACCTGGTGCTGAAGCCACTCATCCATATACCATCACCTGGTGCTGAAGCCACTCATCTATATACCGTCACATAGCACTTTACCTCTGCTCTACGTACCCTGATCTGTAATCCTGGCATTCTGTTTTTTATCCATCTCTCTGGTCTTTTAGGCGCACAGCTGTATACCTGGGCTGTGTACGTGGCTGTTATACCCGGCTGTGTACGTGGCTGTATACCCGGCTGTGTACGTGGCTGTATACCCGGCTGTGTACGTGGCTGTATACCCGGCTGTGTACGTGGCTGTATACCTGGCTGTGTACGTGGCTGTATACCCAGCTGTGTACGTGGCTGTATACCCAGCTGTGTACGTGACTGTATACCCACTCGCGCCCCCTCCCTCCTCCCGTACACCCCCCCGCACCTCTTATTCTTGAGTCCGTCCTCCCGGAAACCTTTTGCAAACGGGTTTGTCTGGATCTTCAGTTGCGTTATCTGCAAGAGACAAGATATCACCGTATGATCCCACCACGACGGTCCCTCTCCGGGGTACGATGGCTGCACTCCAGGGTACAACGGTCACTCCCTGGGGTATGACGCCCGCTTTCCGGGGTACAACTCTCGCTCTCCGGGTACAACGGCCACTTCCTGGGGTACAACGGCCGCTCCCCGGGGTATGATGCTCACTTCCCAGGGTATGACGCTCACTCCCCGGGGTATGGCGCTCGCTCCCTGGGGTATGACGCTCGCTCCCCGGGGTATGACGCTCACTTCCCAGGGTATGACGCTCGCTCCCCAGGGTATGACGCTCGCTCCCCGGGGTATGACGCTCGCTCCCCGGGGTACAACAGCTGCTCTCCGGCATACGACGGCCGCTCCCCGGGGAATGACGATCGCTCTCCGGGGTATAACGCTCGCTCCCCGGGGAATGACGCTCGCTCCCTGGGGTATGACGCTCGCTCCCCGGGGTATGACGCTCACTTCCCAGGGTATGACGCTCGCTCCCCAGGGTATGACGCTCGCTCCCCAGGGTATGACGCTCGCTCCCCGGGGTATGACGCTCGCTCCCCGGGGTACAACAGCTGCTCTCCGGCATACGACGGCCGCTCCCCGGGGAATGACGATCGCTCTCCGGGGTATAACGCTCGCTCCCCGGGGAATGACGCTCGCTCCCCGGGGTACAACAGCTGCTCTCCGACATACGACGGCCGCTCCCCGGGGAATGACGATCGCTCTCCGGGGTATAACGCTCGCTCCCCGGGGAATGACGCTCGCTCCCTGGGGTATGACGCTCGCTCCCCGGGGGTATGACGCTCACTTCCCAGGGTATGACGCTCGCTCCCCAGGGTATGACGCTCGCTCCCCAGGGTATGACGCTCGCTCCCCGGGGTATGACGCTCGCTCCCCGGGGTACAACAGCTGCTCTCCGGCATACGACGGCCGCTCCCCGGGGAATGACGATCGCTCTCCGGGGTATAACGCTCGCTCCCCGGGGAATGACGCTCGCTCCCCGGGGTACAACAGCTGCTCTCCGACATACGACGGCCGGTCCCCGGGTATGACGATCGCTCTCCGGGGTACAACGGCCGCTCCCCATGGTATGATTGCTGCTCCCTAGGGTACGGGGCTAGCTCCCCAGGGTACGATGCTCGCTCTCCGGGGTATGACGATCACTCCTCGGGGTACGATGGCCGCCCCCTGGGGTACAATGGCCGCTCCCTGGGGTACGACGCTCGCTCTCCGGGGTACAACGCCCGCTCCCTGGGGTTTGACATTCGCTCTCTGAGGTACATCGGTCGCTCACTGCGGTGCGACACTCGCTCTCCGCGGCACATTTGCTTTTCGCAGTACGCTGCTTGCTTTCAGGGGTACATCGGTCGTTCACTGTGGTGTGACTCTCGCTCTCCATGGTACGACGAACGCTCTGCTGTACGGAGGTCCCTCTCCGCGCCATGAAGGTCGCTCTCCGCGGTACGACGCGCTCTGTCTGCTGTACAACACTGGCTCTCCGCGGTGCAACACTCGCTCTCCGCGGTACGACGGTTGATCTCAGCGGTACGATGGTCACACGCAGCGGTACGACGGTCACTCTCCGCGACATTTACCCCTTTTTTTACCGACCTTCTCATTCTGGTACGCGGTGACGGTCAGGAACATGGTCTCCGGGAAGGTGAAAGAGGAGCAGCCGCCCCATCTGCGGCTGAACACGTCCTGGGCCCGGACAATGTGGAAACGGGGCTGATACCGGTGCATGGAGTGCAGGATAATCTGTGGGGGGGAAGACAAAGCAGAGATTATTATATAAAAGTAACTTCCCCATGATGGCTGGAGGCCATACTGGAGACCACAACGACCCCTTCATGATGGGTGGAGGCCATACTGGAGACTGCAGCAACCCTCCGATGATGGGTGGAGGCCATAATGAAGACCACGGTGACCCCCTATAATGGGTGGAGGCCAAACTGGTGACCACAGCTACCCCCCCATGATGGTCAAAGGTCATACTGGAGACTGCAGCAACCCTCCCATGATGGGCAGAGGTCATACTGGAGACCACAGCGACCCCCCCATGATGGGTGGAGGCCATACTGGAGACCACAGCGACCCCCCCATGATGGGTGGAGGCCATACTGGAGACCACAGCGACCCCCCCATGATGGGTGGAGGCCATACTGGAGATTGCAGCAACCCCCCCATGATAGATGGACACCAGACTGGAGACTGCAGCAACCCTTTCGATGAAGACCACGGTGACCCCCCATAATGGGTGAAGGCCAAACTGGAGACCACATCGACTCCCCCCATAATGGGCAGAGGTCATACTGGAGACCACAGCCGCCATCCCCACTCACATGACCCATCTGGTCCAGCGTGTTGTTGGTCAGCTTGATCTTGTGGAAGGAGATCGGCTGCTTCATCCAGTGGGATCCGGGGGCTGGAGAATCCGGGTGGATGTAGACCCTCTCCGGTAACCTCGGCTCGGCTCGGCCGCTCGGCTCCCAGCGATCTTCCTGCCATTTGTATCGGGAATTGTCCACCGGGACGATGTCAGCGAGGAGGACGTATTTACCCTCCGGATCCAGGCCGCTGATGGTGACCTTACACTGCGGAAACATCCTCCTGCAAATGACGCAAGAGGAAGATGAAGGAGCATGGAGGACGGGGACAAGATGAAGGATGAAGAGAGGGACAAAATGGAGGATGAGGACAAGATGAAGGATGAAGAGAGGGACAACATGGAGGACGGGGACAAGATGAAGGATGAAGAGAGGGACAACATGGAGGATGAGGATAAGATGAAGGATGAAGAGAGGGACAACATGGAGGATGAGGACAAGATGAAGGATGAAGAGAGGGACAGCATGGAGGATGGGGACAAGATGAAGGATGAAGAGAGGGACGAGATGGAGGATGAGGAGATGGACAGGATGAAGGAGGATAGAGGATGAGGACAGGGATAAGATGAAGGATGAAGAGAGGGACAACATGGAGGATCAGGAGATGGACAGGATGAAGGAGGATAGAGGATGAGGAGAGGGATAAGATGAAGGAGGATGGAGGATGGGGACAAGATGGAGGATGGGGACAAGATGAAGGATGAAGAGAGGGACAACATGGAGGATGAGGAAATGGACAGGATGAAGGAGGATAAATTATTAGGTGAAATAGGATGGAGGAAGAGGATGTGAAGAACAAGATGACAGAAGATGGAGGATGAGGTGAGGAACAATATGAAAGAACATGGAAAAAAAACAACATGAAAAAAATGAAGGATGAACAGAGGGAAAGAACAAAGGATACAAGTTGAAGGAAGTAGGAGGAATAGGACAAGATGAAGCATGAAAAGAGGGATAAGTGGAGGATAAGGAGAGGAAAAAGATGAAGATATACAAAGGATGAAGAATGGAACATGATGAAGATGGAGGAAAAGGAGAGGAGCAAGATGAAGAAAGATGAAGGATGAAAAGAGGGACACAAGGAAGAAAGATGGAG
Source organism: Allobates femoralis (assembly GCA_033576535.1). NCBI lineage: Eukaryota > Metazoa > Chordata > Amphibia > Anura > Aromobatidae > Allobates > Allobates femoralis. The sequence goes on along the minus strand of JARQOC010000011.1, from coordinate 236,587,339 downwards.
GATGAGGAGATGGATAAGATATAGTACTATGGAGGATGAGGAGATGGATAAGATAAAGTACTATGGAGGATGAGGAGATGGATAAGGTAAAGTACTATGGAGGATGAGGAGATGGATAAGATAAAGTACTATGGAGGATAAGGAGATGGATAAGATAAAGTACTATGGAGGATGAGGAGATGGATAAGATAAAGTACTATGGAGGATGAGGAGATGGATAAGATAAAGTACTATGGAGGATGAGGAGATGGATAAGGTAAAGTACTATGGAGGATGAGGAGATGGATAAGATAAAGTACTATGGAGGATGAGGAGATGGATAAGATAAAGTACTATGGAGGATGAGGAGATGGATAAGATAAAGTAATATGGAGGATAAGGAGATGGATAAGATAAAGTACTATGGAGGATGAGGAGATGGATAAGGTAAAGTACTATGGAGGATGAGGAGATGGATAAGGTAAAGTACTATGGAGGATGAGGAGATGGATAAGATAAAGTACTATGGAGGATGAGGAGATGGAAAAGATAAAGTACTATGGAGGATGAGGAGATGGATAAGATATAGTACTATGGAGGATGAGGAGATGGATAAGATAAAGTACTATGGAGGATGAGGAGATGGATAAGATAAAGTACTATGGAGGATGAGGAGATGGATAAGATAAAGTACTATGGAGGATGAGGAGATGGATAAGATAAAGTACTATGGAGGATAAGGAGATGGATAAGATAAAGTATTATGGAGGATGAGGAGATGGGACAGGATAAAGTACTATGGAGGATGAGGAGATGGATAAGATAAAGTACTATAGAGGATGAGGAGATGGATAAGATAAAGTACTATGGAGGATGAGGAGATGGATAAGATAAAGTACTATAGAGGATGAGGAGATGGATAAGATAAAGTACTATAGAGGATGAGGAGATGGATAAGATAAAGTACTATGGAGGATGAGGAGATGGAAAAGATAAAGTACTATGGAGGATAAGGAGATGGATAAGATAAAGTACTATGGAGGATAAGGAGATGGGACAGGATAAAGTACTATGGAGGATGAGGAGATGGATAAGATAAAGTACTATGGAGGATAAGGAGATGGATAAGATAAAGTACTATGGAGGATGGGGAGATGGATAAGATAAAGTACTATGGAGGATGAGGAGATGGATAAGATAAAGTACTATGGAGGATGAGGAGATGGATAAGATAAAGTACTATGGAGGATAAGGAGATGGATAAGATAAAGTACTATGGAGGATGGGGAGATGGATAAGATAAAGTACTATGGAGGATGAGGAGATGGACAGGATGAAGTACTATGGAGGATGAGGAGATGGATAAGATAAAGTACTATGGAGGATGAGGAGATGGACAGGATGAAGTACTATGGAGGATGAGGAGATGGATAAGATAAAGTACTATGGAGGATAAGGACCTCGGGGACTATAATGAACTCACTGTTGTCTTCTATGATATATGTCCCCAGTAACGCGCCCATTGGTTGAGTGCAGTTATACAGGTTGCGCCCCCTGGAGGGCACATTGGGGATTGTGTGATCCCCCTCCTGGGTGTGACGTTCCTCCTTTCTCACCTCCCAGACTTTGTGATGATCATTTCGGTTCCTATGGCGTGAAACTCTTTCCAGAGATCTCGGTTTTCCAGGGTCATCTTCACATTTCCGGGAAGTCGGGGCGCTCACACGGGGGCTGTGGCTGGCCAAATCCCAGAGCGGGCCCCGGGGGCAAGGAGAGCGGAGTGAGAGGGGCCGCTCCCAGAATCCTTTGTGAAGCGTCCAGTGCAGTGAAGAGACCGTCGTATCGCTGACCGGACGGAACCTCAAGATCTGTAGGAACAGGAAGAATTAACGGAACCTTCATCTCCCCACATTGTCCTGAGGGTCATCGCATATTGATTGGGGGACATGTACAGTTGTGGCCAAAAGTATTGACACCCCTGCAATTCAGCCAGATAATCCTCAGTTTCTTCCTGAAAATGATTGCAATCACAAATTCTTTGCTATTATTATCTTCATTTCATTTGTCTTCAATGAAAAAAACACAAAAAGAGAATTGTCCTAAAGCCAAATTGGATCTAATTCCACCAAACATAAAAAAGGGGGTGGACAGAAGTATTGTCACTGTTAGAAAAATCATGTGATGCTTCTGTAATTAGTGTAATTAACAGCACCTGTAACTTACCTGTGGCACCTAACAGGTGTTGGCAATAACTAAATCACACTTGCAGCCAGTTGACATGGATTAAAGTTGACTCCACCTCTGTCCTGTGTCCTTGTGTTACCACATTGAGCATGGAGAAATGAAAGAAGACCAAAGAACTGTCTGAGGACTTGAGAAACCAAATTGTGAGGAAGCATGAGCAATCTCAAGGCTACAAGTCCATCTCCAAAGACCTGAATGTTCCTGTGTCTACCGTGCGCAGTGTCATCAAGAAGTGTAAAGCCCATGGCACTGCGGCTAACCTCCCTAGATGTGGACGGAAAAGAAAAATTGACGAGAGATTTCAACACAAGATTGTGCGGATGGTGGATAAAGATCCTCGACTAACATCCAAACAAGTTCAAGCTGCCCTGCAGTCCGAGGGTACAACAGTGTCACCCCGTACTATCCGTCAGCGTCTGAATGAAAAGGGACTGTATGATAGGAGACCCAGGAAGACTCCACTTCTTACCCCGAGACATAAAAAAGCCAGGCTGGAGTTTGCCAAAACTTACCTGAGAGCCTACAACGTTTTAGAAGAATGTTCTCTGGTCAGATGAGACAAAAGTAGAGATTTATGGGCAAAGGCATCAACATAGAGTTTACAGGAGAAAAAAGAGGCATTCAAAGAAAAGAACACGCTCCCTACAGTCAGACATGGCGGAGGTTCCCTGATGTTCTGGGGTTGCTTTGCTGCCTCTGGCACTGGACTGCTTGACCGTGTGCATGGCATTATGAAGTCTGAAGACTACCAACACATTGTGCAGCATAATGTAGGGCCCAGTGTGAGAAAGCTGGGTCTCCCTCAGAGGTCATGGGTCTTCCAGCAGGACAATGACCCAAAACACACTTCAAAAAGCACCAGAAAATGGTGTGAGAGAAAGCACTGGAGACTTCTAAGGTGGCAGCAATGAGTCCAGACCTGAATCCCATAGATCACCTGTGGAGAGATCTAACAATGGCAGTTTGGAGAAGGCGCCCTTCACATATCAGGGACCTGGAGCAGTTTGCCAAAGAAGAATGGTGTAAAATTCCAGCAGAGCATTGTAAGAAACTCATTGATGGTTACCGGAAGCGGCTGATCGCAGTTATTTTGGCTAAAGGTCGTGCAACCAAGTATTAGGCTGAGGGTGCCAATACTTTTGTCCGGCCCATTTTTGGAGTTTTGTGTGAAATGATCAATGTTTTGCTTTTTGCTTCATTCTCTTTTGTGTTTTTTCATTGAAGACAAATTAAATGAAGATAATAATAGCAAAGAATTTGTGATTGCAATCATTTTCAGGAAGAAACTGAGGATTATCTGACAGAATTGCAGGGGTGTCAGTACTTTTGGCCACAACTGTAACTATATAACCGTTCTGCATTGTCATTTACAGGTGATGATTATGGATGAATGTACTCTAAGGAGAAGTGTAGATTATCGGAGGGTCTGGTGTTCTGTTTGGTGGTCCGTCTGTCTGGTGGTCTGTCTGGTGGTCTGTCTGGTGGTCTGTCTGGTGGTCTGTCTTGTGGTCTGTCTGGCGGTCCGTCCGTCTGGTGGTCCGTCTGGTGGTCTGTCTTGTGGTCTGTCTGGTGGTCCGTCTTGTGGTCCGTCTGGTGGTCTGTCTGTCTGGTGATCCGTCTTGTGTTCTGTCTGGTGGTCTGTCTTGTGGTCTGTCTGGTGGTCTGTCTGGTGGTCTGTCTGGTGGTCTGTCTGGTGGTCTGTCTTGTGGTCTGTCTGGCGGTCCGTCCGTCTGGTGGTCCGTCTGGTGGTCTGTCTTGTGGTCTGTCTGGTGGTCTGTCTGTCTGGTGATCCGTCTTGTGGTCTGTCTGGTGGTCTGTCTGTCTGGTGGTCCGTCTTGTGTTCTGTCTGGTGGTCCGTCTTGTGGTCTGTCTGGTGGTCCGTCTGTCTTGTGGTCCGTCTTGTGGTCCGTCTGGTGGTCTGTCTGTCTGGTGGTCTGTCTGGTGGTCTGTCTGTCTGGTGGTCCGTCTTGTGTTCTGTCTGGTGGTCCGTCTTGTGGTCTGTCTGGTGGTCCGTCTGTCTGGTGGTCCGTCTTGTGGTCCGTCTGGTGGTCTGTCTGTCTGGTGGTCTGTCTGTGGTCCGTCTGTCTGTCCGTCGTGGTGCCTACTGGTGGTCCGTCTTTGGTCTGTTGGTGGTCCATGCCTGTCTGGTAATGCCGTCTGTCGTGGACCTCTGTACGGTGGTCTGTCCTGTCTGTGGTCCGTACTTGTGTCTGTCTGGTAGTCCGTCATGTCGATCTCAGCCATGGGGCCAGGGTCAGCTCACAATGCGTGCGTCCTCTAAAGTTGGTCTACAATGGCCGGTCAGTCCTGTTACAGTGGACTGCCTCAATGTAGTGTCGATCAATGTACGAGTGGACCTGCCTCCTGTGTACCCAATCAAATGTACAGCTGGGGCCAGACTCCAATGACAGTGGACCTCAGAACCTCACATGTCAGGGATCCAGAACCTCCATGTGTGGACCCCAGAACTCCATGTACAGTGCCCCGAACTCCATGTCAGTGGACCGTCTCACAATGTACGTGCAGAACTCACATTCAGTGGATGAACCTCACATTCAGTGGACCAGAACTCACAATGTACAGTGGACCTCAGAACCTCACAATGTACAGTGGACCTCAGAACTCTCACAATGTACAGTGGACCTCAGAACCTCACAATGTACAGTGGACCTCAGAACCTCACAATGTACAGTGGACCTCAGAACCTCACAATGACAGTGGACCTCAGAACCTCACAATGTACAGTGGACCCCAGAACCTCACAATGTACAGTGGACCCAGAACTCACAATGTACAGTGGACCCAGAACCTCACAATGTACAGTGGACCTCAGAACTCACAATGTACAGTGGACCCAGAACTCACAATGTACAGTGGACCCCAGAACCTCACAATGTACAGTGGACCTCAGAACCTCACAATGTACAGTGGACCTCAGAACCCACAATGTACAGTGACCTCAGAACCTCACAATGTACAGTGGACCTCAGAACCTCACAATGTACAGTGGACCTCAGAACCTCACAATGTACAGTGGACCTCAGAACCTCACAATGTACAGTGGACCTCAGAACCTCACAATGTACAGTGGACCCAGAACCTCACAATGTACAGTGGACCTCAGAACCTCACAATGTACAGTGGACCTCAGAACCTCACAATGTACAGTGGACCTCAGAACCTCACAATGTACAGTGGACCTCAGAACCTCACAATGTACAGTGGACCCCAGAACCTCACAATGTACAGTGGACCCAGAACCTCACAATGTACAGTGGACCTCAGAACCTCAAATGTACAGTGGACCTCAGAACCTCACAATGTACAGTGGACCTCAGAACCTCACAATGTACAGTGGACCTCAGAACCTCACAATGTACAGTGGACCCCAGAACCTCACAATGTACAGTGGACCCAGAACCTCACAATGTATCAGTGGACCCAGAACCTCAAATGTACAGTGGACCTCAAACCACAATGTACAGTGGACCAGACTCACATTACAGTGGACCAGAACTCACATGTACAGGGACCCAGACCTCACAATGTACAGTGGACCCAGAACCTCACAATGTACAGTGGACCCAGAACCTCACAATTACAGTGGACCCAGAACTCACAATGTACAGTGACCAGACCTCACATGTACAGTGGACTCAGAACCCAAATTACATGACCAGAACCTCACATGTACAGTGGACCCAGAACCTCAAATTACAGTGGACCCAGAACCTCACAATGTACAGTGGACCCAAACCTCACATGTACATGGACCAGAACCTCAAATTACAGTGGACCCAAACCTCACAATGTACAGTGACCAACAAGTCAGGGACCGAATATCAAATACAGTGGATCCTAAATACGCAGCTCAGAACCTCAGAACTATACAGAACCCATAAACCAAGGATTGACTTTCAGAGTCCCGGACTCCAGAACCAATGCTAAAATGTAGTCATAAAATCTCTAGGTCAAAAACCCAAACCCACAGTATAGCTGGATCTTCACTACTGTTACTGACCAGAACCACAAATCTAAAATACCAGAATTACATAGTCTCAAGGCTTCCAGAACCACCGCTATACCGAACCCACTACATTTTATTAGCATCGTAGGTTCCCCAAATCCTTCTTTGGACTTGAAGAATCCCTAGTCCAACAGAACCACCACTGTATTGGTAAAATACTGGACTAGAATCTCCAAATGTAGATTGCATAGAATCACGCCTGCAGAACCGTAATAACATATGATCCATAAAGTCATAGATCCAACAGAACCACCATCATATTCTACAAGAACCAAGAAACTCATTTCAATGCTGGACCAACAAACCTTAAGGGAAACCAGAACCGTATATCTAGACTGGACCTGCATAGTGTCATGACTATACTACACCGAAAAATCCTAAGTCCTTACTGGACCAAGAACAAAGTCCAACAGAACCATGACTATATACTAGACCCACAAAGGTCATGAAACATCAGAATCTCACATCTCTATTGTACCTACACGACCATCAGAAGACCAGAACCCATCTGTTGTGCTTGGACCGACACTGTTTTTGGACCTCCAGAACCTCAATTGGGCATCAAAAACAGAACTACAGAACCAAAACGTACAGGGAATCATCGTCAAAACAACCATGTTCAAGATCCAAATGTAACCAAACCAAAGGTTATTGGACCCCAAATGCGGAGAGGTCTCCAGGAGGAATTGGGCTGAACCAGACCTCAGCTTCTGATGAACCATAGATGAGGGGTCAAGGGGTCCGAGGACCCCCCGAAACCCACCGTATATCTACTGCGATAGGTATCTGGTGATGAAGACAGTATGGAGGAACCTGAAGATGCCTCCAACAACGACCCAACCAAGTGATACATACCGGGGTACCTGTAGGGTTCGTGGTGCCCGCTGCTCCCTGGGTAGGTTGGTGGCAGGGCATGAGGTGGTCTCACAGCATAGGAGGGTCCATATTGCTGGAATATGTCGGAGTGATACATGGTGTGTAGGATCAGGGTAGGAGCTTCATGAAGGTCTTCTGAGTTGTGAGGCTGAAGACCAGCAGGTCCCTGTGATGGGGCCACTCACTGGGGTGCAGTCACACATTGACTCTTCCTTAAAGTCCGCCCTGCACCTTTTGATGTGGGACCCTCCTGCTAGGTGAGAGGGGGCAGCAGGAGGAGGTCTCTTCACACATTAGGACTGAATTAAACTTTATTAAGGGTCTTTATGGCTGTTCTGAGTCTCCGTTTGACCAGTTGTCAGGAAATGCAAAATCCAGGGAGAAGAAGGAGGAGGAAGAAGAAGAAGAAGAAGAAGGTTCCAATGAGCGGAGAAATCCCACCACAGACCACAGAAAGTTCTACGAGAAGGATCCAATATTACATAAGGGGAGGACAAAAAATATGTTAGGTGGCATCACATGTGAGCGGTTTAGATACAGTATCACCTATGGGAGGACTAAATACAGAAGTCAGCAGAGAGTATCACATAATGGGCAAATATGTAGACAGGAGAGATCCCTGAGTAAGAACATGACATGGCCCCCGAGCAAGAACGTGACATGACCCCGAGCAAGAACGTGACATGACCCCGAGTAAGAACGTGACATGGCCCCGAGTAAGAACGTGACATGGCCCCGAGCAAGAACGTGACAAGACCCCTGAGCATGAACATGACAAGACCCCGAGCAAGAACATGACATGACCCCTGAGCAAGAACATGACATGACCCGAGTAAGAACGTGACATGGCCCCGAGCAAGAACGTGACATGGCCCCCGAGCAAGAACGTGACATGGCCCCCGAGCAAGAACGTGACATGGCCCCGAGCAAGAACGTGACATGGCCCCCGAGCAAGAACGTGACATGACCCCGAGCAAGAACATGACATGACCCCGAGCAAGAACGTGACATGACCCCCGAGCAAGAACGTGACATGACCCCGAGCAAGAACGTGACATGGCCCCCGAGCAAGAACATGACATGACCCCGAGCAAGAACGTGACATGACCCCCGAGCAAGAACGTGACATGGCCCCCGAGCAAGAACGTGACATGACCCCCGAGCAAGAACGTGACATGACCCCCGAGCAAGAACGTGACATGGCCCCCGAGCAAGAACGTGACATGACCCCCGAGCAAGAACATGACATGACCCTGAGCAAGAACGTGACATGACCCCCGAGCAAGAACATGACATGACCCTGAGCAAGAACGTGACATGGCCCCCGAGCAAGAACGTGACATGACCCCCGAGCAAGAACATAACATGACCCGAGCAATAACGTGACATGACCCCCGAGCAAGAACGTGACATGACCCCCGAGCAAGAACGTGACATGACCCCCGAGCAAGAATGTGACATGGCCCCGAGCAAGAACGTGACATGACCCCCGAGCAAGAACGTGACATGGCCCTCGAGCAAGAACGTGACATGACCCCCGAGCAAGAACGTGACATGACCCCCGAGCAAGAACGTGACATGACCCCGAGCAAGAACGTGACATGACCCCCGAGCAAGAACGTGACATGACCCCCGAGCAAGAACGTGACATGACCCCCGAGCAAGAACGTGACATGGCCCTCGAGCAAGAACGTGACATGACCCCCGAGCAAGAACGTGACATGACCCCCGAGCAAGAACGTGACATGGCCCTCGAGCAAGAACGTGACATGACCCCGAGCAAGAACGTGACATGACCCCGAGCAAGAACGTGACATGACCCCCGAGCAAGAACGTGACATGACCCCGAGCAAGAACGTGACATGGCCCTCGAGCAAGAACGTGACATGACCCCCGAGCAAGAACGTGACATGACCCCCGAGCAAGAACGTGACATGACCCCCGAGCAAGAACGTGACATGACCCCGAGCAAGAACGTGACATGGCCCCCGAGCAAGAACGTGACATGGCCCCCGAGCAAGAACGTGACATGACCCCGAGCAAGAACGTGACATGACTCCGAGCAAGAACATGACATGACCCCGAGCAAGAACGTGACATGGCCCCCAAGCAAGAACGTGACATGACCCCGAGCAAGAACGTGACATGACCCCCGAGCAAGAACGTGACATGGACTCCGAGCAAGAACATGACATGACCCGAGCAAGAACGTGACATGGCCCCGAGCAAGAACGTGACATGGCTCCCGAGCAAGAACGTGACATGGCCTCGAGCAAGAACGTGACATGACCCCCGAGCAAGAACGTGACATGACCCCCGAGCAAGAACGTGACATGACCCCGAGCAAGAACGTGACATGGCCCCCGAGCAAGAACGTGACATGGCCCCGAGCAAGAACGTGACATGACCCCGAGCAAGAACGTGACATGACTCCGAGCAAGAACATGACATGACCCGAGCAAGAACGTGACATGACCCGAGCAAGAACGTGACATGACCCCGAGCAAGAACGTGACATGACTCCGAGCAAGAACATGACATGACCCCGAGCAAGAACGTGACATGGCCCCGAGCAAGAACGTGACATGGCTCCCGAGCAAGAACGTGACATGGCCTCGAGCAAGAACGTGACATGACCCTGAGCAAGAACGTGACATGACCCCGAGCAAGAACATGACATGACCCTGAGCAAGAACGTGACATGACCCTGAGCAAGAACGTGACATGACCCCGAGCAAGAACATGACATGACCCCCGAGCAAGAACGTGACATGACCCCGAACAAGAACATAACATGACCCGAGCAAGAACGTGACATGGCCCCGAGCAAGAACGTGACATGGCCCCTGAGCAAGAACGTGACATGGCCCCGAGCAAGAACGTGACATGGATAGGGGTAGTAGTGGTCAGTGATATTACATATTGGGAGTAGTAGTGCTCAAATACATTACATGATGGGGGTAGTAGTGCTTAGTGATATTACATGATGGGGATAGTAGTGCTCAATGATATTACATGATGGCGGTAGTAGTGCTCAGTGACAATACATGATGGGAATAGTAGTGCTCAGTGATATTACATGATGGTGGTAGTAGTGCTCAGTGATATTACATGATGGTGGTAGTAGTGCTCAGTGATATTACATGATGGTGGTAGTAGTGCTCAGTGATGTTACATGATGGGGCTAGTAGTGCTCTATAACACTATCCGTCACCTCTTGTATGACTTCTTTGTTGTCCACTATTTGGGGTGCTCGGTCCCTTTACAATAACAGATGTCCCTGATGAGGAGGTGACATGGGGCTGAGGACACAGAGAGGAGACTTTGTACTTATTTCACAGATAGGTGTAAATCCACCATTAACCCCTCACCCTCCCCATGTGCAGTCACAGGAGATATCCACCACCTGCCCACCAGGGACAAGGACAAATCTCCCCCAGGGCAGGTGGAGGCAAGACATTAGACTCTCATATATGGGGGGGCATGTGCTGGGAAAAGACCCCCTGACCCAGAATACAGTTGTGGCCAAAAGTATTGACACCCCTGCAATTCTGTCAGATAATACTCAGTTTCTTCCTGTAATGATTGCAATCACAAATTCTTTGCTATTATTATCTTCATTTAATTTGTCTTCAATGAAAAAACACAAAAATAATTGTCCTAAAGCCAAATTAGAGCTAATTCCACCAAACATAAAAAAGGGGGTGGACACAAGTATTGTCACTGTTAGAGAAATCATGTGATGCTTCTGTAATTAGTGTAATTAACAGCACCTGTAACTTACCTGTGGCACCTAACAGGTGTTGGCAATAACTAAATCACACTTGCAGCCAGTTGACATGGATTAAAGTTGACTCCACCTCTGTCCTGTGTCCTTGTGTGTACCACATTGAGCATGGAGAAAAGAAAGAAGACCAAAGAACTGTCTGAGGACCTGAGAAACCAAATTGTGAGGAAGCATGAGCAATCTCAAGGCTACAAGTCCATCTCCAAAGACCTGAATGTTCCTGTGTCATCAAGAAGTGTAAAGCCCATGGCACTGTGGCTAACCTCCCTAGATGTGGACGGAAAATAAAAATTGCCAAGAGATTTCAACGCAAGATTGTGCGGATGGTGGATAAAGAACCTCGACTAACATCCAAACAAGTTCAAGCTGCCCTGCAGTCCGAGGGTACAACAGTGTCACCCCGTACTATCCGTCAGCGTCTGAATGAAAAGGGACTCTGTATGGTAGGAGACCCAGGAAGACCCCACTTCTTACCCCGAGACATAAAAAAGCCAACTTAGTACTCAGGACAACAAGTACTGATTGTGGAGAGCTGCAGAAAAGTAAGTGACTCACAATCCCCTGCAAAGCCCCATCCATTATCACTACTCCTGCCCTGGGGACCCTCAGCCCTACCCGAGGAGGGCTTACCATCCACGCTGCACCAAGTCACCGTCCCCAGCAGGAATACGGCAGCAGTGGTACTATTAACCACATACCCCGGTGGCGTCACGACAAATCCCCTGAAAATTGTATGGAGACACTGGTCCCTGCATTGTATGGAGACATCGGTCCCCTGCATTGTATGGAGACACTGGTCCCTGCATTGTATGGAGACATCGGTCCCCTGCATTGTATGGAGACACTGGTCCCTGCATTGTATGGAGACACTGGTCCCTGCATTGTATGGAGACACCGGTCCCTGCATTGTATGGAGACACCGGTCCCTGCATTGTATGGAGACACTGGTCCCTGCATTGTATGGAGACACTGGTCCCTGCATTGTATGGAGACACTGGTCCCTGCATTGTATGGAGACACCGGTCCCTGCATTGTATGGAGACACTGGTCCCTGCATTGTATAGAGACACTGGTCCCTGCATTGTATGGAGACACCGGTCCCTGCATTGCTCCTGTATGGAGACACTGGTCCCTGCATTGTATGGAGACACCGGTCCCTGCATTGTATGGAGACACCGGTCCCTGCATTGTATGGAGACACCGGTCCCTGCATTGCTCCTGTATGGAGACACCGGTCCCTGCATTGTATGGAGACACTGGTCCCTGCATTGTATGGAGACACCGGTCCCTGCATTGTATGGAGACATCAGTCCCTGCATTGTATGGAGACACTGGTCCCCCCATTGTATGGAGACACTGGTCCCTGCATTGTATGGAGACACTGGTCCCTGCATTGTATGGAGACACTGGTCCCTGCATTGTATGGAGACACTGGTCCCTGCATTGTATGGAGACACTGGTCCCTGCATTGTATGGAGACACCGGTCCCTGCATTGTATGGAGACACCGGTCCCTGCATTGTATGGAGACACTGGACCCTGCATTGTATGGAGACACCGGTCCCTGCATTGCTCCTGTATGGAGACACTGGTCCCTGCATTGTATGGAGACACTGGTCCCTGCATTGTATGGAGACATTGGTCCCTGCATTGTATGGAGACACCGGTCCCTGCATTGCTCCTGTATGGAGACACCGGTCCCTGCATTGTTCCTGCATGGAGACACCGGTCCCTGCATTGTATGGAGACACCGGTCCCTGCATTGTATGGAGACACTGGTCCCTGCATTGTATGGAGACACGGTCCCTGCATTGCTCCTGTATGGAGACACCGGTCCCTGCCTTGTATGGAGACACCGGTCCCTGCATTGTATGGAGACACTGGTCCCTGCATTGTATGGAGACAACCGGTCCCTGCATTGCTCCTGTATGGAGACACTGGTCCCTGCATTGTATGGAGACACCGGTCCCTGCATTGTATGGAGACACCGGTCCCTGCATTGTATGGAGACACTGGTCCCTGCATTGTATGGAGACACTGGTCCCTGCATTGTATGGAGACACTGGTCCCTGCATTGCTCCTGTATGGAGACACTGGTCCCTGCATTGTATGGAGACACCGGTCCCTGCATTGTATGGAGACACCGGTCCCTGCATTGTATGGAGACACTGGTCCCTGCATTGTATGGAGACACCGGTCCCTGCATTGCTCCTGTATGGAGACACTGGTCCCTGCATTGCTCCTGTATAGAGACACTGGTCCCTGCATTGTATGGAGACACTGGTCCCTGCATTGTATAGAGACACTGGTCCCTGCATTGTATGGAGACACCGGTCCCTGCATGGTATGGAGACACCGGTCCCTGCATTGTATGGAGACACCGGTCCCTGCATTGTATGGAGACACTGGTCCCTGCATTGTATGGAGACACTGGTCCCTGCATTGTATGGAGACACCGGTCCCTGCATTGTATGGAGACACTGGTCCCTGCATTGTATGGAACACTGGTCCCTGCATTGTATGGAGACACTGGTCCCTGCATTGCTCCTGTATGGAGACACTGGTCCCTGCATTGTATGGAGACACTGGTCCCTGCATTGTATGGAGACACTGGTCCCTGCATTGTATGGAGACACCGGTCCCTGCATTGTATGGAGACACTGGTCCCTGCATTGTATGGAGACACTGGTCCCTGCATTGCTCCTGTATGGAGACACTGGTCCCTGCATTGTATGGAGACACTGGTCCCTGCATTGTATGGAGACACTGGTCCCTGCATTATATGGAGACACCGGTCCCTGCATTGCTCCTGTATGGAGACACTGGTCCTGCATTGTATGGAGACACTGGTCCCTGCATTGTATGGAGACACCGGTCCCTGCATTGTATGGAGACACCGGTCCCTGCATTGCTCCTGTATGGAGACACCGGTCCCTGCATTGTATGGAGACACCGGTCCCTGCATTGTATGGAGACACTGGTCCCTGCATTGTATGGAGACACCGTCCCTGCATTGTATGGAGACACTGGTCCCTGCATTGTATGGAGACACCGGTCCCTGCATTGTATGGAGACACCGGTCCCTGCATTGTATGGAGACACTGGTCCCTGCATTGTATGGAGACACTGGTCCTGCATTGTATGGAGACACTGGTCCCTGCATTGCTCCTGTATGGAGACACTGGTCCCTGCATTGTATGGAGACACGGGTCCCTGCATTGTATGGAGACACCGGTCCCTGCATTGCTCCTGTATGGAGACACTGGTCCTGCATTGTATGGAGACACCGGTCCCTGCATTTATGGAGACACTGGTCCCTGCATAGCTCCTGTATGGAGACACTGGTCCCTGCATTGTATGAGACACTGGTCCTGCATTGTATGGAGACACTGGTCCCTGCATTGTATGGAGACACTGGTCCTGCATTGTATGGAGACACTGGTCCCTGCATTGTATGGAGACACTGGTCCCTGCATTGTATGGAGACACTGGTCCCTGCATTGTATGGAGACACTGGTCCCTGCATTGTATGGAGACACCGTCCCTGCATTGTATGGAGACACTGGTCCCTGCATACTCTGTATGGAGACACTGGTCCCTGCATTGTATGGAGACACCGGTCCCTGCATTGTATGGAGACACTGGTCCCTGCATTGCTCGTATGGAGACACTGGTCCCTGCATTGTATGGAGACACCGGTCCCTGCATTGTATGGAGACACCGGTCCCTGCATTGCTCCTGTATGGAGACACTGGTCCCTGCATTGTATGGAGACACTGGTCCCTGCATTGTATGGAGACACGGTCCCTGCATTGCTCTGTATGGAGACACTGGTCCCTGCATTGTATGGAGACACTGGTCCCATGCATGTATGGAGACATCTGGTCCCTGCATTGTATGGAGACACCGGTCCCATGCATTGCTCCTGTATGGAGACAACGGTCCCTGCATGTGTTCTGTATGGAGACACCGGTCCCTGCATTGTATGGAGACACTGGTCCCTGCATTGTATGGAGACACCGGTCCCTGCATTGTATGGAGACACTCGGTCCCTGCATTGTTATGGAGACACCGGTCCCTGCATTGTATGGAGACACCGGTCCCTGCATTGTATGGAGACACTGGTCCCTGCATTGTATGGAGACACCGGTCCCTGCATGTTAGCACGTCCCATTGTATGGAGACACTGGTCCCTGCATTGTATGGAGACACCGGTCCCTGCATTGTATGGAGACACCGGTCCCTGCATTGTATGGAGACACTGGTCCCTGCATTGTATGGAGACACTGGTCCCTGCATTGTATGGAGACACTGGTCCCTGCATTGCTCCTGTATGGAGACACTGGTCCCTGCATTGTATGGAGACACCGGTCCCTGCATTGTATGGAGACACTGGTCCCTGCATTGTATGGAGACACCGGTCCCTGCATTGCTCCTGTATGGAGACACTGGTCCCTGCATTGTATGGAGACACTGGTCCCTGCATTGTATGGAGACACCGGTCCCTGCATTGTATGGAGACACCGGTCCCTGCATTGCTCCTGTATGGAGACACCGGTCCCTGCATTGTATGGAGACACCGGTCCCTGCATTGTATGGAGACACTGGTCCCTGCATTGTATGGAGACACCGGTCCCTGCATTGCTCCTGTATGGAGACACTGGTCCCTGCATTGTATGGAGACACCGGTCCCTGCATTGTATGGAGACACCGGTCCCTGCATTGTATGGAGACACTGGTCCCTGCATTGTATGGAGACACTGGTCCCTGCATTGTATGGAGACACTGGTCCCTGCATTGCTCCTGTATGGAGACACTGGTCCCTGCATTGTATGGAGACACGGGTCCCTGCATTGTATGGAGACACCGGTCCCTGCATTGCTCCTGTATGGAGACACTGGTCCCTGCATTGTATGGAGACACTGGTCCCTTCATAGCTCCTGTATGGAGACACTGGTCCCTGCATTGTATGGAGACACTGGTCCCTGCATTGTATGGAGACACTGGTCCCTGCATTGTATGGAGACACTGGTCCCTGCATTGTATGGAGACACTGGTCCCTGCATTGTATGGAGACACTGGTCCCTGCATTGTATGGAGACACTGGTCCCTGCATTGTATGGAGACACTGGTCCCTGCATTGTATGGAGACACCGGTCCCTGCATTGTATGGAGACACCGGTCCCTGCATTGCTCCTGTATGGAGACACTGGTCCCTGCATTGTATGGAGACACCGGTCCCTGCATTGTATGGAGACACTGGTCCCTGCATAGCTCCTGTATGGAGACACTGGTCCCTGCATTGTATGGAGACACCGGTCCCTGCATTGTATGGAGACACTGGTCCCTGCATTGCTCCGGTATGGAGACACTGGTCCCTGCATTGTATGGAGACACCGGTCCCTGCATTGTATGGAGACACCGGTCCCTGCATTGCTCCTGTATGGAGACACTGGTCCTGCATTGTATGGAGACACTGGTCCCTGCATTGTATGGAGACACCGGTCCCTGCATTGTATGGAGACACTGGTCCCTGCATTGTATGGAGACACTGGTCCCTGCATTGTATGGAGACACTGGTCCCTGCATTGCTCCTGTATGGAGACACCGGTCCCAGCATTGTATGGAGACACTGGTCCCTGCATTGTATGGAGACACTGGTCCCTGCATTGTATGGAGACATCGGTCCCCTGCATTGTATGGAGACACTGGTCCCTGCATTGTATGGAGACACCGTCCCTGCATTGTATGGAGACACTGGACCCTGCATTGTATGGAGACACTGGTCCGTGCATTGTATGGAGACACCGGTCCCTGCATTGTATGGAGACACTGGTCCCTGCATTGTATGGAGACACTGGTCCTCGCATTGTATGGAGACACTGGTCCCTGCATTGTATGGAGACACCGGTCCCTGCATTGTATGGAGACACTGGTCCCTGCATTGTATGGAGACACTGGTCCCTGCATTGTATGGAGACACTGGTCCCTGCATTGTATGGAGACACTGGTCCCTGCATTGTATGGAGACACTGGTTCCTGCATTGCTCCTGTATGGAGACACTGGTCCCTGCATTGCTCCTGTATAGAGACACCGGTCCCTACATTGTATGGAGACACCAGTTCCTGCATTGCTCAGGGGGATTTTGGCCCATTCTTTCACGCAAACACTCTTCACCTCCTGCAGATCCTGTGGATCCTTCTATGATCTTGGAGCTTTAGATCCTTCCAGACATTTTCTAATGGATTCAGCTCCGGTGATCGGTTCGGCCATTGTAGTAGATTTATTTTCTTTCTTCTGAAATCAATGTCAGTATGTTTTGCAGCAATAAGGTTGTGAAGGTCTTGGCTCATTGGTGTTACCCATCGTGAGATGTTTCTTGTGCGGCGTCTTAGTAATGAGACGCCTTTTTATCGTTCATCAGTTGATCCAGCTGATGTTATTATCCCTCAGTGATAGGATTGCTTTATAATCACTGTTAGATTTCAGATGGTGTCAGGACTTTCTTCTTGTGTTCAATACTTTTCCCTGTGTCATTTCTCATTATTACACATCACTTATGGACATCTCTGGTGATTTCTGTGCCTGTGTGGATTGGATGGGTTGTCACCGACATCTGGTGAGAAATCCATGTCAGTAGCAGCTTTAGAAATATATTTACTAAGAATATTGGTGACGTGTTCAATATTTATCTGCTGTACATAACACTTTGGATATTCCTGGTTTGAGGGGCAGCTGAGAGTGTGTGGGCTGTATGCTGTGGTCCAGCCAACAGGTGGCGCCCTGCCAGTGCTCCCTGTCCACCGCCCTGCACTTCACACATAATTAGTGTCTTTATATTGTATTAGTGCTAATTACTTTATGTTATTACCATGACACCCGGAGACATCACACTCGCTCGGTACACTGTGCAGGGTGTGCCAGATCTCAGGCTTCAATGACACCCATCGCACCCATTATGTACACTGTAATATCCGAGTGTTGTGTGTGTGCACAAGTTACTTTTATAAATGTAGTATACTCCAGAGCTGCACTCACTATTCTGCTGGTGCAGTCACTGTGTACATACATTACATTACTGATCCTGAGTTACCTCCTGTATTATACTCCAGAGCTGCACTCACTATTCTGCTGGTGCAGTCACTGTGTACATACATTACTGATCCTGAGTTACCTCCTGTATTATACTCCAGAGCCTCACTCACTATTCTGCTGGTGCAGTCACTGTGTACATTCATTACATTACTGATCCTGAGTTACCTCCTGTATTATACTCCAGAGCTGCACTCACTATTCTGCTGGTGCAGTCACTGTGTGCATACATTACATTACTGATCCTGAGTTACCTCCTGTATTATACTCCAGAGCTGCACTCACTATTCTGCTGGTGCAGTCATTGTGTACATACATTACATTACTGATCCTGAGTTACCTCCTGTATTATACTCCAGAGCTGCACTCACTATTCTGCTGGTGCAGTCACTGTGTACATACATTACTGATCCTGAGTTACCTCCTGTATTATACTCCAGAGCTGCACTCACTATTCTGCTGGTGCAGTCACTGTGTACATACATTACATTACTGATCCTGAGTTACCTCCTGTATTATACTCCAGAGCTGCACTCACTATTCTGCTGGTGCAGTCACTGTGTACGTACATTACATTACTGATCCTGAGTTACCTCCTGTATTATCCTCCAGAGCTGCACTCACTATTCTGCTGGTGCAGTCACTGTGTACATACATTACATTACTGATCCTGAGTTACCTCCTGTATTATACTCCAGAGCTGCACTCACTGTTCTGCTGGTGCAGTCACTGTGTACATACATTACATTACTGATCCTGAGTTACCTCCTGTATTATACTCCAGAGCTGCACTCACTATTCTGCTGGTGCAGTCACTGTGTACATACATTACTGATCCTGAGTTACCTCCTGTATTATACTCCAGAGCTGCACTCACTATTCTGCTGGTGCAGTCACTGTGTACATACATTACATTACTGATCCTGAGTTACCTCCTGTATTATACTCCAGAGCTGCACTCACTATTCTGCTGGTGCAGTCACTGTGTACATACATTACATTACTGATCCTGAGTTACCTCCTGTATTATACTCCACAGCTGCACTCACTATTCTGCTGGTGGAGTCACTGTGTACATACATTACATTACTGATCCTGAGTTACCTCCTGTATTATACTCCAGAGCTGCGCTCACTATTCTGCTGGTGGAGTCACTGTGTACATACATTACATTACTGATCCTGAGTTACCTCCTGTATTATACTCCAGAGCTGCACTCACTATTCTGCTGGTGCAGTCACTGTGTACATACATTACATTACTGATCCTGAGTTACCTCCTGTATTATACTCCAGAGCTGCACTCACTATTCTGCTGGTGCAGTCACTGTGTACATACATTACATTACTGATCCTGAGTTACCTCCTGTATTATACTCCAGAGCTGCACTCACTATTCTGCTGGTGCAGTCACTGTGTACATACATTACATTACTGATCCTGAGTTACCTCCTGTATTATACTCCAGAGCTGCACTCAAGCATAACAATTTCCCCATCGAGTGAATCCCTAGAGCAGTGATCTCTAATCTGTGGCTGTCAGGACATGCTGAGAGTTGTAGTCTTTTGGCAGGTGACAGATTGGAGATCACTGCCCTAGAAGATTGTGGAAGATTCTGAGTTTGCTCCTTGTTACATTATGAGCCAGAGCCACGAAACCAAGAGGATTCTGGGAAATCTTAAAGTTGGATCCACAATCACAGCACCATGATCACGTACTGATCCTGTCTGGGATTATGGGGACCGTTAGTTACATTCTCACACTTTGTTCTGAGACATCTCGGGTCCGATACTGACCCAGTACCAGGCTTCCCCATCATTGCTTTTCTGCAGAGCAAATCAGTGGATTCTGGGTAATGAATGATACTTAGGTTCTTCTGTGTAGAACATTGTTCTGGTTCCACATGATCATTGCGGGAGGATCACTGATCGGTTCAGTACAGATCATTGTACAATGACCTATGGACGGACTGGAGGGTTCTCATCAGGATTGTTCTATGAAGAGAGTAACATCAAGGACTAAGACAGATTCTACCTAGAACATCACACATGGACCGTACCAGGTTCTAACGGGAACATCACACATGGACCATACCAGGCTCTACATAGAACATCACACATGGACCATACCAGGGTCTACATAGAACATCACACATGGACCATACCAGGCTCTACCTAGAACATCACACATGGACCATACCAGGCTCTACCTAGAACATCACACATGGACCGTACCAGGTTCTAACGGGAACATCACACATGGACCATACCAGGCTCTACCTAGAACATCACACATGGACCGTACCAGGCTCTACCTAGAACATCACACATGGTCCATAAGAGGTTCTAACGGAAACATCACATCAGGGACCATACCAGTCTCTACCTAGAACATTACATCATGGACCATACCAGGCTCTACCTAGGAAATCACATTATGGACCATACCAGGCTCTACCTAGAAAAGAGATGGGGAACTTCAGGCCTCAAGGGCCGCCAACAGGTCATGTTTTCAGGATTTCCATAGTATTGCACTGGTGATGATTCCAACCCCTGTGCAATGCTAAGGAAATCCTGAAAACATGACCTGTTGGCGGCGCTTGAGGCCTGGAGTTTCCCACCCCTGACCTAGAACATCACATCATAGACCATACCAGGCTCTACCAAGAACATCACATCATGGACCATACCAGGGTCTACGTAGAAGATCACATCATGGACCTTACCAGGCTCTACCTAGATCACATCATGGACCATACCAGGCTCTACCTAGGGGATCACATCATGGACCGTACCAGGCTCTACCTAGGAGATCACATCATGGACCATACCAGGCTCTATCTAGGAGATCACATCATGGACCATACCAGGCTCTGCCTAGATCACATCATGGACCATACCAGGGTCTACCGAGAAGACCACATCATGGACCATACCAGGCTCTACCTAGAAGATCACATCATGGACCATATCAGGCTCTACCTAGAAGATCACATCATGGACCATACCAGGCTCTATCTAGGAGATCACATCATGGACCATACCAGGCTCTACCTAGAAGATCACATCATGAACCATACCAGGCTCTACCTAGGAGATCACATCATGGACCATACCAGGCTCTACCTAGAAGATCACATCATGGACCGTATCAGGTTCTGCCTAGGAGATCACACATGGACCATACCAGGCTCTACCGAGAAGACCACATCATGGACCATACCAGGCTCTACCGAGAAGACCACATCATGGACCATACCAGGCTCTACCGAGAAGACCACATCATGGACCATACCAGGGATTACATAGGAGATCACATCATGGACCATACCAGGGATTACATAGGAGATCATATTGTGGACCATACCAGGCTCTACCTAGGAGATCACACATGGACCGTACCAGGCTCTACCTAGAAGATCACATCATGGACCATACCAGGGTCTACCTAGAACATCACACATGGACCATACCAGGCTCTACCTAGAACATCACATCATGGACCATACCAGGCTCTACCTAGAAGATCACATCATGGACCATACCAGGCTCTACCGAGAAGACCACATCATGGACCATACCAGGCTCTACCGAGAAGATCACATCATGGACCATACCAGGCTCTACCGAGAAGACCACATCATGGACCATACCAGGGATTACATAGGAGATCACATAATGGACCATACCAGGGATTACATAGGAGATCATATTGTGGACCATACCAGGCTCTACCTAGGAGATCACACATGGACCGTACCAGGGTCTACCTAGAACATCACACATGAACCATACCAGGCTCTACCTAGAACATCACACATGGACCGTACCAGGGTCTACCTAGAACATCACACATGGACCATACCAGGCTCTACCTAGAACATCACACATGGACCATACCAGGGTCTACCTAGAACATCACACATGGACCATACCAGGGATTACATAGGAGATCATATTGTGGACCATATCAGGCTCTACATAGAAGATCACACATGGACCGTACCAGGCTCTACCTAGGAGATCACATCATGGACCATACCAGGCTCTAACTAGAAGATCACACATGGACCGTACCAGGCTCTACCTAGAAGATCACACATGGACCGTACCAGGCTCTACCTAGAAGATCACACATGGACCATACCAGGCTCTACGTAGAACATCATATCTTGGACTATACAATAATAATAATACAAGGTTATATATAGAATAATACATAAAGCACCATAGTGCACATCTTTACACTATGGCCTATCTCTGCTCCTACATCCTCGCTATAGTTGCACACCCTCCGGCTGGCATCTTGCTGGGCTCTGGTGAGACTTGGGAAGGACATAACTTGGAGATCAGAGGACTCAGGAGAGCTGGTGTCATGGCTGGGATGGGACACTTGACATTCCCACACTTGCTGGGCAGGTGCTGAATATGACACATGGGGTGTGATGCAGATTAAAGGACCAAGCTGCACCCTGCAACATCCCAGGGGAGAGCAAGCTCTGATCATAGGAGGGAAAACAGGAGGACAGAGAAAGTAAAACACAGAGAGGAAGCCAGGGAGAAAGAACACCAAGAGATCTGAGCAAATGGCCAGATCCTCTATTGACACAGGCCGCAGGACAGCACACAAGTATTTATGAGGCCTGATGATTCACAGGACAGCACCTCAGGACAACATATACATATATAACGGGACAGTACACCACTACAAATAACATAACATTGGGGTTTATGCCCCCATGTTCTTACTTGGTATGGCCCAAACAAGAGGTAGTAATGGATCCTTTAGGAGTTCAAACATCTACAAGAGGGGTGTTCATGGAGAAACCAGTCCTGACCATAGCCCAAAGTGCACAGACCATGCCTCCATGGCCCAATGACCAGTGACCATCACTGACTATAGCCCCATACCCAGACCATGCCTCCAAGGGCCCAAAGACCAGTGACCATCCCTGACTATAGCCCCATACCCAGACCATGGCTCTATGGCCCAAAGACCAGTGACCATCCCTGACTATAGCCCCATTATACCCAGACCATGCCTCCATGGCCCAAAGACCAGTGACCATTCCTGACTATAGCCCCATTATACCCAGACCATGCCTCCATGGCCCAAAGACCAGTGACCATCCCTGACTATAGCCCCATTATACCCAGACCATGCCTCCATGGCCCAAAGACCAGTGACCATTCCTGACTATAGCCCCATTATACCCAGACCATGCCTCCATGGCCCAAAGACCAGTGACCATCCCTGACTATAGTCCCAAGACGTCAACACGTTGCCTTAATGACCACAGACCAGTGATCATCCCTGACTATAGCCCCGAGATGCCCAGACCTTGCCTCCATGATCAAGGCTCGCTGACCCTTCCTGACTATAGCTCTGAGATGCCCAGACCTTGCCTTTATGCCCACAGCTCAGTGACCATCCCTGACTATAGTCCCAAGATGCCCAGACCTTGCCTCCATGGCCACGACTCAGTGACCCTTCCTGACTATAGCTCTGAGATGCCCAGACCTTGCCTCCATAACCACAGACCAGTGACCATCCTTGACTATAGTCCCAAGATGCCCAGACCTTGCCTCCATGACCACAGACCAGTGACCATCGCTGACTATAGCCCCAAAATGCCCAGACCTTGCCCTCATGACCGCAGCTCTGTGACCATCCCTGACTATAACCTCTAGATGCCCAGACCTTGCCTCCATAACCACAGACCAGAGACCATCACTGACTATAGTCCCAAGATGCCCAGACCATGCCTCCATAACCGCAGACCAGAGACCATCCTTGACTATAGTCCCAAGATGTCCAGACCTTGCCTCCATAACCACAGACCAGAGACCATCCCTGACTGTAGTCCCAAGATGCCCAGACCTTGCCCCCATGCCCACAGCCCAGTGACCATCCTTGACTATACCTCTGAGATGCCCAGACCTTGCCCTCATGACCGCAGCTCTGTGACCATCCCTGACTATAACCTCTAGATGCCCAGACCTTGCCTCCATAACCGCAGACCAGAGACCATCCCTGACTATAGTCCCAAGATGCCCAGACCATGCCTCCATAACCACAGACCAGAGACCATCCCTGACTATAGTCCCAAGATGCCCAGACCATGCCTCCATAACCACAGACCAGAGACCATCCCTGACTATAGTCCCAAGATGCTCAGACCATGCCTCCATAACCACAGACCAGAGACCATCCCTGACTATAGTCCCAAGATGCCCAGACCATGCCTCCATAACCACAGACCAGAGACCATCCCTGACTATAGTCCCAAGATGCCCAGACCTTGCCTCCATGCCCACAGCCCAGTGACCATCCTTGACTATACCTCTGAGATGCCCAGACCTTGCCCTCATGACCGCAGCTCTGTGACCATCCCTGACTATAACCTCTAGATGCCCAGACCTTGCCTCCATAACCACAGACCAGAGACCATCACTGACTATAGTCCCAAGATGCCCAGACCTTGCCTCCATAACCACAGCTCTGTGACCATCCCTGACTATAACCTCTAGATGCCCAGACCTTGCCTCCATAACCGCAGACCAGAGACCATCGCTGACTATAGTCCCAAGATGCCCAGACCTTGCCTCCATGACCACAGACCAGAGACCATCGCTGACTATAGTTCCAAGATGCCCAGACCTTGCCTCCATGACCGCAGCTCTGTGACCATCCCTGACTATAGTCCCAAGATGCCCAGACCTTGCC
Source organism: Allobates femoralis (assembly GCA_033576535.1). NCBI lineage: Eukaryota > Metazoa > Chordata > Amphibia > Anura > Aromobatidae > Allobates > Allobates femoralis. Next base: position 236,562,609 of record JARQOC010000011.1, on the reverse strand, counting down.
TCCATAACCGCAGACCAGATGTGGCGCCCCGCAACGAGTGCGTCACAAGGGAGTATTGCAGCCGCAATATTCTCTAGACAAAGCAGTGCAATAGTTAACTCAGAGATCCAACCCAACATACAACACCTAGAACAGGGGACCAATCATAGGTCCTGGTGGGTGGAGTGTTAGGGTAGTGAAGAGAACACAATAATCTAGACAGTCAGAACAAGTCGGAACATAGTCTAGAACTTGAAGAGAGCAGACTAGAACTTGGAGTGGAGCGGGGGCTCCGCACCCCGTGCGGGCCCCTGGGCCGTCACCGGTCGGGTGCCCGCACCTGAGGCCTTAACTACCGGGAATGGGCATATCTACACGGGTTCCCAAAAGACTCCCGTGCCCACAACTCACAGCCGGTTCACTGGTACCGAAGCTGGCAGCAGTTCACCTCTGCCACGCGAACCAGCCCCGTGGAGGAGCAGCTTTATAGGAGCACCCCACCACCAGCCAGTTTCCAGTCGTCTAACCAGCGGTGTACCCACCGAGGGACCCAAGGCTCCCCAAAGAATCCAGAACGTACATCATGGATAGGGCATTGAAGCAGCCTCCCCGTACCCGACCTGGTATTCCTGGGCGACGCTGGCAAGAGAAACTAAGGAGGTAGAGAGGAGGTACACTACGGATCTCTGAGGAGCACTATCACTGCTGAGTCCACCCGGTCTTCTACTCAACCACTGTAAGCCATGTACTGCCTGTTGGTTACAGTAAAGAACCGTTGCAGAGACTATCTGTGTCCGTGTCTCCTTATGAACTGTCCGTCATGAACTTAAGGTAACCGCAGCTGCCGCACAACATCTTGAGCAGCTCCAGCCCCCGGGGATCACCGCTCAGCCTGTGGGGAGCGTAACATCTTGCTGCTGTCCATCACCCCGGGAGGTTCCGCAGCGTCGGTAGCCCTTACCGAATCTACTCATAGGTGGCGTCACGAAGAAAACAAATTAAAACCCCTTTTTAATCTGTTCCCGTAAGACGACCTCAATTTTGATCTGCACTACACCGGGCCCCACTACCGGCAGGCGCGGTCCACCCGTGACAAGGAAGGAGAAGAATCGCCTGTCTAAACCGGGAGTAACCCTGGCCCCTGGTGTGCGTCAGAAAATGGCGTCACGAACAGGATACGAGCAGGCCCGTTACCAACGGGTATGTTGTGCTTAAACTGGACTTTATTGTCTACAATTGGACTTTGTTCGTCCCTAAAAGAACTTTCCCGCCTTTACACCATTGGGTCAAGATGGCGCCCAAGATGGCGTTCCCGCCACAAGAAGCCGCCACGTGAAGCCCAGGAGTGAGTCAACCCCCCCCCTCACTGTGGGAGGGCTAAGGACGAAAGGCGCCAAACTCTTTGTCCGCCCTGATTGCTCGAATCAACCATGGGGGCGGACCCCAAAGACTTTTCCCACGATTGGACTACAAAAGCCCAGAGGAGATGGGAGTGTCATACCTAGACACACCGACAGAGAGAGAAGACATCTTCACCAGCTCAACCAGAACGTCTTACCGGTTGATCGGGTGTGGTTTCCCTCCAAAGAAGAATGGCCAGCATGAGACTCCAAGACCTGATGCGGGAGGTCGAGGCGGAGGCCAGAGCAGCCATAAGCCAACCGGGTCCGGATCCTGCCCTTACCCTAGACGGCAGCCCCGACTTCTGGCTAGAGGCTCTACAAGACCTCCGGTGCGGTTACTAGAGACAGTGGAATGGACGATTCGCAGCTGGAGCGCGACCCTAGGCAGACGACTACACCATGCGATGCAGCAGAGCCGACCGGGTGCAGCTTCTCCAAGCCCAGACGACGTCACCAGCTTCTCGACCGCCTCACCCTCGCCTACCACCTGTCCTGCTCCGTCACCTGAGCCAATAGACTGTGTCATTCCGGTGGAGGCCGCAACTCGACCCGTTCCAGCGACCAACATCGCAACCGATTCCGTTCTTGAGCCGGAGCTCATAACACGCTCCATGGAAGAACTCGATCTCTACCAGGTTCCACCTGCGGAACCCGCGACTAGTTTCCACACTACCGAGACTGTCGCTTGTTTCTCCCTAGAACCGGAGGCCTCCTCTGCAACCACAGAGGCCTACCTGGTAACCGGGATTGAAACACCTTTACCTGCGGAAACAGATGAAGAGGCAGGCAGCCTGGAAGCCCTGCAGGACGTCCCTACGGAAGGATCCGCAGCACCACCGCCCCGTTGTACAACGGAACAAGCTTTAACGTCTTTCATCAACAAGCAGCCTGATGTGATCATCGAGGAAGAGGTCGGAGAGGATGACGACGAGACCCACAGCACCGCTGAGGATTTCGACACCGGGTTCGCTTGGGGAGACAACAAAGAACTTCCTTCCGGGCACACAGCTCGGGTACACTGGTCGGGTGCACTGCCGACACCTTCCCCTGTGCCGTTCCACCGGGTTCCGATACAGACAGCCCGCCAAGTTCAAGCTTCCCGCCAAACCACCAGCTCCATTACTCATCTTTACACCCCGAGCCGTAACGACGGAGATATACGCCAGAGACGACGAGAGGAGTGGCAAGCCAGAGAACGCGCCAACATGGAGGCCCGTGCCGAGGCTCGCCGCCAGCCGCCGCTGCCTGATGAACTCCGCCGTGAAGGTAGAATTTCCACCTTTAACTTACATACCGGGTGGGGGTTCGCTTGGGAGGTGGGTTTGAATGAGGAGGTGTTTGTGGGGCGCCGGGACGTTGAGTCAAACTTGCCAAGAGGACATCCCGATCGCGACCTATACCGGGGCGATATTATCACCTATGAGCGCTATGCTTGTGCAGATGGGTGGTTTGCTATCCGGGTACGCCATCACCCTCAGAGCCAGTGACTTTAAAACTTGAACTTTCATCAATGACTCTGTTCCCGTTAATCATTGACTGTGTGATCTCGCGGCTACAGCCTGGACTCTAGTTAAAGTACAGTCGACCGCCCGCCGGGTCCGCACAAAGTGATTACCTGTTTCTTTGCTTATAACATCAAAGCATTTCTTTACCTGTTTTTCTACTTTAATAAAAGTGTGTCATATATGTATAAAAATGCAAAAACCTCTGTAATGTGAGTAGTTTGACGCTTGGGGACAAGCTGATTTAACCAAGGGGGAGTGTGGCGCCCCGCAACGAGTGCGTCACAAGGGAGTATTGCAGCCGCAATATTCTCTAGACAAAGCAGTGCAATAGTTAACTCAGAGATCCAACCCAACATACAACACCTAGAACAGGGGACCAATCATAGGTCCTGGTGGGTGGAGTGTTAGGGTAGTGAAGAGAACACAATAATCTAGACAGTCAGAACAAGTCGGAACATAGTCTAGAACTTGAAGAGAGCAGACTAGAACTTGGAGTGGAGCGGGGGCTCCGCACCCCGTGCGGGCCCCTGGGCCGTCACCGGTCGGGTGCCCGCACCTGAGGCCTTAACTACCGGGAATGGGCATATCTACACGGGTTCCCAAAAGACTCCCGTGCCCACAACTCACAGCCGGTTCACTGGTACCGAAGCTGGCAGCAGTTCACCTCTGCCACGCGAACCAGCCCCGTGGAGGAGCAGCTTTATAGGAGCACCCCACCACCAGCCAGTTTCCAGTCGTCTAACCAGCGGTGTACCCACCGAGGGACCCAAGGCTCCCCAAAGAATCCAGAACGTACATCATGGATAGGGCATTGAAGCAGCCTCCCCGTACCCGACCTGGTATTCCTGGGCGACGCTGGCAAGAGAAACTAAGGAGGTAGAGAGGAGGTACACTACGGATCTCTGAGGAGCACTATCACTGCTGAGTCCACCCGGTCTTCTACTCAACCACTGTAAGCCATGTACTGCCTGTTGGTTACAGTAAAGAACCGTTGCAGAGACTATCTGTGTCCGTGTCTCCTTATGAACTGTCCGTCATGAACTTAAGGTAACCGCAGCTGCCGCACAACATCTTGAGCAGCTCCAGCCCCCGGGGATCACCGCTCAGCCTGTGGGGAGCGTAACATCTTGCTGCTGTCCATCACCCCGGGAGGTTCCGCAGCGTCGGTAGCCCTTACCGAATCTACTCATAGGTGGCGTCACGAAGAAAACAAATTAAAACCCCTTTTTAATCTGTTCCCGTAAGACGACCTCAATTTTGATCTGCACTACACCGGGCCCCACTACCGGCAGGCGCGGTCCACCCGTGACAAGGAAGGAGAAGAATCGCCTGTCTAAACCGGGAGTAACCCTGGCCCCTGGTGTGCGTCACAGAGACCATCGCTGACTATAGTCCCAAGATGCCCAGACCTTGCCTCCATAACCACAGCTCTGTGACCATCCCTGACTATAACCTCTAGATGCCCAGACCTTGCCTCCATAACCGCAGACCAGAGACCATCGCTGACTATAGTCCCAAGATGCCCAGACCTTGCCTCCATGACCACAGACCAGAGACCATCGCTGACTATAGTTCCAAGATGCCCAGACCTTGCCTCCATAACCACAGCTCTGTGACCATCCCTGACTATAACCTCTAGATGCCCAGACCTTGCCTCCATAACCGCAGACCAGTGACCATCCCTGACTCTGGTCCCAAGATGCCCAGACCATGCCCCCATGACCGCAGCTCTGTGACCATCCCTGACTATAGTGCCAAGATGCCCAGACCTTGCCTCCATAACCGCAGACCAGAGACCATCGCTGACTATAGTCCCAAGATGCCCAGACCTTGCCTCCATAACCACAGCTCTGTGACCATCCCTGACTATAACCTCTAGATGCCCAGACCTTGCCTCCATAACCGCAGACCAGTGACCATCCCTGACTCTGGTCCCAAGATGCCCAGACCATGCCCCCATGACCGCAGCTCCGTGACCATCCCTGACTATATTTCCAACACCTGATGACACAGTTTGATTCTGATCTCTGGTCCAGCGACGTACCATAACCCCCCAATGATCTGATTGTACTTTGCGCTGTTCCTGGTAATTTGGAGGTCGCCCATCTCACCATGTCCCAATCCTAAAAATGTAATTTGCTGTATGTTTTCTATGACAATGGGACGGCTGTGGATTACAATGTAAAGAGGAGACACAAGGAGACCTCATAGCAGATGTGGTGACAACAGCTGGGGGGGGGTCACAGTATTATAAGGGGGGCGGGCAACAAGGTGTTAATTGAGTAATGATGGAGATTAGGTGAATCTAAACATAGAATGCCTCTGTGTACAGACTGCAGGGTCACAATGATGCACTAATCACCCTGGTGTGACATAAGATCTTGTCCTAGGAGCTTACACTCTATATGGCCCATGTGTAAATGGAGTGAGGCAATGATGGTTTTTTGCTCGCCCCTCTGTGAGCAGTATGGGGTCTCTCCGCCCCCTGTATAAAGCTCTCCCCCAAGGTCCTGGTGTCAGATCACATCATGCACTCAACAGGAATACTGGGCTGCTGCCTGCCCACCGCACCCCACCCCAGGACCGCCATGAGTGAGTACGACACCACCGTATATGTGTGTGCTATGTGTATACGGGGGAGCAGAACCAGGCACTAAACTGTTTACTTAATGTAGTAGATGTCACCTGCAGTCCTATGTAACACCACAGATAACACAGTGATATCTCTGAGTACAGATAATGTAGTAGATGTCCCCTGCAGTCCCATGTAACACCACAGATAACACAGTGATATCTCTGAGTACAGATAATATAGTAGATGTCACCTGCAGTCCTATGCAACACCACAGATAACACAGTGATATCTCTGAGTACAGATAATGTAGTAGATGTCCCCTGCAGTCCCATGTAACACCACAGATAACACAGTGATGTCTCTGAGTACAGATAATGTAGTAGATGTCACTTGAAGTCCTATGTAACACCACAGATAACACAGTGATATCTGAGTACAGATAATGTAGTAGATGTCACCTGCAGTCCTATGTAACACCACAGATAACACAGTGATATCTCTGAGTACAGATAATGCAGTAGATGTCACCTGCAGTCCTATGTAACACCACAGATAACACAGTGATATCTCTGATTACAGATAATGTAGTAGATGTCACCTGCAGTCCTATGTAACACCACAGATAACACAGTGATATCTCCGAGTACAGATAATGTAGTAGATGTCACCTGCAGTCCTATGTAACACCACAGATAACACAGTGATATCTCTGAGTACAGATAATGTAGTAGATGTCACCTGCAGTCCTATGTAACACCACAGATAACATAGTGATATCTCTGTGTACAGGTAATGTAGTAGATGTCACCTGCAGTCCTATGTAACACCACAGATAACACAGTGATAGCTCTGAGTACAGATAATGTAGTAGATGTCACCTGCAGTCCTATGTAACACCATAGATAACAAGGTGATATCTCTGAGTACAGATAATGTAGTAGATGTCACCTGCAGTCCTATGTAACACCACAGATAACACAGTGATATCTCTGAGTACAGATAATGTAGTAGATGTCACCTGCAGTCCTATGTAACACCATAGATAACAAGGTGATATCTCTGAGTACAGATAATGTAGTAGATGTCACCTGCAGTCCTATGTAACACCACAGATAACACAGTGATATCTCTGAGTACAGATAATGTAGTAGACGTCACCTGCAGTCCTATGTAACACCACAGGTAACACAGTGATATCTCTGAGCACAGATAATGTAGTAGACGTCACCTGCAGTCCTATGTAACACCACAGATAACAGTGATATCTCTGAGCACAGATAATGTAGTAGATGTCACCTGCAGTCCTATGTAACACACCAGAGATAACAAAGTGATATCTCTGAATACAGATAATGTAGTAGATGTCACATGCAGTCCTATGTAACACCACAGATAACACAGTGATATCTCTGAGTACAGATAATGTAGTAGATGTCACCTGCAGTCCTATGTAACACCAAAGATAACACAGTGATATCTCTGAGTACAGATAATGTAGTAGATGTCACCTGCAGTCCTATGTAACACCAGAGATAACACAGTGATATCTCTGAGTACAGATAATGTAGTAGATGTCACCTGCAGTCCTATGTAACACCACAGATAACACAGTGATGTCTCTGAGTACAGATAATGTAGTAGATGTCACTTGAAGTCCTATGTAACACCACAGATAACACAGTGATATCTGAGTACAGATAATGTAGTAGATGTCACCTGCAGTCCTATGTAACACCACAGATAACACAGTGATATCTCTGAGTACAGAAAATGTAGTAGATGTCACCTGCAGTCCTATGTAACACCACAGATAACACAGTGATATCTCTGAGTACAGATAATGTAGTAGATGTCACCTGCAGTCCTATGTAACACCAGAGATAACACAGTGTATCTCGGAGTACAAATAATGTAGTAGATGTCACCTGCAGTCCTATGTAACACCAGAGATAACACAGTGATATCTCTGAGAACAGATAATGTAGTAGATGTCACCTGCAGTCCTATGTAATAACACCACAGATAACACAGTGATATCTCCAGTACAGATAATGTAGTAGATGTGACATGCAGTCCTATGTAACACCACAGATAACACAGTGATATCTCCAGTACAGATAATGTAGTAGATGTCACCTGCAGTCCTATGTAACACCACAGATAACACAGTGATATCTCTGAGTACAGATAATGTAGTAGATGTCACCTGCAGTCCTATGTAACACCACACATAACACAGTGATATCTCTAGTACAGATAATGTAGTAGATGTCACCTGCAGTCCTATGTAACACCACAGATAACAGTGATATCTCTGAGTACAGATAATGTAGTAGATGTCACCTGCAGTCCTATGTAACACCACAGATAACACAGTGATATCTCTGAGTACAGATAATGTAGTAGATGTCACCTGCAGTCCTATGTAACGACACAGATAACAGTGATATCTCTGAGTACAGATAATGTAGTAAATGTCACCTGCAGTCCTATGTAACACCACAGATAACACAGTGATATCTCTGAGTACAGATAATGTAGTAGATGTCACCTGCAGTCCTATGTAACACCACAGATAACACAGTGACATCTCTGAGTACAGATAATGTAGTAGATGTCACCTGCAGTCCTATGTAACACCACAGTGTGAAGTCCTCTCTATAATATATGAGATTAATCCATGAAAAACACTAAAATAAGAATATCTCTTCCTGCCCATAGCAACCAATCACAGCGCAGCTTTCATGTCACCAGTGCTGTTTACAGAATGGAAGCTGTGCTGTGATTGGTTGCTAGGGGCAACATCTTCCCTTCAGTCTGTTTTGAGGCCTAGTTACCACAAAGCGAGAATCTATTTCACAGCAATGGCTGACAATTCGATTTAGTGACTTAATAATAAAATCGTCCGCGTCGCCTGTGTCTGACAGGAACTTTGTGAACCATTAGAGAAGCTGTGAAAGCGGCCATATGTGTCCGGTTGTCACTACAAGTCCTGGCAGGTGTGTTCTGCTGGGAGTTGTAGTGCGGTTCTGGACGGCTCACAAACATGGCAGCAGGGTGTGAATTGCGGTCACCTCAGGTCACCGTGTCCCTGTGTCAATATTTATCCGGGTGTTTTCGCTGACTCCATTACTGACGCCTCTTCTGCCCCATTCAGGTGCTACGTTTCCTCATCCCGCTGGATATTACGTCTCTCCGCCATATTGTTCTCCTCCGGGGTCGCCGGTGGCGGCCGCTCCACAAATCTCAGCCCAATTGGAGAACAGGGAATTGTGGAAGAAGTTTAACACTGTGGGGACAGAGATGATACTGACCAAGAATGGACGGTAAGTGCGAGATGAACAGAATGCCAGACAAGCAGTGCAGACTGACACAGCATGTGCCCCACTCATTGCACAGTAATGGCCGACCCTCTCTGACTCCATTTGTCCCCACAGGCGGATGTTTCCGGAGTTTTCGGTCTCGGTGTCCGGTCTGGACCCGCACGGTCTCTACTCTCTCTGCGTCCAGGCCGTCCCCGACGGTGAGAACCGCTATAAATGGCGTGACAGGACCTGGAGTATGAGCGGCAGGGCAGAGCCAGGACCCCCCACCCGGCTCTACCTCCACCCCGAATCCCCGGTCCCCGGTCACCGATGGATGGAGAGACCCATCTGCTTCAACAGGATCCGACTGACCAACAACACCCTGAGCCAGGGAGGACAGGTATGGAGGACGCTGTGAGGGAGCCACCTACAGCCAAACAATCATGAATAATGGAGAATTATTTCACTGAAAGTAACAGTGTAGGTAACCAGTGTCACCTGCACCGCCATAATTACTGCATTCAGAGGTAGTGCCAGCGAGGCGCCCCGCCAGGACCAGCCTATACCCTCTTGGTCAGGAGCACAACGATAGTGGTCACAACTGTGCTCCTCAGGGGTGGAGGGCGCCCACTAGCGCATATTTCAGAGTTCTCAGATAGGGGACATATATACCAGAATGGGCCCAGGAGTTGGGGACACATATACCAATATGGGGGACATATTTACCAGGTTGGGCCTATGATGGGTGACACCTATACCAGGATGGGGGACATATATACCAGGATGGGCCTAGGAGTGGGGGGACACATATACTAGAATAGGGGACATTTATACCAGGATGGACCAAGGATAGGGTACACATATACCAGAATGGGCCCAGGAATGGGGGCCACATACCAGGGTGGGGGATATATATACCAGGATGAGCCCAGGAGTGGGCGACAAATATACCAGGATGGGGGACATATATGCCAGGATGGGCTCAAGACGGGGGACACATATTGCAGGATGGGCCCAATATTGGGGACACATATACCAGGATGAGGGACACGTATACCAGTATGGGCCCAGGATGGCGACATATATACCGGGATCAGGAACATATATATATATAGTAAGATGGGGGACATATATACCAGGATGGGCCGAGGATTGGGGACACATATACCAGGATGAGGTACAAATATACCAGGATGAGGGACATGTATACCAGTATGGGCCCAGGATGGGGACATATATACTGAAATGAGGAACGTATATACCAGGATCAGGAACATATATATAGTAAGATGGGGGACATATATACCAGGATGGGCGAAGGATGGGGATATTTATACCAGGATGGAGGACATATATACCAAGATGAAGAACATATACCAGGATGGGGGACATTACTACATGATAGGGGATGGGACAACTCATATGTTCTTATAGTATTTAAAGTGCTTGGAGGGCCCCCACAGCTGATCCACATGTGGGGGTGGACAGGTCCATATTTAACCCCCCCGAACCCATCGGACTCTAGTTACTCCACTGCTCGTGGTTTCCATCATGACTTCACCTATGTTCTCCTCAGATTGTCCTGCAATCCATGCATCGTTACTACCTGCGATTGCACATCATCCCCACAGCTAATAACGGACCCCATGCCCGGCCGGCCTCCTCCATCTCTTTCCCTGAGACGTCCTTCATAGCGGTCACCAGCTACCAGAATCCCAGGGTCAGTATAAGTTCATTGTATATATATGGACACCCTCTTAAAGGGTTATTCCCATCTACATAGATGGATATTGTTGGATAGGGCTTGTGCAGACAAGCACGTTTGCAATTTACTGTTTGCTAAAATTTTCAGCCGTACATGAGATATTAACACTTTTCTTTTGGTTACACCTGGTTACCTAGGCGACCGACCACCGCAGCTGCTGAGCTGTAAACAAAAAGTGTTCATATCTCAAGAACGGCTGAAAATTTCAATCAGCTGTAAATGGTGAAATTGCTTGTTTTTACAGGCGCTTTCTGACAACACACATTGATGATGATGGGAATAACCCCTTTAAGTGCCCCCTCTCACCCATTCTCCTTCTCCTCTGCAGCTCTCCTTGCTGAAAATAGAAGAAAACCCGTTTGCAAAAGGAATCAAATATTTCAAAAGCCAGCAAGAACAGTAAGTGTCGCCCCCCCACTGGCAAGATAGAGGGAAACAGTCAGGACCTACGATCAATATCAGGGTCCAGGAGGTGTCTGCCCCTAGCGTGACGCCTCCTATGGGAATCGTTTATTAAGAAAAAACTTTATACAATATAACAGGAAAAAAATTCTATATTTCAGCAGCGCTCCAAGAAAGAGGCACAACAGGACGGGAAATAACGGAGACGGGGCCACAGGTCAGTCTGAGAGTGGGAGATCTTATATATCATACTATCTGTACTAAATGACTGCACATTACAGCTACGGTATCTCTTACTTCATGCTGTCTTACATGAGTATTCCAGGCAATACTGATCCTGTGTTACCTCCTGTATTATCCTCCAGAGCTGCACTCACTATTCTGCTGGTGCAGTCACTGTGTACATACATTACATTACTGATCCTGAGTTACCTCCTGTATTATACCCCAGAGCTACACTCACTATTCTGCTGGTGCAGTCACTGTGTACATATGTTACATTACTGATCCTGAGTTACCTCCTGTATTATACTCCAGAGCTGCACTCACTATTCTGCTGGTGCAGTCACTGTGTACATACATTACATTACTGATCCTGAGTTACCTCCTGTATTATACTCCAGAGCTGAACTCACTATTCTGCTGGTGCAGTCACTGTGTACATACATTACATTACTGATCCTGACTTACCTCCTGTATTATACTCCAGAGCTGCACTCACTATTCTGCTGGTGCAGTCACTGTGTACATACATTACTGATCCTGAGTTACCTCCTGTATTATCCTCCAGAGCTGCACTCACTATTCTGCTGGTGCAGTCACTGTGTACATACATTACATTACTGACCCTGAGTTACCTCCTGTATTATACTCCAGAGCTGCACTCACTATTCTGCTGGTGCAGTGACTGTGTACATACATTACATTACTGATCCTGAGTTACCTCCTGTATTATACTCCAGAGCTGCACTCACTATTCTGCTGGTGCAGTCACTGTGTACATACATTACATTACTGATCCTGAGTTACCTCCTGTATTATACTCCAGAGCTGCACTCACTATTCTGCTGGTGCAGTCACTGTGTACATACATTACATTACTGATCCTGAGTTACCTCCTGTATTATACTCCAGAGCTGCACTCACTATTCTGCTGGTGCAGTCACTGTGTACATATATTACATTACTGATCCTGAGTTACCTCCTGTATTATACTCCAGAGCTGCACTCACTATTCTGCTGGTGCAGTCACTGTGTACATACATTACATTACTGATCCTGAGTTACCTCCTGTATTATACTCCAGAGCTGCACTCACTATTCTGCTGGTGCAGTCACTGTGTACATACATTACATTACTGATCCTGAGTTACCTCCTGTATTATACTCCAGAGCTGCACTCACTATTCTGCTGGTGCAGTCACTGTGTACATACATTACATTACTGATCCTGAGTTCCCTCCTGTATTATACTCCAGAGCTGCACTCACTATTCTGCTGGTGCAGTCACTGTGTACATACATTACATTACTGATCCTGAGTTCCCTCCTGTATTATACTCCAGAGCTGCACTCACTATTCTGCTGGTGCAGTCACTGTGTACATACATTACATTACTGATCCTGAGTTACCTCCTGTATTATACTCCAGAGCTGCACTCACTATTCTGATTTTTTTGCTATTGGAAGCAATATGTGGAGATTTATGTTTTCTTTCTAGAGCTCAAGAGACATAAAGAGAGTGCAGCTGGGATGACAGCTTCTCAGAGGGACAGCAGAATGGAGAGAGCAGCAGATGAGAGTGTGGAGCGGCGGATTGTGTCTACAGAGGAGGAGGACAGTCGGGAAGTCACAGAGAAGAGAGAGGAGGAACGAGAAAAGAGACCGATGCCTGCTAGAGAGAGTCCCAGAGACCCCCGCTGCCCGACACAGTGCAGAGACGACACACACAGAGAAGCTCCAGAGGACATGGAGGAGCAGGTGCAGAGGACGGACTGTCTTGTACAGTGGGACCCCATAACACAGAGGCCTCTGTGGGCGGCCCCCTCTGCGCTGTCAGTGACAGCCTATACTGCCCCTGCAGGTCACAGGTAAGGTCATGATTTCAGCTCCTGATGTCTGTGCCCTCTCATGCCGCTCTCCTCCCGCTCGTTCCACTCTCTGCCCGCTCGTGTCGCTCTCTGACTGCTCGTGCTGCTCTCTGACCGCTTGTGCCACTCTCTGCCCATTTGTGCCACTCTCCGCCCGCTCGTGCCGCTCTCTGACCGCTTGTGCCGCTCTCTGTCCGTTCATACTGCTCTCTGCCCACTCGTGATGCTCTTTGCCTGCACGTGTCGCTCTCTGCCCGCTCATGTCGCTCTCTGCCCGCTCGTGTCGCTCTCTGACTGCTCGTGACGCTCTCTGACTGCTCGTGACGCTTTCTGACTGCTCGTGATGCTCTCTGGCTGCTCATGACCCTCTCTGACTGCTCGTGACGCTATCCCGCCCGCTCCGTGCTGCTCTCCGCCTGCTCGTGCCGCTCTCCGCCTGCTCGTGCCGTTCTCCGCCTGCTTGTGCCGCTCTCTCCGCCTGCTCGTGCCACTCTCCGCCCGCTTGTGCCACTGTCCGCCCGCTTGTGCCACTCTCCCCGCCCGCTTGTGCCGCTCTCCGTCTGCTCGTGCCGCTCTCCACCTGCTCGTGCCGCTCTCTGACCGTTCATATCGCTCTCTGCCCACTTGTGCCGCTCTCTGACTGCTGCTCTTCATTTTCAGATTTGCTCAGCCACCTCCTCCCGCTTTGGCGCCGTTTCCGTCCTCAGTCACCAATTTGCCCCCCGTTGCCCCTTACTTTCTGGGCTCCTGGACATCTCCGCCCGTCAGGCTGAGTTACCCCCTTTCTGCCCTGCATGCCCCCTTCCTGCAGCCGGTGGGCACGTCGCCCTGGTACTTGCCCCCTCACACCAGCTCCAGGGGCCTCTGATGGCACAAACATGGGGCCATTCACAGCAGCACAGAGGACTACAGAGCAGAGGCGCGTGACAGGCAGAGCAGACTGCTGATAGACGGTAATGACTGAAACATCATGAGAAGGTGAAGATGTTCTGCAGCAGCGAAGCTGGGGATGACCCCCCCAGAGATCATGCGGCTCCAGGGTCTCGGTGCCTGACTTGTGTGGGCTCCACTATGATGGCGGAGCATCCACCACCTGTATAATACTGTATAATAAATGCTTTATTTCCATTTTTACATGTCACATGTGTGTCCTCTGCTGTTCCCCCCTGAGGAGCCGTCCGGGGCCCCCTGCGTCCTCTGCTGTTCCCCTCCTGATGAGGCGTCTGGGGCCCCCCGCGTCCTCTGTGCCCCCTCATACTCCTGCAGGAAGGTGTGAAGCTTAGAGGGGTAATCAGTCATCACCCCGGTGACCCCACAGGTGAAGGCTCGCCGGAAATCAGAGTCCTGGTTCAGAACCCAGAGGTAAACCTATAGGGGGTGCAAGAGAGGACAGGAGAGTAGGTATGCAGAGCATCACATCCATCATATGACCACTGCAGACTATCACACCCTTCATATGACTTCTGCAGATTATCACACCCATCATATGACCACTGCAGACTATCCCACCCATTATATGACCACTGCAGACTATCCCACCCATTATATGACCACTGCAGACTATCACACCCATCATATGACCACTGCAGACTATCACACCCATCATATGACCACTGCAGACTATCCCACCCACAATATGACCTCTGCAGACTATCGCGCCTATCATATTACGCTGCAGACTGTCACACCCATCATATGACCTCTAAAGACTATTGCACCCATCATATGACCTCTAAAGACTATTGCACCCATCATATGACCACTGCAGATTATCACACCAATTATATTATTGCTGCAGACTATCACACTCATCATATGACCACTGCAGACTATCATGCCCATCATATGACCTTTGCATATCACCACATCCATCATATGACCTCTGCAGACTATCATGCTCATCATATGACCTCTGCTTACCATCACACCCATCATGTCATTTGCATACCATCACACCCATCATATGACCTCTGCAGACTATCACACCCATCATATGACCATGCAGACTATTGCACTCACCATATGACCTCTGCAGACTATCAACCCCACCATATGACCTCTGCAGACTATCACACCCACCATATGACCTCTGCAGACTATAACACCCATCATATGACCTCTGCAGACTATCATGCCCATCATATGACCTCTGCAGACTATCACACCCATCATATGACCTCTGCAGACTATCACACCCATCATATGACCTCTGCAGACTATCACGCCCACCATATGACCTCTGAAGACTATCACACCCATCATATGACTTCTGCAGACTATCACACCCACCATATGACCTCTGCAGACTATCACACCCATCATATGACCTCTGCAGACTATCGCGCCCAATCATATGACAGTGTCGGGGTATTACATGACTCGGTTACCTGGATGCCTCTGGCCTCGAGATGCTGGAATAGACTCTTCCTCATTATCAATCTGTAAGAAAGACAAAACGTCTCATTATAACCGGTGACAATAATACAAGACGCTGCGGGAATAACGTGATCTATAACACAATGGTGAGAGCCGGGACTGAATCATGTCACTGGCCGGAGAGACTATTATCTCATTAAAAGATCATTAACTGCAGAAGTAACTTCATTATGAGAATCGCCTCACAGTAAGATCGTTCTGGTACCTATAGCCTCTGCAGAAGTAACTGGGTCTCATTTATGAGAATTACCTCACAGTAAGATCGTTCTGGTGTCTATAGCCTCTGCAGAAGTAACTGGGTCTCATTTATGAGAATTACCTCACAGTAAGATCGTTCTGGTGTCTATAGCCTCTGCAGAAGTAACTGGGCCTCATTTATGAGAATCACCTCACAGTAAGATCGTTCTGGTGTCTATAGCCTCTGCAGAAGTAACTGGGCCTCATTTATGAGAATTACCTCACAGTAAGATCGTTCTGGTGTCTATAGCCTCTGCAGAAGTAACTGGGCCTCATTTATGGAATTACCTCACAGTAAGATCGTTCTGGTGCCTATAGCCCCTGCAGAAGTAACTGGGTCTCATTTATGAGAATTACCTCACATAAGATCGTTCTGGTGCCTATAGCCCCTGCAGAAGTAACTGGGCCTCATTTATGAGAATCACCTCACAGTAAGATCGTTCTGGTGTCTATAGCCTCTGCAGAAGTAACTGGGCCTCATTTATGAGAATCACCTCACAGTAAGATCGTTCTGGTGTCTATAGCCTCTGCAGAAGTAACTGGGCCTCATTTATGAGAATTACCTCACAGTAAGATCGCTCTGGTGTCTACAGCCTCTACAGAAGTAACTGGGCCTCATTTATGAGAATCACCTCACAGTAAGATCGTTCTGGTGTCTATAGCCTCTGCAGAAGTAACTGGAGCTTCATTTATGAGAATCACCTCACAGTAAGATCGTTCTGGTGTCTATAGCCTCTGCAGAAGTAACTGGGCCTCATTTATGAGAATCACCTCACAGTAAGATGGTTCTGGTGTCTATAGCCTCTGCAGAAGTAACTGGGCCTCATTTATGAGAATCACCTCACAGTAAGATCGTTCTGGTGTCTATAGCCTCTGCAGAAGTAACTGGGCCTCATTTATGAGAATCACCTCACAGTAAGATTGTTCTGGTGTCTATAGCCTCTGCAGAAGTAACTGGAGCCTCATTTATGAGAATTACCTCACAGTAAGATCGTTCTGGTGTCTATAGCCTCTGCAGAAGTAACTGGGCCTCATTTATGAGAATCACCTCACAGTAAGATCGTTCTGGTGTCTATAGCCTCTGCAGAAGTAACTGAGGCCTCATTTATGGGAATTACCTCACAGTAAGATCGTTCTGGTGTCTATAGCCTCTGCAGAAGTAACTGGGCCTCATTTATGAGAATCACCTCACAGTAAGATCGTTCTGGTGTCTATAGCCTCTGCAGAAGTAACTGGAGCCTCATTTATGAGAATCACCTCACAGTAAGATCGTTCTGGTGCCTATAGCCTCTGCAGAAGTAACTGAGGCCTCATTTATGGGAATTACCTCACAGTAAGATCGTTCTGGTGTCTATAGCCTCTGCAGAAGTAACTGGGCCTCATTTATGAGAATCACCTCACAGTAAGATCGTTCTGGTGTCTATAGCCTCTGCAGAAGTAACTGGAGCCTCATTTATGAGAATCACCTCACAGTAAGATTGTTCTGGTGTCTATAGCCTCTGCAGAAGTAACTGGGCCTCATTTATGAGAATCACCTCACAGTAAGACCGTTCTGGTGTCTATAGCCTCTGCAGAAGTAACTGGAGCCTCATTTATGAGAATCACCTCACAGTAAGATCGTTCTGGTGTCTATAGCCTCTGCAGAAGTAACTGGGCCTCATTTATGAGAATCACCTCACAGTAAGATCGTTCTGGTGTCTATAGCCTCTGCAGAAGTAACTGGAGCCTCATTTATGAGAATCTCCTCACAGTAAGATCGTTCTGGTGCCTATAGCCTCTGCAGAAGTAACTGAGGCCTCATTTATGGGAATTACCTCACAGTAAGATCGTTCTGGTGTCTATAGCCTCTGCAGAAGTAACTGGGCCTCATTTATGAGAATCACCTCACAGTAAGATCGTTCTGGTGCCTATAGCCTCTGCAGAAGTAACTGAGGCCTCATTTATGGGAATTACCTCACAGTAAGATCGTTCTGGTGTCTATAGCCTCTGCAGAAGTAACTGGGCCTCATTTATGAGAATCACCTCACAGTAAGATCGTTCTGGTGTCTATAGCCTCTGCAGAAGTAACTGGAGCCTCATTTATGAGTATCACCTCACAGTAAGATTGTTCTGGTGTCTATAGCCTCTGCAGAAGTAACTGGGCCTCATTTATGAGAATCACCTCACAGTAAGATCGTTCTGGTGTCTATAGCCTCTGCAGAAGTAACTGGGCCTCATTTATGAGAATCACCTCACAGTAAGATCGTTCTGGTGTCTATAGCCTCTGCAGAAGTAACTGGGATCTCATCAATAAAATGGCGCTGCACGTACCGTGATCTCCGGCGCCATTTTGTTGAAGACTCTCTCTCTCGTGTATAATATAATAGTTGCTCCCGGCAGACTCTCATCACTTTCACTTTGTGACTGAAGGAGTCATGAGAAATCTCAGGATCGGCACCAGGTAAAGGCGAGGAGGGAGATATCGGGGGGTTCAGGGGAACATGGAGGTGAATCCCAGGACGCGCTGGAGCTTATTGTGTAATATGAAAAACCCCCTGAAGAAGCCACACAAGGAGCCGCTGAACACTTACTTGTCCTGAAGATAAACCAGGAAGCGGCTCCTCATCAGAGAGTTACCAGGGAAATACGTCCTATAGAGAGAGAAGGGTGAGACCCCTGTATACAGCCAATACCCCAACCTCTCCGTATACAGCCAAGACCCCAACCCCCCCCCGTATACAGCCAAGACCCCAACCCCCCCCGTATACAGCCAAGACCCCAACCCCCCCGTATACAGCCAAGAACCCAACCCCCCGTATACAGCCAAGACCCCAACCTCCCTGTATACAGCCAAGACCCCAACCTCCCCGTATACAGCCAAGACCCCAACCTCCCCGTATACAGCCAATACCCCAACCTCCTGTATACAGCCAATACCCCAACCCCCCATATACAGCCAACACCCCGAACTCCCCGTATACAGCCAATACCCCAACCCCCCATATACAGCCAACACCCCAACCCCCCCATATACAGCCAATACCCCAAGCCCCCCGTATGCAGCCAATAACCCAACCCCCCCAGTATACAGCCAATACCCCAACCCCCGTATACAGCCAATACCCCAACCCCCGTATACAGCCAATACCCCAACCCCCCATATACAGCCAACACCCCAACTCCCCTGTATACAGCCAATACCCCAACTCCCCTGTATACAGCCAATACCCCAACCCCCCATATACAGCCAACACCCCAACCCCCCCATATACAGCCAATACCCCAAGCCCCCCGTATGCAGCCAATAACCCAACCCCCCCAGTATACAGCCAATACCCCAACCCCCGTATACAGCCAACACCCCAACCCCCGTATACAGCCAATACCCCAACCCCCCACATACAGCCAACACCCCAACCCCCCTATATACAGCCAATACCCCAACCCCCATATACAGCCAATACCCCAACCCCCGTATACAGCCAATAACCCAACCCCACCAGTATACAGCCAATACCCCAACCCCCGTATACAGCCAATACCCCAAGCCCCCCTGTATACAGCCAATACCCCAACCCCCCGTATACAGCCAACACCCCAACCCCCCGTATACAGCCAATACCCCAACCCCCCATATACAGCCAATACCCCAACCTCCCCGTATACAGCCAATACCCCAACCCCCTGTATACAGCCAATACCCCAACCCCCCATATACAGCCAATACCCCAACCTCCCTGTATACAGCCAATACCCCAACCTCCTGTATACAGCCAATACCCCAACCCCCCCGTATACAGCCAATACCCCAACCCCCCCATATACAGCCAACACCCCGAACTCCCCGTATACAGCCAATACCCCAACCTCCCGGTATACAGCCAAGACCCCAACCTCCCCGTATACAGCCAAGACCCCAACCCCCCATATACAGCCAAGACCCCAACCCCCCATATACAGCCAATACCCCAACCCCCGTATACAGCCAATACCCCAACCCCCCAGTATACAGCCAATACCCCAACCCCCGTATACAGCCAATACCCCAAGCCCCCCGTATACAGCCAATACCCCAACCCCCGTATACAGCCATACCCCAACCCCCGTATACAGCCAATACCCCAACCCCCATATACAGCCAATACCCCAACCCCCCGTATACAGCCAATACCCCAACCCCCTGTATACAGCCAATACCCCAACCCCCCATATACAGCCAATACCCCAACCTCCCTGTATACAGCCAATACCCAACCCCCCTGTATACAGCCAATACCCCAACCCCCATATACAGCCAAACCCCAACTCCCCGTATACAGCCAATACCCCAACCCCCCATATAACCAAACCAACCCCCGAACACCCAATACCCAATAAACCCAAACCCCAACCCCAATACAGCCAACACCCCAACCCCCCTATATACAGCCAATACCCACACACAATACCCAACCCCCATATACAGCCAATACCCCAACCCCCTATACAGATACCACCGATACCAATACCCCAACCCCCGTATACAGCCAATAACCACCCCCCAGTATACAGCCAATACCCCAACCCCTAATACACCAATACACCCAACCCCCATAACAGCCAATACCCCAACCCCCCGTATACAGCCAAACCACCCACAACCCCCCCGTATACAACCAACCAAACCCAACCCCCCTACAAACCACCCAATACAGCAACCACCCCATACGCATACCCCAACCCTAACTCCATACAAACCCCTATACCAAACCACCCTATACAGCCAATACCACCCCCCTCGCAACCAACCCTATACACCAACCACCCTATACGCAACCACCCCATACGCATACCACCCTACAGCAACCCCACCCTTCAGCCAACCACCTACAGCAATACCAACCCATACAGCAAAACCCCATACACCACCCCACCCCAACAGCCCCACCCCTATACACCAAACCCACCCGATACGCACCAACCCCCAATACAGCAAACCCCAACCCATATACACCAATACCCCCCCCGTATCAGCAATACCAACCCCTATACAGCCAACCCAACCCCTATACAGCCAAACCCCAACCCCATACAGCCAACCCAACCCCCATACAGAAACCCCACCCTATACAGCCAATACCCCAACCCCTATACACCAATACCACCCGTAACAGCCAATACCACCCGTATCAGCCAATACCAACCCCTATACGCCATACCCCAACCCATATACAGCAAACCAACCCCGTATACAGCCAACCCCAACCCCGTATACAGCAATACCCCAACCCCCCCATATACAGCCAATACCCCAACCCCCCCCATATACAGCCAATACCCCAACCCCCCGTATGCAGCCAATACCCCAACCCCCCCATATACAGCCAATACCCCAACCCCCCCATTATACAGCCAATACCCCAACCCCCCGTATCAGCCAATACCCCACCCACCCACATTAGCCAATGTATACAGTCAAGACCCCACCCACCCTGTATATCATCACCTGACCCTGTTATGATGGACGCCATGAACTCTCCCCCACGACTCGCCAAATCCCAAATGGCAGCAGCCCGGTGTATAGAGAAGAAGAGGACCCCATCGCCCCGGCGAGGCGTGAACAGAACGGCAATCTCCCGGGTTCTGAAGGATGATAGAGAAATAGATGACCCCAGAGGATATGAGCAAAGTACGTCAACCCCAGAATGAGAAATAGCCTCATAGACCCCCAGTAGAGCGATGAGAAACGTCAGTAATGACCCCAGAGGATATGAGCCAAGTATAAACCCCAGGGATGAGCAAGAAGACCCCAGAGGCATGATGCAGTAAAGAGTAGATGACCCCCCAACCGATATGAAAATTAGTGATGACCAGGAGGATGATAAAGTAGTCCCCACGGACCCCACGGCAGGAGATGAGAAATAGTAATGACCCCAGGAGGATGATGAGAAAGTAGAATGACCCCAGGAGAGGATGAGAAATATGAATGACCCCGTCAGAGAGGATGATGAGAAAGTAGTATGACCCAGGAGGATGATGAGAAAGTAGTAATGACCCCAGGAAGAGATGAGAGAAGATGCCCGGAGGGTGAAATGAATACCCCAGGAGAGATGAGAAAGTAGTATGACCCCAGGAGTGAGATGAGAAAGTAGTATGACCCCAGGAGGATGATGAGAAAGTAGTAATGACCCCAGGAGGATGATGAGAAAGTAGTAATGACCCCAGGAGGATGATGAGAAGTAGTAATGACCCCAGGAGGATGATGAGGAAAGTAGTAATGACCCCAGGAGGATGATGAGGAAAGTAGTAATGACCCCAGGAGGATGATGAGAAGTAGTATGACCCCAGGAGGATGATGAGAAGTAGTAATGACCCCAGGAGGAGATGAGAGAAGTAGTAATGACCCCAGGAGGATGATGAGAAAGTAGTAATGACCCCAGGAGGAGATGAGAAGTAGTATGACCAGGAGATATGAGTAAGTAGTAATGACCCCAGGAGGATGAGAAAGTAGTAATGACCCCAGGAGGATGATGAGAAAGTAGTAATGACCCCAGGAGGGGATGAGAAAGTAGTAATGACCCCAGGAGGATGATGAGAAAGTAGTATGACCCCAGGAGGAGATGAGAAAGTAGTATGACCCCAGGAGGATGATGAGAAAGTAGTAATGACCCCAGGAGGATGATGAGAAAGTAGTAATGACCCCAGGAGGATGGATGAGGAAGTAGTAATGACCCCAGGAGGATGATGAGAAAGTAGTAATGACCCCAGGAGGATGATGAGGAAGTAGTAATGACCCCAGGAGGATGATGAGAAGTAGTGATGACCCAGGAGGAGATGAGGAAGTAGTAATGACCCCAGGAGGATGATGAGAAGTAGTAATGACCCCAGGAGGATGATGAGGAAAGTAGTAATGACCCCAGGAGGATGATGAGAAAGTAGTGATGACCCCAGGAGGATGATGAGGAAGTAGTAATGACCCCAGGAGGATGATGGGAAGTAGTAATGACCCCAGGAGGATGATGAAGAAAGTAGTTAATGACCCCAGGAGGATGATGAGGAAGTAGTAATGACCCCAGGAGGATGATGAGAAAGTAGTAATGACCCCAGGAGATGATGAGAAAGTAGTAATGACCCCAGGAGGATGATGAGGAAGTAGTAATGACCCCAGAGGAGAAAATAGAATGAAGATAGAGAAGTAGTAATGACCCCAGGAGGATGATGAGAAAGTAGTAATGACCCCAGGAGATGGATGAAGGAAAGTATGTAATGACCCCAGGAGGATGATGAGGAAAGTAGTAATGACCCCAGGAGGATGATGAGAAAGTAGTAATGACCCCAGGAGGATGATGAGAAAGTAGTAATGACCCCAGGAGGATGATGAGAAAGTAGTAATGACCCCAGAGGATGATGAGAAGAGTAGTAATGACCCCAGGAGAGGATGATGAGTAGTAAATGACCCAGGAGGATGATGTAGAAGTAGTAATGACCCCAGGAGGATGATGAGGAAGTAGTAATGACCCCAGGAGGAGGATGAGGAAGTAGTAATGACCCCAGGAGGATGATGAGAAAGTAGTAATGACCCCAGAGGATGATGAGAAAGTAGTAATGACCCCAGAGGATGATGATAAGAAAGTAGTAATGACCCCAGGAGGATGATGAGAAAGTAGTAATGACCCCAGAGGATGATGAGAAAGTAGTAATGACCCCAGAGGATGATGAGAAAGTAGTAATGACCCCAGGAGGATGATGAGGAAGTAGTAATGACCCCAGGAGGAGATGAGAAAGTAGTAATGACCCCAGGAGGAGATGAGAAAGTAGTAATGACCCCAGGAGGATGAGAGACGACACCAGCAGCAACGTACAGCCAGGTCAACAGCCGAAGAAGAGAAGAAGTAGGTAGGAGAATGAGAGTGATAGTAGAAGAAGTGAGAGGAGTACATAGGATGAGAGGAGCAGTGCTAAGACAGGAGAAGACGATGGGGTAGTAGTGGTAGTGGTGGTGTACCTCCTTCCGACATTTCTTCATGACTTTGTCGCTGGTGCTGGCCCAGATAGTTCTCTCCGGACGCTGGTATTTCATCACAAGCTCCGACACCTGGCACACAATAATGGATTACTGTCTGTGGGCACCGAGTGGGCACATGGGGGGCATGTGGGGGGACACAGGGGGCATTTAGGGTGGATAAAGGGGGACATGGTGGGACACGGGGGGCATGTGGGGGACATTGGAGGACACGGGGGTCATTTAGGGCGATATGGGAGAACACAGGGGACATGTGGGGGACATGGGGGGCACATAGGGGAACACGGGGCATTTTAGAGGACACATGGCTGGAATGTTGGGACACAGTGGGCACATGGGGGACAGTGCGGCACATGGGGGACAAAGGGTGTACACAGTCGTACATAGGTGGACACAGCGGGTACACGGGGGGGGGACATGGGGGCATATTGGGACACAACGGGCACAGAGGGGCATATGGAGGCACACGCAGGATTGTGGGGACACTGCTGGTACACGAGGGGACAAAGGGTGTACACAGGCGACACATAAGTGGACACAGGGGTACACGGAGGGGCATATTGGGGGACACAACGAGCACATGTTGGGATATGGGGGGCACATGGTGGGCACACGAGGCACTGCCCACCCCAGTGGTTACCTTTCTTATCAGTTCATCGCTGTCCTCCTTGATCTCCACGTTGATGGGTTTCTCCGGGAATCTCTGGAACACCTCCTCCAGCAGAGGGATCCGGTGGTCTGTGCCCGAGGAGACGTGACCTGAGACACAAACGTCACCGGGAAAGCTGGGACTTCTAGTTCTCCAACAGCCTGAAGCCTACAAGATCCTCAACCCTGCCCTACCTGGGAAGAAGGTGACCTCCAGAGACTCCTTATAATGCGGCAGCTCCTGGGGGAGAAAACACATAAAATACACTGATATATTGTAACAAACCACTAAGGACACCAGAGACATTTGTCCTGCAGATTGAACATTGTAGCAACCAGCTGTGACAGTGATCAGGATAGACCAATCAAGCTCATGAAATGGAAATGCCCTGATCCTCGCAGACCCTCTCACCACACAGCACAGTCCTCACCTCGTAGGTGACCTCCTCTATGGTCACATCGTGTCCAGTTTGCCGTAATAAATTGCCGTCATGCGACACCACGACACGTCCATCTTTAGTCATGTGACAGTCCAACTCCAGGAGGTCGGTGTGATGGGTGACAGCGCTGCAAGGAAAGGAACATTTAAAGGGGTCGTCCAGTCCAGTAGGTATAGGGGTTTACAAAATAATGAACGCTGCCCCCACCCCCACAGATCAACACTGCCCCCCACAATAATCCAACAACTGCCCCCCACAGATCAACCTGCCCCCCACAGATCAACACTGCCCCCACAATCAACACCCCCCACAGATCAACACTGCCCCCCACAGATCAACACTGCCCCCCACAGATCAACACTGCCCCCCACAGATCAACACTGCCCCCCACAGATCAACCTGCCCCCCACAGATCAACGCTGCCCCCCACAGATCAACGCTGCCCCCCACAGATCAACACTGCCCCCACAGATCAACACTGCCCCCCACAGATCAACACTGCCCCCACAGATCAACACTGCCCCCCACAGATCAACACTGCTCCCCCACAGATCAACACTGCCCCCCACAGATCAACACTGCCCCCCACAGATCAACGCTGCCCCCCACAGATCAACACTGCCCCCCCACAGATCAACACTGCGCCCCACAGATCAACACTACCCCCACAAATCAACACTGCCCCCCCACAGATCAACACTGCGCCCCACAGATCAACACTACCCCCCACAAATCAACACTGCCCCCCACAGATCAACACTGCCCCCCACAGATCAACGCTGCTCCCCACAGATCAACACTGCCCCCCCACAGATCAACGCTGCCCCCCACAGATCAACACTGCCTCCCACAGATCAACACTGCCCCCCACAGATCAACGCTGCCCCCCACAGATCAACACTGCCCCCCACAGATCAACACTGCCCCCCACAGATCAACACTGCCCCCACAGATCAACATTGCCCCCCCACAGATCAACACTGCCCCCACAGATCAACACTACCCCCCACAGATCAACACTGCCCCCCACAGATCAACGCTGCCCCCCACAGATCAACGCTGCCCCCCACAGATCAACGCTGCCCCCCACAGATCAACACTGCCCCCACAGATCAACGCTGCCCCCCACAGATCAACACTACCCCCCACAGATCAACATTACCCCCCACAGATCAACACTGCCCCCACAGATCAACACTGCCCCCCACAGATCAACGCTGCCCCCCACAGATCAACACTGCCCCCACAGATCAACACTGCCCCCACAGATCAACGCTGCCCCCCACAGATCAACACTGCCTCCCACAGATCAACACTGCCCCCCACAGATCAATACTGCCCCCACAGATCAACACTGCCCCCCACAGATCAACGCTGCCCCCCACAGATCAACACTGCCCCCCACAGATCAACACTGCCCCCCACAGATCAACGCTGCCCCCACAGATCAACGCTGCCCCCCACAGATCAACACTGCCCCCACAGATCAACGCTGCCCCCACAGATCAACGCTGCCCCCCACAGATCAACACTGCCCCCCACAGATCAACGCTGCCCCCACAGATCAACGCTGCCCCCCACAGATCAACACTGCCCCCCACAGATCAACACTGCCCCCCACAGATCAACGCTGCCCCCACAGATCAACGCTGCCCCCCACAGATCAACGCTGCCCCCCACAGATCAACGCTGCCCCCACAGATCAACGCTGCCCCCCACATATCAACGCTGCTCCCCACAGATCAACACTGCCCCCCACAGATCAACGCTGCCCCCACAGATCAACACTACCCCCGACAGATCAACGCTGCCCCCCACAGATCAACACTGCCCCCCACAGATCAACGCTGCCCCCCACAGATCAACGCTGCCCCCCACAGATCAACACTGCCCCCCACAGATCAACGCTGCCCCACAGATCAACACTGCCCCCCACAGATCAACACTGCCCCCACAGATCAACACTGCCCCCACAGATCAACGCTACCCCCCACAGATCAACACTACCCCCCACAGATCAACGCTGCCCCCCACAGATCAACGCTGCCCCCACAGATCAACGCTGCCCCCCACAGATCAACGCTGCCCCCCACAGATCAACGCTGCCCCCCACAGATCAACGCTGCCCCCCACATATCAACGCTGCTCCCCACAGATCAACACTGCCCCCCACAGACCAACACTGCCCCCCACATATCAACGCTGCTCCCCACAGATCAACACTACCCCCCACAGATCAACGCTGCCCCCCACAGATCAACACTGCCCCCACAGATCAACACTGCCCCCCACAGATCAACACTGCCCCCCACAGATCAACACTGCTCCCCACAGATCAACACTGCCCCCCACAGATCAACACTGCCCCCGACAGATCAATGCTGCCCCCCACAGATCAACACTGCCCCCACAGATCAACGCTGTCCCCCACAGATCAACACTGCCCCACACAAATCAACACTGCCCCTACAAATGAACGCTGCCCCCCACAAATCAACGCTGCCCCCCACAAATCAATGCTGCCCCCACAGATCAACAGTGCCCCCCACAGATCAACAGTGCCCCCCACAGATCAACAGTGCCCCCCACAGATCAACACTGCCCCCACAAATCAATGCTGACCCCCACAAATCAATGCTGCACCCCACAGATCAACATTGCCCCCCACAGATTAGCGTTGCCCCCCACCGATTAGCATTGCCTCCACAGATCAACACTGCCCCCCACAGATTAGCATTGCCCCCACATATTAGCGTTGCCCCCCACAGATTAGCGTTGCCCCCCACCGATTAGCATTGCCCCCACAGATCAACACTGCCCCCACAGATTAGCATTGCCCCCACATATTAGCGTTGCCCCCCACAGATTAGCGTTGCCCCCCACTTACTTCTGGAAGGCCTCCATGGTGTTCTCTATCCTCTCTCCAGCTCCTGGAGGACAGAGGGAACATTATGATCAGGTCATTGTGAGTATCACCCATCTTTCCCGGACCCCTGTCCGCCGACCATCCCCCATGTGCAGGGTCGGCCTGGCCTGCCGGGGAACCGGGTAATCCCCCGGTGGGCCCCAGGTCCCCGACCCTCACCCATGTGTCTGACAACCTCAGCAGCAGGTGTAATCACATGGTCAGGGGGTTGTCACCTTTCCCAGACACAGAGTTAGTGAAATTACTCATCATAGGTGGGCGCCCCAATACCCCCATAATAAGGGGTAACATGTTGGGTGGTCCCTGGGGTCTGGGCACCATGGGTGGCAGCACTTACCCCCTCGGTGGGAGATGTGGCGGCAGTGGAAGGCCAGGCTCTTCTTCTTCTGCAGGATGTGGGGATTCTTCAGCAAGTAGTAGGAGGTGGCAGCGTAGCCCCCAGGACTGGCACCAGGTAGTATAGGGGGCGCACCATGATGATGGGGCCCAGCAGCTGGACCTGAGGAGGAGAGAAGTCATCCAGCTGCAGGATGTGAAGGACGCAGAGGATGGGAGGAGGAATGCTCCTCTTCACTGCAGCCGCCTCCTCGCTACGTCTGCCAGGGGCACTGCCCGGAAAATATCCTCCGTGCCCAGGATTAATATGTGACCGGTAATATGTCTGCTGTGCAGGGACATTGTATCCTCTACTGCCACAGAGCGCCTCTACTGCCAGAGTATCCTCTACTGCCACAGAACATCCTCTACTGCCAGAGTATCCTCTACTGCCAGAGTATCCTCTACTGCCACAGAGTATCCTCTACTGCCACAGAGCATCCTCTACTGCCAGAGTATCCTCTACTGCCACAGAGCGCCTCTACTGCCAGAGTATCCTCTACTGCCATAGGGTGTCCCCTACTGCCACAGGGCATCCTCTACTGCCACAGAGCATCATCTACTGTCTACTGCCATAGGGTGTCCCCTACTGCTACAGGGCATCCTCTACTGCCATAGGGTGTCCTCTACTGCCACAGAGCATCCTCTACTGCCACAGAGCATCCTCTACTGCCACAGGGCATCCTTTACTGCCAGAGTATCCTCTGCTGCCACAGAGTATCCTCTACTGCCACAGGGCATCCTTTACTGCCACAGAGCATTCTTTACTGCCAGAGTATCCTCTGCTGCCACAGAGAATCCTCTACTGCCACAGGGCATCCTCTACTGCCACAGGGCATCCTCTACTGCTACAGAGCATCATCTACTGCCACAGGGCATCCTCCACTTCCACAGAGCATCCTCTACTGCCACAGAGCATCCTCTACTGCCAGAGTATCTTCTACTGCCACAGAGCATCCTCTACTGCCACAGGGCATTTTCCAATGCCACAGATCATCCTCTACTGCCAGAGTATCCTCTACTGCCACAGAACATCCTCTACTGCCACAGAGCATCCTGTACTACCAGAGTATCCTCTACTGCCACAGAGTATCCTCTACTGCCACAGAGCATCCTCTACTGCCAGAGTATCTTCTACTGCCACAGAGCATCCTCTACTGCCACAGGGCATTTTCCAATGCCACAGAGCATCCTCTACTGCCAGAGTATCCTCTACTGCCACAGAACATCCTCTACTGTCACAGAGCATCCTCTACTGCCAGAGTATCCTCTACTGCCACAGAACATCCTCTACTGTCACAGAGCATCCTCTACTGCCAGAGTATCCTCTACTGCCACAGAGCATCCTCTACTGCCAGAGTATCCTCTACTGCCACAGAGCATCCTCTAATGCCAGAGTATCCTCTACTGCCACAGAACATCCTCTAATGCCACAGGGCATTTTCTAATGCCACAGGGCATCCTCTACTGCCAGAGTATCCTCTACTGCCACAGAGCATCTTCTACTGCCACAAAGTATCCTCTACTGCCACAGAGCATCCTCTACTGCCAGACTATCCTCTACTGCCACAGGGCATCCTCTACTGCCACAGAGCATCCTCTACTGCCAGACTATCCTCTACTGCCATAGGGTGTCCTCTACTGCCAGAGTATCCTCTACTACCACAGAGTATCCTTTACTTCCACAGAGCATCATCTACTGCCACAGGGTATCATCTAATGCTAAATGGTATCCTCTACTGCCACAGTGTATTCTCTAGTTCCACAGGGCATCCTCTACTGTCATAGGGAATCCTCTACTGCCACAGGGCATCCTCTACCGCCGTGGAGTGTCCTCTACTACCACAGAGTATCCTTGAGGGTACCTTTACACACGGCTACATTTGTAGCTTGTCACCAGGTAACTTACTGGTTGCAGTGAAATCATGGAGACATGATTCCATTTGTACACAGCAACAAGATAGAACCATGTATCCATGATTTCACTGCAGCCAGTAAGATACCTGGTGACAAGCTACAAATGTAGCCGTGTGTAAAGGTACCCTTACTTTCACAGAGTATCCTCTACTGCCACAGAGCATCCTCTACTACCACAGAGTATCCTCTACTTCCACAGAGCATCATCTACTGCCACAGGGTATCATCTAATGCTAAATGGTATCCTCTACTGCCACAGAGCATCCTCTACTACCACAGAGTATCCTCTACTTCCACAGAGCATCATCTACTGCCACAGGGTATCATCTAATGCTAAATGGTATCCTCTACTGCCACAGTGTATTCTCTAGTTCCACAGGGCATCCTCTACTGTCATAGGGAATCCTCTACTGCCACAGGGCATCCTCTACCGCCGTGGAGTGTCCTCTACTGCCAAAGGGCATACTCTACCTCCACAGGGCATCCTCTACTGCCACAGTGAATCCTCTATTGCCACAGTGAATCCTCTACTGTCACAGGGCATCGTCTACTGCTTATCCTCTACTACAACAGTGTATGCTCTATTCTCCCAGGGCATCCTCTACTGCTACAGGAAATCCTCTACTGCCACAGAGTATCCTCTACTACCAGAGGGCATTCTCTACTATCACGGGGCATCCTCTACTGCCAAAGGGCATTTTCTACCCCACCGCCATACTGGGTATTTCATTCACTCTGTGTGCGGCTATGTCCTGGCATAGGATTATTATCAATCAAGGTGGGATCTGGTGACCTGTCATCTGATGTCTTTACACATAGCACATGCCCCTGCCCTGATCCACACCTGGTACATAATGCCAGCTCTTTCTCTGCCATTTATCTTTTCTCCCTATGGTTAGGTAAAAGGCACCTACCTGGTTATCCCCTGCTCCGCTCCTGGCACTCACTGCTGCCTGGGCACCGACTATCCTCCCGTCTGCTACAGAGAACTGGGTCCTTCTCAGCTTCTCTCCCGGACCAATGTGCCCATCATAATGCCAGCTGAAGGTTTAATGCAATTATCATTGGCACAGCCTTCCCCACTAACCACAGATAATTTGCTCCTCACCTGGTGCACGGCCTCTCCTCCTTTTCTAGCACAGTCTCTGCCCCTCGGTTTGGCACAGTCTCTGCCCCTTGGTTTGGCACGGTCTCTGCCCCTTGGTTTGGCACAGTCTCTGCCCCTTGGTTTGGCACAGTCTCTGCCCCTTGGTTTGGCACGGTCTCTGCCCCTTGGTTTGGCACAGTCTATGTCCCTTGGTTTGGCACGGTCTCTGCCCCTCTGGTTGGCACGGTCTCTGTCCCTTGGTTTGGCACAGTCTCTGCCCCTCGGTTTGGCACAGTCTATGTCCCTTGGTTTGGCACAGTCTCTGCCCCTCGGTTTGGCACAGTCTCTGCCCCTCGGTTTGGCACAGTCTCTGCCCCTTGGTTTGGCACAGTCTATGTCCCTTGGTTTGGCACGGTCTCTGCCCCTCGGTTTGGCACAGTCTCTGCCCCTTGGTTTGGCACGGTCTCTGCCCCTTGGTTTGGCACAGTCTATGTCCCTTGGTTTGGCACGGTCTCTGCCCCTTGGTTTGGCACGGTCTCTGCCCCTCGGTTTGGCACGGTCTCTGCCCCTCGGTTTGGCACGGTCTCTGTCCCTCTGTTTGGCACAGTCTCTGCCCCTTGGTTTGGCACGGTCTATGTCCCTTGGTTTGGCACAGTCTCTGCCTCTCGGTTTGGCACGGTCTCTGCCCCTCAGTTTGGCGCAGTCTCTGCCCCTCGGTTTGGCACAGTCTCTGCCCCTCGGTTTGGCACAGTCTCTGCCCCTCGGTTTGGCACAGTCTCTGCCCCTCGGTTTGGCACGGTCTCTGCCCTTGGTTTGGCACAGTCTCTGCCTCTCGGTTTGGCACGGTCTCTGCCCCTCAGTTTGGCGCAGTCTCTGCCCCTCGGTTTGGCACAGTCTCTGCCCCTCGGGTTGGCACAGTCTCTGCCCCTCGGTTTGGCACAGTCTCTGCCCCTTGGTTTGGCACAGTCTCTGCCCTTGGTTTGGCACGGTCTCTGCCCCTTGGTTTGGCACAGTCTATGTCCCTTGGTTTGGCACGGTCTCTGCCCCTTGGTTTGGCACGGTCTCTGCCCCTTGGTTTGGCACAGTCTATGTCCTTGGTTGGCACAGTCTATGTCCTTGGTTTGGCACGGTCTCTGCCCTTGTTTGCACGGTCTCTGCCTGGTTTGGCACGGTCTCGCCTCGTTTGGCACGGTCTCTGTCCCTCTGTTTGGCACAGTCTCTGCCCCTTGGTTTGGCACGGTCTATGTCCCTTGGTTTGGCACAGTCCTGCCTCGTTTGGCACGGTCTCTGCCCTCGTTTGTGGCCAGTCTCTGCCCCTCGTTTGGCACAGTCTCTGCCCCTCGGTTTGGCACAGTCTCTGCCCCTCGGTTTGGCACAGTCTCTGCCCCTCGTTTGGCGCGGTCTATGTCCCTTGGTTTGGCACAGTCTCTGCCTCTCGGTTTGGCACGGTCTCTGCCCCTCAGTTTGGCCAGTCTCTGCCCCTCGGTTTGGCACAGTCTCTGCCCTCGGTTTGCACGTCTCTGCCCTTGGTTTGGCACAGTCTCTGCCCTCGGTTTGGCACGGTCTCTGCCCCTTGGTTTGGCACAGTCTCTGCCCCTCGGTTTGGCACAGTCTCTGCCTCTCGGTTTGGCACGGTCTCTGCCCCTCAGTTTGGCAGCAGTCTCTGCCCCTCGGTTTGGCACAGTCTCTGCCCCTCGGGTTGGCACAGTCTCTGCTCTCGGTTTGGCACGGTCTCTGCCCTCGGTTTGGCACAGTCTCTGCCCCTTGGTTTGGCACGGTCTCTGCCCCTGGTTTGGCACAGGTCTCTGCCCTCTGTTTGGCACAGTCTCTGCCCCTTGGTTTTGGGACAGTCTCTGTCCTTCTCTCGGTTTGGCACGGTCTCTGCCCCTTGGTTTGGCACGGTCTCTCTGCACCCTTGGTTTGGCACGGTCTCTGTCCCCTTGGTTTGGCACGTCTCTGCCCCTCGGTTTGGCACAGTCTCTGCCCCTTGGTTTGGCACAGTCTCTGCCCTTGTTTGGCACAGTCTCTGCCCTTGGTTTGGCACGGTCTCTGCCCCTTGGTTTGGCACGTCTTGCCCTTGGTTGCACGTCTCTGCCTTGGTTTGGCACGGTCTCTGCCCCTCGGTTTGGCACAGTCTCTGTCCCTTGGTTTGGCACGGTCTCTGCCCCTTGGTTTGGCACAGTCTCTGCCCCTTCGGTTTGGCACGGTCTCTGCCCCTCGGTTTGGCACAGTCTCTGCCCTCTGGTTTGGCACAGTCTCTGCCCCTTGTTTGGCACGGTCTCTGCCCCTTGGTTTGGCACAGTCTCTGCTCCCTCGGTTTGGCACGGTCTCTGCCCCTGGTTTGGCACGGTCTCTGCCCCTCGGTTTGGCACGGTCTCTGCCCCTCGGTTTGGCACAGTCTCTGCCTCTCGTTTGGCACAGTCTCTGCCCCTCGGTTTGGCACGGTCTCTGCCCTTGGTTTGGCACAGTCTCTGCCTCTCGGTTTGGCACGGTCTCTGCCCCTCAGTTTGGCGCAGTCTCTGCCCCTCGGTTTGGCACAGTCTCTGCCCCTCGGTTTGGCACAGTCTCTGCCCCTCGGTTTGGCACGGTCTCTGCCCCTCGGTTTGGCACGGTCTCTGCCCCTTGGTTTGGCACAGTCTCTGCCTCTCGGTTTGGCACGGTCTCTGCCCCTCAGTTTGGCGCAGTCTCTGCCCCTCGGTTTGGCACAGTCTCTGCCCCTCGGGTTGGCACAGTCTCTGGCTCTCGGTTTGGCACGGTCTCTGCCCCTCGGTTTGGCACAGTCTCTGCCCCTTGGTTTGGCACGGTCTCTGCCCCTTGGTTTGGCACGGTCTCTGTCCCTCTGTTTGGCACAGTCTATGTCCCTTGGTTTGGCACGGTCTCTGCCCCTTGGTTTGGCACGGTCTCTGTCCCTCTGTTTGGCACAGTCTCTGCCCCTCGGTTTGGCACAGTCTCTGCCCCTCGGTTTGGCACAGTCTCTGCCCCTTGGTTTGGCACGGTCTCTGCCCTCAGTTTGGCACAGTCTCTGCCCCTCGGTTTGGCACGGTCTTCACACCTGCCGCACAGTGATGGATCTCCTCACCTGGCACACAGTAGTCGGTGTTGCGGGCAGTATGTGGGCACAGCCGTCTTCTCTCTTGGTACACTGCAGATACACCAGGATGTCAGGAGCTGGCACCGTGCCCTCAGCTGCGCCCTCTTTCTACCTGTTCTATGGGTTGGAAGGGAATGTGGCCGCTCAGCAGAGACAGCGCTGACAATCAGCAGTTTTGGATGATGGTGGCCGCTGATCAGGAGGGGGTGCAGGTGGTGCCCGTCATGCCAGGGCTGTGTCCCCAGAAAGGGGCAGCTAATCCCTGACTGCAGGATCTTATGTGGTGGCGTGCGGCTCCCTCCTGTGTGACACACCTGTACACATTCCAGGCAGGTACATACCTGCAGCCGCCCACAAGACCATAACCAGTCTGGGCAGTGACCGGGGATGGGGCGGCCGGACCCCCCCCACCACCGCCATGACCTGCAGATACCGGTACCACAGCATTACCAACGGGTACTGGGCTGAGGTATCTAAGTCTCTTCTACAATACATCTGTGTATCTATTCCTATCCTGTGTGATACTGTCTGCTGAGCTGTGTATCTAATCCCATCCTGTGTGATACTGTCTGCTGAGCTGTGTATCTAATCCTATCCTGTGTGATACTGTCTGCTGAGCTGTGTATCTAATCCTATCCTGTGTGATACTGTCTGCTGAGCCGTGTATCTAATCCTCTCCTGTGTGATCCTGTCTGCTGAGCTGTGTATCTAATCCTCTCCTGTGTGATACTGTCTGCTGAGCTGTGTATCTAATCCTCTCCTGTGTGATACTGTCTGCTGAGCTCTGTATGTGTGATACTGTCTGCTGAGCTGTGTATCTAATCCTATCCTGTGTGATACTGTCTGCTGAGCTGTGTATCTAATCCTATCCTGTGTGATACTGTCTGCTCAGCTGTGTATCTAATCCACTCCTGTGTGATACTGTCTGCTGAGCTGTGTATCTAATCCTCTCCTGTGTGATACTGTCTGCTGAGCTGTGTATCTAATCCTCTCCTGTGTGATACTGTCTGCTGAGCTGTGTATCTAATCCTTTCCTGTGTGATACTGTCTGCTGAGCTGTGTATCTAATCCTATCCTGTGTGATACTGTCTGCTGAGCTGTGTATCTAATCCTCTCCTGTGTGATACTGTCTGCTGAGCTGTGTATCTAATCCTCTCCTGTGTGATACTGACTGCTGAGCTGTGTATCTAATCCTCTGTGTGATACCATCCGGTTAGCTGTGTATCTAATCCTATCCTGTGTGATACTGTCTGCTGAGCTGTGTATCTAATCCTCTGTGTGATACTGTTTGCTGAGCTGTGTATCTAATCCTCTGTGTGATACAGTCTGCTGAGCTGTGTATCTAATCCTATCCTGTGTGATACTATCTGCTGAGCTGTGTATCTAATCCTCTCCTGTGTGATACTGTCTGCTGATCTGTGTATCTAATCCTATCCTGTGTGATACTGTCTGCTGAGCTGTGTATCTAAACCTATCCTGTGTGATACTGTCTGCTGAGCTGTGTATCTAATCCTTTCCTGTGTGATACTGTCTGCTGAGCTGTGTATCTAATCCTATCCTGTGTGATACTCTCTGCTGAGCTGTGTATCTAATCCTGTGTGATAAGTCTGCTGAGCTGTGTATCTAATCCTATCTGTGTGATACTGTCTGCTAGCTGTGTATCAATCCTATCTGTGTGATACTGTCTGCTGAGCTGTGTATCTAATCCTCTCCTGTGTGATACTGTCTGCTGAGCTGTGTATCTAATCCTATCCTGTGTGATACTGTCTGCTGACTGTGATCTAATCTCTCCTGTGTGATACTGTCTGCTGAGCTGTGTATCTAATCCTTCCTGTGTGATACTGTCTGCTGAGCTGTGTATCTAATCCTTCCTGTGTGATACTGTCTGCTGAGCTGTGTATCTAATCCTCTCCTGTGTGATACTGTCTGCTGAGCTGTATCTAATCTCTCTGTGTGATACTGTCTGCTGAGCTGTGTATCTAATCCTCTCCTGGTGATACTGTCTGCTGAGCTGTGTATCTAATCTTTCCTGTGTGATACTGTCTGCTGAGCGTGTATCTATCCTCTCCTGTGTGATACTGTCTGCTGAGCTGTGTATCTAATCTATCTGTGTGATACTATCTGCTGAGCTGTGTATCTAATCCTTCCTGTGTGATACTGTCTGCTGATCTGTGTATCTAATCCTATCCTGTGTGATACTGTCTGCTGAGCTGTGTATCTAACCTATCTGTGTGATACTGTCTGCTGAGCTGTGTATCTAATCCTTTCCTGTGTGATACTGTCTGCTGAGCTGTGTATCTAATCCTATCCTGTGTGATACTCTCTGCTGAGCTGTGTATCTAATCCTCTGTGTGATACTGTCTGCTGAGCTGTGTATCTAATCATATCCTGTGTGATACTGTCTGCTGAGCCGTGTATCTAATCCTATCCTGTGTGATATGTTGCTGAGCTGTGTACTAATCCTCTCCTGTGTGATACTGTCTGCTGAGCTGTGATCTAATCCTCTCCTGTGTGATACTGTCTGCTGAGCTGTGTATCTAATCCTCTCTGTGTGATACTGTCTGCTGAGCTGTGTATCTAATCCTCTATGTGATACCATCTGGAGCTGTGTATCTAATCCTATCCTGTGTGATACTGTCTGCTGAGCTGTGTATCTAATCCTATCCTGTGTGATACTGTCTTCTGAGCTTGTATCTAATCCTCTGTGTGATACCATTGGTTAGCTGTGTATCTAATCCTATCCTGTGTGATACTGTCTGCTGAGCTGTGTATCTAATCTATCCTGTGTGATACTGTCTGCTGAGCTGTGTATCTAATCCTATCCTGTGTGATACGTCTGCTGAGCTGTGTATCTAATCCTGTGTGATACGTCTGCTGAGCTGTGTATCTAATCCTATCCTGTGTGATACTGTCTGCTGAGCTGTGTATCTAATCCTATCCTGTGTGATACTGTCTGCTGAGCTGTGTATCTAATCCTCTCTGTGTGATACGTCTGCTGAGCTGTGTATCTAATCCTATCTGTGTGATACTGTCTGCTGAGCTTGCATCTAATCCTCCTGTGTGATACGTCTGCTGAGCTGTGTATCTAATCCTTCTGTGTGATACTGTCTGCTGACTGTGTATCTAATCCTCTCCTGTGTGATACTGTCTGCTGAGCTGTGTATCTAATCCTCCTGTGTGATACTGTCTGCTGAGCTGTATCTAATCCTCTCCTGTGTGATACTGTCTGCTGAGCTGTGTATCTAATCCTCTCCTGTGTGATACTGTCTGCTGAGCTGTGTATCTAATCTTATCCTGTGTGATACTGTCTGCTGAGCCGTGTATCTAATCCTCTCCTGTGTGATACTGTCTGCTGAGCTGTGTATAATCCTATCCTGTGTGATACTGTCTGCTGAGCTGTGTATCTAATCTTCCTTGTGATACTGTCTGCTGAGCTGTGTATCTAATCCTCTCCTGTGTGATACTGTCTGCTGAGCTGTGTATCTAATCCTTCCTGTGTGATACTGTCTGCTGAGCTGTATCTAATCCTCTCTGTGTGATACTGTCTGCTGAGCTGTGTATCTAATCCTCTCCTGTGTGATACTGTCTGCTGAGCTGTGTATCTAATCTTATCCTGTGTGATACTGTCTGCTGAGCCGTGTATCTAATCCTCTCCTGTGTGATACTGTCTGCTGAGCTGTGTATCTAATCCTATCCTGTGATACTGTCTGCTGAGCTGTGTATCTAATCCTCTCCTGTGTGATACTGTCTGCTGAGCTGTGTATCTAATCCTCTCTGTGTGATACTGTTGCTGAGCTGTGTACTAATCCCATCCTGTGTAATACTGTCCTGAGCGTGTATCTAATCCTTTCTGTGTGATACTCTCGCTGAGCTGTGTATCTAATCCTATCCTGTGTGATACTGTGTGCTGAGCTGTGTATCTAATCCTATCCTGTGTGATACTGTGTGCTGAGCTGTGTATTAATCCTATTCTGTGTGATACTTCTGCTGAGCTGTGTATCTAATCCTATCCTGTGTGATACTGTGTGCTGAGCTGTGTATCTAATCCTTCCTGTGTGATACTGTCTGCTGAGCTGTGTATCTAATCCTTCCTGTGTGATACTGTCTGCTGAGCTGTGTATCTAATCCTTCCTGTGTGATACTGTCTGCTGAGCTGTGTATCTAATCCTTCCTGTGTGATACTGTCTGCTGAGCTGTATCTAATCTCCTGTGTGATACTGTCTGCTGAGCTGTGTATCTAATCCTCTCCTGTGTGATACTGTCTGCTGAGCTGTGTATCTAATCTTATCCTGTGTGATACTGTCTGCTGAGCTGTGTATCTAATCCTCTCCTGTGTGATACTGTCTGCTGAGCTGTGTATCTAATCCTATCCTTTTGATACTGTCTGCTGAGCTGTGTATCTAATCCTCTCCTGTGTGATACTGTCTGCTGAGCTGTGTATCTAATCCTCTCCTGTGTGATACTGTCTGCTGAGCTGTGTATCTAATCCCTCCTGTGTAATACTGTCAGCTGAGCGTGTATCTAATCCTTCCTGTGTGATACTTCTGCTGAGCTGTGTATCTAATCCTATCCTGTGTGATACTGTTGCTGAGCTGTGTATCTAATCCTATCCTGTGTGATACTGTTGCTGAGCTGTGTATCTAATCTTATCTGTGTGATACTGTCTGCTGAGCTGTGTATCTAATCCTATCCTGTGTGATACTGTTGCTGAGCTGTGTATCTAATCCTATCCTGTGTGATACTGTCTGCTGAGCTGTGTATCTAATCCTCTCTGTGATACATCTGTCTGCTGACTGTGGTATTAATACCCATCCTCGTGTTACTGTCCTGTGTGGCCGTAGTAACACCGTCCGCTCCTGTGTGATACTGATCTGCTGAGCTAGTAAATCTAATCCGTCATTTCCGTGGTGATTCCTGTGTCTGCTGAGCTGTGTATCTAATCCTATCCTGGTGATACTGTCTGCTGAGCTGTGTATCTATCCTGCATTGTGTGATCCAGTATGCTGAGACTTGTTCTAATCCATCTATCCTGAGTGATACTGGTCTGCTGAGCTGTGTATCTAATCCTATCCTGTGTGATACTGTCTGCTGAGCTGTGTATCTAATCCTTCCTGTGTGATACTGTCTGCTGAGCTGTGTATCTAATCCTCTCCTGTGTGATACTGTCTGCTGAGCTGTGTATCTAATCCTTCCTCGTGTGATATGTGTGACTGGTACTATCCTTCTGTGACGTCTGTGATGGTATCTAATCTCTTCCTGTGTGATACTGTCTGCTGAGCTGTGTATCTAATCCTCTCCTGTGTGATACTGTCTGCTGAGCTGTGTATCTAATCCTCTCCTGTGTGATACTGTCTTGAGCTGTGTATCTAATCCTCTCCTGTGTGATACTGTCTGCTGTGCTGTGTATCTAATCCTCTCCTGTGTGATACTCTGCTGGCTGGTATCTAACCTTCCTTGAACTGTCTGCTAGACTGTGTATCTAATCCTACTCCTGTGTGATACTGTCTGCTGAGCTGTGTATCTAATCCTCTCCTGTGTGATACTGTCTGCTGAGCTGTGTATCTAATCCTATCCTGTGTGATACTGTCTGCTGAGCCTGTGTATCTAATCCTCTCCTGTGTGATACTGTCTGCTGAGCTGTGTATCTAATCCTCATCCTGTGTGATACTGTCTGCTGAGCTGTGTATCTAATCCTCTCCTGTGTGATACTGTCTGCTGAGCTGTGTATCTAATCCTTCCTGTGTGATACTGTCTGCTGAGCTGTGTATCTAAATCCTATCCTGTGTGATACTGTCTGCTGAGCCTGTGTATCTAATCCTATCCTGTGTGATACTGTCTGCTGAGCTGTGTATCTAATCCTATCCTGTGTGATACTGTCTGCTGAGCTTGTATCTAATCCTATCCTGTGTGATACTGTCTGCTGAGCTGTGTATCTAATCCTATCCTGTGTGATACTGTCTGCTGAGCTGTGTATCTAATCCTATCCTGTGTGATACTGTCTGCTGAGCTGTGTATCTAATCCTCTCCTGTGTGATACTGTCTGCTGAGCTGTGTATCTAATCCTATCCTGTGTGATACTGTGTGCTGAGCTGTGTATCTAATCCTATCCTGTGTGATACTGTCTGCTGAGCTGTGTATCTAATCCTCTGTGTGATACCATCTGGTTAGCTGTGTAGAGGATATTATATACCCGGACTCCTCGGTTATGCTCCTGTGTGGCCCGTAGTAACCACCGCTCCGCGCTCTCATGCAGAGATCTGATTGGCTGCACATAAGAACCAATCAAAGTCCGGTATCATTCTTCCAGTGCAGCTGATTGGCGGCTGTGTCCGCTCTGTCAGCCCCGGGGACACACATAGTGCTGGACAGTAATGGCGGCTCCGGGGCCCATACTACGGTGGCAAAGTGCCCTGATCCCGGCCAGTAACCCCCGAGATCCCGCATCCAATCGTGATCCCGGCACAGATACTGGATCGATCGTCATGGTAACCTAACGATCCTGAAATTAAAGGCGTATTCCCATCTCCAGGATCCTCCCGATATGTATGAGGTGGAATAATAACAATATTAGTAAATCCTGCAGTTACAGATGTAGGATAGGTCTCCTGATCAGCCATGTGTTTCCTCATGTGCAGGACCTGAGGTTTCCATGGTTACGACCATCACCAACTGACTGACTTTCCTTCTGTGTGGCCGTAACCATGGAGACCTCAGGTCCTACAATGTCCTGCACATGAGGAAACACATGGCTGATCAGGAGACCTATCCTACATCTGTAACTGGAGGATTTACTAATATTGTTATTACTAGATGGGGGCTGTATGCAGGAGGGCAGTGATATCACAATGGGGGCGGCTCTGTGGTGCTGGGGCCATCTCTCCCCATGTGCAGTCTCCTCTACTTTGTGCTCTCTCCCCTCTGTGCAGTCTCTGTCCCTCTTGTGTGTTCTCTCTTCCCTCTCTGCTTTCTCTCCCCCTTGTGGGCTGTCTCTCTCCCTGTGATTCTCTACTATGAGCTCTCTCTCCCCCGTGTTCCTTTCTCTCCCCCTTGTGGACTGTCTCTCCTCCTGTGCGCTCTCCTCCCGTGTGCGCTCTCTCCCCTCTGTTTGCTCTCGCTTTCCCCTGTGACCTTTCACTCCCTTTATGGGCTGTCTCTACCCCTGTGCAATCTCTCTCTCCCTTGTACACTCTCACCGCTGTGTGATGTCTCTCCCCCCTGTGCTGTACAAAGATGGCAGTGTAAGTGCGCATGCGTGCATCGGGTCACGCCACCGCCATCTTTGCATATCTAGGTGTCCAAAGATGGCCGCCGCCTAAGTGCACATGCTTGAGTATGTTCACTGACTCACTGTGCTAGCGGTTGTGGGTGGCTGCAGCAGCACTGCACAATGTGCCAGTACCACCAGTTGGTGTCATATGCACACTCATCACTTGGGTGTACAAATATGGCTGACGCCGCTGCGTGATAGCAGGACAACGGGACACCGGAAGATGATGACAGACGAGACAGAACAATCATGTCAGTAGAATACACCAACTACAATTTGGGTGAGGGTCCTTCACTGTGCTCCAGAGCTGCGCTCACTATACCTCCAGCTGTCAATGTCATCAAGCAGTGAAGGCTGGGAGCTTGGAAGGGGCAGAATTAGGACTACAGCTCTGGGGCATAAGGGGCAAATTATGATTGCAGATCTGGAGTATAGGGGCAGAATTATGATTGCAGATCTGGAGTATAGGGGGCAGAATTATGATTACAGCATTGGAGTATATCTACCATCACATTTTGGGGGGTGGAGGGTAAATGTGACAACAGTGGGTGAGGGGTGAGCTGTACCTGGGTGTTGTCACCCTCCCCGGGTGGTGAGGGGGGAGCTGTATATGGGCGGTGTCGCCCTCCCCGGGGGGTGAGGGGGCAGCTGTACCTGGGTGTTGTCACCCTCCCCGGGTGGTGAGGGGGAGCTGTATATGGGCGGTGTCGCCCTCCCCGGGGGGTGATGGGGGAGCTGTACATGGGTGGAGTCGCCCTCCCCGGGGGGTGATGGGGGAGCTGTACATGGGTGGTGTCGCCCTCCCGGGGGGTATGGGGGAGCTGTACATGGGTGGTGTCGCCCTCCCCGGGTGGTGAGGGGGGAGCTGTACCTGGGCGGTGTCACCCTCCCGGGGGTGATGGGGAGCTGTACATGGGTGGTGTCGCCCTCCCCGGGTGGTAAGGGGGCAGCTGTACCTGGGTGGTGTCACCCTCCCGGGGGTGAGGGGGCAGCTGTACCTGGGTGGTGTCGCCCTCCCGGGTGGTGAGGGGTGAGCTGTACCTGGGCGGTGTCACCCTCCCCGGGGGGTGATGGGCAGCTGTACCTGGGCGGTGCCACCCTCCCCGGGCGGCGGTTGCACAATCATTCTGTTCCCGGAGATCTGAAGGAACACGACGCCAATCAGGATATCTGTATTTTATTACATTCCAAAGGTCTGTTCTCCGGGCCGAGATCTCGGGAGTGCTTTAGCTGGCCACAGGTCAGGCAGGGTTATCACAGTGACTGCCACCCGCCGGGCACAGCATGGCGTTCATCAGGTACCACATAGACAGCCTGTGCCGCTGACTACCAGTGGGCGCCCCTCTTCTCTGCCACCATCTGGATGAAGTGGGCATGGTTGGCATACAGGCTGCAGCCGCCGCTGACATCCACCCACTGCACCTTGCCCGCATCGTCCCCGGCCTCTAACGCCAACTTGTCCAGGATGTGCCCTGATGGAGGATGGGAAACACCGGTGTCAGAGGACACAACATACGGGCACGATATAATACCGCACTATAATACGCACCTGTCTCATCGTGGTAGTTCACAGCCTGAGTCTCCATCCAGGCGTTGTCTGTGTTACGAGGGTCGTCCACATAACCCCTGTATACCTGCAATGCAACGGTCACACATAGAATTCAGTTCATCCTGAGCCCCTGATCCATGAATATCATAACACTGCAGTAAAGCCTGACACACAAGAGAAAGCAGCTATTCATGCCCACAGCAAGGACAGATCTTGAAATGATTAATAACGGCCCCTATATCCAATGAGTGGCCCCCGAGAATGACGTACAATACTAAGAGCCGGGGCCCTTACCGGCAGGTGCTCCTGAGAGAAGAGGCTCTGGATCCGCTGCTCCGTGTCCGGCCGATCCCCAGAGATCTCCAGAGAGTTCAACGCCTCCTCACAGAACTCCCTGCGGAGCGTCGCCGTCACCAGCTCCCCCGGGTCCACCATCCCCTGCAAGAAAGCCGAAAATAAACACATAGGGGCAGTATTATAGTAGTTATATACTTGTATATAGGGGCAGTATTATATTAGTTATATTCTTGTACATAGGGCAGTATTATAGTAGTTATATTACTTGTATATAGGACAGTATTATAGTAGTTATATTCTTGTATATAGGGCAGTATTATAGTAGTTATATTCTTATAATAGGGCAGTATTATAGTAGTTATATTCTTGTAATAGGAGCAGTATTATATTAGTTATATTCTTGTATATAGGAGCAGTATTATAGTAGTTATATTCTTGTATATAGGAGCAGTATTATAGTAGTTATATTCTTGTATATAGGAGCAGTATTATAGTAGTTATATTCTTGTATATAGGGGCAGTATTATATTAGTTATATTCTTGTATATAGGGTCAGTATTATAGTAGTTATATTCTTGTATATAGGAGCAGTATTATAGTAGTTATATTCTTGTACATAGGGCAGTAT
This sequence comes from Allobates femoralis, assembly GCA_033576535.1. Taxonomy (NCBI): domain Eukaryota; kingdom Metazoa; phylum Chordata; class Amphibia; order Anura; family Aromobatidae; genus Allobates; species Allobates femoralis. Next base: position 236,518,707 of record JARQOC010000011.1, on the reverse strand, counting down.
TATAGTAGTTATATTCTTGTACATAGGAGCAGTATTATAGTAGTTATATTCTTGTATATAGGGCAGTATTATAGTAGTTATATTCTTGTATATAGGGACAGTATTATAGTAGTTATATTCTTGTACATAGGAGCAGTATTATAGTAGTTACATTCTTGTACATAGGAGCAGTATTATAGTAGTTATATTCTTGTATATAGGAGCAGTATTATAGTAGTTAATTCTTGTACATAGGAGCAGTATTATAGTAGTTATATTCTTGTACATAGGAGCAGTATTATAGTAGTTATATTCTTGTATATAGGAGCAGTATTTATAGTAGTTATATTCTTGTACATAGGAGCAGTATTATAGTAGCTATATTCTTGTAATAGGAGCAGTATTATAGTAGTTATATTCTTGTATATAGGAGCAGTATTATAGTAGTTATATTCTTGTATATAGGAGCAGTATTATAGTAGTTATATTCTTGTATATAGGAGCAGTATTATAGTAGTTATACTCTTGTATATAGGAGCAGTATTATAGTAGTTATATTCTTGTATATAGGAGCAGTATTATAGTAGTTATATTCTTGTATATAGGGGCAGTATTATAGTAGCTAAATTCTTGTACATAGGGCAGTATTATAGTAGTTATATTCTTGTTATAGGAGCAGTATTATAGTAGTTATATTCTTGTATATAGGAGCAGTATTATAGTAGTTATATTCTTGTATATAGGAGCAGTATTATAGTAGTTATATTCTTGTATATAGGAGCAGTATATAGCAGTTATATTCTTGTATATAGGAGCAGTATTATAGTAGTTATATTCTTGTATATAGGAGCAGTATTATAGTAGTTATATTCTTGTACATAGGAGCAGTATTATAGTAGTTATATTCTTGCTAATAGGAGCAGTATTGATAGCAGTTATATTCTTGTATATAGGAGCAGTATTATAGTAGTTATATTCTTGTATATAGGAGCATATTATAGTAGTTATATTCTTGTATATAGGGCAGTATTATAGTAGTTATATTCTTGTACATAGGGCAGTATTATAGTAGTTATATCCTTGTATATAGGGCAGTATTATAGTAGTTATATTCTTGTATATAGGTGCAGTATTATAGTAGTTATATTCTTGTATATAGGAGCAGTATTATAGTAGTTATATTCTTGTATATAGGGCAGTATTATAGTAGTTATATTCTTGTATAGGAGCACTATTATAGTAGTTATATTCTTGCATATAGGAGCAGTATGATAGCAGTTATATTCTTGTATATAGGAGCAGTATTATAGTAGTTATATTCTTGTACATAGGAGCACTATTATAGTAGTTATATTCTTGTACATAAGAGCAGTATTATAGTAGTTATATTCTTGTACATAGGGGCAGTATTATAGTAGTTATATTCTTGTATATAGGGGCAGTATTATAGTAGTTATATTCTTGTACATAGGGGCAGTATTATAGTAGTTATATTCTTGTATATAGGAGCAGTATTATAGTAGTTATATTCTTGTACATAGGGGCAGTATTATAGTAGTTATATTCTTGTATATAGGGGCAGTATTATAGTAGTTATATTCTTGTACATAAGAGCAGTATATAGTAGTTATATTCTTGTACATAGGGGCAGTATTATAGTAGTTATATTCTTGTATATAGGGCAGTATTATAGTAGTTATATTCTTGTACATAGGGGCAGTATTATAGTAGTTATATTCTTGTATATAGGAGCAGTATTATAGTAGTTATATTCTTGTATATAGGAGCAGTATTATAGTAGTTATATTCTTGTACATAGGCAGTATTATAGTAGTTATATTCTTGTACATAGGGGCAGTATTATAGTAGTTATATTCTTGTATATAGGGGCAGTATTATAGTAGTTATATTCTTGTACATAGGGGCAGTATTATAGTAGTTATATTCTTGTATATAGGGCAGTATTATAGTAGTTATATTCTTGTACATAGGAGCAGTATTATAGTAGTTATATTCTTGTATATAGGGGCAGTATTATAGTAGTTATATTCTTGTACATAGGAGCAGTATTATAGTAGTTATATTCTTGTATATAGGAGCAGTATTATAGTAGTTATATTCTTGTATATAGGGGCAGTATTATAGTAGTTATATTCTTGTATATAGGTGCAGTATTATAGTAGTTATATTCTTGTATATAGGGCAGTATTATAGTAGTTGTATTCTTGTATATAGAGGGCAGTATTATACTAATTGTAGCATTATCTTCATAACCTGATCCTGGGTGCAGTCTCTCCTGTCATTGATTTGTCTTATCTTCTCCCGGTGTCGGGTTGTGTCTATGTCTGTACAGTTCACGTCCTGACATTTGGGGTGCGGTTCTGTTTGGACCTGCTGGTGAGCAGCGAGTATAGCGCCCCTGTGGGAGGTCATGTGTTGTGTAATTCTATACAGTGTGACCTCTGTCTGATTTGTAGTCCTTTGCACACAGCACATGACACCAATCCTCCATCCAGGGCACTGTTCTCTGAACTCACTCTGGGGATGGCCACTGCCCGCAGTCCTCTGCACCACCCCGGGGATGGCCCACTACCTCAGTCTCTGCACTCACCCGGGAATGGCCCACTGCCGCAGTCCTCTGCACTCACCCCGGGGATGGCCCACTGCCCTCACCAGGGAATGGCCCCTGCCCGCAATCCTCTGCTCATCCAGGGATGGCCCCTTGCCCCAGTCCTCTGCACTCATCCAGGGATGGCCCACTGCCGCAGTCCTCTGCAACTCACCCCGGGGATGGCCCACTGCCCGCAGTCCTCTGCACTCACCCCGGGGATGGCCCACTGCCCGCAGTCCTCTGCACTCACCCCGGGGATGGCCCACTGCCCGCAGTCCTCTGCACTCACCCCAGGGATGGCCCACTGCCCGCAGTCTCTGCACTCACCCGGGGATGGCCCACTGCCCGCAGTCCTCTGCACTCACCCCGGGGATGGCCCACTGCCCGCAGTCCTCTGCACTCACCCTGGGGATGGCCCACTGCCCGCAGTCCTCTGCATTCACCCCGGGGATGGCCCACTGCCCGCAGTCCTCTGCACTCACCCCGGGATGGCCCACTGCCCGCAGTCCTCTGCATTCACCCCGGGGATGGCCCACTGCCCGCAGTCCTCTGCATTCACCCCGGGGATGGCCCACTGCCCGCAGTCCTCTGCACTCACCCCGGGGATGGCCCACTGCCCGCAGTCCTCTGCACTCACCCCAGGGATGGCCCACTGCCCGCAGTCCTTCCTCTGGATAGACACAAACTGCAGTATGGGTTTCCCAGACTCGGGGTGCAGCACCTTCTCTCCTGCAGCAGCTCGTTTCCACCTGTAGGGGGAGCTGAATGTCAGCCACACTGCAGCACGTTACATGTTGAGGATAGTAGTAATAGTGCTCACCTGGTTATGATGGGGTCGGCAGCGTGATTGGGCCCCCAGCGCCCCAGCAGTCCTCTCCCTGTGATCCCAGTGCGCCCCTTGGGTTCCTGCGAAGTGAGTACAATACTCGCAGTCAGGTCTTGCTTTAGATGGAGCCACCCCCTCCTCTGCTCCTCCGATGTACATGATCCCCCCTCCCCGATGTACATGATCCGCACTCACCTCGGTGATCCGTCCAAACTTCATACGTCCGCTCAAAACTGCTTCTCTCTACTTGACCGTCCAAAGCGTTGTAACGGGGGCAGAAGCCATCACTGCTGCAAATCACAGAGAGACAATCTCAGCGCCACCAGTCACTCCAGAGCTGTAATCACACTCCTGCTGCTTGCCTGTTAGCTCTCAGGACATGCATGGTCTTTATTAGCATCAGCACAGAGCAATGGAAACAGTCCCCCCCAGGATCGATGAGAGCCCCACTGGTGCGTGTTAGAGGACGATGTCAGAGTTTGACAGCGCAAACTAACTTTTTAAAGGGGATCTCCGGGATCATACAATGTGTACTGTTCCAGCCAGTGGTGTAACTCGAAGCTCATGGGCCCTGATGCAAAAACTCCATTGAGGCCCCCAATTATTGCAAATCTTTAATAGCATTAGTCTTTTCCTATAGGCCAAAGGGACTATTGGTGACCCCTTAAGCTGCAGGACCCAGGTGCGACTGCAGCCCCTGCACCTGTTGTAGTTACACCCCTGGTCCCTGCCCACCTACATGAAGCATAGCTCTACAGTTCTAAGATCTATAGATCACTTATAAATCAATCTTTACTTACAGTCTTTGTGCAGCAGCCGCTGAGCACTGGGTTCTCGGAGTCAGGAGTCCAGCTACTCCCAGATAGGAGGATGGTACATACCCAGCACCCCTTCTCTGTCCTTCCTCTGTCATCTCACACTGCGCTTGCTTCACCCTCCTGCCTTGCGCCTCGTCACACAGAGCTCTGAGCCAGTGACTGTGGGCTTTTCTTAGGGGTTCCCCTGCAGTGTCTCCCCCTAGCCCTATGGTTGCCACCTTTTCAGCAGATGCGTGCGCAGTTGTCGACCGTGTCACCATGGAAGTACCGCAGTCTCCGGGTTGCTAGTTGAGCCTGGTCTGTATTCTCCACTAGTATTGGGGTCCCGATGCCCCTTTCTGCGGCCTGGTCCCTTCACTGCCAGCACCTGACAATTGATACGAGTCTCACAGGTGGAATGGTCACTGCCCGTGCCTCTGGGACCCTCTCTTCCTCCTGGAGCCACCTGGTTGTCTTCTCTGCTCCTCAGTCTGGCCTCAGGACGACCTCCCACCGGCTCCAGTCCTCTGGACACTTCTCTTATGTTCTTTCTTCTGTGACAGATTTCTTCCTCCAGATTCCCTCCAGCTCGACTTAGCTGCTTACTACTTCTTCTCTCCTTTCTAGATCTTTCTCACTCTATTTATACCCTCTGTCACGTGTCCCACATATCTATGTGTGTGCTCCCTAACTTCACTCCTCCCAGGTGCTCCCTCTAACTACTTCCTCTCCACCCATCCCCACTACAATGGTTCCTAGTGTGATCTGGGTGTCCCGCACCGGTCTGTGTCCCCTCTTACCCGAGAGTGGGATACTACACCATAACAGGGGTGCAGTACATCTGTTGTAGACCGGATCCCAGGGGTGCCACACGAACACTGCATTGATTGATTCAGTACTGGCATGGTCTCCCCTCCCTCATATCAACTTGGTAGCTTCCTGTTCCCTGAAACTTTAGCACTATGACTGAATTTCCTCTGTCCCCTGAGGGAGGGGTGAGAGTAAGGAGCAGATATGATTTTATTGATTATAAGCGATCTATAGATCCTAGATCTGCAGTGCCCAGCTCTGCTTCATCATGTAGGAGGCAGGGATTGTACAAGAAAGTTCTATCTCCCCATTACCAGGCGCAGGACCCGCACCTGTTAGCTGCACGTTGGGATGATCAGATCAGCCAACATGTGGAAGGAATGATGTGAGCTCAGGGACACGACCAATGAAGTATACGTCATTGGTCGTATTGCTCCTGGCGTGGTTGTTCCACCTTTGTCTCCCAGGGGTCTTCATCAATCAGAGCACTAAACGTGTTTATACATAAGGGACCCTGCGCTATATGTACATGGCTGACGTCCCAGACCACAGGTATACATAGGGTCAGACTGGGGCACCGGGATACCGGAGAATCCTCTGGCGGGCCCTGCCCCCAGTCCAGCCGTGCCTGAGCTCCCTATCTCTTTCACACATTTACCGCTTGCATATACCAGTATACACAGGAAGACCTCAGAGACAATACACCACATTCCTGTCCTTCCTCAAAAGACCAGACAGACCGGTCTGGCGGTGTCTCCAGCATCTCTCACCTTTGTGGAGGGTCTGCCCATGGCGGCTGGGCGAGTACAGAGGGGGCAGTGTATTCTACAGGCTGATACTCCGGCCAGTCCACCGACCAGCTGACCTCTCCGGAGAACCGGCCCCCTCTCCACCTGGGAGCCCGGGTACGGGGACGTCAGCGCCTTCACGTGTGTCAGCATCGCGGGAGGGCGGCCGCCGTACCAGAAAGACAACAGGACACTGCGGGAGAAAGAAACACCAGGAGTCAGTATGGCTGTCCGGGTCCTGCTGCATGAAAGCAATTCTAGACTACAGTAAAGACTGACACAGATATGTATGGAGCATATGGCGGCACTATATTAGTTACAACACAGAGGCGCGCACCTGACGAGCGCAGCAGAGATGGAGGCCGCGGTAAGGAGTCGAGTCAGGGCATGCCCAGCATCCGAGCGTCCGGCCACACACCGCACCCCTAGACGGAGGTGGGAAGAGGCGACAGGGTCAGAAAATATGGCTGAAACACTCTGTGCTGCTGTCCCCCCTCTGTCTGTGGTTACTTCCTCATAGGATGACATCACAGATACACTGTGACCCCTACAGCCAATCAGCAACCCTCATGGTAATGACAGGAGACCAGTGATTGGCTGCTGTGGTCACATGATGTCTGTAAACACTGACCGGAATGGACCATTACAGTGATGGGAGGGAGGGAAAGATTAAAATGTCCAATATCTGCCAGATGTTTCCTCACCAAGGCCTAGGAGGAGACGAGAGCCCTCAGTGTAGTGAGTGGTCACCATGGTGACGTGATAATGGCGGCAGATACTATGAGGGCTGTTATGAGGCCACTGCCAGCAATTCCCCGGGGTGATTGGTCGATATTAATGTCAATCAAGCGCAGCGCGGTTTTGATTCGGCAGAGGGCTCTTACCTGAGGTGAGCGCTGTGATTGGCCGGGAGTAGACGGCGCTGAGCGCGGAGCCCGAACACAACGCGCCCGGCCCGGAGCAGGTGACTGGAGCGAGCAGCAGGTAGACCGAGGGACATACTGCGCAGGCGCAGACCGGGCGGCCACGCCTACTGGTGCCATGGTAACAGCTCGGTGACAGAGTGGGCGGGAGATTTCAGAGGCGTCGAGCGGCTGACAGGAAGGAAGCTGTGAGGTAAATGTGAGAGGAGCCGGTATATACAGGAGGGCTCGTATATACACAGGGGGGCTCATATATACAGGAGGGCTCATATATACACAGGAGGGCTCATATATACACAGGAGGGCTCATATATACACAGGAGGGCTCATATATAGGGGTATACAGTGCTGAGAGCTGGTATATACACAGGAGGGCTCATATATACAGGAGGACTCATATATACTATATATACACAGGAGGGCTCATATATATACTATATACACAGGACAGGAGGGCTCATATATACTATATACACAGGAGGGCTCATATATATACTATATACACAGGAGGACTCATATATATACTATATACACAGGAGGGCTCATATATATACTATATACACAGGAGGGCTCATATATATACTATATACACAGGAGGGCTCATATATACTATATACACAGGAGGGCTCATATATTACTATATACACAGGAGGACTCATATATATACTATATACACAGGAGGACTCATATATACTATATACACAGGAGGGCTCATTTATACTATATACACAGGAGGGCTCATATATATACTATATACACAGGACAGGAGGGCTCATATATACTATATACACAGGAGGGCTCATATATACTATATACACAGGAGGGCTCATATATATACTATATACACAGGAGGACTCATATATATACTATATACACAGGAGGACTCATATATACTATATACACAGGAGGGCTCATTTATACTATATACACAGGAGGGCTCATATATATACTATATACACAGGAGGACTCATATATATACTATATACACAGGACAGGAGGGCTCATATATACTATATACACAGGAGGGCTCATATATATACTATATACACAGGAGGGCTCATATATATACTATATACACAGGACAGGAGGGCTCATATATACTATATACACAGGAGGGCTCATATATACTATATACACAGGAGGGCTCATATATATACTATATACACAGGAGGGCTCATATATATACTATATACACAGGACAGGAGGGCTCATATATACTATATACACAGGACAGGAGGGCTCATATATACTATTTTCTGATCATCATAATGGGAGACCCAGACAATGGGGTTTAGGGCACTGCCCTCCGGAGGCCACACTAGGTACTACAAGAACTGTAGACACCGCCCCCTCCGCTTATAAACCCCTACCGCAGGGAACATCCTCAGTTTTAAACTTAGTGTGCTCGGAGGTACCACACGCTTTGCTTGCACTCATCGCATTCTCACAGCTTACGTGATGGCGTATGAAGACAAGGTAAAGAAGGTCCCAGTCAGGGACCTCCGGCAGTCTCCCTGTTTACCTTCGGGGAACACGCAGGTCGAGGTACCGGAGGGCCTAGTGCCTGGGCACACTGTGTCTCCCGGTACGCTGCCGTGCTCCTTCCCATCCCTCCTGGGGGCTCTGAGAAGTGGGAGATAGGAGCCTTGCACAGCTCCGCTCCGTCCGAGGCCTCCCTAAATGGTGCTTACAGACCGGACTGGAGTCAGCTCTGTCCGAGGCCTCCCTAAATGGTGCTTACAGACCGGACTAGAGCCAGCCCAGTCCGAGGCCTCCCTAAATGGTGCTTACAGACCGGACTGGTGCTGAACCCCCGTCCGAGGCCTCCCATGATATGGTGCTTACAGACCGGACCGGCACTGAGATACTCCGGTGTCTCCGGTGTGCCTGGGGGTAGTGTCTGACACTGATGTGTTTATGACACTCAGACCGCGCGTTGCCTTAGGGTCCGCGGTTCTGGCGGTGTACCCTGTGCTGGGGTCACCCTGGCTGACCGCCCTGTGTGTCACAGGGGCTGCGGCTGTGGGCTTCAGACTTTGTCTGTGAGCCCGGGTATTTATGTTTAATACCTCCCGCGCTGCGGGCTCCGGCGCTTACATTATTGTAATGGCGGCCGGGAGAGATGTGGAGCGGCCCATGTGACCTGGATGGGCGTGTGTGTGTGCTTCCCGCGTGTTTCGGCCCCGCCCTCTGCTTCTACAGCGGCGGCCATCTTTTCCCCTCACTTTCCTGCTGGGATCGTTGGAGACTGCTCTGCTGCACTCCAGGGGAGACCAGGTTTTCTTTCCTCGCGGAGGCCACACACACACCGCTCCCTTCACCACCGCTGTGCAGCGGTCGGTAAGCCACCGGTTTCCGGTGAAGTTTCTCCTGTGTTGATATTCCTCTACCGTGGGTATGTCCTCAGGGAAGAAAGGCGCTGCTAAGGCAGCCAGTACCACACCTGTCTGTGCTACATGCAACGGGACACTGGTGGAGGGGTCCTGCAATAATTGCGGACGCCCAGACGCCCGGACTGTCACTGATGAGTCAGCAGCTCCGGTGCTTTACCCTGAGGTTCAAGTGATCCCAGGGCCATGGGAAAAACAAAGCGAGATTAATGCCTCTCTGTTGTCCCAATTGTCCTCCATGTCGCAATCCCTGGAGGCACTAACAAGGAGACTGGATGCTCCAGCTACTCCTTCAAGCTACCCCCGGGTGTCTCCATCTTCCACCGTGAGACCCCTTAAGCGGGCTCGCCGTGATGGTTCACCCGAGCTCCAGATCCTCTCTGAGGAGGAGCGTCACTCTGACGGTGACGAGGATGATGGGGGTTCAACTCTCGGGTCGGTGTCTGAACCAGCTGAAGGGGTGGAGGATCTGGTGTCTTCCATCAACGAGACTTTACGTCTCGGGTTACCCCCTCAGGAGACAGCCGTTCACCCGAAGGAGGTCTACCAGTGGTTACGACCTGAGGCTAGACCGTGTGGTTCCTTTTTGGACCACACTAATTTTGAAAGGGTGGTTAGAGCTCCCAGGGTACACCCTGGACGGCGTTATGTCCGCAAATCCAAGGACAACCGCTTTCCCTTTCCTCAGGAGGTGCTTCAGGAGTGGTCGCAGTCCCCGAAAGTGGACGCTTCCATGACCAGGATTGCTGCACGCTCCCTTTTCTCTGCCTCTGATAGCTCCTCACTGAAGGATGCGACAGACAGACAGGTCGAACAACTCGCCAAGTCGTCTTATGAGGCTGTGGGGTCTTCATTTGCCCCGAGTTTTGCTGCGGTCTGGACTCTGCAGGCGATCACATCCTGTCTGGATGGGATTGCTGGCCTGGCAGGTTTTAACTCTGAAGTCCTGGCACTTACAGAGAGGGCAAAGGCCTATGCAGATTATGCTAGGACGGCGTCCCTGGAGACTGCCACTCGCTCAGCTGTGGCTTCGGCCAATGCGATAGCAATCCGCAGATTGTTGTGGCTGCGTCTATGGGACTCAGATGCCACGTCAAAGAAGATTCTGCAGAATCTTCCTTTCTCTGGTGACAGGCTGTTTGGTGCCGAGCTGGACAAGTTGATCAAAGACTCTACGGAGTCCAAGATCCCACAGAACAGACCTAAGCCTAGGTATACTGTGAAAAGGAACCCTAAACAGTGGTCCTTTCGTACCAGCTCACAGCCGTCAGCGTCTTCCGCTCGTGCGGACCGTGGGGCCAAGCCCTCTCAGCAATGGCGCCCCAAGAGTCGCCAGAAGAAGTCGGCAGGTACAACAGCTGCCGCTCCCAAGCCCACCTCAGCATGACTCGCTCTCTCTTCCTGCCTCCCCACAGGTTGGAGGTCGCCTGTCTCAATTTCAAGACAAATGGCGACTCCACATCCAAGATCAGTGGGTTCGAGACGTAGTCTCCAGAGGATACAGGATAGAGCTGTCGTCACAACCCACACACCGATTCCATCGGTCTGTCCCATCTCCAGAAAAGGCTCAGGCTTTTTATCTGGTCTTGGAGGGACTCCGCAGAGACGGAGTGGTGGTCCCAGTGCCCACTGGGGAGAGGTTCAGGGGTTTCTACTCCAACCTCTTTATCGTCCCGAAGAAGGACGGCTCCTTCCGCCCGGTTCTGGACCTCAAGCTGTTCAACCGCCATGTGTTGGTTCGGAAGTTCCGCATGGAATCCCTGCGCTCCGTGATCGCGGCTGTGTCGCAGGGCGACTTCCTAGCGTCCATAGACATTCGCGACGCTTACCTTCACATACCCATTGCACCGTCTCATCAACGATGGTTGAGGTTCGCGGTGGGGGAGGAGCACTTCCAATTCGTGGCGCTGCCCTTCGGGTTGGCCTCGGCTCCCCGGGTGTTCACGAAAGTGATGGCATCAATGATGGCCTTACTGCATGCGCAGGGACACGCCGTCATTCCTTATTTGGACGACCTACTGGTCAGAGCGCCATCGGAACACCTGTGTCAGCGAAGCCTGCAGGCGACCATGCAGTCTCTGGAGCAGTTCGGGTGGCTTCTCAACATCCAGAAGTCCACCCTGGTTCCAACCCAGTCACTGACGTACCTGGGCATGGAATTCCACACGGACTCTGCTCTAGTGTCCCTACCACGAGCCAAACAACTGGCCATCCAGTCAGGAGTACGCGATCTCCTCGAATCACCTCATTCATCCCTACGGGTATTGATGAAGATGGTGGGACGCATGGTGGCAGCAATAGAGGCGGTGCCCTTCGCACAGTTTCGCCTCCGTCCTCTGCAACTGGAAATCCTCCAGAGGTGGGACAAGAGGACGTCCTCTCTGAATCAGCTGGTGGTCCTCTCCCAGCCGACCAGGGATGCTCTGCAGTGGTGGCTTCAGCCGAGTCACTTATCAAAGGGACGATCCTTCCTGAAGCCATCGTGGTTAGTGGTGACCACCGACGCCAGCCTGAAGGGCTGGGGCGCGGTGTTCTTACACCACAGAGCTCAAGGTCTCTGGACACGTGCAGAGACGACGTTGCAGATCAACGTACTGGAGCTCAGGGCGGTCTATCTGGCACTCCTGGCCTTTCGGGTGTTCCTATCCGGACAACCAATTCGGGTTCAGTCCGACAATGCGACGACTGTCGCCTATATAAATCACCAAGGAGGAACCAGGAGTGCACAGGCTCTAGCGGAAGTCCACCGCATTCTATCATGGGTGGAAGTCAACAACTGCTTGATTTCCGCAGTCTACATCCCAGGTGTCGAGAATTGGGAGGCAGATTACCTGAGCCGACAGGGGATGGACGCCGGAGAATGGTCTCTCCATCCGGACGTCTTCCGGGACATCTGCATCAGATGGGGGACCCCGGATGTGGATCTGATGGCCTCCCGGCTGAATCATCAGGTGCCACAATACATGGCGAGATCGTGGGACCCTCAGTCTCTGGGGGCAGATGCTCTAGTCCTGAGTTGGTCAGGTTTTCGCCTGCCATATGTTTTCCCGCCCCTGGCGCTGATGCCCAAGGTCCTGTGGAAAATCAAGACGGAATGTCACACAGCCATTCTAGTGGCTCCGGATTGGCCGAGGAGGTCCTGGTATCCGGATCTGTGGCAACTGTCCGGCGGACGCCGGTGGGCTTTTCCAGACCGCGCAGATCTTCTCGCGCAGGGCCCCTTCTTCCGCCCCAATTCCAGGGCCCTCAGATTGACTGCATGGCTCTTGAGGCCTGGCTCTTAACATCCAGGGGTTTCTCTCCTGCGGTTGTTTCCACCATGAACAGAGCTAGACGGCCTACGTCACGGAAGATTTACCACAGAACGTGGAAAGTCTTTTTCGCCTGGTGCTCCTCTGGGGGACATGTACCTTGGCCCTTGTCGATCCCGACCCTATTGGCCTTTTTGCAGTCAGGTTTGGAGTTGGGCCTTTCCCTCAGTTCTCTGAAGGGTCAGGTATCAGCGCTGTCTGTATTGTTCGACAGGCGCTTGGCGCTCCTCCCAAAGGTTCGTCAATTTCTCCAAGGGGTGTCTCGAGTGGTTCCGCCGTATAGGCGGCCTCTGGACCCTTGGGATCTCAACATGGTCTTGGCGGCTTTGCAGAAACCACCTTTTGAGCCATTGAGAGAAGTCTCTCTTTCTTACTTGTCACAGAAAGTGGCTTTTCTGGTGGCTATTACGTCCCTGAGACGGGTCTCTGAACTGGCGGCACTATCGTGCAAGTCACCCTTTCTGGTGGTTCACCAAGACAAAGTGGTGTTACGCCCGCGGGCGGAATTCCTGCCAAAAGTGGTTTCCACTTTTCATTTGAACCAGGAGATTGTGCTCCCATCATTTTGTCCCGCTCCTGTTCATCAGATTGAACGCGACCTCCATACTCTGGACCTCGTACGGGCTGTACGCATTTATGTGTCCAGAACTGCCTCCTTCCGGAGTTCGGACTCCTTGTTCGTACTTACGGCAGGTCGCTGTAAGGGGTCAGCGGCGTCAAAATCTACCTTGGCCAGATGGATCAAGGCACCCATTCAAGAGGCTTACCGGTCTTCTGGTTTGCCTCTCCCGGTAGGCTTGAAGGCACACTCGACAAGAGCTGTCGGTGCCTCCTGGGCCTTGCGACATCGCGCCTCTGCTCTGCAGGTGTGTCAGGCGGCCACTTGGTCTAGCCTGCACACCTTCTCTAAGCATTATATGGTGCATGCCCATGCCTCTGCGGATGCAAGTTTGGGCAGGCGGGTCCTCCAGGCGGCGGTTGCCCACCTTTGACGGGGACCGCGTATGCAAACGTCTTTTGAGGAACTTTTTCCCGCCCTGGGGTATTGCTTTAGGACATCCCCATTGTCTGGGTCTCCCATTATGATGATCAGAAAAAAGAGAATTTTGTTTACGTACCGTAAATTCTTTTTTCTTGAATCATCAATGGGAGACCCAGCACCCACCCAGTGTTCCGTTGTATGTTACGGTTGATCTGTCCCTGTTGGGGCAGTTTATCCGGGTTGTTGACCCGTCTGTTCACGGTGTCTTCCCGAGGTTTCGGGTGTGGTTTTTTCTGTTGTCTCCTCGCAGCTTATGGACCAAACTGAGGATGTTCCCTGCGGTAGGGGTTTATAAGCGGAGGGGGCGGTGTCTACAGTTCTTGTAGTACCTAGTGTGGCCTCCGGAGGGCAGTGCCCTAAACCCATTGTCTGGGTCTCCCATTGATGATTCAAGAAAAAAGAATTTACGGTACGTAAACAAAATTCTCTTTATACACAGGAGGGCTCATATATATACTATATACACAGGAGGGCTCATATATACTATATACACAGGAGGACTCATATATACTATATACACAGGAGGACTCATATATACTATATACACAGGAGGGCTCATATATATACTATATACACAGGAGGGCTCATATATATACTATATACACAGGAGGGCTCATATATACTATATACACAGGAGGGCTCATATATACTATATACACAGGAGGGCTCATATATACTATATACACAGGAGGGCTCATATATATACTATATACACAGGAGGGCTCATATATATACTATATACACAGGAGGGCTCATATATACTATATACACAGGAGGGCTCATATATACTATATACACAGGAGGGCTCATATATACTATATACACAGGAGGGCTCATATATATACTATATACACAGGAGGGCTCATATATATACTATATACACAGGAGGGCTCATATATATACTATATACACAGGAGGACTCATATATACTATATACACAGGAGGGCTCATATATATACTATATACACAGGAGGGCTCATATATACTATATACACAGGAGGGCTCATATATATACTATATACACAGGAGGGCTCATATATATACTATATACACAGGAGGGCTCATATATATACTATATACACAGGAGGGCTCATATATATACTATATACACAGGAGGGCTCATATATACTATATACACAGGAGGGCTCATATATATACTATATACACAGGAGGGCTCATATATATACTATATACACAGGAGGGCTCATATATATACTATATACACAGGAGGGCTCATATATACTATATACACAGGAGGGCTCATATATATACTATATACACAGGAGGGCTCATATATATACTATATACACAGGAGGGCTCATATATATACTATATACACAGGAGGGCTCATATATACTATATACACAGGAGGGCTCATATATACTATATACACAGGAGGGCTCATATATACTATATACACAGGAGGACTCATATATATACTATATACACAGGACAGGAGGGCTCATATATACTATATACACAGGAGGGCTCATATATACTATATACACAGGAGGGCTCATATATACTATATACACAGGAGGACTCATATATATACTATATACACAGGACAGGAGGGCTCATATATACTATATACACAGGAGGGCTCATATATATACTATATACACAGGAGGGCTCATATATACTATATACACAGGAGGGCTCATATATATACTATATACACAGGAGGGCTCATATATATACTATATACACAGGAGGGCTCATATATACTATAACACAGGAGGGCTCATATATACTATATACACAGGAGGGCTCATTATATACTATATACACAGGAGGGCTCATATATACTATATACACAGGAGGGCTCATATATACTATATACACAGGAGGGCTCATATATATATATATACACAGGAGGGCTCATATATACTATATACACAGGAGGCTCATTATATACTATATACCAGGACAGGAGGGCTCATATATACTATATACACAGGAGGCTCATATATACTATATACACAGGAGGGCTCTATATATACTATATACACAGGAGGCTATATATACTATTACAGGAGGGTCTATATAACTATATACACAGGAGGGCTCATATATTACTATATACACAGGAGGGCTCATATATACTATATACACAGGAGGGCTCATATATATACTATATACACAGGAGGGCTCATATATTATACTATATACACAGGAGGGCTCATATATATACTATATACACAGGAGGGCTCATATATATACTATATACACAGGAGGGCTCATATATACTATATACACAGGAGGGCTCATATATATACTATATACACAGGAGGGCTCATATATACTATATACACAGGAGGGCTCATATATATACTATATACACAGGAGGGCTCATATATACTATATACACAGGAGGGCTCATTATATTACTATATACACAGGAGGGCTCATATATACTATATACACAGGAGGGCTCATATATACTATATACACAGGAGGGCTCATATATTAGGAGGTATATATTACTATATACACAGGAGGGCTCATTATACTATATAACAGAGGTCTAACTATATAACAGGAGGGCTCATTATACTATATAACAGACAGGAGGGCTCATATATATACTATATACACAGGAGGGCTCATAATATACTATATACACAGGGGGCTCATATTAATACTATACACAGGAGGCTCGATATACTATATACACAGGAGGGCTCATAATATACTATATACACAGGAGGGCTCATATATACTATATACACAGGAGGGCTCAATTACTATATACACAGGAGGGCTCATATATAGGGGTATACAGTGCTGAGAGCCGGTATATACAGGAGGGCTCATATATAGGGGTATACAGTGCTGAGAGCCGGTATATACACAGGAGGGCTCATATATAGGGGTATACAGTGCTGAGAGCTGGTATATACACAGGAGGGCTCATATATAGGGTGCGAGGTAGCAACCGGGGAACCCGCTTGCTAAACGACAAGAACACGTGTTTATAAGGTTAACCAATGTCTACCCGTTGCCTCACAAGGGGTATACAGTGCTGAGAGCCGGTATATACAGGAGGGCTCATATATAGGGGTATGCAGTGCTGAGAGCCGGTATATACACAGGAGGGCTCATATATAGGGGTATACAGTGCTGAGAGCAGGTATATACACAGGAGGGCTCATATATAGGGGTATACAGTGCTGAGAGCCGGTATATACACAGGAGGGCTCATATATAGGGGTATACAGTGCTGAGAGCTGGTATATACACAGGAGGGCTCATATATAGGGGTATACAGTGCTGAGAGCCGGAATATACACAGGAGGGCTCATATATAGGGGTATACAGTGCTGAGAGCCGGTATATACACAGGAGGGCTCATATATAGGGTATACAGTGATGAGAGCTGGTATATACACAGGAGGGCTCATATATAGGGGTATACAGTGCTGAGAGCAGGTATATACACAGGAGGGCTCATATATAGGGGTATACAGTGCTGAGAGCCAGTATATACACAGGAGGGCTCATATATAGGGGTATACAGTGCTGAGAGCTGGTATATACACAGGAGGGCTCATATATAGGGGTATACAGTGCTGAGAGCCGGTATATACAGGAGGGCTCATATATAGGGGTATACAGTGCTGAGAGCAGGTATATACACAGGAGTGCTCATATATAGGGGTATACAGTGCTGAGAGCAGGTATATACACAGGAGGGCTCATATATAGGGGTATACAGTGCTGAGAGCCGGTATATACACAGGAGGGCTCATATATAGGGGTATACAGTGCTGAGAGCAGGAATATACACAGGAGGGCTCATATATAGGGGTATACAGTGCTGAGAGCCGGTATATACACAGGAATGCTCATATATAGGGGTATACAGTGCTGAGAGCCGGTATATACACAGGAGGGCTCATATATAGGGGTATACAGTGCTGAGAGCAGGTATATATACAGGAGTGCTCATATATAGGGGTATACAGTGCTGAGAGCAGGTATATACACAGGAGGGCTCATATATAGGGTATACAGTGCTGAGAGCCGGTATATACACAGGAGGGCTCATATATAGGGGTATACAGTGCTGAAAGCCGGTATATACACAGGAGGGCTCATATATAGGGGTATACAGTGCTGAAAGCCGGTATATACACAGGAGGGCTCATATATAGGGGTATACAGTGCTGAGAGCCGGTATATACACAGGAGGGCTCATATATAGGGGTATACAGTGCTGAGAGCCAGTATATACAGGAGGGCTCATATATAGGGGTATACAGTGCTGAGAGCCGGTATATACACAGGAGGGCTCATATATTGGGGTATACAGTCCTGAGAGCTGGTATATACACAGGAGGGCTCATATATAGGGTATACAGTGCTGAGAGCTGGTATATACACAGGAGGGCTCATATATAGGGTATACAGTGCTGAGAGCTGGTATATACACAGGAGGGCTCATATATAGGGGTATACAGTGCTGAGAGCCGGTATATACACAGGAGGGCTCATATATAGGGGTATACAGTGCTGAGAGCTGGTATATACACAGGAGGGCTCATATATAGGGGTATACAGTGCTGAGAGCCGGTATATACACAGGAGGGATCATATATAGGGGTATGCAGTGCTGAGAGCCGGTATATATACAGGAGGGCTCATATACACAGGAGGGCTCATATATACACAGGAGGGCTCATATACAGGGGTATACAGTGCTGAGAGCCGGTATATACACAGGAGGGCTCATATATAGGGTATACAGTGCTGAGAGCCGGTATATACACAGGAGGGCTCATATATAGGGGTATACAGTGCTGAGAGCCGGTATATACACAGGAGGGCTCATATATAGGGGTATGCAGTGCTGAGAGCCAGTATATACACAGGAGGGCTCATATATAGGGGTATGCAGTGCTGAGAGCCGGAATATACACAGGAGGGCTCATATATAGGGAGAAAATGTGCTGAGAGCCGGTATATGCACACCAGGACCAGGAAGGCTCATGTATAAAGAGATAATGTGCTGATAGCCAGTATATACACACCAGGACCAGGAGGGCTCATATATAGGGAGAAAATGTGCTGAGAGCAGGTATATACACACCAGGCCAAGGAGGGCTCATATATAGGGAGAGTTTGGTAAGTTTTGGCAAACTCCAGCCTGGCTTTGTTATGTCTCGGGGTAAGAAGTGGGGTCTTCCTGGGTCTCCTACCATACAGTCCCTTTTCATTCAGACGCCGGTGGATAGTACGGGGAGACACTGTTGTACCCTCGGACTGCAGGGCAGCTTGAACTTGTTTGGATGTTAGTCAAGGTTCTTTATCCACCATCCGCACAATCTTGCGTTGAAATCTCTCGTCAATTTTTCTTTTCCGTCCACATCTAGGGAGGTTAGCCACAGTGCCATGGGCTTTAAACTTCTTGATGACACTGCGCACGGTAGACACAGGAACATTCAGGTCTTTGGAGATGGACTTGTAGCCTTGAGATTGCTCATGCTTCCTCACAATTTGGTTTCTCAAGTCCTCAGACAGTTCTTTGGTCTTCTTTCTTTTCTCCATGCTCAATGTGGTACACACAAGGGCACAGGACAGAGGTTGAGTCAACTTTAATCCATGTCAACTGGCTGCAAGTGTGATTTAGTTATTGCCAACACCTGTTAGGTGCCACAGGTAAGTTACAGGTGCTGTTAATTACACAAATTAGAGAAGCATCACATGATTTAAGATAATAATACCAAAGAATTTGTGATTGCAATCATTTTCAGGAAGAAACTGAGTATTATCTGACAGAATTGCAGGGGTGTCAATACTTTTGGCCACAACTGTATACCAGTACCAGGAGGGCTCATGTATAAAGAGATAATGTGCTGAGAGATGGTATTTACACACCAGGACCAGGAGGGCTCATATATAGGGAAATAATATGCTGAGAGCCGCTATATACACACCAGGACCAGGAGGGCTCATATATAGGGAGATAATGTACTGAAAGTCGGTATATACACACACCAGGACAGCTCATATATAGAGAAATAATGTGCTGAGCGATGGTATATACACACACAGGACCAGGACGCTCTGTAGGAAGATCAATCTTGTGCAGCCTAAATAGTTCCACCAGGCTCTTCTCCAAGTCTAGATAGGTCCACCAGGGTCTTCTCCAAGCATAGATAGCTGCACCATGGTCTTCATATGCATATGGGGATGATAGGGGCTGCATATGGGATATTGGGGGCTGCATATGGGGATATTGGGGTTGCATGGGGATCATGGAAAAATAAGACGCCCCCTGTAAATAAGACCTAGCGCATCTTTGGTAGCAAAAATGAATATAAGACCCTGTGTTATTTTCAGGAAAATAGTATCAGTTGTCATTTTCTCTTATGGTTTTGTCTTTGAAGATGATGACGATTTTCCCAGGCAGCAGTGAAGTATACATTTTTCGGAAACAGACATCCCTAGTTAACAATCAGCTTCAGCTTCCTGGTAAAAAACACCTTTGACTTTATGCAAATATTGCCTAATGTTACTTGTAAGCACTTCACCTTTTTATAACTTATGACGGAAAGAAAAGTAAGTTATTTCTGGAAAGTTTATGACTTTGCAGTTTCCCTAGGAATCAGGTAAAACGAGTCTGAGTGTATTTCTAGCAAGAAAGAAGAAGTCCACTCTGTAGATCGCCTGCTCTCCTTCCAGGATGGCGTCTGCTGGAGATCAGCCCTGCTGCACCTGCCTGTACCTCTGTCCCAGTCTTGAGACTCTGAGATGTGGGCACGTCGTCTGTGAAGATTGCAGAAAGGAAGATGAACAATGCTTCGGCTGTAAGGCAAAGACGGAGCAGGTGGGGGCTGTTTCGTGCACGTACTGTGTGGATCGCTGTGTCCCGGCTGTGAAGTCGTGCCGTATATGTGAAGCCTCTCTGTGCGACACACACCTGACCGTCCACAATAAGTCACCAGATCACATCTTAATTGAGCCCACATCCACCTTACGCCATCAGAAATGTGCTATCCACAAGGAGTTACTGAAGTACTACTGCCCCAATGAAGACGCCATTATCTGTATCTCCTGTTTCGTTATTGGAGACCATAGGGGACACCCGGTGGAGCTACTACAACATACTTTCGAGAAGAAGAAGGAGAAACTGGTGGGTTTGTTGAGAAGAAGAATCCTAAGGAAGGAAAAGACTCAAAACAGAATCAGGGACTTGGAGTCAGAAATGGGCAACGTGAGGGTGAAAACGACGGCCATTAAGAACCAAGTAGATGTTCTCTTTACTGATATGAGGGCACAGCTAAATGCCCTAGAAAGAAGGGTCCTAAGAGAAGTCTCCAGGCAGGAGGAGCAGGTTGTGACCTCCCTGTCTGAACAGGTCCAAGAGCTGGAAAGGAAAGTGGAGAATATATCCAAGCAGATATCCGATATTGAGAAACTGTGTCAGGTGACCGATCCACTAAGTATCCTAACAGGCCGTGTACCCGTGGCGGATGGCTACGGCAGGAAGATGAGTGATCCACTAACGATCCTAACAGGCCGTCTACCCGAAGGAGACGGCTGCGGCAGGAAGATGAGTGATCCACTAACGAGCCTAACAGGTCGTCTACCCGAAGGAGACGGCTGCGGCAGGAGATGAGTGATCCACTAACGAGCCTAACAGGTCGTCTACCGAAGAGACGCTGCGGCAGGAAGATGAGCGATGAACTGTGCGTCCAAAGCAAAGGTTGGATGAAGTTCTCATTTCTTTGACTTTGCACAGAAATCTGGCTAAAATTGTGTCCGATGCAAGAACCATAGAGGAATTTCACATGTTGGAAGCCTCTGAGATCTTTCTGGACGAGAAGACAGCTGGGGATTACATCTTCATCTCCGGAGACCTGAAAACCGCCTGCAAATCCAAAGTCAACCTACGACGGCCAGAAAGACCAGAGAAATTCTACTGTGTCCAGGTCCTTAGCACCAGAAGCTTTCCATCAGGACGGTGCTCCTGGGAGGTAGAGACAAGTGACTGCGGGGACTGGATGATAGGGGCGGCCTATTCTACTATAGAGAGGAAGGGCACCCTCTCCTTCCTTGGCATCAATGATCACTCCTGGGTCCTAAAGAGATCAGACAATAGTTATTCAGTGAAACATAACTCGGAGGTGATTCACATAGATGTAGAGTATTCCTGTCAGAGGTATTTAATATATCTGGACCATGATGGCGGTCTGCTGTCCTTCTATCAGCTCAGTGACCCAATATGCCACCTGTACACTTACAAGACCACCTTCAGCGCCCCTCTGCATGCTGCGTTCTGGGTGGAGGATGATGCCTGGGTTAAGATAAGAAGTTAATACCTGAACCAATAGCAAATTACTTTCCTGAATGGCAAAAAGGAGCAAAACCGTTTTCCGTATTTATGATTTATGTTGCACTTTACTCTTTCCATCATGTTTCGACATGTGACCTTAGCCTTGTAATGTCTTATTATAATTCTGATTATAGTCTCATTCCTCCACACTGATATTTATATAGATTTCAAAGACCTTTATATTTATATTATGTTATTATTATTATATTTACCGTACTCACATTTTTCCTATGATTATGGTACCTGTATTCAGTGACATAACTTGAAGCTCATGGGCCGCGATACGAAAGCTCCAACGGGGCCCCTAAATATTGCAAATATTTAATAGAATTAGTATTTTTCTATAGGCCACAGGGACTATTGGGGCCCCCTAAGATCCAGGGCCCAGGAGCGATTGCATCCCCTGCACCTGTTGTAGTTGCACCCCCGCCTGTAACCATTGATGCTCTACACAGGTTACCCTGTAATATGCTGTATTTTATACTGAGTATGGCTACTTTCACACCTCTGCCTTTTAAATCCGGTACAGATCTGTTAAAAAAAACGGATCTTGAATCGGATGGTACTGTTCCATTTTTTTGCCGGAATGGTCCCATCCTGTTCAGTCTGTTATTGTCCCGATCCTCGGAGATGGATAGAGCTTATCTGCTGCTTCCAGGGTCGCTCATTAAGCTTCATGAATATTCACTGCACTGACAGGCAACGACCTTGTGACGGCATCTGTGATTGACTGATGCACTCAGACTGCGCCCCCACAATCTATACCGGTGTCTGTGATTAACTGATGCACTCAGACTGCGCCCCCACAATCTATACCGGTGTCTGTGATTAACTGATGCACTCAGACTGCGCCCCCACAATCTATACCGGTGTCTGTGATTAACTGATGCACTCAGACTGTGCCCCCACAATCTATACGGTGTCTGTGATTAACTGATGCACTCAGACTGCGCCCCCACAATCTATACCGGTGTCTGTGATTAACTGATGCACTCAGACTGCGCCCCCACAATCTATACGGGTGTCTGTGATTAACTGATGCACTCAGACTGCGCCCCCACAATCTATACCGGTGTCTGTGATTAACTGATGCACTCAGACTGTGCCCCCACAATCTATACGGTGTCTGTGATTAGACTGATGCACCCAGACTGTGTCCCCACATCTATACCGGTGTCTGTGATTGAACTGATGCACTCAGACTACGTCCCCACAATCTAACTGGTGTCTGTGATTAGACTGATGCACCCAGACTGCGCCCCACAGTCTATACCGGTGTCTGTGATTACTGATGCACTCAGACTGCACCCCCTCAATCTATACCAGTGTCTGTGATTAACTGATGCTCCCAGACTACGCCCCCACAATCTATACCAGTGTCTGTGATTGAACTGATGCACTCAGACTGCACCCCCACAATCTATACTGGTGTCTGTGATTGAACTGATGCACCAGACTGCGTCCCCACATCTATACCGGTGTCTGTGATTAACTGATGCACTCAGACTGCACCCCCACAATCTATACTTGTGTCTGTGATTAACTGATGCTCCAGACTACGCCCCCACAATCTATACCAGTGTCTGTGATTGACTGATGCACTCAGACTGCGCCCCCTCAATCTATACCGGTGTCTGTCATTGACTGATGCACTCAGACTGCGCCCCCACAATCTATACCGGTGTCTGTATTAAACTGATGAACCAGACTCGCCCCCACAATTTATACCGTGTGTCTGTATTACTGTGCACTCAGACTGCCCCCCTCAATCTATACCGGTGTCTGTGATTGACTGATGCACCTTAGACTGCCCCCCACAATTTATACCGGTGTCTGTGATTGACTGATGCACCCAGACTGCGCCCCCACAATTATATCGGTGTCTGTGATTGACTGATGCAACTCAGACTGCGCCCCCACAATTTATACCGGTGTCTGTCATTGACTGATGCACCAGACTGCGCCCCCACAATTTATACCGATGTCTGTCATTGACTGATGCACTCAGACTGCGCCCCCACAATTTATACCGATGTCTGTGATTGACTGATGCACTCAGACTGCCCCCCACAATCTATACCGGTGTCTGTGATTGACTGATGCACTCAGACTGCGCCCCCACAATCTATACCGGTGTTGTGATTGACTGATGCACTCAGACTGCGCCCCACAATCTATACCGGTGTCTGTGATTGACTGATGACTCAGACTGCGCCCCCACAATCTATACCGGTGTCTGTGCTTAGTTGCCATGTACTATAGTATATGGCAACCAACTTGATGTAATAGAGTAAAATAAGTAAATAATGGGGAAAAAAATGCTAGGGGTCCCACGTGTTTTTCATTCTCAGCACAGATAAAGCGGACAGCTGGGCTGCAGCCCCTAGTTTATGCACTTTGACTCCATAAACCGATGTTAAGTTCCTTTTCCAGGTATTATGTTGTAGATTTAGCTATCGCTGCCTCTTGTGTCAGACAATTCACACATTACCTATTTATAATCTTTACTGTATCGGAGGATTAGACAATGTAGTATGAAATAATTGCACAGTGAAATCGTTTTCTGTAACAATTATATGTAACTTATTAAGTGATGTGTACAATATATATGTATTGTTAACAGAGTGAAAATGGAAATAAAGTTATTGATTATGGCCATAATTAATATTAGTGAGTTGTTTCATGTTACTAAAAACATTTTATTTTCTAACCAGAATTCACAAGGAAAGAGAAAAGGGGGAGAGAGGGGGTTTTCCTCCATGAAGGGGTTTCCTAGTTCCTCATTCTCTTGGAGACATTGGTATTTTTAGCTCAGAAGGTTATTGTTATGACTGAGCCCCACACAAGGGGATGAAGAAACCTGCAATCCACAGGTGTTATTGCAAATCTCCTATTGTAGTGCCCCATACATTGTAGTGCCCCATACATTGTGGTGCCCCATACATTGTGGTGCCCCATACATTGTGGTGCCCCATACATGTGGTGCCTCATACATTGTAGTGCCCCATACATTGTGTGCCCATACATTGTGGTGCCTCATACATTGTGGTGCCCATACATTGTGGTGCCCCATACATCTGTGGTGCCCATACATTGTGCTGCCCCATACATTGTGGTGCCTCATACATTGTGGTGCCCATACATTGTGGTGTTCCAGTACATTGTCGTGCCCCATACATTGTGGTGCCTCATACATTTGTGGTGCCTCATACATTGTGGTGTCCAGACATTGTGGTGCCCATACATTGTGTGCCTCATACATTGTGGTGCCTCATACATTGTGGTGCCCCCATACATTGTGGTGCCCCATACATTTGTGGTGCCCTCATACATTTGTGGTGCCCCAGACATTGTGGTGCCTCATACATTTGTGGTGCCCCATACATTGTGGGGCCCCTTACATTGTGGTGCCCATTACATTGTGGTGCCACATACATTTGTGGTGCCCCATACATTATAGTGCCCCATACATTGTACATACTGGGGGCTGTGTGCGACCTGTTGTATACTGGTATTTCCTGCTTGGGGCACTATTCCCTCTATAACCATGAGGGACACACTCCTATTTACCATATATGGGCGGTATGACCATATATGGGCGATATAGCGGACATGCAAACTGTACATACACACAACAGTAAATAGGCCTTTTTTACGGGGGAGTTACATTTTCCCCTCAAAACAGTGATAAATGTTCCCTGAGTCACCTGGGGTGTGCGCAAAATCTGAGGGATTGTAGATGCAATGGTGCAAATTCCTTTAGGGGAAATATATTATTTTTGATATATTAGATTGTACTTGTTTATGAAAATAGTTTCAGTCTTCATGATGTCGACCTATTTGGAAGTTTATTTCTGGAACTTGTCCCTCTGACACTTTTTGTTGTGGTACCCATTGTCACTCATTCACACCAGTTCATCCCTTCTGTAATGATAACACCCAGGTGCTTCACTCCCTAAGAATCAAAAATGAACGACCGGTCATAATTCCACAGTTTAATAAATACAATTATTGGACAATAACTAACTGTAATGGCCACTTTACACGCAGCTACAGGTAACAGGTTTTCCACAGGTAACTTACTGGTTGCAGTGAAATCATGGAGAATGATTCCATTTGTACACCGCAACAAGATAGAACTATGTCTCCATGATTTCACTGCAACCAGTAAGTTACCTGTGGAAAACCTGTTACCTGTAGCTGCGTGTAAAGTGGCCATCAGTGCTATGTGAAGTGATACGCTGCTGTGGGGCAATGATGGACAGGATTGCCTTGATGTCCTAGCCCTATAGAGTTCTCATAGGCTCGTGGAGTTACTCTTCTTGGTAAAGGTAGTTGGATGATTGGTTGGCCCGTACCTGTTCAGTTCTCACTGTCCATTACAGTCGTTAAACCCAGTTATACATTATTATTATTGAGAGAACAAAATAGATTTCTGGGAATGTGTGAGATACAAGTTCTTTATGTTGTCCGACCATCATATGAAAAAGTTCACTAGTAGCCGACTTCTTTCCAGATGAGCTGAGGGAGTCTGCGATTTGCTAAAATAATTGTAAATGATGATCTACCAATGTTCTCTGTGGTCACTTTCATCCACTTTAGTCTAATGTCTATGGGAACCTCAAGACTCCTCTTGTTCTCAGACGTAGGAGCATCATTTGGTCAAGAGTTTTGTCTTCCTACCACTTGCTCATACCACCTCGCTTTATTTAGATCGTCCCCGACCAGGTTGAGAGAGTGCAGTGTTCTTGAATTACATCAGACCAAGAAGCGGAAGGACAGGTCAGTACCGGACATTTCCTTCTGATAATACTCATCAAATTTCTCGTTCTGAGACACCGTGAAGTGATTTTTCCAATCACCACAGATTCCTGAGAAAAAAGGCACAAGTCAGATGCTGTTATTTGGACATAGCTGAAAATATTCTCAACAGAATTTGCTATTTGCAGCACATCCTCTATATAAATTTGGATGCACTAATATCTTCAGCGACAAAAAACAAAGACTGCAATGCAGGAATAATAATGACTTTTCGTGCTCGTGTTGTGGATTTTGCACCATTTTTGATACAGATTTTGCTGTGCAAAAAGGTGCAGATTTGTGGAAAATCAGCAAGTCATCAAAGTCTATGGGAATTCTGAAGTGTTGTTTTTTCCGCTGCAGAAAAGGTGCAGATTTTGCTGCAGAAAACTCTGCAGCGTGTCAATTATTGCAGCAAATTTTTCAGCCCTTCAAGCCCATTGACTTAATGAAAACTGCAGAGCACAAATCTGCACCATTTCCACACCACGATTTTGTGCATTTTTCGGCCACAAGGTGAGGATTTGGTGCAGAAATCTCTGAAAGAAAGTACCCTCAGCGCGTAGACTTACACAATTTGGGCTTCTATCAATGTCCATAAAGGTTAAAGTGAACCAACCAGCAGGATTTAGAGCTATAAAGTGAAGCCAGTGCCTTACAGGATCTGGGATACTGAGAGCAATCATACTTACTTGAATGATTCCAGGTTTTATTGCAGAGAAAAGAATCATAAACTCCTGGAAAACAGGGCAGCAGATTACTGATGTGTGCAGCACTGCGTCACTATTTGGGATAGCGTTTTTTATGACTCCTCTGTTAGCATGTCTTTCGGCTGTAAGCCAAGCCCCTCCCCCTTCCCTTTCATCTCTTATTTCAGTTTTGCACTGTCCCTATACTACGCTCCTGACAAAACTGAAAGTAGACATGAGGGAGGGGAAGGGTTTGGCCTACAGCCGAAAGGCATGCCCACAGGGGAGGAATAAATAAACTTCAAATAGTGATGCAGTGCTGCAAACATCAATCATCTGCTGCCCTGTTTTCCTGGTTTTATGACTCTTTTCTCTGCAATCAAACATGGAATCATTCAAGTAAAGGTCTGATTGCTTCCGGTGTCCCTCTTTATAGCCCTAAATCCTGCTTTTTGGTTCTCTTTAACGTTGCCTTACCACTACATACTTGGCTCCTAAAACTGCTACTAAAAATAATATATCTACCCCAGGAAGTTTACTTCCTAATATACATTGTATGAAAAATAAGTTACACAGCTAAAATAATCTCTACTATATTGACAGAAAACGCTGTCTTTCTTGTGACCACCAGGTGGCAGTGTTGTACTTTTTCATATAGCACTCTTTCCTGTGGCCACCAGGTGGCAGTGTCGTACCTTTCCTCATAAATGGAGACACTGAGTGGTCCATGACGTAGAGGGGATAGCAGTGTAGTTTGTTGTTGGGTTTTCTTTCATAGCATTGAAGGAAGTGTGGAGACAAATCTTCTCCAAGACGTCTTCCGACAGTTCTTTTCCTAGAAACTTCATAACTTTCTTAATTTCCCGCTGTGGGTCCTGTTTATTTAAAGAGAGACAAATCTTCCAATGTATAATAATAATAATCTTTATACAGAACCAACATATTCCAAGGTTTTATATACAAACAGTAATGTCGGGTATGCCCCCAAGAGCTTACAATCTACAAAGAGGTGTGACACAGAGTACAGGGGCTTATTTACAATGATGGTCCATCATTTATTATTGATTGAAGAAGAAATAGGGGATAGATAAAAGCTGCATGAACCAGTCAGCAATTAATATTTGAAGAGCTTTTGGATTTGGTGGAGTTTGACGGAGAGTTGTCTTCAGAGAAGGAGTGAATGGACTATATATCAAGGACTTTGATTAGAGAACGTGATAGGCTACCCTAAAATGTGTTTTTAGAGAGTGTCTAAATCTGTAAGTTGTGGATAGTCCTTTCTTGGGGTAGAGTGTTCCAAAGAATTGGTGCAGCTCAGAAGAAGTCTTGGAGCTGGGAGTGGGAGCTTCAGATTAGGGCGTATGTTAGTCGAAAGTCGCTTGCAGAGCGAAGAGAACAGGTGGATGCAGAACTCTGGAGAGGACAGGTAGGTGATGGATAGAGATGAAGGAGGAGATAAAGAGGGGATGCAGCACAGTGGAGATGATGGGTAGGTGATAGACAGAGATGAGAGAGGAGAGGTAGGGAGGTGCAGAACTGTGGAGAGGACAAGTAGCTCATAGAGATGAGGTGGAGATGTAGGGTGGTGCAGAACTGTGGAGAGGACAAGTAGCTCATAAAGATGAGGTGGAGATGTAGGGTGGTGCAGAACTGTGGAGAGGACAAGTAGCTCATAGAGATGAGGTGGAGATGTAGGGTGGTGCAGAACTGCGGAGAGGACGAGTCGGGTGATACACAGAGATGAGAGAGGAGAGGTAGGGGGGTGCTGCACTGTGAAGAGCTTTGTGGGTGAGAACAAGCAATTTGAATTGGACTCTAAAGTGTATGGGTAGCCAGTGCAATGACTGGCACAGCGCGGATCCTATAGTGTATGGGCAGCCAGTGCAATGACTGGCACAGAGCGGATCCTATAGTGTATGGGCAGCCAGTGCAATGACTGGCACAGAGCGGATCCTATAGTATATGGGCAGCCAGTGCAATGACTGGCACAGAGCGGATCCTATAGTGTATGGGTACCATGCAATGGCCGACACAGCTCGGATCATATAGTGTATGGTCAGCCAGTGCAATGACTGGCACAGAGCGGAGATATCTGAGTAACGGTTAGCTAGATGGGTGATCCTGGCTGCTAAGAGAGAGCAAGGGTGAAGAGAAGGTGTGACATCACCCAACTTTGCAGCAGTCATAGAGCTTGCATTACTATTGCTTTTCTAGGCAAATGTGAGCAGCTGCGCCCTCTAGTGTATAAAAGAGGAAAATACACTGACAAGCAAAAGGGTAACATGGTTTTGAACCTTTGCCTTTGTGGCTCCACCATCCATTACAGCTTTGAGCATGAGATGACCTTCTTGTAATAGACAGTCATCTTCTCTATCTCATACATAATAGACAATCATCTTCTCTATCTCATACATACATAAGTGTGACTTGCAGCTATTTAGCATATAATTAGTTATGCAAATTCTTGCATTGTTACCGTTTTGCTCCTTTCTTGTCGTATACTACAAATTACAACCTGTTCTCACATTCCCTAATAGCTTAATGTGTTATTGGTTGATTCCCAAGTGAAAGGTCACTGGTTCACATCAAGATTTCCCAAGAATAGAGATGCAGCATAATCATCCGGCTCATTGATAGCAGTCTCCTCTGTTCTCTTCGCCAAGAAAATTGCCAAACCTCATCATGTGATGTCATGACAGGTGGGAGATACGAGATGACGTCCGTCCATCTATTCAAAACCCAAGAGGTTACGTCCAGGAAAATATTGGGAGTCACCAAGTTGCTCATCACAAGGTCTATCAGCTCTGGTGACACCCGGCTCATCTGCTCCATAATAGTGAGATCACAGACGTCCAGCATCAGGTGACGCGCGTTACACAAGTCTGGAATGGTGGCCCGAAAAAGGGTGAAGAAGCCTTAACTCCTATATTATCATAAGAAGCGTCAGCTCCTGTATGTAAAGAAGAACGAAAAGTGGAAGATTGGAAACGGGAGGTGCGGAGCGATTAGATGAAAATCAATAAACTGCTCTGATGGGGCAAATGGGTCTGGAAGAAACAAGGAAATAAGAGGCAATGGATCAAGGAATTGAGGAACTGTCTTCGGTGGAGGAAGCCTGATAGGGGGATGTCTCACACCCAATGGCGTTAGATACTTGACCAGGATGGATGATCTCAATGTTGAGCTAAATGCGAATATCCAATGAGACAAGTTACTTCATACACTGAAGTACTTTGAGTATGAAAAGGCCAACATCGTGTCTAGGACGGCCATGACCTGAAGAACAGAGAGATTGAAGGAGAAATGGTTCAATGACAATGAAGTAGAGGAGATGGATTGTTCCCACAGTCCCCAGACCTCAACCCAATCCAACACTTGTGGGGAGAAGATAAAGCTGTGACATCCCCAAGTGAGGCGACCGGTGTGACCAACATGGGAACGTGGAGAAGAGACCGGAGAGCAGATATCGGCAGAGACAGGCTGGAATCTGAGGGAGAGCTGCCCAGAAGGATTCAGGGGGTGGTAAAAGCCAAAGGTGCATTATCAATTACGTCAGCCTGTCTGTAATAGTTAAATCACCTACAGCCGCTTCCCGCACTATTCGAATCGCCATTACTTTGCAGTCTTAATAATGCAGCCGGCAGACCTGAGCTGTTTGCTAATTGACCGGTCTGGGGGGCAAATGCATCCCTGCCCCCCGGCCCAGCCCGCCCCTGCTTGTGGCCTCCTACAAGTAATACATCTTACCTCTAACATATCTTCATAGAAAATATAAAGGATATTTCTTTTTTCTTTTAGGGCCCAAAATTCTTTGACATGTGCACTCCATTGCCCAAATCCCACTAGGACAAACAGGAAAACAAGTCAATGGCCAATACATAAAAAAAATAAGTGACTATTCCACTTGTTGTCTCTCACTGTTTCCTTGAATGAACTTGTCCACGTATTCCTCCCAGGTACCCGGATCCGGATGCAGTTGGTTCATCTTGTCGAAATGATAAAATGACACGGCCACATCTTTAGGATTCCTCGCTACATAGATAATCTGATAAAGACACAGAGCAATGAAAGCAAAAATAGAGCTAGAGATCATTGGAGGGGGCCGATATGTAAGAGGGAATAATGAGCGTCCAATACCTTACAGTTATGTTCCCAAAAGACTTCGGAAAGAGCGACACTGGTAGATGAGTTTTAATCATTCTAGGAGAAGGCAGAGAGTCCAAAAGCTGAGACCCTAAAAATGAATAAAGCAAATATTTACTACTGATTCATTTTAAAGAAAACTTTTTACAGGAGGATGAAAAAACCCGCTGAAGGACCTACAGAAATTCAGTTAAGCTGTAGCAGGACCTGTGGTGATGTCACGACCATGTGACCATAATGGGAGGAGCTAAGGAGCTGTGCAGCTCCACCCATTGTAGTCACATGGTCGTGACATCACCACAGGTCCTTCTAAAGCATAGGTAAATTTCTGAAGGCCCTTCAGCGATCTTCATATACAGCAGGAGGCGTAACCACGTTTTAAAAACTGACAATGTAGATTGACGTGACTGATGCCAGCCTGAAATATCCACCCTGGTGCCTGTTCATTGAGTTACCTAATGCAACCAACTAAGCATCTAAAGTGCTTTTTTATGATAAATAGATGCACAATGCATGATCTAAATAAAATGGGGACGGTTTAAAGGCAAAAAAGGACATGATGGGTTCCCTTTAAAATATACCTGTCATTTCAGGTAACTATTTAGAATAGATTGTGTGTATATTTCACTATTTCTGGCCACAATTGTGCATGTTTATCCTCCGTAAGCTTTTTTCTTTTGAGTTGTCCCTGACCTCAAGGGTAAGGATTACCGGTCATGATGTCTCCCATACACTTCACACAGAGACTGCTCTTCTTTCACTGTGTAGCACATCTATGTAACAACTTTTATTCCCAAAAAATACAAAAGTGTTTCAAGAGTGATACTGTCACGGGTGGCTATAACGGACAAAGGGGTAGCAGGATGGCAGTGACGGAGAAAAGGTGATCAGGGGTACTAGTCTGACACTTAGAAGAGGGGTCCCTAGCTGACCCTGTTTCCAGAAGTACCTCTAAAGGTGAGGATGTCTGTACCGCCACCCTTGCCCTGCTCCTGTCCAGCCCTGGGATAACACCCCCTCACCTCCACCTAGAGATTGGGATAGGAACAGCAACTCCAAAGGAAAAGACACCTTCTGAAAGCTCTTCAGAAACTGCACACAGGTCAAAGAGTGAATGATCTCATTCAGCAACATCAGGTGATGGGTCATGAAATTACTTAAAGGCTGAGGGAGTGGACAAACCACATCACCGGGTACAAACAGCAACTGGTACTACAGAACCACAGAATTTAACCCTAAAGGTATAACAGGAAATTAACTCCATGTACAGTAACTACTGCAGAGCAGTCTACACCTTTACTGGCTAACCAGAAAAAATATATTTGTAAGCTTTCAGATAAGAGTCTCCTTCATCAGGTGCATTAACAAAGAAAAAAAAGGATTGTGTTGTTCTAATATTTTCCAATGATTTAATCTATGGGCTATATAAATATTCAGGGTGGGATATATGGGTAATAGTTACTGAAATTACAAAAACTATCAGAATATGATTTATAAGAAGGAAGGTAATTTTTCGGATACCTGGGGGCACTGTACCAGGTGCCCAAAACTCTAACATGGGAACCTTGTTGAAAATGGCATCTCTCCGGCTCTTCTCTGTGTCCCCGTCATTCAGGATAACATCCACAATCTCACTCATCCATGTTGTACCTTAAGGAAACAATCAGTCTTATGAATAAGCACATCCACTTGGTAATTCAACTTTCTATAAGTCAAGAAACTCAAGGATGCTGGAGTAAACCAACTTCAGCCCCGGATAAGAAACCAACATCAGCCCCGAATAAGAAACTGGACAAATAAGAAACCAACTTCAGCCCTGAATAAGAAACTGGACGAATAAGAAACCAACTTCAGCCCTGAATAAGAAACTGGACAAATAAGAAACCAACATCAGCCCTGAATAAGAAACTGGATGAATAAGAAACCAACTTCAGCCTCATATAAGAAACTGGATAAATAAGAAATCAACATCAGACCCATATAAGAAACTGGATGAATAATAAACCAACGTCAGTCGTATATAAGAAACTGGACAAATAATTAACCAACTTCAGCCCCAAATAAGAAACTGGATGAATAAAAAAACACCTTCAGCCCTGAATAAGAAACTGGAGGGATAAGAAACCAACATCAGCCCTGAATAAGAAACTGGATACATAAAAAACTAACTTCAGCCCCAAATAATAAACTGGAGGAATAAGAAACAGACTTCAGCACCGAATAAGAAACCATCATCAGCCCTGAATAAGAAACCAACTTCAGCTTCAAATAATGGATAAATAAGAAACCACCTGCAGCCCCGAAAAAGAAACTGAATGAATTAAGGGCCCGTTTCACACAACGATACCGCTAACGATATTGTTGTAACGTCACTGTGTTTGTGACATTGCAGCGATGTCGAAACTACATCATTGCGTGTGACACCTATCAACGAAATGTTGATCGCTGATTTATGGTCAGGACCTCAGCGAGCTCCCAGCGCCTCACAGCAAGCGCTGGGAGCTGGTATCCAAGGTAAACAGCGGGCAGCTAAGCAGAGTGCGGTGCTTAG
Organism: Allobates femoralis; assembly: GCA_033576535.1. Classification (NCBI taxonomy): domain Eukaryota; kingdom Metazoa; phylum Chordata; class Amphibia; order Anura; family Aromobatidae; genus Allobates; species Allobates femoralis. Next base: position 236,484,706 of record JARQOC010000011.1, on the reverse strand, counting down.
TTACCCGCTGTTTACCTTGGATACCAGTGCACTTGCTGGTCCTGATCGCTGGTGAGTCTGCCTGTGTGACAGCTGACCAGCGATCAGTTCACGATGTGGCAGTAATCCACATCGTTGGTTGGATCGCTGCCACATCGTAGCATGTAACGGGTCCTTAAGAAACCAACTTCAGCCCAGGATAAGAAATTGAATGAACAAGAAACCAACTTCATTCCTGAATAAGAAACTGGACAAAGAAGAAACCAACATCAGCCCCAAATAAGAAACTGGATGAATAAGAAACCAACATCAGCCCCAAATAAGAAACTGGATGAATAAGAAACCAACATCAGCCCCAAATAAGAAATTGGACGAATAATAAACCATCCGCCTCGAATAAGAAACTGGACGAATAAGAAACCAACATCAGCCCCAAATAAGAAATTGGACGAATAAGAAACCATCCGCCTCGAATAAGAAACTGGACGAATAAGAAACCAACATCAGCCCCAAATAAGAAACTGGACGAATAATAAACCATCCGCCTCGAATAAGAAAGTGGATGAATAAGAAACCAACATCAGCCCCAAATAGGAAACTGGACAATAATAAACCATCCGCCTCGAATAAGAAAGTGGATGAATAAGAAACCAACTTCAGCCCCAAATAAGAAACTGGATGAATAAGAAACCAACATCAGCCCCAAATAAGAAATTGGACGAATAATAAACCATCCGCCTCGAATAAGAAAGTTGATGAATAAGAAACCAACATCAGCCCCAAATAGGAAACTGGACGGATAAGAAACCAACATCAGCATCATAGAAGCTCATGACTGACCTGATTTGGGGTACGTGGCGATGATAATGTCATCGTTTCTCGCTTGGAAATTATCGATCCTTTCCCAATTAGACGTAAAGGCGCAGATTATTGGGACACCGCGGACTTTGACCAAATCTTTCCGACGCCATTCTGGATTCATCTTGTCTAATTTGAGCCACAAAGGAAAAATAATGAAGAGAATAAGCCGTGTATGCGACACATCTTTCAGCTTGATTCCTCTAATATCTATGGATTATCCCTTTTCCATTCCCGTCCAGTCGGTTGTGACAATGTTATTGTATAGTATCACTCACCAGCCCGCTGGTCTCCCACTATTTTGTGTTGTTCCCAGACTTTGTATTTCCTGCCTGTCCGAGAACTCTTTATTCTGGTCCGAAAAGAGAGAATGGCCACCCCCTCTCCCCTCCTCCATCGCTGTGAGGCCATGAACTTGCAGCGATGACTAAACCTTTATCAGCTCCTAACAGTGATACCAATAAATGAACATGCAAAGTACAGGCACTTTATGTTTTACTGTTGAAGTTTGCAGATCGTTTTTGGGATCTGAGTCCATTAAAGTCAAAATGGGGGGGAAAAAAAAAACATTGACCAAAACACCAGGGATCGGACAAGCTCCATCTACTGAGCACAGTCGTGTGTTTAGTGCGTATTTTACATGTAATCTGATGCATTCAGCAGCTGGTGTTGATGTTACTTGGGTCAGTATTGCAGTTTAGGGCGTGAAGACCGTGGGGAGAGATCGAAGTTGACCAAAGAGGCTCAATATAGGGGGAGTGCTGGAATCATGGACATGTGAATGGGAGAGGGGGCTACAAGCTGGAGGAAAAAGCCTGCTGAGACTGCAATGTGAACTTAACCACTTCACCACCTGCCCATAGATTCGCATACATAGGATGTAAATGGACAGGTCTATGTATGGGGCTTTTCCTAAATCATAGAAGAGCTGTTATGGTGCATGCACATCACAAATGGAGGTAGTGATTGCAAAAGCTGCAACATTGGTAAATATAACAAAAATGTCTGCATGTGAACCCCCACTTCTGTGTCATGCTGGACTAAGGGGGTGTCCGGCTACCGTGCATGACAGTGGAGCATGGACCAATGGCGTCCGGTGCACTACACACAAAGTGAGGAAACACTGGGGGAGGGGGAATAAATAAAACAGGGGGGAACAAGGGAGAGGTGACCTCTTGCACTAACCTGCGGCTGTGCCCTGATCTCCCTACTGTACCTATATGGGTGCTATACTAGTCCCTTGCTTGCCCTGATGTTAGCTCCTCAATAGGAAGATAGGCGGTGGGAGCACTAGTCCCAACCACTGCAATAATAGCAACAAGAGCGGAAGGGGAGACAGACAAGGGAAACAAGAAGGCAACTTCACACCTTCTATCACGCTCCTTGGCAGCAGATGGCTTGGCAACAGTCAGTTTCTCCAGAGAACTTCCTTCACCTCAGGAAGCTTGGCCAGGAATGCGTTCAATCACCAGCAAAGGATGCTGGAACTATGTGACCAAATAAAGGGGATGGGAGTGATCACAGAGTAGCCACACCTGGATAAAGACCTATTAGCTTGCCAGCAATAGAAACTGACTAACTCCCAAACTGTCAAAGGAAAGAAACATGTTTAATATGAAGTCCAGCAGAAAAACGGAGCAATAATTGACGCTCATTATTGTCTGGATGCGCTTTCTACACCACTAACGCAGCAGTCAAAAAACCAACGTCTGCACAGCAAATTGAAAATCCATACACTACTAGCAGACGCAGTGACTATTCCATTTTTGGTGCAGTTTTAAAATAATAAGAAAATGCAGCTCCAAGAACGGATTAAAAGCATCCAGTGTGAACATAGTTTTACAGTATTACCAGATGAAAGTAAGTCCGACTGCTGAGAGATTAGTCCTGGAATGCCGCAGTTCTGAGACTGAGTAAAAGTCTTGTCAGGGTGTTCTCATAAGAGTAAGCGCTTACCATAAACCTATGGAGAAAGCCAGTAAAAGTGTTTGATTTCCCTTCTGAGGCCGGATCAGGAAAAACAAAGATTACACAGTTTTGGTCGCATTCAGGAAGCTTTTTACGTAAAAACTGCAAAACGGTCAACTCCTCCAAAGGGAGAAATGTTCCTCGAACGTAATAATGATATCTGGAGGGAGAACAGGTGTGTAATAAAGATGTAGGTCTATTGCAGGGGTACCCAACCTGTAGCTTGGGAGCCACATGTGTGGCTCACGGCTGTATCCTAGCTTGGTGCATAAGCACCAGGTCTAGCAAACAGCTCTACAGCTATGAAAAGCAGTTGTTCAGATGGTGACTTTTTTGAGTAGCCCCACATAGTAGAGAAGATTAAGGTAAGTAGCAACCCATGGATCTTGGTATACTGACTCAGTGTGATTTATGTGGAGAAGCTTTGGTTGTTGTCATACTGTAATGGGGGCTCTGGGAGTCACTACCGTGAGGGGGGGTTGGCGGGAGCTAAATGTGGCTCGCAACACTCTCAGAGTCGAATATTGATCATGACCCTCTTGCACAGCTAGATGTAGCTCATGACCCTCTCTCAGAGCTGGATGTGGCTCACGACCCTCTTTCAGAGCTGGATGTGGCTCACGACCCTCTTTCAGAGCTGGATGTAGCTCACAGGGCCGGCTCCAGATTTTTGTGGGCCCCAGGTGAAAGAGTCTTAATGGGCCCCTTTTACACTCTGTCCCTGCCCCTACGACTTATATATGACACACTCGGCTCTACTAAATGCCATAGACATAGATAAGGATAAATAGGGAGCGCACATAGGGCGTTATCTTCTTAATAAATAGTCCAGTCCCCCCAATCGGTGTGACTCACCTGCGGTGGTTGTGAGAGCCACAACAAACTGAGAGAGCCTGGTAATGGTCGCTGCAGGAGCCCACTGAAGATAAATGAACCCTCTCAGAGCTGGATGTGGCTCTCAAGGTCCGAAAAGTTGGGAACCTCTGCTCTATCACATGGGCACAGCATCACCTTCATTACTCACTAGTAGATTAGGTTTCCCAAACTATTTACATAATTCTACACTTACATAATTCTACACCAATGTATGGGAAGTGAGTAAAGCTTAACAGGGAGTTGCTGTATGAAGCAGTCTCCTGACATTACTTTTGTGAGCAGACATCCACATTATCCATTGCATATATCAGGAGTATAGCTAATTGGCTTAGTCCTATTATGTGGGTTTACACACACCAATCATTGTATCCAATCTCTGAACCAATCTCTGGTTGCAGTGAAATCATGGACACATAGTTCCATTTTGTGGCTGTGTACAACATGGAGCAATCTGTCCATGATTTCACTGCAACCAGAGATTGGTTCAGAGATTGGATACAATGATGGTGGGTTTACACACACCAACTTATCTGTCCAACTTCAGACCAACTTGCTGGTTGCAGTGAAATCATGGACACATTGCTCCATTTTGTGACTGTGTACAATGGAGCAATGTGTCCATGATTTCACTGCAACCAGCAAGTTGGATTGAAGTTGGACAGATAAGTTGGTGTGTGTAAACTGGCCTTGATTGGTGTGTGTAAACCCACCATTAGACACACTCAATAATCCCCTGTATAGTCACCACCTGAGCAATGTTCTCACCCTTCTAGATGCAACATTGACCCAGGTGTTGGTGTTTGCATGGTAATGTTAGCAGAGAAAAGGTCTCCAGTACTTTTATTTGGCAAGTGCAAAATGTAAAACATTACCTAGAGATAGAGCTTATGAGCCAGTGTATCTAAGCCAGTTATGTATGACTAAAGGCCTCAATACACCTTAGGAGGAAAGGCCTCCAAGTCTGCCGATGTCAGCGGTTCTCCAGTATTAGATTTTTGTCAGTGAATTTCTCCCATCTCTCCATTGAAAAAACATGAATAGTCTGCCGACCAAGCTGATGATTCACGTGAATGGCGAGGTCAGGAAGGATTCGTGTGGGTCTAACCAGGACTGTGGAGTCGGTAAACTAAACCTTTGATTCCAGCTCCCGACTCTTCGATTTCCCTGAATCCAACTCCACCAGAGAAGACACAGACTCCACGACTTTGACTGCACAGCCCTGGTGTGCAGTCGGTACACCAAACCTCCGACTCCTCAATTTAGCTGACTCCGCTTCACCAAAATGGATGCTGACTCCATACCCCTGGGTCTAACAAGCCTTCTGCCAAAATCTATAACCTTGTAAGTGTAAAAGCCCTGATAATGGGGCTTTCGTTCGCGTTTACTTTTTCAGGAACGGGGCATATAGCATAGAGGACATACTTCACAGTTCACGTGGGTAGCCCACGGCAGATACAGTTCAGCGTTAGATTCTGACATGGAATTGAGGTTCCGGAGCTTTAAGAACATGATTCTTTAGATCAGTGGTTCTTAACCGGGGTTCGAACGAACCCCAGGGGTATGGTGTGTCGGTGTCAGGGTTTCGGTGGACCCTCCGCCTCGGAGGTCAACACACTCCCGACGGCTGCATGTAGATTTATCACTAAAGAAGGGTTCGGTGAATGTGCATATGAAACTGGTGGGTTGGGACCTCAAACAAGGTTAAGAACCACTGCTTTAGATGTAGTGCTTGTAAGTGGTCATAGAGAGGTTCACAGTCTTTTTGTGGCTTTATGTAGAAGATTATATATAGCAAGAGAGGTTTACAGACCTGGGAGTCCTGGGGTAATTTCACAGCTTGTTACATCTGGTGAAGCACATATAGGTCCGGACAGCAAGGATCCAGGGTAGAAAGATTTTATTATGCTGTCTATGGAAGAAAGAGAAGAATCACAGACTTTGGGGCCTGCCAGGGGATCTTGTGGTAAGAGAGTCTTCACATGTGCTCTGCTCCCTGTGACATGTCCCAGACGTGGAATTTCCCAGGCTGGAGTGGCTCCTCCTATTGAACACTCAATTCACATGTCAAATCTTCACATTGTAAAATAACTCACCAGCGGATGGTGCTGCAAGACAACAAATGAAATACATGGGGAAAATGCATGAAAAGTACATATGTGACACTCACTAATAATGATAGAGAGGTAGCTAAGGAGTGAGCTTCAGTGTAGGGTTACTCATGGTCCAGGGGTACTTAAAGGGGACAGACATCCTGGACCAGGTCACTACATAAGCAGGGCTGCGGTTTCTGTGTCCCTTTTGGTGGAGTCGGAGTTGGATTCAGGGAAATTGAGGAATCAGATGTTTGGCTTTGCTAGTAAATCTACATTCACATCACAACTACTCGCTTACTTTCTTAGTGAACACAAAAAAACATGATATGACAAAACCCAACTAATATATTAAAATTATTTGGAAGAATCCCCTAAAACTTGTCATGAGAGGTTTGTGTGCAGAGCTGATAGGATTGTGGCTGGTGAAGCTTAAAATGCTGAATCATGTAGTGCATAGGGTTCGTGTTTCTGGGTGGAGCGTCCTGCACCGGTCTGATTACCGCCATCCACATATCGAGCACCTGACACCCCGATGACAAAGAGAATGGGATTAGGACGGATTTACAGTTCTATTCGTTTATTTTTTTTTTCTGCTTAAAAGGAAAATTGGATCAAATTTCTTCAGAGTCTTTTATCTGATTTTTGGTTGTTGGTTTAGTTTGGTATATGCTTGCTGTCATAAAGAACACGTACGCCTTATAGTATCCAGAATATCACCCATTAAAGTCTATGGAGACGTTCATATATCCTTTTATAATTGGAAAAGAAAAGAGAGAGAAACTCAACCATGTGATCCGTGAAAAAAACGTTTAGCACATGGACACAATCTGTGTCATCCGAGTGCAGTTTCCTTTTTACATTAAATAAATTGGGGAAGTTTTTAAATTTTACTTTTTTGTGTGAGAGAAAAATGGACGTCACAATGATAGTTTTATAATGGACACAAGAACCAAAAGTCTCTATACCAAACTCACCATTCCTAAATTAGAGCTGAACCTGTTCAGTAAGTGAATGGACCTGTGAGTTCTAGATAAGGGTTTGCTCTCACTGGTGTGTTCTCATGTGAGAGAATTGTGTGCATTGTGTAAATGTAACTCAGTCTGCTGAGTGTGAGAAGAGCGTCACTAACTGCTCCGATTCTCTCGCTGAGAGCTACTATAATACTGCCTCTATGTACAAGAATATAACTACTATAATACTGCTCCTATATACAAGAATATAACTACTATACTATAATACTGCCCCTATGTACAAGAATATAACTACTATAATACTGTCCCTATATACAAGAATATAACTACTATAATACTGCTCCTATATACAAGAATATAACTACTATAATACTGCTCCTATATACAAGAATATAACTACTATAATACTGCCCCTATATACAAGAATATAACTACTATAATACTGCCCCTATATACAAGAATATAACTACTATAATACTGCTCCTATTACAAGAATATAACTACTATAATACTGCTCCTATATACAAGAATATAACTACTATAATACTGCTCCTATATACAAGAATATAACTACTATAATACTGCCCCTATGTACAAGAATATAACTACTATAATACTGCCCCTATATACAAGAATATAACTACTATAATACTACCCCTATATGCAAGATATAATCTATTACTACTATAAGATAACTTAATATGCCCCTATATACAAGAATATAACTACTATAATACTGCCCTATTACAAGAATATAACTACTATAATACTGCCCTATTACAAGAATATAACTACTATAATACTGCTCCTATGTACAAGAATATAACTACTATAATACTGCCCTATGTACAAGAATATAACTACTATAATACTGCTCCTATGTACAAGAATATAACTACTATAATACTGCTCTATGTACAAGAATATAACTACTATAATACTGCTCCTATATACAAGAATATAACTACTATAATACTGCTCCTATGTACAAGAATATAACTACTATAATACTGCCCTATGTACAAGAATATAACTACTATAATACTGCTCTATGTACAAGAATATAACTACTATAATACTGCTCCTATGTACAAGAATATAACTACTATAATACTGCTCCTATGTACAAGAATATAACTACTATAATACTGCCCTATGTACAAGAATATAACTACTATAATACTGCTCCTATGTACAAGAATATAACTACTATAATACTGCCCTATGTACAAGAATATAACTACTATAATACTGCCCCTATATACAAGAATATAACTACTATAATACTGCCCCTATATACAAGAATATAACTACTATAATACTGCCCTATATACAAGAATATAACTACTATAATACTGCTCCTATGTACAAGAATATAACTACTATAATACTGCTCCTATGTACAAGAATATAACTACTATAATTTGCTTCTATGTACAAGAATATAACTACTATAATACTGCCCCTATGTACAAGAATATAACTACTATAATACTGCCCCTATATACAAGAATATAACTACTATAATACTGCCCCTATGTACAAGAATATAACTACTATAATACTGCCTCTATGTACAAGACTATAACTACTATAATACTGCCCTATATACAAGAATATAACTACTATAATACTGCCCCTATTACAAGAATATAACTACTATAATACTGCCTCCTATATACAAGAATATAACTACTATAATACTGCTCCTATGTACAAGAATATAACTACTATAATACTGCCCTATGTACAAGAATATAACTACTATAATACTGCTCCTATTACAAGAATATAACTACTATAATACTGCTCCTATGTACAAGAATATAACTACTATAATACTGCCCTATATGTACAAGAATATAACTACTATAATACTGCCCCTATGTACAAGAATATAACTACTATAATACTGCCCTAATACAAGAATATAACTACTATAATACTGCCCCTATATACAAGAATATAACTACTATAATACTGCTCCTATTTTACAAGAATATAACTACTATAATACTGCTCCTATGTACAAGAATATAACTACTATAATACTGCCCCTATATACAAGAATATAACTACTATAATACTGCCCCTATATACAAGAATATAACTACTATAATACTGCTCCTATATACAAGAATATAACTACTATAATACTGCCCTATTACAAGAATATAACTACTATAATACTGCCCCTATATACAAGAATATAACTACTATAATACTGCCCTATATACAAGAATATAACTACTATAATACTGCTCCTATACAAGAATATAACTTACTATCAATTACTCGCCCTATATACAAGAATATAACTACTATAATACTGCTCCTATTACAAGAATATAACTACTATAATACTGCCCTATGTACAAGAATATAACTACTATAATACTGCTCCTATGTACAAGAAATACTTAAACTCCTACTATAACTATATACTGCCCTATGTACAAGAATATAACTACTATAATACTGCTCCTATTACAAGAATATAACTACTATAATACTGCCCCTATATACAAGAATACAAGAATATAACTACTATAATACGCCCTATGTACAAGAATATAACTACTATAATACTGCTCCTATATACAAGAATATAACTACATAATACTGCCCATACAGAATAAACTCAATACTGCCCTATGTAAAGAATATAACTACTATAATACTGCCCCTATGTACAAGAATATAACTACTATAATACTGCCCCTACATACAAGAATATAACTACTATAATACTGCCCTATATACAAGAATATAACTACTATAATACTGCTCTATATACAAGAATATAACTACTATAATACTGCTCCTATGTACAAGAATATAACTACTATAATACTGCCCTATATACAAGAATATAACTACTATAATACTGCTCTATAACAAGAATATAACTACTATATACTGCCACTATAACTACAAAGATATACAAATATAACTACTATAATACTGCTCCTATACAAGAATATAACTACTATAATACTGCCCCTATATACAAGAATATAACTACTATAATACTGCTCCTATGTACAAGAAAATATAAATACTCATAATACTGCCCTATATACAAGAATATAACTACTATAATTACTGCTCCTATATACAAGAATATAACTACTATAATACTGCCCTATGTACAAGAATATAACTACTATAATACTCCCCTATATACAAGAATATAACTACTATAATACTGCCCCTATATACAAGAATATAACTACTATAATACTGCCCTATATACAAGAATATAACTACTATAATACTGCCCCTATATACAAGAATATAACTACTATAATACTGCTCCTATTACAAATATAACTACATAAACTGCCCTATACAAGAATATAACTACTATAATACTGCCCCTATTACAAGAATATAACTACTATAATACTGCTCCTATTACAAGAATATAACTACTATAATACTGCCCTATATACAAGAATATAACTACTATAATACTGCCCCTATATACAAGAATATAACTACTATAATACTGCCCCTATATACAAGAATATAACTACTATAATACTGCCCCATTGAATGCAGGCACGTAATATTCCAGGATCAGTGCACTTTGACTGCTTATGGGCCCATCTGGAGGAAGCTAGAGGAATGTAATGGTCAGTGCCCTATTCCCCCCTTCCACCACTCCTCAGGTAGAGCACTAATTGGGGATGCCCAACTGACCAACAGGATAATAGGGGAAGGGGCATCCAGCCACACCTACAGGGATTATATTCATGTACCCAGGTCAGTAACTTTCTCTTTTCACCCGGTGACCCTTTTGTTTTGTTTTTTGTTTTGTTTTGTGCATTTTCTAATCGTTTAAGTCACAGCGGAAAAGGTGGAGAAGGGCTAAGGTTCATAACCGCTCATTGGCCACATCGCCGGTCTGTCAAGGACAGGGCATTCGGCTATGAGCCCGATATGATATGTAAGTGCCCTTTCTCTGCTAGCGAAATTAATAAACTGTGACCGATCTTTTCAACCCACCCAGGCCTGGCCGTGTTTTTCATTGTGGGACTGGTGGGAGGGGGAAGGCACTGTTTAAAGCAAGCAGGTCCCCACAGTCTATACCTTTACAATAGTTCTTGCCTGTACTATTAAGAGTCCACAGTAAGTGATGATTGCACAGTGAACAGAGTCGTCATGACCTGGCGATAGAACTCACAATCTCTCAGACTCTGGAATTATTTCAAGTATTTGTTTTTCTCACAGATGCAGCATTGAGGATTAGATCCGTATGTTCAACAGATCCAAAACTGTGAGTTTAGTTCTCCACTATATTAAGTGTTAGAACCGGACTTGGGGCTCGTGTGTATTGCTACCATGTGGGGTCAAGTATGGTCAGCACCTAATACAGGAAATAATTAACACTTAAACTTTAGTAAATATGTAGGTTTTCTGTTTTTTCTCCCTTTCTTTCCTGTTGTCTGGTGTCTTTTGCTGTCACTTGTAGACTTCTGATTAATAAAATACTAGTGGAGGCTTGATGCTAACGCACTGGGAGAGCGGTGACATCATGAATGAGGGTGGTGCGGCGGGCGAATTAGGCCATGGTATTGGCGTGCGGTCAGATGTGCGGATGTGTGGCCGGGCAGATGTGCAATCAGGCCGATGTGCGGTCGGGCCGATGTGCGGTCGGGCCGATGTGCTGTCTGGTGGATGTGCGGTCGGGCCGATGTGTGGCCATGTGTGCTTCATGCAGTGGGTGGTGGAGTTTGCAGCATTGATTGCCATAATGGGACACCCATCACTTGGGTGTCCCAATATGGCTTCCAGCATATTTCCAGGCAGCGGACTGGATTGTGGGATTCGGCCTCGTACAGATGGAAGTGAATGACGGACGCCACTACGTAAGTATATACATAGATCAGATAGAATGTGTCTGCACCTTTGTGTAACAACAATCCAAGAAAGTGATTTGTGTATTTGCTGCACTGGGCCCAGACCGCAGCCTCTTCTGAGCCTCCATCAATTGTCTGCAGCCTACCCTGTCTCTGATACTTCTGCCATTGTACCGCCCCCAGTTGTACTTGTCGGATCTGTTAGTGACACAATGCTTAGTCTAACAAAGAAAACAAACATTTTATTTATTAAAAGTTGAAAAAAGAAACACAACAGCTGAACATGATGAGATCATGGAGAATGAATGTGGGTCACACTTGTGCTCCAGATGTAGAGGGATCCGTTGTTCAGATCTCCTGGGTGGACGGATCTCATGAGGGTGCGGATCTTCTAGATGCACAGATCTACTGGGATGGTTTTCTGCATTTTTGGTTCCTACATGCGGAAGATCAAGTCAGTATCTGCCATTTCTTGTCGATAATATTCATCAAACGTCTCATTCTGGGACACCGAGAAATGAGTCTTCCAATCTCCGAGGATTCCTGAGATATAGAGAAGTCAGAAGACAAGATAACGGTCAACTTCTCAATTAGATATCAAGAGAAGCATCTCTGTAAAATGATCTATATTGTCTTGATCTTCAGTTATATCCGGTCTGGTCCTGCAGTCATTATCAGACTGCACCAGCAGAATAGTGAGTGCAGCTCTGGAGTATAATACAGGAGGTAACTCAGGATCAGTAATGTAACGTATGTACACAGTGACTGCACCAGCAGAATAGTGAGTGCAGCTCTGGAGTATAATACAGGAGGTAACTCAGGATCAGTAATGTAACGTATGTACACAGTGACTGCACCAGCAGAATAGTGAGTGCAGCTCTGGAGTATAATACAGGAGGTAACTCAGGATCAGTAATGTAACGTATGTACACAGTGACTGCACCAGCAGAATAGTGAGTGCAGCTCTGGAGTATAATACAGGAGGTAACTCAGGATCAGTAATGTAACGTATGTACACAGTGACTGCACCAGCAGAATAGTGAGTGCAGCTCTGGAGTACAATACAGGAGGTAACTCAGGATCAGTAATGTAATGTATGTACACAGTGACTGCACCAGCAGAATAGTGAGTGCAGCTCTGGAGTATAATACAGGGGTAACTCAGGATCAGTAATGTAATGTATGTACACAGTGACTGCACCAGCAGAATAGTGAGTGCAGCTCTGGAGTATAATACAGGAGGTGACTCAGGATCAGTAATGTAATGTATGTACACAGTGACTGCACCAGCAGAATAGTGAGTGCAGCTCTGGGGTATATACAGGAGGTAACTCAGGATCAGTAATGTAATGTGTGTACACAGTGACTGCACCAGCAGAATAGTGAGTGCAGCTCTGGACTATAATACAGGAGGTAACTCAGGATCAGTAATGTAATGTATGTACACAGTGACTGCACCAGCAGAATAGTGAGTGCAGCTCTGGAGTATAATACAGGAGGTAACTCAGGATCAGTAATGTAATGTATGTACACAGTGACTGCACCAGCAGAATAGCGAGTGCAGCTCTGGAGTATAATACAGGAGGTAACTCAGGATCAGTAATGTAATGTATGTACACAGTGACTGCACGAGCAGAATAGTGAGTGCAGCTCTGGAGTATAATACAGGAGGTAACTCAGGATCAGTAATGTAATGTATGTACACAGTGACTGCACCAGCAGAATAGTGAGTGCAGCTCTGAAGTATAATACAGGAGGTAACTCAGGATCAGTAATGTAATGTATGTACACAGTGACTGCACCAGCAGAATAGTGAGTGCAGCTCTGCAGAAGGTAACTCAGGATCAGTAATGTATGTACACAGTGACTGCACCAGCAGAATAGTGAGTGCAGCTCTGGAGTATAATACAGGAGGTAACTCAGGATCAGTAATGTAATGTATGTACACTGTGACTGCACCAGCAGAATAGTGAGTGCAGCTCTGGAGTATAATACAGGACGTAACTCAGATCAGTAATGTAATGTATGTACACAGTGACTGCACCAGCAGAATAGCGAGTGCAGCTCTGGAGTATAATACAGGAGGTAACTCAGGATCAGTAATGTAATGTATGTAAACAGTGACTGCACCAGCAGAATAGCGAGTGCAGCTCTGGAGTATAATACAGGAGGTAACTCAGGATCAGTAATGCAGTGTATGTACACAGTGACTGCACCAGCAGAATAGTGAGTGCAGCTCTGGAGTATAATACAGGAGGTAACTCAGGATCAGTAATGTAATGTATGTACACAGTGACTGCACCAGCAGAATAGTGAGTGCAGCTCTGCAGAAGGTAACTCAGGATCAGTAATGTATGTACACAGTGACTGCACCAGCAGAATAGTGAGTGCAGCTCTGGAGTATAATACAGGAGGTAACTCAGGATCAGTAATGTAATGTATGTACACTGTGACTGCACCAGCAGAATAGTGAGTGCAGCTCTGGAGTATAATACAGGAGGTAACTCAGGATCAGTAATGTCATGTATGGACACAGTGATTGCACCATCAGAATAGTGAGTGCAGCTCTGGAGTATAATACAGGAGGTAACTCAGGATCAGTAATGTAACGTATGTACACAGTGACTGCACCAGCAGAATAGTGAGTGCAGCTCTGGAGTATAATACAGGGGGTAACTCAGGATCAGTAATGTAATGTATGTACACAGTGACTGCACCAGCAGAATAGTGAGTGTAGCTCTGCAGTATAGGACAAGTAATGTAAACAGTAACAGCCACTCTATAAAGTCTAGATGACTTTGTTGCAGTGATGAAAATGACATTGTACCTTTCCTCATAAATGGGGAGATGGAATGATCCATGAATGGGAAGGTGCTGTAATTGTCCATGGGGTTGTTCTTCATGGCCTGAAAGGATGATTGTTTGAGAATCTTCTCCAGAACTTGGTCTGATAATTCCTTCTTCATAAACTTCGACACTTTCTGGATCTGACACACTGGATCCTGCCAGGAAAAACTACACTTGTTTGACATCTATTGAGAAAATAAGAACATCTGGCGCCGTGAGCGACATCTCACCTCCAGCAGGTCCTCATAGAACAGGTACAAGACGTCTCTTTGCTGCCTCATTTTCCAGTAGCCTTTCACATGAGTGCTCCACCGGCCAAAGGCAACTGAAGTATATAATGGGAAAAGATGTGAATGTGGCCATCAACAACAAAGACTATATACTGGTACATCAATCCCATCTCTCCCGTATGTAAGGGAGACGGGGCAACAACTCAGAACTAGGATGAACTCTCATTGCCACACAATGAAGGAAAGAAGGACAGATATACCGGTGTCCGATCACTTCTGTACCCCTGTCACACCATAATGGACATGAAAATACTAGTTTTGAAAGATAACTTCAAGTCTCAAAGAATCAGAAAAGTCTTGGAATATAAACTAATGTTGACCTTTGACACATTCAGAGCAGGAATGAATGTATCACATGGATTTATGTCTTTTTATATCAATTAAGGAAATTTAAAATCTTGGACCACTAGTCAAAGGACAATAAACTATCACACCTGTGAACTCTGGTATTTATTGCCCAGATGCTTTTCCTTTACTCTACTCCCAACACAGATCACTATGCCCTGCTTAATCAACCCTGTATATATATATATATGCTGTTTTCTAAGAATGTGTCATTATTAAACCTGAAGAAGAGACCTGCGCTGTCTCGAAAGCTTGCTATGCTTACCATCTTTTCAGTTCACCATTAAAAGGTATCAACCACTGAGGACTCTCAGATTCTAATATATATTTTTATATCTACTGGCTAACACCATACAAACATTTTTTTACTTTATCAAAGTGATAGCTATGACATATAAGAAGATGAAGTCAGGGTGACCTTGAGTAGAGCGGGGCTTCACCTTCTTCTGATGCTCAGTAAGACCTTGTTTTACAAACCTATATACTCACCATTGCCTTCCATGTAGCTTTTTAGAAATTCATCCCACGTTCCCGGTTCTGGATGTCCAAACGCCATCCTATAGAAGTGAAAGTAGGACACGGCCACATCTTTCGTGTTCCTGGCCACGTAGATGATCTAGATAGATATGTGATGGTTATTAGATCTGTTATGGAAATCAATACATGAAAATATTCAAAGATTTACCAATGTGCTCGTATTCTGTATTCTGTGTTGTACTGAATATCTACCATAGCATATATATAAATAGGGATATCCCTTTAAGCGGGTCACTTGCCTTTAAGAGAAATAAATAGACCCTGAGTGTTTTATATTATAAAGTTTTGCTTACTGCAAGCTATAGACTGTGTTTTGAGAAACCGTGAAGGCCAAGTAGTCTGGGAATGAAGGAGTGCAATGGGTCAATAGCATTAAATGATGAAAATGTATAGGGATACATAGGTATTTAGAATAGATCTGCATAATCCAGTTCTTAGCTATTAGATAAGCTGTGTTTAATATTCTGTATCCAATTAATGAATGAACCTATCCTGGGGCCTACCCCTAGGATTGCTTGTATAAGTTTACATGCTTCCACAATGAACTCAGAATTTCTTAGCATGTTGAACTCATGTCAAATGTCTGTTATTCTTACATGTAAGACGGAGTAAGGTTGATACTCCTGATTGAGGAGACCACAACACATCATTTCCTTCTACTGCTTTTGATGGTACCATCACACAAATTTTAAGGCCTCAGGGTTTTGGATATTGTTTTAAGAAATGCACATAAATGTGAAAATAACCGGAATGTGAAGTCATCAGTAACCAAATAGTAATAAGTCTACAGACGGAGACCTCCTTAATCATACATAAGAAAGTAACATAGGTTAAAGGAGCGAGGAACCTTGCAGTTCTTGTCCCAGAAGCTCTGAGGAAGCACCTCCACCGGAAGATGGGTCTTGATCACTCTTGGGAAGTCTTGTTTGTTGAGGATCTCCGTTCCTACAGAAGAAAAAAATGGAGAAACATGTCTAATGGTAGAGATGGATTCAATCTTCAGTTGCCTGATGAAAAATCTATCATTTTCATGACTTTGCGCTTTCCTACCTTATTGATACATTTCTTGGGCTTTTTCTAAATGACAAAACTTACTCTAAAGCCAAGTTCACACCACGTTCATTCTCCTTTCATGACTGTTGGAGGCGTCGGTCTGAATCAGTCGCTGTGGAGTTGGGAGTCGGTGTCCATTTTAATCGATTGATGAGTTGGAGTCGGATGTTCGGATTACTTCACAGCCCAGAGTTGGCGTCCATTTTAAAGGGAAATTAGGAGTCGGTTGTTTAGCCTACTGACTTCCACAGCCCTGGTTATGGAGTCCAAGTTGTGAGTCAGAGTCGTGAAGTCGGTGTCCATTTTGGTGGAGTTGGAGTCGGATTCAGGATATTGAGGAGCCGGGTTTGGCTTAATGGCTGCACACCAGGCATGTGTATTGAAGTCATAGAATTGGGAGTCTATGTCCATTTTGTTGGAATCGGATTCAGGGATATTGAGGAGTCGGAGGTTTGGCTTAATGGCTGCACACCAGGCATGTGTAGTTGGAGTCATAGAATTGGGAGTCTATGTCCATTTTGTGGGAGTCGGATTCAGGGATATTGAGGAGTCTGAGTCAAATGTTTGGCTTACTGACTTCACAGCTATGGCTGTAGATTCAGAGTTGTGTAGTCTCTGTCCATTTTGGTGGAGTTGGAGTCAGATTCAGGGAAATTGAGGAGTTGGATGTTTGGCTTACTGACTGCATACCTGGGCTGTGGAGTCATAGACGTGAAGACTGAGTCGATTGGCACTTTAGTGGAGTCAGAGTCAGTTGACCAGTTGATGGTGGTAAACAGGACTTGAGTACAACATACATTGAACACGCTTACATCTACATGATCAGAATTGCTGGGGAGAAACATTACTATGAAAAAATACCTGAAGGCAAAGCTGGACCGGCGCATTCCAGAAAGGGCACCCGCTCAAAGATGGCACCTCTCTGACCTTCCTCCGAATCTCCATTAGTCAATATCAGATCCACAATCTTACTGACCCAAGTTGTGCCTGTGAATAAGGAGATCACTATTTAGTCGCGGTGCTCCACACAATATCGGCGTTAATCGCGCTTGTATCCAAGTCAATGTTCACCTGATTTTGGATATGTTGATATCAGCAGATCGTCTGCTCTCGCCTGGAACCGCTCTACATTTTCCCAGTTTTCTGCGAAGGGTCCGATAATGGGCATGCCCCCCACCAGCTTCAAAGCAGGGCGCTTATCCATGGCTGGAGATAAGGAGGGATGGTGTCTTCAATGTTTCTGCAAGTGATTTACCTATTTTTAAAGAATATCGGTAGTTAATGGGATTTTACATTTATAAGACATTTCCATTCAAACCTTTCCCTTTTACGTTAATTCTCTGAATGCACAATTATCAATATATGCTGCTTAGTTGTATTGGACTTCACCCTACTCAGATCAATGATCACTCAAGATGCAACAATGACACCAGGAGTCAATAGGAGAAAAGCTATGGGAAATCAACAATGAAATGACTTGACGAGGTCTTCACATCAAGGAACATTTCACTGGTGATGAAGAAACGGTTCGTACATATCTAGTCTATTCTATAGTAACATATAGAAGTGACACCTGGACAATAATGAAACAAGACAGAAGAAGAATCAACGTCTTCATAATGTGGAGTTGGAGAAAGAAGTTATCAATACCATCGATGGAAGAAGAACAAGAATCAACCCAGACATGTCACTGGAAAGCAAAGATCACCAAGCTACGACTTGTCTATACATCATACAAAGAAAGCAAACACTAGAGGAGGACATCATGCGTGGAAGAATAGAAGGAACAAGGCGAAGGGGAAGATCAGCGACCCGATGGCTTGATACTGTCAAGATCAGCAGAGAAGAACCTGGTGGACCTATCTAGGATTGTAGAAGACCCTGGTGAACCTACCAAGGCTTGGAAAAGAACCTGGAGGACCTATCTAGACTTGGAGAACACCCTGGTGCACCTACCTAGGCTTGTAAAAGACCCTGGTGGACCTGTGTAGGCTTGGAGAAGACCCTGGTAGACTTATCTAGGCTTGGAGAATATACTGGTGGGACTGTCTGAGCTTCGAGAAGATTCTAGTGGACCTATCTAGGCTTGGAGAATACCCTGGTGGACCTGTCTAGGCTTGGAGACTACACTGGTGGACCTGTCTAGGCTTGGAGACTACACTGGTGGACCTGTCTAGGCTTGGAGACTACACTGGTGGACCTGTCTAGGCTTGGAGACTACACTGGTGGACCTGTCTAGGCTTGGAGAATACCCTGGTGGACCTGTCTAGGCTTGGAGACCACACTGGTGGACCTGTCTAGGCTTGGAGACTACACTGGTGGACCTGTCCTAGGCTTGGAGACTACACTGGTGGACCTGTCTAGGCTTGGACACTACACTGGTGGACCTGTCTAGGCTTGGAGAATACCCTGGTGGACCTGTCTAGGCTTGGGAGGACTACACTGGTGGACCTGTCTAGGCTTGGAGAATACCTGGTGGACCTGTCTAGGCTTGGAGACTACACTGGTGGACCTGTCTAGGCTTGGAGACTTACACTGGTGGACCTGTCTAGGCTTGGAGTACTACCACTGGTGGACCTGTCTAGGTTGGAGAAGTCCTTGTGTACCTATTGTAGGCTTAGACAAGACAAGACCGTTAGGTACCTATCTAGCCTAAAACCTTGGTGGACCCATCTAACCTTGGACAAGATCTTAGTGGACCCATCTAGTCTTGGATAATACCCTTTTAGACCTACCTAGGCTTTGGTCCATCTGGGTCTTTTTTTCAATCTTGACGGAGAAGTCCCTGGTGGACCTATCTAGGCTCACACAAAATTGATCTTCCTACAGAGCGTTCATCAAGTCGCCATGGCTCGAGACCGAGGTGAAGGCGGTGAATAATAATAATAATGGTTTGATCAAAGTGGTTAAAAGAAGGTACAGATAATTTTGTACATTTGATGGCTATGTCCTCCTTCCAGTTTCCAGGGCCTGTGCTCATTTTCTTCTATCCAGCACTTGTGTTCTCCAGTTTTGATGTTACCCCTACATGACCCACTGGCTGTACTCCAAGTACAACATATTTATGTGGGAAGTAGGACATCAGTGAAGTATTTGCAAACCCTAAACAATACCAATAAAGCATATTATGTGCAATCCAGCCCAGCTCTATAACATTAGAAGCTGTTTGTTTTCCAGTCATCTGTTGTCGCTGTATACTCCGGGTGGCCTTTGTACAATTTGATGTCCTGCCAACTTTATTCATGTGACACCACGTATGCTGCTCTGAAAGATTGCCAACCTGCGAGAACACAGCCTTAATCTCTATAGAAAGTACTAAGACAGACTTGAAGGAACAGTGCGACCCGTTAAGGTTCAATTATCAGAGCTACATCATCAATATATAGGAGGCGATTGAACAAAGAACATGGACAGTCTCCAGACGGGGACAACCAACACTGCCATGGCCGCTATATTTGGGTGGGAGAGGGAGTTTCTTTGTCTTGACTAATAGAAGCCGTACAGGAGATTTATAATTGCCTGAATCCTGCTACGAGATGGGAACGTGAAGATCAGTACCAAGGACATGCATGGCATAGGAACGTCTAGGTCGGACATACATGGCACGAGAATGTCCAGGTCGGACATTCATAGAACAAGAACGTCTAAGTCGGGCATAAATGGCATAGGAATGTCTAGGTCGGACATACATGGCACGAGAGCGTCTAGGTCGGATATACATGGCACGAGAGCGTCTAGGTCGGACATACATGGCACGAGAGCGTCTAGGTCGGACATACATGGCATGAGAACAACTGGGTCGGACATACATGGCACGAGAACGTCTAGGTCGGACATACATGGCACGAGAACGTCTAGGTCGGACATACATGGCACGAGAGCGTCTAGGTCGGACATACATGGCACGAGAACGTCTAGGTCGGACATACATGGCACGAGAACGTCTAGGTCGGACATACATGGCACGAGAACAACTAGGTCGGACATACATGGCACGAGAACATCTAGGTCGGACATACATGGCATGAGAACGTCTAGGTCGGACATACATGGCACGAGAACGTCTAGGTCGGACATACATGGCACGAGAACGTCTAGGTCGGACATACATGGCACGAGAACGTCTAGGTCGGACATACATGGCACGAGAGCGTCTAGGTCGGACATACATGGCACGAGAGCGTCTAGGTCGGACATACATGGCACGAGAACGTCTAGGTCGGACATACATGGCACGAGAACAACTAGGTCGGACATACATGGCACGAGAACGTCTAGGTCGGACATACATGGCACGAGAACGTCTAGGTCGGACATACATGGCACGAGAACGTCTAGGTCGGACATACATGGCACGAGAACAACTAGGTCGGACATACATGGCACGAGAACGTCTAGGTCGGACATACATGGCACGAGAACAACTAGGTCGGACATACATGGCATGAGAGCGTCTAGGTCGGACATACATGGCACGAGAGCGTCTAGGTCGGACATACATGGCACGAGAGCGTCTAGGTCGGACATACATGGCACGAGAGCGTCTAGGTCGGACATACATGGCACGAGAACAACTAGGTCGGACATGCATGGCACAAGAACACATTGGTCAGATGTGCATGGCACGAGAATGTCTAGGTCGGACATGCATGGCACGAGAGCGTTTAGGTCGGTATCAGCAGCTTGTGCATTAGGCATTGTGACCCTTCATGGGGATCCTCATCTCCACAGTGTCCAGAAAGGATTTGGAGGTAACAAGTTCTGGGCATCTAAACTATTGTTTTCTTACCTCGAACTAACCAGCGTCTCAAGAAGGAACTTGTATTGCTGGTTCGGCTACCTCAAGTTTCAGGTCCTTTGAGTAGTCTGCCAGGATACGGTATCTCAAGTGTGCGAGGCAGGCGGGGTTTATACAGAGCTGATTATCCCAACATTCATAAAAGATATGCGTAAAACTCCAAGACACATTAACCCAAGATATCTGGTTCTTTCTACGTCATAATTATACACAGGAGATGCCCAGGTTATACCGGCTGCACATATATAATTATATACAGGAGATGCCCAGGTTATACTGGCTGTACATAATAATTATATACAGGCGATGCCCAGGTTTATACCGGCTGTACATATATAATTATTTACAGGAGATGCCCAGGTTATACCAGCTGCACAAATATAATTATATACAGGAGATGCCGAGGTAATACGGCTGCACATTACTGTATAATTATATACAGGAGATGTCCAGTTAACCGGTGTATATTATATACAGCGATGCCAGTTTACAGCTTAATATTATATATACAGGAGATGTCCAGGTTATACCGGCTGTATATATAATTATATACAGGAGATGCCCAGGTTATACCGGCTGTACATATATAATTATATACAGGAGATGCCCAGGTTATACCAGCTGTACATATATAATTATATACAGGAGATGTCCAGGTTATACCGGCTTACATATATAATTATATACAGGAGATGCCAGGTTATACCGGCTGTACATATATAATTATATACAGGAGATGTCCAGGTTATACCGGCTGCACATATATAATTATATACAGGAGATGCCCAGGTTATACCGGCTGTACATATATAATTATATACAGGAGATGCCCAGGTTATACCGGCTGTACATATATAATTATATACAGGAGATGTCCAGGTTATACCGGCTGTACATATATAATTATATACAGGAGATGTCCAGGTTATATCAGCTATACATATATAATTATATACAGGAGATGCCCAGGTTATACCAGCTGTACAGACAGTTGTGGCCAAAAGTCTTGACACCCCTGCAATTCTGTCAGATAATCCTCAGTTTCTTCCTGAAAATGATTGCAATCACAAATTCTTTGGTATTATTATCTTCATTTAATTTGTCTTCAATGAAAAAAACACAAAAATAATTGTCCTAAAGCCAAATTGGATCTAATTCCACCAAACATAAAAAAAGGGGGGTGGACAAAAGTATTGGCACTGTTAGAAAAATCATGTGATGCTTCTCTAATTAGTGTAATTAACAGCACCTGTAACTTACCTGTGGCACCTAACAGGTGTTGGCAATAACTAAATCACACTTGCAGCCAGTTGACATGGATTAAAGTTGACTCAACCTCTGTCCTGTGTCCTTGTGTGTACCACATTGAGCATGGAGAAAAGAAAGAAGACCAAAGAACTGTCTGAGGACTTGAGAAACCAAATTGTGAGGAAGCATGAGCAATCTCAAGGCTACAAGTCCATCTCCAAACACCTGAATGTTCCTGTGTCTACCGTGCGCAGTGTCATCAAGAAGTGTAAAGCCCATGGCACTGTGGCTAACCTCCCTAGATGTGGACGGAAAAGAAAAATTGACAAGATATTTCAACGCAAGATTGTGCGGATGGCGGATAAAGAACCTCGACTAACATCCAAACAAGTTCAAGCTGCCCTGCAGTCCGAGGGTACAACAGTGTCACCCGTACTATCTGTCAGCGTCTGAATGAAAAGGGACTCTGTATGGTAGGAGACCCAGGAAGACCCCACTTCTTACCCCGAGACATAAAAAAGCCAGGCTGGAGTTTGCCAAAACTTACCTGAGAGCCTACAACGTTTTGGAAGAATGTTCTCTCTTTTTGGGCAAAGGCATCAACATAGAGTTTACAGGAGAAAAAAAGAGGCATTCAAAGAAAAGAACACGGTCCCTACAGTCAGACATGGCGGAGGCTCCCTGATGTTTTGGGGTTGCTTTGCTGCCTCTGGCACTGGACTGCTTGACCGTGTGCATGACATTATGAAGTCTGAAGACTAACAACACATTGTGCAGCATAATGTAGGGCCCAGTGTGAGAAAGCTGGGTCTCCCTCAGAGGTTATGGGTCTTCCAGCAGGACAATGACCCAAAACACACTTCAAAAAGCTCTAGAAAATGGTGTGAGAGAAAGCACTGGAGACTTCTAAGGTGGCAGCAATGAGTCCAGACCTGAATCCCATAGAACACCTGTGGAGAGATCTAACAATGGCAGTTTGGAGAAAGCGCCCTTCAAATATCAGGGACCTGGAGCAGTTTGCCAAAGAAGAATGGTCTAAAATTCCAGCAGAGCATTGTAAGAAACTCATTGATGGTTACCGGAAGCGGCTGATCGCAGTTATTTTGGCTAAAGGTTGTGCAACCAAGTATTAGGCTGAGGGTGCCAATACTTTTGTCCGGCCCATTTTTGGAGTTTTGTGTGAAATGATCAATGTTTTGCTTTTTGCTTCATTCTCTTTTTGCTTCATTGAAGACAAATTAAATGAAGATAATAATAGCAAAGAATTTGTGATTGCAATCATTTTCAGGGAGAAACTGAGGATTATCTGACAGAATTGCAGGGGTGTCAATACTTTTGGCCAACACTGAATATAATTATATACAGGAGATGTCCAGGTTATACCGGCTGTACATATATAATTATATACAGGAGATGCCCAGGTTATACCAGCTGTACATATATAATTATATACAGGAGATGCCCAGGTTATACCAGCTGTACATATATAATTATATACAGGAGATGCCCAGGTTATACCAGCTGTACATATATAATTATATACAGGAGATGCCCAGGTTATACTGGCTGTACATATATAATTATATATACAGGAGATGTCCAGGTTATACCAGCTGTACATATATAATTATATACAGGAGATGCCCAGGTTATACTGGCTGTACATATATAATTATATACAGGAGATGCCCAGGTTATACCAGCTGTGCATATATAATTATATACAGGAGATGCCCAGGTTATACCAGCTGTACATATATAATTATATACAGGAGATGTCCAGGTTATACCGGCTGTACATATATAATTATATACAGGAGATGTCCAGGTTATACTGGCTGTACATATATAATTATATACAGGAGATGTCCAGGTTATACCGGCTGTACATATATAATTATATACAGGAGATGTCCAGGTTATACTAGCTGTACATATATAATTATATACAGGAGATGTCCGGGTTATACCAGCTGTACATATATAATTATATACAGGAGATGTCCAGGTTATACCAGCTGTACATATATAATTATATACAGGAGATGTCCAGGTTATACCGGCTGTACATATATCATTATATACAGGAGATGCCCAGGTTATACCGGCTGTACATATATCATTATATACAGGAGATGTCCAGGTTATACCGGCTGTACATATTTAATTATATACAGGAGATGTCCAGGTTATACCGGCTGTACATATATAATTATATACAGGAGATGCCCAGGTTATACCGGCTGTACATAATTATATACAGGAGATGCCCAGGTTATACCGGCTGTACATATATAATTATATACAGGAGATGCCCAGGTTATACCAGCTGTACATATATAATTATATACAGGAGATGTCCAGGTTATACCGGCTGTACATATATAATTATATACAGGAGATGTCCAGGTTATACCAGCTGTACATATATAATTATATACAGGAGATGCCCAGGTTATACCGGCTGTACATATATCATTATATACAGGAGATGCCCAGGTTATACCGGCTGTACATATATAATTATATACAGGAGATGTCCGGGTTATACCGGCTGTACATATATAATTATATACAGGAGATGTCCAGATTATACCGGCTGTACATATATAATTATATACAGGAGATGCCCAGGTTATACCGGCTGTACATATATAATTATATACAGGAGATGTCCAGATTATACCGGCTGTACATATATAATTATATACAGGAGATGTCCGGGTTATACCAGCTGTGCATATATAATTATATACAGGAGAAGCCCAGGTTATACCATATCAGTGGACAGTGCTGTGTCACCTCATCTCACTTTATCTTCTTGTAGAGATTAAGGTCTTTCAGCTTTTGACCAGAACTCTTTTATAATTATCATAAACTTCCAGCACTGCCAAGCGGAGTTTATTATATTACTGCAGAGCTGTGCAGAGGTGACTGGTGCGATGATGGATAATAATCAGTGCACAGACCATGAGCCGACATGGATATTCCTGATCTTTTGTTTTGATATAAAGTATTCAATGTGGTCAACATTTATGAGACTGACACAAATTTTTGTTACAGGGGAAGAATAAGAACTGTGCTGTGAATCTAGCACTGGATGAGAGATAACACTTACTACAAGCTGCATATAAGAAATTACATAGCAATACACAGCAGTGTTGCTGTGAATCCAGCACTGGATGAGAGATCACACTTACTACAAGCTGCACATAAGAAATTACATAGCAATACAGAGCAGTGTTGCTGTGAATCCAGCACTGGATGAGTGAGAACACTTAGTGGAAACAGCAACATAGCATATTATTATGCAAAACTTGTTGAAACACCATTGACCAATCAGGTAAAACGTCATTTATTGATAGGGTGATGATGTCAGAAGATTGAACCATAGTACAATTACTCTGATTTAATAAGTAGAAGAGGTGATAATGGCTGTAACCAGACAGATCTCTGAATATAACAACAAGTCTTGTGTTGTGTAATAGACAAGAACGTTCAGGGTCTTCCAATCCAGACTTTCCTCAGGGCCGGACCAATATTCATGAGACACCACTGGGGGGTGTATAAACTTTTGCATGTAGTTTTCCATACAGTGAATAGTCCTATTGCGTGTACTACAAAAAGAGATCAAAGTCTAAAGATAGAGGAACAAGGTGACTTCATGTCCTAGAAGTGGAAGGTCAGGTCAGTGTCCGCCATCTCTTTCTTATAATATTCATCAAACAGCTCGTTTTGAGCCACCGTAAAATGGCTCTTCCAGTCTCCCAGGGTTCCTGTAAGGAAAGGAAACACAAGATTAATGACCACGACAGGTGACCTGCTGACTGACACAGTCCCCCGGACAGTTCTGTGATGTCACCATACCTTTCCGCATGAAGGGAGAGATGGTGTGGTCCATGACGGAGGAAGGGATGGTGCTGTAGTTGGCCATGCTGTTGTCTTTCATGGCCTTGAAGGTTGTGTGCTGGTGGATCGTCTCCACAATATTTTCAGGAAGATTTTTCCCTAAGAACTTCATCACTTTCCTGATTTCACGTTTTGGATCCTAAATAGAGGTTTAGAAGTTCTGGTCACTCTCACATACCCCGTGTCGATGGACCTTCATGATTGTCCACGATTACATGAGTGGATTTCCTCCATTGTAGGCAGTGAACACACTCCATACTAGAGTAGGTAGTCAATAGGGTTGTGGAGTCAGATTCAGGGAAATTGGGGAGTCGGATGTTTGGCTTATTGACATTAAAGCCCTGGTTGTGGAGTTGGTGTCCATTTTGGTGGAGTTGGAGTCAGATTCAGGGAAATTGGGAAGTCGGATATTTGGCTTAATGACTTCACAGCAAGGTTATGGAGTTCGAGTCGTAGACTTGGTGTCTATTTTGATGGAGTCAGATTCAGGGAAATTAGGGAGTCGGATGTTTGACTTAATGACTTCACAGCTATGGTTATGGAGTCAGAGTCATGGAGTTGGTGTCTATTTTGGTGGAGTTGGAGTCGGATTGAGGGAAATTAGGGAGTCGGATGTTTAGCCTACTGACTTCCACAGCCCTGGTTATGTAATCTAAGTCGTAGATTCAGAGTCATGAAGTTGGTGTCCATTTTGGTGGAGTTGGAGTCGGATTCAGGGAAATTGAGGAGTCGGGGTTGGATGTTTGGCTTAATGACTTCACAGCATGGTTGTGGAGTTGGAGTCGTGGACTCGGTGCCCATTTTGGTGAAGTTGTAGTCGTGGAATCGGTGTTCATTTTGGTGGAGTCGGATTGAGGGAAATTAGGGAGTCGGATGTTTAGCCTACTGACTTCCACAGCCCTGGTTATGGAGTGTAAGTCGTAGATTCAGAGTCATGAAGTCGGTGTCCATTTTGGTGAAGTCGTAGTCGTGGATTTGGTGCCCATTTTGTGGCGTCGGATTCAGGGAAATTGAGGAGTTGGATGTTTGGCTTACTGACTCCCCGGCCCTGGTTGTGGAGTCGGAGTAGTGGAGTCGCTGTCCATTTGGTGGGGTTCGATTCAGGAAATTGAAGAGTCAGAGTCAGATGTCTGGCTTACCGACTCCACAGCCCTGGTGGTCACTATGATTTTTGGCCATCCAAAAAGAGGCCGTTCTGAAAATTGCTAGATGTATTAAATGTTCTCACCTGTAACATATCCTCATAGAAGAGATAGAGGACATTTTTCTGGTGTCTTATCTTCCACCAGTCCTTAACGTGATCGCTCCATGATCCAAAAGAAACTACAGAAGACAAGAAAGTCAACTCACCCATCGGGCAGATGTAGAGGTTTCCTTGTTATTAGGAAACGGGTTAGATGTCTGTGCCCATAACCCAACAGATAATGTATATACATCGTATATGTACCTTGCCCCTTCATGAAGTTTAGTAGAAATTCCTCAAATGTCCCCGGTTCTGGGTGCACAACGGCCATGTGGTAGAAATGATAATATGACACCAACACATCTTTGGGGTTTCTGGCCACATAAATCATCTGTGGGAAGAAGAAAGAGTTTTATATGTCAGTGTGAGCCGGTAATAGAGAGTGACCACGGTACAGAGATAATCAATGGACCAAAGTCATCAAAAAGAGATGTCTATGATTAGCAATATCCCAAAAGCTACGGATGGAAGAAAGATTATGCAGACTGGAAAAGATACACCTGAATGGAGGACGTATATGAGGAGCCAATGTCTAATGGAAGGAAAACTAGACATATAGGGAAAAAGACAATCCAGCAACAAATGGATCTAGCTGTAAAGCAAGAAACATAATCCTGTATATAAAGTAGGTGGTCCTCATAAGAAGGATGGAGGGACGTGTATGAGGAGCCAAACTCTACGGATGGGAAAACTAGACCTAAATATAGAAAGACAAAACAATGGAGATAGATGGATTAGCCATACAGCAAGAGATATAATCCTGTATATAAAGCAGGTGGACCTTATAAGAAGGATGGAGGATTTATATGAGGAACCAAACTCTACGGATGGAAAACTAGACCTAGACATATAAAGAGACAAGACAATGGAGACTATAGAAAGAGACAAGACAATAGAGACAAAGATCAACTTAGCCCTATAGTAAGAGACATAGCTCTATATATAACATAGATGGACTTCAGAAGAAGGATGGAGGACGTGTATGAGGAGCCAAACTCTACGGATGGAAAACTAGACCTAAACATATAGAGAGACAAGACAATGGAGACTATGGAAAGAAACAAGACAATGGAGATAAAGATGGACTTGGCTGTATAGCAAGAGACAAAGCCCTATATATAAAATAGGTAGACCACAAGAAAAGGATATCCAGATGAATCCATACGTGAGGAGCCAAGATCTATAAAAGGAAAATGAGACCTGGACATATAGCAAAATAATACATTGGAGCTAAAGCTAGACCTAGCCGTATATCCAGAGACCTAGCCCTGTCTATAAAGTAGATGACCCTCACAAGAAGGATGTGAGACATATATGAGGAGCCATATTCTACAGATGGAAAACTAAACCTTGACATATAAAGAGTTAAGACAATAGAGTAAAAGATGAATTTAGGTGTATAGCAGGAAACATAGTCCTATATGTAAAGTAGATGGATCTCTAAAGAAGGATGGAGGACGTGTATAAGGAGCCAAAATCTATGGATGGAAAACTAAACCTTGATATATAGAGACAAGACAAAATAGCAAAAGATGGACCTAGCCGTATAGCAAGAAACAAAGTAGATGGACCACACAAGGAGGATATCCAGATGGACCATGATGGAGGACGTGTATGAGAAGCAGAAGTCTATGGAAGGAAAACTAGGCTTAAATATATATAGAGAAAACATAATGAAGCAAAAAATGGACCTGACTGTATAGCAAGAGACAAAGTAGATGGAACAAACACAAGAAAGCTATACCACAGATCATGGACTGGGGTAAAGAACAGCAGAGAAGAACCTAACTCTATCACAAGAGATGGACCAGGATCCATGGAGTAAAGGGAGGACCAAACCCTACATAAGGTGAAGTATCATCTTGGTTACCTGACTTTGCCTTAAGGAACATAGTTATACCGAGTTCCAGAAATGGAAGACTGGACAGATAAGATAAGTGGGTATCTACCGCCAACATCCATACACAGTCCCTGTCATGGTTCCGGTACCTTGCAGTTCTTCTCCCGCAGGCTGTCTGGCAGGAGGTGCACGGGTAGATGAGACTTGATGAATCGCGGAGGCTCCATCGTATTAAGGATCTCGGTACCTGAGAAAGAGACAGAATGATGGGATAATGACCTTATATCATAAAGGAGGCAGGAGAGGATGTATGTGCATCACTTACCTACGGGCATCCCAGGCACTGCGAACTCCAGAAAGGGCACCCGCTCGTATATGGCCCCACGTTGGGTTTTGTTCGTGTCTCCATTATGTAGAATTAAGTCTATAATTTCACTGATCCAGGTGGTACCTAGAAAGCAGCAACACAGCACAGAGGTGTGAGGGGTCTTCTTTGCCTCTCCAGGGTGTGGACCCAACCACTGCCCCCCATTAGTATACACAGAGATGTCAATGGTCTCACCAGATTTGGGGTAGGTGTCTACCAGCAGGTCGCCTTCTCCTGCCTGGAAACGTTGCACGTTTTCCCAATTTTCTGCAAAATATCCGATGACGGGCATCCCACCGACCAGTCTTAGCGGAGTGCGATTAGCCATGTCTGGAGGTCTGCTAGCCCACGAAGATGAGGGACAGTATTTAACTATAACAACATATAGACGGCATCCTTATAAAGAAGAGGAGACACCGTCCAGAGCGATTAGGAAACAAAGTTAACGAGGAGGTGGATCCGAACTTTATAGGTTGTTTGTACATGATGTTGGGTAATTGAACCCTTTGTTATCTCGTTCGGATCTGAATGTACAAGACTGTCTCTGATGAAGCAGCACACCTTTATTATTACTTCATTGGCCTCCAGAGCTGCAATCACAATTCCTCTGGATGCCACTTTGTGAATTCTGAGAGGGAAAAACTTCTAAGGGGGCTGTGGAGCCAGATTCAGGGAAATTGAGGAGTCAGAGCTGGAGTTGGATTTATCATGTTTGACTGCTTTACTGTCCATGAGTGCTGCTGCTGCGATTAAACTGAGTTTTTTTTCCTTTAGTCACGCTGTGTGCAGCTCTGCAGGTGGAGGAGTGTGTCATAGCATTTAGGTCATGGATGGGATGTGTCTTTGTATTCAGATCTCCACTCCCTCAGCCTTGAAGAGTGCCACTTCCCACCACTAGGTGTTGCAGCTAAGTCCATTTCTACGTGAACCCTGTGCAGTGAAGACATGCTGTGTTGTTGCTGCCGTTGACTCTATTGAAGCTGATGGGTTTTCCCTTCCCAGTCCATGGGTGGAGGTACAGGTGCTGATCAGAAGTGCAGGGCTAGGTGTGACCCGGACCTCCCCGCCATCTGGGGGTAACTGTTGGGAACGTCAAGGTGAGTCTGAAGTTTAGGGAACCACAGTCTAAGGGTCAGACTAGTTCCCTGAACGCTTTGCCTGTCTTACCTTCCTGGTATAAAGGAACCACAGTCTAAGGGTCAGACTACCTCCCTGACTTGATATGACCTTACATGGGTTTTCCACTTTATAATAATTATTTTATTATACAGAAGGTAAGACAGGCAAATCGTTCAGGGGCTAGTCTGACCCTTAGATTGCGGTTCCCTAACTCTCATTGTTCCCAGAAGTGCCCCAGATGACGGGGAGGTCCGGGTGACCACCCTAGCCTTCACTTCTGGTATCTGATTCCCTATTCCGTTACACCACCCTGCGCCAGATTTCAGGGAAACTGAGAGTCAGATTGGGGAAATTGAGGACTTGGAGATTCGGCTTACCGACTCCCTGCTTCTAAGCACACCTATATCCTCCTAAGTTGGTATCTACATTTTTGCTGATATTATAGGGGTTTTCCCATCTTCATAGATGAATATTTAGAACTCTAAAAACAGACACTTTTTACAATTTACAGCTTTTAAAATTCCCAGCTGTTCCTGAGATATTAACACTTTTTTACAGCTCGTTGCCTTGGAGACCGATCACCGCTGCTGCCTAGCTTCCAAGCACTTCACATGATGACTAGCAGGGTGGTCGGTCTCCAAGGCAACAAGACTTAAAGAAAAGTGTTAATATCTCAAGAACGGCTGAACATTTTTAAAAGCAGCAAATTGCAAACTTGCTTATATTTTCCTGTGCTTTCCTACAATACCTATATTTGGAGATGGGAATAATCCCTTTAATGTCTAACTGCTCTGCGGGTGACCGTGTCAGTCTACACTGCGGTTTTCATTTCTTCCTAGATGAGCTGAGCTACGATTTCACACCAATAAACGATCTCTACAGCACAAGAAAGTCAGAAAAACACAGAAAACGTGAATTTACAATTAAAACTCTACGTCTGCAATCCCTCTGATTGTTGGTGAACACTGATAAATCATTTACAGATTTATTGTCAACATCACAAGATCTAAGAGATCAAAAATAGTGAAAAATTAATAATAATTAAACTACAATGGAGCTAATACAGAAAACGATGACGCTGCACCTACCTGAGAGACGCAGAGGACAGACAGACAGCCTGGCAGAGTGGGCAGACACAATAGAGATAGAAGGACGGACGCTGGCATTATGAGGATAACCATGGGGCGGGCGCTGGTCCGATGCCAACGACAGGAGCACGAGAACGGCCCCGACTCAACCTGAGACGACCTCAGCGTCACCTGCTTGTTCTATGAACCTCAATGACTTTACTGAGGAGCGAAAAGTGGACAAAATCTACAGTATCCAGAGGTGTCACCACTGCATGATAGCTCAGCAGACTGTATCACAGGGATAGGATTAGATACACAGCTCCAGACAGTACACAAAGGTAATCCGCACACAGGATAGGATTAGATACACAGCTCAGCAGACTGTATCACAAGGATAGGATTAGATACACAGCTCAGCAGACAGTATCACAGGATAGATTAGATACACAGCTCATCAGTTGCATCACAGGGATAGGATTAGATACACAGCTCAGCAGACTATCACAGGGATAGGATTAGATACACAACTCAGCAGACAGTATCACACAGGATAGGATTAGATACACAGCTCAGCAGACAGTATCACACAGGATAGGATTAGATACACGCTCGCAGACAGTATCACACAGGGTAGGATTAGATACACAGCTCAGCAGACAGTATCACACAGGATAGGATTAGATACACAGCTCAGCAGACAGTATCACACAGGATAGGATTAGATACACAGCTCAGCAGACAGTATCACACAGGAGAGGATTAGATACACGGCTCAGCAGACAGTATCACACAGGAGAGGATTAGATTCAGTACAGACCAAAAATTTGGACACACCAGTTTTCTTTATTTTCATGACTATGAACATTGTAGATTCACACTGAAGGCATCAAAACTATAAATTATCACATGTGGAATTATATACTGAACAAAAAAGTGTGAAACACCTGATAATATGTCTTATATTCTAGGTTCTTCCTTTTGCTGTGATTACTGCTTTGCACACTCTTGGCATTCTCTTGATGAGCTCCAAGAGGTAGTCACCGGAAATGGTCTTCACTGCACAGGTGCCCTGTCAGGGTTAATAAGTGGGATTTCTTGCCTTATAAATGGGTTGGGACCATCAGTTGTGTTGTGCAGACGTCTGGTGGATACACAGCTGATCGTCCTACTGAATACACTGTTAGAATTTATATTATGGCAAGAAAAAAGCAGCTAAGTAAAGAAACACAAGTAGCCATCATTACTGTAAGAAATGAAGGTCAGTCAGTCTGAAAATTGGGAAAACTTTGAAAGTGTCCCCAAGTGCAAAAACCATCAAGTGCTACAAAGAAACTGGCTCACATGAGGACCGCCCCAGGAAAGGAAGACGTAGAGTCACCTCTGCTGCAGAGGATAAGTTCATCCGAGTCACCAGCCTCAGAAATCGCAGGTTAACAGCAGCTCAGATTAGAGACCAGGTCAATGCCACACAGAGGTCTAGCAGCAGACACATCTCTACAACAACTGTTAAGAGGAGACTTTGTGCAGCAGGCCTTCATGGTAAAATAGCCGCTAGGAAACCACTGCTAAGGAAAGGCAACAAGCAGAAGAGACTTGTTTGGGTAAAGAACACAAGGAATGGACATTAGACCAGTGGAAATCTGTGCTTTGGTCTGATGAGTCCAAATCTGATATCGTTCCAACCACCGTGTCTTTGTGCGACGCAGAAAAGGTGACTGGATGGACTCTACATGCCTGGATCCCACCGTGAAGCATGGAGGAGGAGGGGTGTGATGGTGATGGGGGTGTGGAGGAGGAGGTGTGATGGTGATGGGGTGCTACCCCAGATGACCTGGCCTCTACAGTCACCAGACCTGAACCCAATCCAGATGGTTTGGAGTGAGCTGGACGCAGAGTGAAGGCAAAAGGGCCAACAAGTGCTAAGCATCTCTGGGAACTCCTTCAAGACTGTGGGAAGACCATTTCCGGTGACTACCTCTTGAAGCTCATCAAGAGAATGCCAAGAGTGTGTAAAGCAGTAATCAAAGCAAAAGGTGGCTACACACGACAGGATTATATACACAGCTCAGCAGACAGTATCACACAGGATAGGATTAGATACACAGCTCAGCAAACAGTATCACACAGGAGAGGATTAGATACAGCTCAGCAGACAGTATCACACAGGATAGGATTAGATACACAGCTCAGCAGACAGTATCACACAGGACAGGATTAGATACACAGCTCAGCAGACAGTATCACACAGGAGAGGATTAGATACACAGCTCAGCAGACAGTATCACACAGGATAGGATTAGATACACAGCTCAGCAAACAGTATCACACAGGATAGGATTAGAAACACAGCTCAGTAGACAGGATCACAGGGATGGGATTAGGTACACAGCTCAGCAGTTGGTATCACGGGGATGGGATTAGATACACAGTTTAGCAGTCGGTATCACAGGATAGGATTAGATACACAGATCATCAGGCAGTATCACAGGACAGGATTACATACACAACTCAGCAAACTATCACAGGATAGGATTAGATACACAGCTCAGCAGACAGTATCACACAGGAGAGGATTAGATACACAGATCAGCAGGCATATCACACAGGACAGGATTAGATACACAGCTCAGCAGGCAGTATCACACAGGACAGGATTAGATACACCGGTCACAGACTGTAACACACACATAGGGCTCTTCCACACAACTTTGTCATTGGTCCTTGTGCACACAGTCCAGTGTTATTCTATGGGACAGTATGACCAATTTTTTTACTAACCAAATCTGTATGTGAATAATATTGCATTGTGTATCATTGCTTTGATGAGACTCGACCCCTCAACGCAATGAAGAATAGGATGACACGGAACATTTTTATTACGGATACATTGCAATTCTTTAACATAGTAAACTGTAAATAGTCCTGTAAATTAATGAGAGAAAAAAAATCTTCAACGTTTTCTGCATGAAATCGATGATTATTGTCGAGCCCAGGCTTTGGGGTACTCGGTATCAGGCTTCAGGGGTAGCGTCGCTGTGTCACGGGGAGTGGTGGCGCGCCTGATCCCGTGTCCTGAGTGACACTTCAAAAAGGGGTTATATTTACAGGGGATATCTATATACAGTTCTCGTGACGCCACCTGTAGTGTCTGGTGAGGAGTCACCAGCGCCGCCACAGTTTGCCGGAGGTAGATGGTAATGCGGCTAGTTGGCAAAGTCCTCTACAGGTAGGGCTGGACCTCTGGGGCAGCATTCCTGCAATGGAACAGGTTGATGCAGAAGAAACACAGGCAGAGGCAAAGTCACTTTCTCCGGGTACTTTACTGTTGGTTGTAGCAGCAGCGGTTACAGTTCACAGTTCAGCATTCAGATGTTACAAAGACAGGTAGCTTAACGGGTGGCTGCAAGTGGATCCCAGGTGGTATGGTGGAACCCTTGGGTGCCTTCGTTAACTAACCCGTGTCCGTTCTTCCCCGCTTTAGATTGATCTATACCCAGTAGCTCCGTGTAGGTAGTCCCCTCCCTCGTGGTGAGGAAGCAGGCAGACCTCTCCGATGGCAGGGTGCTGCGGCTGATAAACAAGCCACAGCAGCCGGTTGCCGACTGCAAAACTGAACTCTGGCCGGATCCCAGGGCCCGGCGTTCCCCTGGTGGACTGGAGTATCCCCTGGAGTATGGGCGCTCCACTCTGAGGATCTCCTTTTCTTTCTCCCGTCAGGCGCCCTCTTTCAGGACCTCCTCAAGGTCCCTTCTTCTTCCCTCCGGTTCGGCTTGAAACCGCTCCGTGTGACCTTCCACCTCGTTCCACTTAGCTGATCTTTCTTTCCTAAAACCTTTCCTCTTCCTCAATCTCCTCCAACTCGGTCAAAGACACAGACCTCCTTGTTCCCCCTAGAGGTGAATATATCCCCTTCCGGGTAACCTCCCACCCTAAGCTAATGTGGGAGTGCTGGGAATGGGTCGCACCCACCATCCTAGGGTCCACCTGCAGCTGGAATATCTACACCTCTTTTACGGGTGCAGTACCCCTCTGTGACGCCTGCGTTTGTGGGGCGCCACATTATTCATTTGCTTATATGACATGACCCCAGTCTGGTGATATTCTGGAGGTCGGAGCACCGCTGGGGACAACCCTACTATTAACACATTTGCATTTTTTTTTTAGAGAAAATGTTCACATACTTAACAAGTTACAAGTTACTGCACAATATAAAGGGACTTTGCCCTCCAGTATAGGGCTGAGTACAATTGTGCAGAACATATTGTGATATTTCAAAAAGTCACAAGTGATGAAATAGGTGAAAACATGAGAATAAGGAACAAAACAAAGCCAAGGAAAGTGTAAGGGCTTCTCCAAAATTGTAATAAAATTTCCCCCATCACATACTTCAAACAGCAGCCCATCCGAGTCACATGTCAGGAAGAGCCATAATCTGAACAACCTTCCATGATCTGTGGGTCAACTGACAGAGGAGCGGTATCACAAGCGCACACTGGTGAGATACCGGAATATGTGATAGGACAGAAAATAAATGTCCTCAGCTGACTGCGCAGAGGACTGAGGCTCCAGAAAAAGTATTTTTTGCCCAGTTAAGATTTATTTCTTCTCCTGTCACAGCCCTTCTCTGGCATCTCACCGGCATGTGCAGTCAGTAAGCCAAACATCCGACTCAGACTCCTCAATTTCCTCCCACCAAAATGGAAACAGACTCCGACTCCACAGCCCTGCTTACAGTACAGCTGCTCTGTCAGTGCAGACACAGGTCTTAGGAGCTGTTTCTTCAGACATAATCCCGTCCTTATGCATGACTATGACAAGCTGCTGTTTGAATTATGTGACGGAGGCCATTTTATTATATTCTTGGAAAGCCTTTTTAACTTATTTATTATTTATTTATTATTATTTATATAACTTAAAAAGTACAAATTAAATAAAGTAAAACAAGAAAAAAAATTACAATTTTGGTAAAATTTCCAAAAAATGCAATTTCGCAGTTTTTTGGGCTCATTCTATGGTAAATATTGTCCAGCAATATTCTTCCATATATCAAAATTATTATGTTGATACTACAGTTGTATGGCTTTTGATTTTTTTTTTTTTAGATAGTGAAAAAAAATTCAAAAACTTATTAAAAAAAATAAATAAATTGGTTTTCATTTTCATTTTTATGTTTATTAAACTGTAAACTGTGCAGGGCCTTGTTTTTATCTGTTATATTGATAACATTCTGTGACATATTTTTTGTTAATGTCTTAATTTGTTGGAGTATATGATAGAAATCATGGTCTCCGATCAACATTGCCGGCACAGGGGCTTTCAGCCATGGTGACCCGTAATCAAATTCCCTCCCCAGAACCCCCGAGCCATGGATGAGCTGCTGTTTGAAATATGTGATGGGGGAAATTTCATTATATTGTTGGAGAACCACGAAAAATTTGCTGAGCTTGTTTT
The DNA here is from genome assembly GCA_033576535.1 of Allobates femoralis. Classification (NCBI taxonomy): domain Eukaryota; kingdom Metazoa; phylum Chordata; class Amphibia; order Anura; family Aromobatidae; genus Allobates; species Allobates femoralis. The sequence continues at coordinate 236,446,980 of JARQOC010000011.1, read as the reverse complement.
TTTTTTTTTTATTTTTTCCTTATCCACGTTTTAGTCTATTTTATCATCCTAAATGGAGATGTCAGATTTAGACAGTGGCATTTAAGAGGTTAACAGTAGTGATCGAAGATCACTGCTGTTGGAGGTAGGTGATGGCTGTGTAACACAATCATCATCTGCTGTGTAAGATAACAGCTCAGAGGTAGATGATGGTTGTGTAACGCTGTCTTCATCTGCAGTGTTTGATGAGGGCTAAGAGGTAGATGATGGCTGTGTAACACAGTCATCACCTGCTGTGTTTGATGCCGGCTCAGAGGTAGATGACAGCTGTGTAGCGCAGTCATCACTTGCCGTGTTTGATGTGGGCTAAGAGGTAGTTGATGGCCGTGTAACGGAGTCATCACCTGCCGTGTTTGATGCCGGCTCAGAGATAGTTGATGACTGTGTAACGCAGTCACCACCTGCTGTGTTTGATGCCGGCTCAGATGTAGATGACGGCTGTGTAATGCAATCATCATCTGCCGTGTTTGATGCCGGATCAGAGGTAGATGATGGCTGTGTAACACAGTCAAATTAGCTGGGTATCAACTACCAACTGATGGGTGTTAGGGGTCCCAACAGTCGGTTAGTGTGGAACACTTATGGTGGGCTTACACGCCGCGATATCGGCGTCCAACTCCGACCCAACTCCGACAAGTCACGTGGGTCGCGAGTTGGACCCGATATCGTGTGCGCGTTGTACGGTTTGAGTGTACAACGCGATGCTGGAACGATGCCAAAACGATATCGGAGTTGAATAGCAGAGCTATTCAACTCGCCGATATCGCATGGCCGTTGTAGCAGCATCGCAGCGTGTGACAGCCCAACTCCGATGTGTACTCGCACCTCACCCATTAACTCCCATGTTAAATGGTCGTTACTGGGTTGGTGGGCGTACACATCGGAGGGACGTTGTTTCCCGATATCGCAGCGTGTAAACTGCCGATGCGATATCGGAAAAGGGCTGAAAAAATGCGCGCTTCCGCGCCGTTGCCTCCGATATCGCCGCGATATCGGGACGTGTAACCCACATTAGAATAGCAATTGAGGTTATGTGATTAAAACTTAACTTGTAAAGGTTAGTTTTAATTGCACTAACCTCAATTGCTATTCTTTGTAACGCATCATCATCTGTTGTGTTTCATACCGGATCAGAGGTAGATCACAGCTGTTTAACGCAGTCATCATCTGCTTAGAGGCTTAGAGGTAGATGATGTCTGTGAAGCACAGTCATCATCTGCCGTGTTTGATTTCAGGTCAGAGTAGATAATGGCTGTGTACACGGTCATCATTTGCTGTGTTTGCTTTCCAGCTCAGAGGTAGATAATGGCTGTGTAACATGAGTCATCATCTGCTGTGTTTGATTCCAGCTCAGGTAGTATGGTGTTATGCAGTATCATTGCTGTGTTGATGTGTAGGTAGTGGGGCTGTGTAACCATCATCTTGCTGTGTTTGATTCCAGCTCAGAGGTAGATAATGGCTGTGTAATGCAGTCATCATCTGCTGTGTTTGATGTGGCTCAGGGGTAGGTGATGGCTGTGTAACACAGTCATCATCTGCTGTGTTTGATGCTGGTTCAGCTCCTGAGTTCACATCATACAGGACCTCGGTGCGTCCAATGTCAGCAACGTGTTAACCTCTCCCGTCCTGTGTCTCGGAGAATACAGAATACATTTGTAGTGTCCTTGTATCACCTTACAGTATGAATCAATGTAACACTGCAAACAGAACAGGCGAGGTCCTTTATTTCCACAGAAAGTACGATCATACAAGAAGCTAATAGAAAAATCAAGACCAAGTAAAATGGCTGCACCGTTATTGCCTTTAATGACTATATTGTATAAAAGATCTTTATAATGATCAAGGTTGTGATAGGGAGAAGGGCACTGCAGGTCTCAGTCCTCGAAGTGGAAGGTAGGTCGGTGTCCGCCATCTCCCTCTTATAATATTCATCAAATAATTCATTTTGAGCCACGGTGAGATGGTTCTTCCAGTCTCCGCAGATCCCTAAAACGGCAGAAATACAGGATTGAATGACCATAGATAGCGCTATCATCAGTACTGATGCTCCCCAGAAGCCCTGATACCTTTCCTCATGAAGGGAGAGATGTTGTGGTCCATCACAAAGGTCGGGATGGAGCGGTAGTTGGCCATGTTGTTGTCCTTCATGGTCTTGAAGCTGGTGCGCTGACTGATCTTCTCCAGAACATCCTCGGGTAGATCCTTCCCTATGAACTTCATTACTTTCCTCATCTCGCGGTTTGGGTCCTGTGCAAAATAGATGGTAAAAGTGTAAGATCAGAGAATGTTCCCAGCTCCTTGGCTAATACCGACCTTCTCTTTACCAGTCTGCTGATGTCTTGGATCTGTGGTTGTGGATTACATGCATGCTCTGGTCTGGTGACTGCCAATATCCCTTAACTTAACCAATGCACAGACATCAACCCCATTGTATACTTGACCACATCATGTTATCTACTGTCCGACCTGTCCACCAGGGCTGTGAGTCGAAGTTGGATTTGGAGTTGGTTTCCAGGGAATGGCGGAGGATTGGCTTAACCACTGCACACAAGGGCTGTGGAGTCGGTGTCCATTTTGGTTGATTTGGAGGTTTGGCTTACCGAATGCACACCAGGCTTTGGAGTCGGAGTCAGTGCCATTTTGGTGGGATTGGTATCGGCCGGCTGACCTTCACATATTTGTCACTTACGGACAAACTCAACCTGCCTCATCTCTCTACGGCAGGGGTCCCCAACTCCAGGCCTCGAGGGCCGCCAACAGTGCAGTTTTCAGGATTTCCTTAGCATTGCACAGGGGTTGGAATCATCATCTGTGCAGGTGATTATATTATCACCAGTGCAGTACTAAGGGAATCCTGAAGACATGACCTGTGTGCGGCCCTTGAGGCCTGGAGTTGGGACCCCTGGTCTACGGTTTCTGTCCACTGTCTTGGGACCCCAATGAGGCATCGTCTCCCTTTCTATGCACCAGACATTGTTATCTATTCTGGGTATTCCATATGGAAAGTCCATAAGGTGAAGAACGCAAGATCCCTGTAATTCTGCCATCCAGTATTCAGAATAGCCAGATCCATTAGCGGCCCACATCTCCTTTACGCTGTGTTACACTGGGTGACTTTCCAACTAAAGCTGGACATACTGTTAGATAGCTGTTGAATGAATGTCCAGCTGACTTCTGTATTTTATTAACTGTACTTGCTTATATAGCACTATTAATTCCACAATGCTTTACATACATCATCATCACTGTCCCCATCGGGGCTCACAATCTGTATTCCCTATCAGTCTTTGGAGTGTGGGAGGAAATCGGAGAACTCGGAGGAAACAAGGGAAGAACATACAAACTCCTTACAGATGTCAACTTTGGAGGGATTTCAAACCAGGACCCCAGCAGTGCTAACCACTGAGGCACAGTACAGTGCTAACCACTGAGACCCATGTTGCCCCTATATCTTCCAACTTTCCAGGTCAGCTGACGCCCCTTTGTTCCTTATGAGAGCGTCACTGCCAGAATCATTGAGTGACCGACTTTCAACAACCTGATCCTTATTTCCCCCGAAATCATCTATAGAGGTCAGACAAGAGGCCCCATACACATAAAATGGTTGGATGAACCAATGACATTGGGCAACTGGATTTCAATGACTTGATCCTTAATTTGCTGAAAATTATCTGTCGGGGACAGTTGGCCACCACACACATTAGATGGTTATCTGACCTGGTGGAAATTAAGAAGAGTGGGTAACTTTAATATGAATTGAGGCTCCATTATTCTATATTTAGGTCTTCTATTATTTTGCTATTTCTTGGCTTAGGTACAACAGAAGTGAGGAGCAAAACTGGCAACCAAAGAGGAGGAGACACAGGAAGAGGTGCTACAAAAGGAGGAGGAGACACAGGAAGAGGTGCTACAAAGAGGAGGAGGAGACACAGGAAGAGGTGCACAAAGAGGAGGAGGAGACACAGGAAGAGGTGCTACAAAGAGGAGGAGGAGACACAGGAAGAGGCGCTACAAAGAGGAGGAGGAGACACAGGAAGAGGTGATACAAAGAGAGGAGGAGACACAGGAAGAGGTGCTACAAAAAGGAGGAGGAGACACAGGAAGCGGTGCTACAAAGAGGAGGAGGAGACACAGGAAGCGGTGCTACAAAGAGGAGGAGGAGACACAGGAAGAGGTGCTACAAAGAGAGGAGGAGACACAGGAAGAGGTGCTACAAAGAGGAGGAGGAGACACAGGAAGCGGTGCTACAAAGAGGAGGAGGAGACACAGGAAGAGGTGATACAAAGAGAGGAGGAGACACAGGAAGAGGTGCTACAAAGAGAGGAGGAGACACAGGAAGAGGTGCTACAAAGAGAGGAGGAGACACAGGAAGAGGTGCTACAAAGAGGAGGAGGAGACACAGGAAGAAGTGATACAAAGAGGAGGAGGAGACCCAGGAAGAGGTGATACAAAGAGAGGAGGAGACACAGGAAGAGGTGATACAAAGAGAGGAGGAGACACAGGAAGAGGTGATACAAAGAGGAGGAGGAGACACAGGAAGAGGTGCTACAAAGAGGAGGAGGAGACACAGGAAGAGGTGCTACAAAGAAGAGGAGGAGACCCAGGAAGAGGTGATACAAAGAGAGGAGGAGACACAGGAAGAGGTGCTACAAAGAGGAGGAGAAGACACAGGAAGAGGTGATACAAAGAGAGGAGGAGGAGACACAGGAAGAGGTGCTACAAAGAGGAGGAGGAGACACAGGAAGAGGTGCTACAAAGAAGAGGAGGAGACCCAGGAAGAGGTGATACAAAGAGAGGAGGAGACACAGGAAGAGGTGCTACAAAGAGGAGGAGAAGACACAGGAAGAGGTGATACAAAGAGAGGAGGAGACACAGGAAGAGGTGCTACAAAGAAGAGGAGGAGACACAGGAAGAGGTGATACAAAGAGAGGAGGATACACAAGAAGAGGTGCTACAAAGAGGAGGAGGAGACACAGGAAGAGGTGCTACAAAGAGGAGGAGGAGACACAGGAAGAGGTGATACAAAGAGGAGGAGACACAGGAAGAGGTGATACAAAGAGAGGAGGAGACACAGGAAGAGGTGCTACAAAGAAGAGGAGGAGACACAGGAAGAGGTGCTACAAAGAGGAGGAGGAGACACAGGAAGAGGTGCTACAAAGAGGAGGAGACACAGGAAGAGGTGCTACAAAGAGAGGAGGAGACACAGGAAGAGGTGATACAAAGAGAGGAGGAGGCACAGGAAGAGGTGATACAAAGAAGAGGAGGAGACCCAGGAAGAGGTGATACAAAGAGAGGAGGAGACACAGGAAGAGGTGCTACAAAGAGAGGAGAAGACACAGGAAGAGGTGATACAAAGAGAGGAGGAGACACAGGAAGAGGTGCTACAAAGAAGAGGAGGAGACACAGGAAGAGGTGATACAAAGAGAGGAGGATACACAAGAAGAGGTGCTACAAAGAGGAGGAGGAGACACAGGAAGAGGTGCTACAAAGAGGAGGAGGAGACACACGGAAGAGGTGATACAAAGAGGAGGAGACACAGGAAGAGGTGATACAAAGAGAGGAGGAGACACAGGAAGAGGTGCTACAAAGAAGAGGAGGAGACACAGGAAGAGGTGCTACAAAGAGGAGGAGGAGACACAGGAAGAGGTGCTACAAAGAGGAGGAGACACAGGAAGAGGTGCTACAAAGAGAGGAGGAGACACAGGAAGAGGTGATACAAAGAGAGGAGGAGGCACAGGAAGAGGTGATACAAAGAGGAGGAGACACAGGAAGAGGTGATACAAAGAGAGGAGGAGGCACAGGAAGAGGTGCTACAAAGAGGAGGAGGAGACACAGGAAGAGGCGCTACAAAGAGGAGGAGGAGACACAGGAAGAGGTGATACAAAGAGAGGAGGAGACACAGGAAGAGATGATACAAAGAGAGGAGGATACACAGGAAGAGGTGCTACAAAGAGGAGGAGGAGACACAGGAAGAGGTGCTACAAAGAGGAGGAGGAGACACAGGAAGAGGTGATACAAAGAGGAGGAGACACAGGAAGAGGTGATACAAAGAGAGGAGGAGACACAGGAAGAGGTGCTACAAAGAGAGGAGGAGACACAGGAAGAGGTGATACAAAGAGGAGGAGACACAGGAAGAGGTGATACAAAGAGAGGAGGAGACACAGGAAGAGGTGATACAAAGAGAGGAGGAGACACAGGAAGAGGTGATACAAAGAGGAGGAGACACAGGAACAGGTGATACAAAGAGAGGAGGAGGCACAGGAAGAGGTGCTACAAAGAGGAGGAGGAGACACAGGAAGAGGCGCTACAAAGAGGAGGAGGAGACACAGGAAGAGGTGATACAAAGAGAGGAGGAGACACAGGAAGAGATGATACAAAGAGAGGAGGATACACAGGAAGAGGTGCTACAAAGAGGAGGAGGAGACACAGGAAGAGGTGCTACAAAGAGGAGGAGGAGACACAGGAAGAGGTGATACAAAGAGGAGGAGACACAGGAAGAGGTGATACAAAGAGAGGAGGAGACACAGGAAGAGGTGCTACAAAGAGAGGAGGAGACACAGGAAGAGGTGATACAAAGAGGAGGAGACACAGGAAGAGGTGATACAAAGAGAGGAGGAGACACAGGAAGAGGTGATACAAAGAGAGGAGGAGACACAGGAAGAGGTGATACAAAGAGGAGGAGGAGACACAGGAAGAGGTGCTACAAAGAGGAGGAGGAGACACAGGAAGAGGTGCTACAAAGAGAGGAGGAGACACAGGAAGAGGTGATACAAAGAGGAGGAGACACAGGAAGAGGTGATACAAAGAGGAGGAGGAGACACAGGAAGAGGTGATACAAAGAGGAGGAGGAGACACAGGAAGAGGTGATACAAAGAGAGGAGGAGGCAGCTGAGACTCTGCCTTTCTATGAAGCCCAAGAGGTTTTGTGACTCAGTGACGGCCCCACTGTTGCACATACATGGCTGCTGTAACCTGACCGCCTCCGTCCTCCTCAGTCACCCTGATGTGGTCACTCTGCCCATCTACTACAACCCCAACATATCGCTGTGTCCATGTATCTCATCCACACTGGACCTATCACGCTATTAATGACTTGATAACTATATCTCCCACCTGTAACATGTCCTCGTAGAAGAGGTAGAGGACGTCTTTCTCTTGTCTAATCTTCCACCATCCCTTCACGTGATCACTCCATGACCCAATGGCAACTAGGGCAAAAAGGAGAAGGATAATCAATGATGAGGTCAAAGTGTGAACAACCACAAACACACAAGGGTTTTCAGTGCACGTTTAGGATCGAGCTTCAGTACTTGGGGGGGGGGGGGCGCAGTCTACAGAATACGCTATATGGGATGCGGTATCACTGGGTCCAGGATGTGTTTATTTGCATCCAAGGAGGTTCCAGTCCAGATTCTAGGTTCCATTATAGGATTTAACCCCTTATATTACCATCTTGGATATATTATATGTACCTTTCCCTTCTATGAACGTGTGTAGAAATTCTTCAAAAGTCCCCGGATCTGGGTGAACAGCAGCCATACGATAGAAATGATAATACGACACCAATACATCCTTAGGATTGCGGGCGATGTAGATGATCTGCAGAAGAGATGACAAAAAGTTACTGAAATACTCTGCAGAGAAAAGGCAAAGAAACAGGGATTTACAGTAGTGAGGATAATTGGCTCAGAAGAAGGTTGTAAATAGTAAAGGATGGTCTTGGATACACAGTGACAGTATGACCAAGGCCTACACAAGGACAGATGGATGGAAGAGGCTATAACCAAGGCCTACCGAAGGATAGATCTATGCATTATAGTAAGTAGCTATAACCAAGGCCTACAGAAGGATAGATCTATACATTTTAGTATGAGGCTATAACCAAGGCCTGCAGAAAGAAACATGGACCCATTATATTAAGAGTCTATTACCAAGACCTACAGAAGGATAGATCTTATACATTATAGTAAGTGACTATAACCAAGGCCTACAGAAGGATAGATGGACCCATTATAGTAAGAGGATATAACCAAGGCCTACAGAAGCATAGATCTATACATTATAGTAAGTGGCTATAACCAAGGCCTACAGAAGCATAGATCTATACATTATAGTAAGTGGCTATAACCAAGGCCTACAGAAGGATAGATGGACCCATTATAGTAAGAGGATATAACCAAGGCCTACAGAAGGATAGATTTATATATTATATTAAGTGGAAACTGACACTGAGCTGGATCACAATGTGAACAGGTCTGTAAATTGGTAGAACGGCTTTCGCACCTTTTTTGCAAAAAACATATTAACTACGTACCCTGCTGTTGACACATTTTTGCACTAGATTTTTACAGAGAAATTTTTGGCCGTTTTTTACACTGTCTTTTTTGTGATGTAGATTATAGTAAGTGGCTATAACCAAGACCTACAGAAGGACAGATGCACCCATTATAGTAAGTGGCTATAACCAAGACCTACAGAAGGACAGATGCACCCATTATAGTAAGAGGCTATAACCAAGACCTACAGAAGGATAGAAGGACCCATTATAGTAAGAGGCTATAACCAAGATCTACAGAAGGACAGATGGACCCATTATAGTAAGAGGCTAAAACAAAGACCTACAGAAGGATAGAAGGACCCATTATAGTAAGAGGCTATAACCAAGACCTACAGAAGGACAGATAGATCCATTAGAGTAAGAGGCTAAAACAAAGACCTACAGAAGGATAGATGGACCATTATAGTAAGAGGCTATAACCAAGGCCTACAGAAGGATAGATGGACCCATTTACAGTAAGAGGCTATAACCAAAACCTACAGAAGGACAGATGGACCCATTATAGTAAGAGGCTATAACTAAGGCCTACAGAAGGATGGATGGACCCATTATAGTAAGAGGCTATAACCAAGGCCTACAGAAGGACGGATGGACCCATTATAGTAAGAGGCTATAACCAAGGCCTACTGAAGGATTGATGGACCCATTATAGTAAAAGGCTATAACCAAGACCTACAGAAGGATAGATGGACCCATTATAGTAAGAGGCTATAACTAAGGCCTACAGAAGGATGGATGGACCCATTATAGTAAGAGGCTATAACCAAGGCCTACAGAAGGACAGATGGACCCATTATAGTAAGAGGCTATAACCAAGGCCTACTGAAGGATAGATGGATCCATTATAGTAAGAGGCTATAACTAAGACCTACAGAAGGATAGAAGGACCCATTATAGTAAGAGGCTATAACCAAGACATACAGAAGGACAGATGGACCCATTATAGTAAGAGGCTAAAACAAAGACCTACAGAAGGATAGATGGACCCATTATAGTAAGAGGCTATAACCAAACCTACAGAAGGATAGATGGACCCATTATAGTAAGAGGCTATAACCAAGGCCTACAGAAGGACAGATGGACCCATTATAGTAAGAGGCTATAACCAAACCTACATTAGGATGTAAAAGGAAGAAACCTGAGCAGATGGGAAGAGAAAAGGGAAACCAAGGCTCCAGGTCACCCCGGAGTGATCAGGAAGACGTAGGGTTGTGATCAGTCTAATGTACGAGGAGCTCACGTCTCCTTCCGGTACCTTGCAATACTTCTCCCAGAAGCTGCTCGGCAGGAGGTGCACGGGTAAATGACATTTGATGACACGTGGAGACTCCCTGCTATCCAGGACCTCAGTTCCTGAGAGAAAGGCAATAAGTTGGACTTGGTACAAAAAAAACAAATAAAAGACATGTCGTACAACATAAGAAATAGACTCTAGGAGGACGTGTGGCCCATGGTTCATCCAGTTCTCCGGAGCGTCTGACTCGGTGCCCCTGCTCCTTGTAGAGCAGATCATAAACCATTGTGACATCACTTACCTGTGGGCATCCCGGGCACTGCGTACTCCAGAAAGGGCACCCGCTCGTATATGGCTCCACGTTGGGTCTTTGTTACATCTCCATTATGTAGCATTAAGTCTAAAATCTCGCTCATCCACGTGGTACCTGGTGTGAAGTAACAGGAGTTGATCATGGACATGTGCAGCTAACGGCTATTGGGACAACGGATTCTTAATCCTTTTTTGATACCAAAATAATCAACCAAAATGCCATCCCCTTAAAGGGATGTTCCCATCCTCACAGATATTAACTTGTAAAAACAAACTATTGCTATAGTGCGGAGTTTATAAACTAGACGGCAAAGGTGGTCGGTCTCCTAGGCAACGAGCTGCAAACAAAATACAGAGTTCATTTTAGGATATGGTCATACATCAAAGTCAAACAGCAGAAACACTGTCTGATACCTGATAATGACTTTGATAAATGAGCTAGAACAGTATAAACAGTGGGCAGTATAGGGGGACATAGTGTTAGAGGACAGTGTAACCAGGGCGCCCAGTATGAAGGGAGGAGAGGGACAGTGTGTAAATCATATTATGTGCAGGGAACAGTGAGGAGGAGCAATTATTTACTCCGGGGCACAGTGTAGGGCAGATATTTTTACTTAGGAGAATTTTGACAATTCTGCTATTTTTAAGGGTGTCGTCTCGGGATATCCTGCAGAAGACCGGAGAAGATGAACGCCTGCAGCGATGAACTGCGGATGTGAAAAGTCATCAAGGTGCCTGGACAAGATGAAGAAAAGAAATAGACGACCCCGATCAGAGACAACATCATCTATAAGGTACCTGGATGTAAATAATTATTTGTGATAATGACTAATTCTCATGAGTACTGTGGTTCCTGTATGCTTCTATTGATGTCTGGTAACAACAACTCCCAGTACCCTTACCATTGTTAAGGATGTAGCAGGAGTTGTAGGTTCATGCAGGACAAATGTGTGACATGATATTGTTTTACCAAGTGCTGATGGTGATTGTGATGATGAATTGTGTTACTGATGAAGGTTCTATTTATGTATTTCTGTACCTCTGGTGGTTCTGGTGATGTATTGATGACGGTTTTGACATAGTGCTTCTGTATTGATAGGGGTTATATGGATGTATTTCTGTACTGAGGAGGGTTTTGATGCTGTGTTTCTGCACTGATGAGGGTTCTGGTAATGTATTTCTGTACTGAGAGTTTTGACATAGTGTTTCTGCACTAATGGAGGTTATAGGGATGTATTTCTGTAACTCTGGAGGGTCTGGTGCTGTAGTTTTGTGCTCGCGAGACCCAGTCACAGGTGCGCTTGCATTGAGCACGCAGACCTGCGCCACTGCACAGGGATGAGAGCAATGTGACATACACAGGAGTGAGGCGGGTATTTCCACCAGTGGGGCGACAAGGACCAGATTGAGCAGATCCTCCCGGACCATTTTTAGCTAATTTTCATACCGCTCAGGAGATATTAAAAGTTCATTTTTGAGGTACACAAGGGAAGCGCTGAGCATATAGAGTGGTCACAGGAATCCCAAATACATCATGTATAAAGTGGAGGGTAGAGGTTAGAACGGCCAAAGGGAGTGACAGGTTCCCTTTAAAGGGAACCTGTCAGCTTTTTGAAATTCCCGCCTCCTGTGGTACTCTGACACGCTGGCCGAAACGTCATATCTGACCAGGTGCATTGTGGGGGTGGATCATGTGTTTGTCCCGGCTTCAATATGCGCACTGTGCATGCGCTAGAGTCCGGCCGAACACGTGATCAGCCCCCACAATGCACCGGTACGGATATGATGTTCTGAATGACCATGGCTTGGCCCCCCTCCCTAGTTTTGATCCTGGGTATGCCCATGCTGCACGCAGTGTATGAAAATGGGAATTATCCTTTAATTCATAGTAGTGACGATAACACAAGCTTTATAGATATGGAGAAGAGCAGAAAAGAGGGAAAGAATGCAGAAATGTTGCTGTATATTTATAAAAAAGTGGGTGACCAGGTGACCGAAACAAGTGCCTATATATAACATCCATAATGGCCGCCTATGTGATCATACAGGTATGGTAATGTGCAAATCACCAGCAGGGATCCCCCGGATGAGGCTCTTGTCTTGATGTTCTCACCTGATTTGGATAGGTGAGATCAGCATGTCATCATCTCTGGACTGAAAGCTCTGAACATTCTCCTCCAATTTTCAGCGAAGGAGCTCGAGGGTCTGCATCCACATCACACCTTAAAAGGGCGATCAACCATGATGGTCAACTAGGAGAAAGGCGAGAGCAAGAGTTCGAGATCTGGGAATACAGATGTGATTATAGTAGTTTATATCTTGTATATGGTGCAGTATTATAGTGATTATATTCTGTAATAGGGGCAGTATTATAGTAGTTTATTCTTGATATAGGGCAGTATTATGTATTTTATATCTTGTATATAGGTATTGCATATTATAGTAGTTAAAATTTTTGTAATATGGGGCAGTATTATATAGTTTATTTTGCATATAGGGCAGTTTATGTTAGTTATATCTTGTATATAGAGAGACTATGATATAGAGTTATATTCTGATATATAGGAGCAGTTATTATAAGTAGTTAATATTGTATTATGGGGACAGTAATGTAGTTTATAGCTTTATAAGGAGCAAGTATTATATAGTTATATTCTTGTACTTAAAAAGTAGCATTATAGTAGTTAGAGTCTTGTATAATAGGGTCAGTATTATAGTAGTTATAATTTTTTTATATAGGGCTGTATTATAGTATTATTCTTGTACTTAGGGCAGTATTATAATAGTATATTCTTGTATATAGGAGCAGTTATATAGTAGTTTATTCCTGTACATAGGTGGCAGTATTAAGTAGTGATATTCCTGTACATAGGGGCATATTATAGTATTTATTATTGTACATAGGTAGCCAGTATTTATATGTATATTCTTGTATATAGGACAGTATTATAGTAGTTAATATTCTTACATAGGCATATTATAGAATTAAGTATTCTGTACATGAGGAGTCAGTATATAGTAGTTATATTCTTGTATATAGGAGCAGTATATAGTAGTTATATTCCGTACATAGGGGCAGTATTAAGTAGTTATATTCTTGTATATAGGAGCAGTTATTATGTAGTTTATATTCTTGTACATAGAGCATATTATGTAGTTATATTCTTGTATATGAGGATCAGTATAAGTAGTTATATTCTTGTATATAGGGGCAGTTTTATATATGTAATTCTGTAGCATAGGAGCAGTATTATAGTAGTTATATTCCTGTAATAAGGCAGTATTATAGTAGTTATATTCTTGTACATAGAGGCAATATTATAGTAGTTATATTCTTGTATATAGGAGCAGTAATATAGTAGTTATATTCTTGTACATAGGAGCAGTATTATAGTAGTTATATTCTTGTATATAGGAGCAGTATTATAGTAGTTATATTCTTGTACATAGGAGCAGTATTATAGTAGTTATATTCTTATATATAGGAGCAGTATTATAGTAGTTATATTCTTGTATATAGGAGCAGTATTATAGTAGTTATATTCTTGTACATAGGAGCAGTATTATAGTAGTTATATTCTTATATATAGGAGCAGTATTATAGTAGTTATATTCTTGTATATAGGAGCAGTATTATAGTAGTTATATTCTTATATATAGGAGCAGTATTATAGTAGTTATATTCTTGTACATAGGAGCAGTATTATAGTAGTTATATTCTTGTACATAGGGCAGTATTATAGTAGTTATATTCTTGTACATAGGAGCAGTATTATAGTAGTTATATTCTTGTACATAGGGGCAGTAATATAGTAATTATATTCTTGTACATAGGAGCAGTATTATAGTAGTTATATTCTTGTATATAGGGCAGTGTTATAGTAGTTATATTCTTGTACATAGGAGCAGTATTATAGTAGTTATATTCTTGTAGATAGGGGCAGTATTATAGTAGTTATATTCTGTATATAGGAGCAGTATTATAGTAGTTATATTCTTGTATATAGGAGCAGTATTATAGTAGTTATATTCTTGTATATAGGAGCAGTATTATAGTAGTTATATTCTTGTATATAGGGGTAGTATTATAGTAGTTATATTCTTGTATAAAGGGGCAGTATTATAGTAGTTATATTCTTGTATATAGGAGCAGTATTATAGTAGTTATATTCTTGTATATAGGGCAGTATTATAGTAGTTATATTCTTGTATATAGGGCAGTATTATAGTAGTTATATTCTTGTATATAGGGGAAGTATTATAGTAGTTATATTCTTGTTTATAGAGGCAGTATTATAGTAGTTATATTCTTGTATAAAGGGCAGTATTATAGTAGTTATATTCTTGTATATAGGGGCAGTATTATAGTAGTTATATTCTTGTATATAGTGGCAGTGTTATAGTAGTTATTTCTTGTATATAGGGGCAGTATTATAGTAGTTATATTCTTGTATATAGGAACAGTATTATAGTAGTTATATTCTTGTACATAGGAGCAGTATTATAGTAGTTATATTCTTGTATATAGGGGCAGTATTATAGTAGTTATATTCTTGTATATAGTGGCAGTGTTATAGTAGTTATATTCTTGTATATAGGGCAGTATTATAGTAGTTATATTCTTGTATATAGGAACAGTATTATAGTAGTTATATTCTTGTATATAGGAGCAGTATTATAGTAGTTATATTCTTGTATATAAGGGCAGTATTATAGTAGTTATATTCTTGTATATAGGAGCAGTATTATAGTAGTTATATTCTTGTATATAGGGTAGTATTATAGTAGTTATATTCTTGTACATAGGGGCAGTATTATAGTAGTTATATTCTTGTATAAAGGGCAGTATTATTAGTAGTTATATTCTTGTAATAGTAAGTGCGACCGGGCCCAGAGTTACAGGGGCACGTTGCCCGCCGACCGCTGTGACTGCAGTGCCGCCCGTTCTCCCAGTGGCTGTGCAGTGTCTCCCGCTCTCCCAGCGGCTGTGCATTGCCGGCTGCATGCTGGCCGCTCATGCCGCACACAGCACTGCTTGCAGCTCTCTGCTTTACAGACTGTGATTCGGCTGGCCACACTACACATTTACTTGTGCAGTGAAGGTCTGCTCCTCCACTGCATCACAGTTCAGCAGAGAGCAACTCAGAGGGCTGAAAGCACTTGCTGTGTGCGGCCATGTGTGATACAGCAGTCACACAGTGCACCCGGCCTCCTCTGAAGAGGATCTGCAACTATGTGTGTGACAGGACAGGAGATAGAAGATGTGCCAGAATCATCAAAAGTAAAAAGAACCACAATGTGTGTATGTCTGCAAGTATGTATGATTAAAACTAATGAGCCATGCACACAGTAAACAGATCTGTAAGACATTGTTCACACCACCAAAAACTGAATCTCAAAAAACAGTCAACGTGCAAAATACTCTGTTGTAAAAGAAAAAACAGTAAAAGCAAGTGCTGCTAAAAAAAGTAGTGTGAACAATGTCTTACAGATCTGTTCACTGTGTGCATGCTCATTAGTGTGGTTAGTTTGTTCTTGTTTCTGCAAGAAAGGAGCCGCCCACCCCTCCCTTGGCTTTGCACATGAAAAGCCGCCTTCTGCAGTCAGTCATGTCAGACACTGACCTGTCTGGATCCTCTCATGTAGGTACCATGACATGTAGTTTTTAAACACAACAGATAGGAATGCTCTGATAAGGTTACCTTGACGTTGTGAGCGCTTAATATACATTTTTTGCAAAAAACGTATCAACAAATACCTTGTTTTATACTTTTAGCAGCACTTGCTTTTTACTGTTTTTTTCTTTTACAACAGAGTATTTTTGCATGTTTGATGTTTTTTGTGATTAAGTATATATGATTGTATGTGTGTATATATTGATTGTGATATATATGATTGTGCATGTGTGTATATGATTGTATATGTCTGTGTATATGACTGAGTATGTGTGTATATGATAGTGCATGTGTATATAATTGTAAATGTCTGCATATGATGTATATATCAGTGTATATGATTCTGCATGTGCTCTGTGTATGTCTGTGTTTATGATTGTGTCATTATACACACGCATAATCGTATATACACACTGTAATATACACAGAATCATATACTCATACACACATACCATCATATACCCATTCATATACACACACATACAAGATCATATACACATAATCATAAATGCACAATCATATCCACACATAGTCATATACCACTATATGACAAGTTTAAATAGCAGAAAAATAGACAGTGCACTCACCATGATGATCTTTATCACTTTATTGCGGTATCCAAGAACACATTCGGAAAAACAAGCGGTGTGGGGAGGTGCGGAGCGAGGACGACGGCAACCGTTTCGCAGCTCAGTGGCCGCTTCTACGGGTCCCGGGACCCGTAGAAGCGGCCACTGAGCTGCGAAACGGTTGCCGTCGTCCTCGCTCCGCACCTCCTCCCCCACCACTTGTTTTTCCGGAATGTGTTCTTGGATACCGCAATAAAGTGATAAAGATCATCATGGTGAGTGCCACTGTCTATTTTTCTGCTATTTAAACTTGGTCACTTACATATAGTGTGCACCTCCATTCGATCTATACCTTCTGTCAGAGAGGATCGCTCTGGATCTCACCGGTTGCACACCACGGATAGTGCCCAGTTTTCCTTTTCTTTTCTGAGACACATATATGATCATAAACACATACACACAATCACACACATAGTCATATACACAATATCACACACATACAGTCATATACACAAATATACAACCATGTACACACAGAGAATCATACAGTGGCATAACAACTGCGGTCGCAGGGGTTGCAAGTGTGACCGGTCCCGGAGGTACAGGGGCCCGGCGCCCGTTGACCCCTGTGACTCCTGCGCCTGCTTTATATGGATGTGCGTCCCTGAGGACGCACGTCCATGTTACTGTGTGGCGACCTGCCCGGCCGGTCCCCAGGAGGCTGATTACAGCTGTCGGAGGACTGGCAGGCACTGTAACTTTAAAATGCACTGTGATGAGGTCATGTCACCTCTACACAGTCAGGATGGAGCTGCCGGCAGGAGCTGTAAGTGTGAGCTCCATTCAGGAGCAGAAGAGCCTCCACAGCTTCTGGAGAGGGAGAGAATGGAGGGTGTGTGCGTGTGGGGGAGCGCTGTACAGGGGGCAGTGTGTCTGTGTGTGTGTGTACAGGGGGCAGTGTGACTGGGTGTGGGGGGCTCTACAGTGGGCAGTGTGTCTGTTTTGCGGAGGGTTGTACAGAGGGCATTGTGACTGGGTGAGTGGGGCAGGTTGTACAGGGGGCAGTGTGTCTGTGTGGGGAGGATGTATGCTATATGGAGGGCTATGAGGCTGCATTATACTATATGAAGAGATGTGATGCTGCATTATGATATGAAAGGCTGTGAAGCTACATTATTATCTGGAGGGCTGTGACGCTGCATTATATTATATGAAGGGCTGTGACGCTGCATTATATGAAGGGCTGTGACGCTGCATTATATTATATGAAGGGCTGTAACGCTGCATTATATTATATGAGAGTGATGCTGCTGTGCGGCATGCATTATATTATATGGAGGGCAGTGATGCATTATATTATATGAAGGGCTGTGACAATGCATTATATTATATGAAGGGGCTTGTGACGTATGATTATATATTATATGAAGGGTTGTGACATCACAACAGGAGAGGATTAATACACAGCTTTATCAGACAGTATCACACAGGATTAGGATTAGATACACAGCTCAGCAACAGTATCACACAGGAGGGGATTAGATACAAGCTCAGCAGACAGTATACCACAGGATGGGATTAGATACACGGCTCAGCAGACAGTATCACACAGGATGGGATTAGATACACACGCTCAGCAGACAGTATCACACAGGATAGGATTAGATACACGGCTCAGCAGACAGTATCACACAGGATAGGATTAGATACACGGCTCAGCAGACAGTATCACACAGGATAGGATTAGATACACGGCTCAGCAGACAGTATCACACAGGATTAGGATTAGATACACGGCTCAGCAGACAGTATCACACAGGATAGGATTAGATACACGGCTCAGCAGACAGTATCACACAGGATAGGATTAGATACACGGCTCAGCAGACAGTATCACACAGGATAGGATTAGATACACGGCTCAGCAGACAGTATCACACAGGATAGGATTAGATACACGGCTCAGCAGACAGTATCACACAGGATAGGATTAGATACACGGCTCAGCAGACAGTATCACACAGGATAGGATTAGATACACAGCTCAGCACACAGTATCACACAGGATAGGATTAGATACACAGCTCAGCACACAGTATCTGACAGGAGGGGATTAGATACACAGCTCAGCAGACAGTATCACACAGGATAGGATTAGATACACAGCTCAGCAGACAGTATCACACAGATTAGGATTAGATACACAGCTCAGCAGACAGTATCAAACAGGAGAGGATTAGATACACGGCTCAGCAGACAGTATCACACAGGATTAGGTACACAGCTCAGCAGACAGTATCACACAGGATAGGATTAGGTACACAGCTCAGCAGATAGTATCACACAGGATAGGATTAGGTACACAGCTCAGCAGACAGTATCACACAGGATAGGATTAGATACACGGCTCAGCAGACAGTATCACACAGGATAGGATTAGATACACGGCTCAGCAGACAGTATCACACAGGATAGGATTAGATACACAGCTCAGCAGACAGTATCACACAGGATAGGATTAGATACACAGCTCAGCAGACAGTATCACACAGGATAGGATTAGGTACACAGCTCAGCAGACAGTATCACACAGGATAGGATTAGGTACACAGCTCAGCAGACCGTATCACAGGATATCTAGAATAGGGGTGAGAATGCGCAGATAGGGTCTTATCCTTAGGAGACAGGTTTAATATGGTCAAATCTAGGAACTGCTCACCTGATAGGGTTGTGTAGCACACAACCAGCGTGATCGCTCAGAACAGTACAGCTGCTGCCAGGACCGCACCTCCACAGGTCACTGTGGTCACGATAAACATCTGCAGGACAAAGTACCTCGTGGTCTGAGCTGCTGTGTTCGTATGATAGAAAAACTAGATACAACGGTATGTCTGGGAAAACAGGGGGAGCCAGCACAACCAAAAATTGCTGAAAAAATAAATGTGTAAGTACACCTGTCACTACTATACTGCATACAAATAAAGACATTTCGCAAAAGATTACCGAAATAATATCTTGAGCCACTCTTCCACGCCAAGGAATGTCTCCGATAGAGTGGTCCTACTCTACATATTTTTGAATTTCTGATGTGTCTGTAGACAGCATAATACAATATAATAAAGAGGAACATATAAAGCTAACACTCACCTATACATGTCAGACAATGCTTCCCAAGGTGCCAGGTGGGTCAGTGAATGAAGAGCAACTGAGGCCCCCACACCTGCGGCCTCCACCACAAGTGTCTGGGCTATTTCACAGTTAACCCTCACCGACCCAACCAGCTCTTAAGGGTAAAAGCAAGTCAAGTTCAGGCGAGTGAAGCTGCAATGAACTAGCCTGAGGACAGGAAGAGGTAACAGTGTGTGAACAGTTACTAAAAATACTGGAGTCAATGCAGATGGAAAACAGACAATATCTGGCATGCACGGCAAGTGGTGGTCAGCCACTAAACCATACCAGAGACCACTCTGAGACATTCCTTGACGTGGGAGAGTGGCTCAAAAGATTATTTCGATAATCTTTTGCGAAATGTCTCTATTTGTATGCAGTATGGTAGTGACAGGTGTACTTACACATTTATTTATTCAGCAATTTTTGGCTGTGCTGGCTCCCCCTGTTTTCTCAACGGTATGTCTGGGTATGATGGTGGCTAGTTTACAGTCGGTTAGTGTGGAACACTTAGAATAGAAATTGAGGTAATAGCAATTAAAACTTAACTTATCTTGTACAGGTAGTTGATGGCTGTGTAATGCAGTCATCATCTGCTGTGTTTGATTCCAGCTCAGAGGTAGGTGATGGCTGTGTAACGCAGTCATCATCTGCTGTGTTTGATTCCAGCTCAGGGGTAGGTGATGGCTGTGTAACGCAGTCATCATCTGCTGTGTTTGATTCCAGCTCAGGGGTAGGTGATGGCTGTGTAACGCAGTCATCATCTGCTGTGTTTGATTCCAGCTCAGGGGTAGGTGATGGCTGTGTAACGCAGTCATCATCTGCTGTGTTTGATGCCGGTTCAGCTCCTGAGTTCACATCATACAGGGACCTCGGTGTGTCCAATGTCAGCATAGTGTTAACCTCTCCCGTCCTGTGTCTCGGATAATACAGAATACATTTTGTAGTGTCCTCGTATCACCTTAGAGCTAATGTAACACTGACAAACAGAACGGACGAGGTCCTTTATTTCCACAGAAAGTACGATACATACAAGAAGCTAATAAAAAAATCAAGCACCAAGTAAAATGGCTGCACTGTTATTGCCTTTAATGACTATATTGTATAAAAGATCTTTATAATGATCAAGGTTGTGATAGGGAGAAGGGCACTGCAGGTCTCAGTCCTCGAAGTGGAAGGTCAGGTCGGTGTCCGCCATCTCCCTCTTATAATATTCATCAAATAATTCATTTTGAGCCACGGTGAGATGGTTCTTCCAGTCTCCGCAGATCCCTAAAACAGCAGAAATACAGGATTGAATGAGCATAGATAGCGCTAACATCAGTATTGATGCTCCCCAGAAGCCCTTGATACCTTTCCTCATGAAGGGAGAGATGTTGTGGTCCATCACGAAGGTCGGGATGGAGCGGTAGTTGGCCATGTTGTTGTCCTTCATGGTCTTGAAGCTGGTGCGCTGACTGATCTTCTCCAGAACATCCTCGGGTAGATCCTTCCCTATGAACTTCATTACTTTCCTGATCTCGCGGTTTGGGTCCTGTGCAAAATAGATGGTAAAAGTGTAAGATCAGAGAATGTTCCCAGCTCCTTGGCTAATACCGACCTTCTCTTTACCAGTCTGCTGATGTCTTGGATCGTGCTGGTTGTGGATTACATGCATGCTCTGGTGACTGCCAATATCCCCTTAACTTAACCAATGCACAGACATCAACCCCACTTGTATACTTGACCACATCACATTATCTGCTGTCCGACCTGTCCACCAGGGCTGTGGAGTCGAAGTCGGATTTGGAGTTGGTTTCAGGAAAATGGCGGAGGATTGGCTTAACCACTGCACACAAGGGCTGTGGAGTCGGTGTCCATTTTGGTTGATTTGGAGGTTTGGCTTACCGAATGTAGACCATGGCTATGGAGTCGGAGTCAGTGGCCATTTTGGTGGAGTTGGTATCGGCCGGGCTGACCTTCCCATATTTGTCACTTACGGACAAACTCAACCTGCCTCATCTCTCTACGGCAGGGGTCCCCAACTCCAGGCCTCGAGGGCCGCCAACAATGCAGGTTTTCAGGATTTCCTTAGCATTGCACAGGGGTTGTAATCATCTGTGCAGGTGATTATATTATCACCAGTGCAGTACTAAGGGAATCCTGAAGACATGACCTGTGTGCGGCCCTCGAGGCCTGGAGTTGGGACCCCTGGTCTATGGTTTCTGTCCACTGTCTTGGGACCCCAATGAGGCATCGTCTCCCTTTCTATGCACCAGACATTGTTATCTATTCTGGGTATTTAATATGGAAAAGTCCATACGGTGAAGAACGCAAGATCCTGTGATTCTGCCATCCAGTATCCAGAATAGCCAGATCCATTAGCGGCCCACATCTCCTTTACGCTGTGTTACACTGGGTGACTTTACAACGAAAGTTGGACATACTGTTGGATAGCTGTTGAACGAATGTCCAGCTGCCTTCTGTATTTTATTAACTGTACTTGCTTAGATAGTGCTATTAATTCCACAATTCTTTACATACAGCATCATCACTGTCCCCATCGGGGCTCACAATCTATATTCCCTATCAGTCTCTTTGGAGTGTGGGAGGAAACCGGAGAACTTGGAGGAAACTCAAGAAACACGGGGAGCTCGAGCTGCCGGTACTCACATGACATGACTGAATGTAGTGTAAAACCTGAGAGGAGCCACAAATAGAGGAGGAGTCACAGAGGAGGGGGAGCCACAGGGAGAAGATCAGCTACAGAGAGGAGGATGAGCCACAGGGAGAAGAGAAAAGTACATAAATAAAGGAGGAGCTAGAGAGGGGGAGCCACAGAGAGGAGTAGGAGCCACAGAAAAAGGAGGAGCCACAAAGAGGGGAAGGCACAGAGAGAAGAGAAGCTACAGAGAGGAGGAGGAGCCACTGGGAGAAAAGTACACAAATAAAGGAGCTACAGAGAGGAGGAGCCGCAGAGAGGAGGATGAGCCACAGCGAGAAGAGAAAAGTACACAAATAAAGGAGTAGATACAGAGAGGAGCCACAGAGAGGAGGATAAGCCACAGGGAGAAAAGTACACAAATAAAGGGGCTACAGAGAGGAGGAGCCACAGAGAGGAGGATGAGCCATAGGGAGAAGAGAAAAGTACACAAACAAAGGAGGAGCTACAGAGAGGAGGAGCCACAGAGAGGAGGATAAGCCACAGGGAGAAAAGTACACAAATAAAGGGGCTACAGAGAGGAGGAGCCACAGAGAGGAGGATGAGCCATAGGGAGAAGAGAAAAGTTCTTTTTAACCCTTTTAATTTTATTGGGCTTTCTTAACTTTCCTTTCTCTCTACAAGTTTATAGACTCTTATTTTACTACCTGTAAGTTAAAGGGGTAACTACTTTGCACTTAAAACCTGTGGTTTAGCTATACTTACAAGGGGTTAATTAAGGGTGGGGGAGCATAATTAAGGGTTTATAAGAAGCAGCTGGCTGGGGCTTCCAGTCCTTTGGAAGTGCACTGAGATACAGGCTGATTTTCTGCTAAGGGAAAAAAACCTCTATATATCTGAGTTGCTAGCGAGTGTGACGAGCTTTGTGTGACAGAGCGCAAGTGCGACAGAAGTAAGTGTGTGACTTGTGATTCAGTGACTTTGGATTCAGGGAGTTTGGAAGGGAGGATTTACTGAATTGCTGGTTGTATTTAATTAATACTTTGCATTTCTTTTTACTTATCATTTCTGTCTGGTGCAATCCCCATTAAGAAATGAGCTCCATGATTGGCAATGCCATCCAGTGTACATCTTGCCACATGTATGCATTCCTTGACCAGCCGGCCGAGGGTGCATACTGCTGTGTGAGATGTGAGTACGTTGTGCATTTGGAAGCCCAGATACTGGATCTAAATGAACAACTGACAACGCTGAGATCCATAGACAATATGGAAAGGAGTCTGCTGCTCACTGAACAGCTGCTCAATGGGATAGATGTGGGGGAGGACGGTAGTATGGAGCTGCAGGACCGTGAGGTAGCTAGCTGGGTGACAGTTAGAAGGCGGGGGTAGAGGGAAGGGTGCCAGGGAGGCTAGCCCTGATCTGGCACACCCCAATAAATTTGCTATGTTGGCAGATGAGGGGGGTGTGAGTTCAGGGATAGCACTGCTGCAGCAGGGCATGACCTCTGAAAGCCAGAGGAGTGTCAGCTCCAGTAAGGGGGAAAACAGGAGAGTAGGGCAGGACAGACAGGTGCTGGTAGTGGGGGACTCAATTATTAGGGGAATAGATAGGGCAATCTGTCACAAAGACAGGGATCGTCGAACAGTGTGCTGCCTACCTGGCGCTCGAGTCCGGCACATCGCTGATCGGGTTGACAGATTACTGGGAGGGGCTGGTGAGGACCCAGCAGTCATGGTGCACATTGGCACAAATGACAAAGTTAGAGGTAGGTGGAAGGTCCTTAAAGATGATTTCAGGGAATTAGGCTGCAAGCTTAAGGCAAGGACCTCCAAGGTAGTATTCTCTGAAATACTGCCTGTACCACGTGCCACACCAGAGAGGCAACGGGAGATTAGGGAGATAAATAAGTGGCTCAGGAATTGGTGTAGGAAGGAGGGGTTTGGGTTCCTGGAGAACTGGGCCGACTTCTCTGTTGGCTACAGGTTCTATGCTAGGGACGGGCTGCACCTCAATGGGGAGGGTGCAGCTGTGCTGGGGGAGAAAATGGCTAGAAGGTTGGAGGAGTGTTTAAACTAGGGATTGGGGGGGAGGGTATTCATTGTATAGGAGGGGAAGATAGTGTAAACAGTAACCTGGGCACAAGTAATAAAATTGGGGGTGGCATGGGGGGTGGGGTTAGAACAGTCAAACTAGTAGGAAGGAAGAAAGGTAAAGAGAGATGCATACAGTGCATGTTCACTAATGCCAGAAGCCTCACCAACAAAATGGAGGAATTAGAATTGATTTTGTTGGAAAATAATTATGACATGGTGGGGATTTCGGAGACTTGGCTGGACGAGACCATGACTGGGCTGTTAATTTACAGGGCTATTGTCTGTTCAGAAATGACCGTACAAATAGGCGAGGAGGAGGTGTATGTTTATACGTAAAATCATCCTTAAAACCCATCCTGCGTGATAATATAGGTGAATCTAATGGAAATGTAGAGTCTCTGTGGGTGGAGATAAGGGGAGGGGGAAAAAAATAATAAATTACTGATAGGGGTTTGTTATAAGTCTCCAACAATAATGGAAGTGGAGGAGAATATCCTCATAAAGCAAATAGATGAAGCAGCGACTCAGGGAGAAGTCATTATTATGGGGGACTTCAACTACCCTGAAATACATTGGGGATCAGAAACCTGCAGTTCCAGCAAAGGTAATAAGTTTTTGAAAACTATAAGAGACAATTACCTTTCACAACTGGTTCAGGACCCAACAAAAAGGGGGGCACTGCTGGACCTAATATTAACCAACAGGCCAGACCGCATATCAAATATACGAGTTGGAGGTCACTTGGGTAATAGTGATCATAACTTAATAAGCTTTCAAGTATCCTTTACTAAGACGTGTACTAGAGGGGTCACAAGGACACTAAACTTCAGGAAGGCAAATTTCCAACGGTTGAGAGATGATCTTAGTGCAATAAACTGGGACGATGTCCTGAGACATAAAAGTACACAACACAAATGGGAGATGTTTATTAGCATCCTGAATAGGACCTGTGCACAATATATACCCTATGGGAATAAGCATGCTAGAAATAGGAGGAAACCACTATGGCTAAATAAAGCGGTAAGAGGTGCAATATGTGACAAAAAGAAAGCATTTAGGGAATTAAAGCAAGTAGGTAGTGATGAGGCATTAAATAAATACAGAAAATTAAATAACATTTGTAAAAAGCAAATCAAGGCAGCAAAGATTGAGACAGAGAGACTCATTGCCAGAGAAAGTAAAAAGAATCCCAAAATATTTTTTAACTACATAAATAGTAAGAAACTAAAAAATGATGGGGTTGGCCCCTTTAAAAATAGTCTGGGTGAAATGGTGGATGAGGATGAGGAAAAAGCCAATATGCTAAATGACTTTTTTTCAACAGTATTTACACAAGAAAATCCCATGACAGACAATATGATCAGTGATAACAAAAAGTCTCAATTAAATGTCACCTGCTTAACCCAAGAGGAAGTACGGCATCGTCTAAAAATCACTAAAATTGACAAATCCCCGGGCCCGGATGGGATACACCCCAGAGTGCTACAGGAATTAAGTACTGTCATAGATAGACCATTATTTTTAATATTTAAAGATTCCATAATAACAGGGTTTGTACCACAGGACTGGCGTATAGCAAATGTGGTGCCAATATTCAAAAAGGGGACAAAAACTGATCTTGGAAATTATAGGCCAGTAAGCTTAACCTCTACTGTGGGTAAAATCCTAGAGGGTTTTCTAAGAGATGCTATACTGGAGTATCTGAACAAAAATAACCTCATGACCCATTATCAACATGGTTTTACGAGGGACCGTTCCTGTCAAACTAATCTAATAAGCTTCTATGAAGAAGTAAGTTCTGGACTGGACCAAGGAAATGCAGTGGATGTGGTGTATATGGATTTTTCAAAAGCTTTTGATACGGTGCCACACAAAAGGTTGATACATAAAATGAGGGCAATGGGGATAGGGGAAAATATGTGTAAGTGGGTTGAGAACTGGCTTAGTGATAGGAAACAAAGGGTGGTTATTAATGGAACACACTCAGAATGGGTCACAGTTAACAGTGGGGTACCACAGGGGTCAGTGTTGGGCCCGCTTCTATTTAATATATTTATTAATGACCTTGTAGGGGGCATACAGAGTGGAATCTCAATATTTGCAGATGACACTAAACTCTGCAGGGTAATCAATACAGAGGAGGACAATTCTATATTACAGGAGGATTTATGTAAACTAGAAGCTTGGGCGGCTAAATGGCAAATGCGCTTTAATGGGGATAAATGTAAAGTCATGCACTTGGGCAGAGGAAACAAAAGGTATAATTATGTGCTTAATTGTAAAACACTGGGCAAAACTGTCACTGAAAAAGACCTGGGTGTATGGATAGATGATAAACTCACATTTAGTGGCCAGTGTCAGGCAGCTGCTGCAAAGGCAAATAAAATAATGGGATGCATTAAAAGAGGCATAGATGCTCATGAGGAGAACATAATTTTACCTCTATACAAGTCACTAGTGCGACCACACTTAGAATACTGTGTACAATTCTGGTCTCCGGTGTATAAGAAAGACATAGCTGAACTAGAGCGGGTCCAGAGAAGAGCGACAAAAGTCATTAGAAGACTAAGGGGTCTGCAATACCAAGACAGGTTATTAAACTTGGGGTTATTTAGCTTGGAAAAACGAAGGCTTAGGGGTGATCTTATAATAATGTATAAATATATGAGGGGGCAGTACAGAGACCTTTCTAATGATCTCTTTACTCTTAGGCCTGAGACGGGGACAAGGGGGCATCCTCTACGTCTGGAGGAAAGAAGGTTTAATCATAATCACAGACGTGGATTCTTTACTGTAAGAGCAGTAAGACTTTGGAACTCTCTGCCTCATGCTGTTGTAATGAGTGACTCACTACTAACATTTAAGAAGGGCCTGGATGCCTTTCTTGAAAACTATAATATTACCAGTTATATATACTAGATTCTTTGATAGGACGTTGATCCAGGGAATTAGTCTGATTGCCATATCTGGAGTCAGGAAGGAATTTTTTCCCCCAATGTGGAGCTTAGTGTTGCCACATGGGGTTTTTTTGCCTTCCTCTGGATCAACATGTTAGGCTATGGGTTGAACTAGATGGACTTAAAGTCTTCCTTCAACCTTAAAAACTATGTTACTATGTTACTATGTTACAAACAAAGGAGGAGCTACAGAGAGGAGGAGCCACAGAGAGGAGGATAAGCCACAGGGAGAAAAGTACACAAATAAAGGGGCTACAGAGAGGAGGAGCCACAGAGAGGAGGATGAGCCACAGGGAGAAGAGAAAAGTACACAAATAAAGGAGCTACAGAGAGGAGGATGAGCCACAGGGAGAAAAGTACACAAATAAAGGGGCTACAGAGAGGAGGAGCCACAGAGAGGAGGATGAGCCACAGGGAGAAGAGAAAAGTACATAAATAAAGGAGGAGCCAAAGAGAGGAGGATGAGCCACAGACGGAAGAGGAGCCACAGAAAGAAGCCACACAGAGGAGGACCCACAGAGAGAAGAGGACCAGCCACAGAGAGAAGAGGAGCAGCCACAGAAAGCGGAGGATCCATAGAGAGGAGGAGCCACAGACAGAGTAGCAGCCACAAATAGATGAGGATCCAGAGAAAAGAAGGGGAGTCAACGATACAAGGAGAAGCCACGAGAGAACAAAAGCCACAGAAAGAGAAGGAGGATCCACAGAGAGTTGGAGAAGCCACAAAAAGGAGAAGAAACCAGAGAGGAAGAGTCACAAATAAAGGAGGAGCGACAGAGAGAAAAGACACAGAATGAGGAGGAGCCACGAATAAAAGAGGAGCAACAGTGAGGTAGAGCCACAGAGAGAAGAGGAATCACAGAGAGAAGAGGAGCAGCCACAAATAGAGGAGGATCCAGACAAAGAAAAAACAACCACATAGAGAAAAGACACAGAAAGTGGAAGATCCACAACTAGAGGAGGTGTCACAGAGAAAGTCAGGCTAAAAATAGAGGCGTAATCACAGAAAAGAGGAGCAACCGTAAAGAAGGTGATGGGCTGAGCCACAAAGAGGAGGGGCCACAGAGAGAAAATAACACAAATAAAGGAGGAGTAAAAGAGGAGGAGGAGCCAAATACAGAGAAGTTACAGAGAGGAGAAGCAACCAAAAAGAAGGCGACAGGAGGAGTCACAAAGAGAGGAGGAGACACAGGAAGAGGTGATACAAAGAGAGGAGGAGACACTGGAAGAGGTGATACAAAGAGAGGATGAGACACAGGAAAAGGTGATACAAAGAGGAGGAGGAGACACAGGAAGAGGTGATACAAAGAGAGGAGGAGACACAGGAAGAGGTGATACAAAGAGAGGAGGAGACACAGGAAGAGGTGATACAAAGAGGATGAGACACAGGAAAAGGTGATACAAAGAGGAGGAGGAGACACAGGAAGAGGTGATACAAAGAGAGGAGGAGACACAGGAAGAGGTGATACAAAGAGAGGAGGAGACACAGGAAGAGGTGATACAAAGAGAGGAGGAGACACTGGAAGAGGTGATACAAAGAGGAGGAGGAGACACAGGAAGAGGTGATACAAAGAGAGGAGGAGACACAGGAAGAGGTGATACAAAGAGGAGGAGGAGACACAGGAAGAGGTGATACAAAGAGAGGAGGAGACACAGGAAGAGGTGCTACAAAGAGGAGAAGGAGACACAGGAAGAGGTGATACAAAGAGAGGAGGAGGCACAGGAAGAGGTGATACAAAGAGGAGGAGGAGACACAGGAAGAGGTGCTACAAAGAGGAGGAGGAGACACAGGAAGAGGTGATACAAAGAGAGGAGGAGACACAGGAAGAGGTGATACAAAGAGAGGAGGAGACACAGGAAGAGGTGATACAAAGAGAGGAGGAGACACAGAAAGAGGTGCTACAAAGAGGAGGAGGAGACACAGGAAGAGGTGATACAAAAAGAGGAGGCAGCAGCTGAGACTCTGCCTTTCTATGAAGCCCAAGAGGTTTTGTGACTCAATGACGGCCGCACAGTTGCACATAGATGGCTGCTGTAACCTGACTGCCTCCGTCCTCCTCAGTCCCCCTGATGTGGTCACTCTGACCATCTACTACAACCCCAACATATCGCTGTGTCCATGTATCTCATCCACACTGGATATATCACGCTATTAATGACTTGATAACTATATCTCCCACCTGTAACATGTCCTCGTAGAAGAGGTAGAGGACGTCTTTCTCTTGTCTAATCTTCCACCAGTCCTTCACGTGATCACTCCATGACCCAAAGCAAACTAGGGCAAAAAGGAGAAGGATAATCAATGATGAGGTCAAAGTGTGAACAACCACAAACACACAAGGGTTTTCAGTGCATGTTTAGGGTCGGAGCTTCAGTACTTGGGGGGGAAGAATGCTGTCTGCAGAATATGCTATACAGTGACCGGTATCACTGGGTCCAGGATGTGTTTATTTGCATCCAAGGAGGTTCCAGTCCAGATTCTAGGTTCCATTATAGGATTTAACCCCATATGTTACCATCTTGGATATATTATATGTACCTTTCCCTTCTATGAACGTGTGTAGAAATTCTTCAAAAGACCCCGGATCTGGGTGAACAGCAGCCATACGATAGAAATGATAATACGACACCAATACATCCTTAGGATTGCGGGCGATGTAGATGATCTGCAGAAGAGATGACACAAAGTTACTGAAATACTCTGCAGAGAAAAGGCAAAGAAACAGGGATTTACAGTAGTGGGGATAATTGGCTCAGAAGAAGGTTGTAAATAGTAAAGGATGGTCTTGGATACACAGTGACAGTATGACCAAGGCCTACACAAGGACAGATGTATGGAAGAGGCTATAACCAAGGCCTGCCGAAGAATAGATCTATACATTATAGTACGTGGCTATAACCAAGGCCTGCAGAAAGAAACATGTACCCATTATATTAAGAGGCTATAACCAAGGCCTACAGAAGGATAGTTCTATACATTATAGTAAGAGGATATAACCAAGGCCTACAGAAGGATAGATGGACCCATTATAGTAAGAAGCTATAACCAAGGCCTACAGAAGGACAGATGGACCCATTATAGTAAGAGGCTATAACCAAGACCTACAAAAGGATAGTTCTATACATTATAGTAAGAGGCTATAACCAAGGCCTACAGAAGGATAGATGGACCCATTATAGTAAGAAGCTATAACCAAGGCCTACAGAAGGACAGATGGACCCATTATAGTAAGAGGCTATAACCAAGACCTACAGAAGGATAGATCTATACATTATAGTAAGAGGCTATAACCAAGGCCTACAAAAGGATAGATCTACAACCTCTGGCAAAAATGATGGAATCATTGCCTCAGAGACTGTAAGCTGTTATAAAAGCCAGAGGTGGTGCAACAAAATACTAATGATGTATTGGAGGGTTCTTTTGTGTGTTTGTTTTTCTTGATTCCATAATTTTTTCCCTTTGCTCGGTCTGAAAAAAGTAACCGTTACTGGCTACCACATTTTTATCTTGATTTCTTTTCTTGACTTTAGTTTTGTGCCATGTCTGTGATCTGCTATTTTTCTACAACATTAAACAACTGAATGAACGTCCTCCGAGCCCGGGGATTCCAGAATTTTTGCCAGAGGTTGTATACATTATAGTAAGAGGCTATAACCAAGACCTACAGAAGGATAGATGGACCCATTATAGTAAGAGGCTATAACCCCCTTCTCCCCTCATCTCTGCTGAAGACTTTGCGACCTTCTTCAAGGAGAAGATCGACAAGATCAGAAGCAGCTTCGGTCCACTATCCCCAAACCTCCCCTTCCCACCTACACTGCTCTCCTCCTCCATTAGCCACTTCCTCCCATAACTGAAGACCAACTCTCCTCCCTCCTGTCAAAATCACACCTCACCACCAGCGCTCACGACCCGCTCCCATCCCACCTCATTCCGAACCACACCTCCATGTTCATCCCAGCCCTCCCCCTCCCCTTTAACCTTTCACTTAGCACTGGTACCTTCCCCTCGGCCTTCAAACACGCCCTAATCACGCCCATCCTATAAAAAACCTCACTTGACCCTACCTCTGTCTCTAACTATCGCCCCATATCTCTTCTCCCATTCGCCTCTAAGCTACTTGAACAACACGTCCACTCCGAACTGTCCTCTGACCTCTCCTCATGCTCCCACTTCGACAGCCTACAGTCCTGCTTCCGACCCCTCCATTCCACCGAGACAGCCCTGACCAAAGTCACCAACGACCTACTGACCGCCAAGAACAAACACCACTACTCCATCCTGCTACTCCTTGACCCGTCAGCTGCCTTCGACACTGTTGACCACTCCCTTCTACTACAGATCCTGGAATCCCTTGGCATCACCCACCTTGCCCTCTCCTGGATCTCCTCATACCTAGCGAACCGGACCTTCAGCGTCTCGAACTCCCACACCTCCTCCTCACCCTACCCCCTTTCTGTCGGAGTCCCCCAAGGTTCGGTCCTGGGACCCCTACTTTTCTCCATTTACACTCTCTGCCTAGGGCAACTCATTGAGTCCCATGGCCTCCAGTACCACCTCTACGCCGACGACACCCAAATCTACCTGTCCGGCCCTGACATCACCTCCCTACTCTCAAAAATCCCACAATGCCTTTCCGCCATCTCATCCTTCTTCTCTGCTCGCTTCCTTAAACTCAACATGGACAAAACTGAATTCATAGTCGTCCCCCCAAGAAATTCCACCCCACCTCCCAACCTATCCATCTGCATCCACGACTGTGCCCTCTCCCCAGTCCCCCAAGCCAAGTGCCTCGGGGTAATCCTTGACTCCTCCCTATCCTTCAAACCCCACATCGAGGCCCTCACCACATCCCTCCGGCTCCAGCTCAAGAACATCTCACGGATCCGCTCCTTCCTCACCCACGACACCGCTAAAACACTCATCCATGCTCTTATCATCTCCCGCCTTGACTACTGCAACCTCCTTCTCAATGGCCTCCCGGCTAACTCCCTCACACCTCTCCAGTCTATCCTCAACTCTGCTGCCCGACTCATCTACCTGTTCTCCCGCTACTCCCCTGTCTCCCCCCTCTGCCAAGCCCTTCACTGGCTCCCCGCCTCCAAGAGATCCCAATTCAAAACACTAACCATGGCGTACAAAGCCATACACAACCTGGCCCCACCATACATCTCCGACCTGGTCTCCCGATACCTACCCTCACGCAACCTCCGCTCCTCCCAAGATCTCCTCCTCTGCTCCCCCCTCATCACCTCTTCGCACAACCGAGTCCAGGACTTCTCCCGGGCATCTGCCTTACTCTGGAACTCCCTGCCCGAACACGTCAGACACTCGCCTACCCTGAGTAGCTTCAAGTGTCACCTGAAGACTCACTTGTTCCGTCAAGCCTACAACCTGCCATGAGACCCAGGCGAACGCCCCATACCTGACACTCCCCCATCCTACTGTATCCTAACCCTTCCCTCGTAGACTGTGAGCCCTCGTGGACAGGGTCCCTGCCCCTCCTGTACCTGTACGTCCTGATCGCCTAGATTTAGTGTACTTGTCTCCCTTATCCTCATGTAAAGTGCCATGGAACCTAATGGCGCTATATAAATAAATAATCATAATAATAATAATAACCAAGACCTAAAGAAGGATAGATGGACCCATTATAGTAAGAGACTATAACCAAGGCCTACAGAAGGATGGATGGACCCATTATAGTAAGAGGATATAACCAAGGCCTACAGAAGGATAGATGGACCCATTATCGTAAGAGGCTATAACCAAGGCCTACAGAAGGATAGATCTATACATTATAGTAAGAGGCTATAACCAAGACCTACAGAAGGATAGATGGACCCATTATAGTAAGGAGCTATAACCAAGGCCTACAGAAGAATAGATGGACCCATTATAGTAAGAGGCTATAACCAAACCTACAGAAGGATAGATGGACCCATTATAGTAAGAGGCTATAACTAAGACCTACAGAAGAATAGATGGACCCATTATAGTAAGGGGCTATAGCTAAGGCCTACAGAAGGATAGATGGACCCATTATAGTAAGAGGCTATAACCAAGGCCTACAGAAGGATAGATGGACCCATTATAGTAAGAGGATATAATCAAGGCCTACAGAAGGATAGATGGACCCATTATAGTAAGAGGCTATAACCAAACCTACATTAGGATGTGAAAGGAAGAAACCTGAGCAGATGGCAAGAGAAAAAGGAAACCAAGGCTCCAGGTCACCCCGGAGTGATCAGGAAGACGTAGGGTTGTGATCAGTCTAATGTACGAGGAGCTCACGTCGTCCTTCCGGTACCTTGCAGTTCTTCTCCCAGAAGCTGCTCGGCAGGAGGTGCACGGGTAAATGACATTTGATGACACGTGGAGACTCCCTGCTATCCAGGACCTCAGTTCCTGAGAGAAAGGCAATAAGTTGGACTTGGTACAAAAAAAAGACATGTCGTACAACATAAGAAATAGACTCTAGGAGGACGTGTGGCCAATGGCTCATCCAGTTCTCCGGAGCGTCTGGCTCGGTGCCCCCTGCTCCTTGTAGAGCAGATCATAAACCATTGTGACATCACTTACCTGTGGGCATCCCGGGCACTGCGTACTCCAGAAAGGGCACCCGCTCATATATGGCTCCACGTTGGGTCTTTGTTACATCTCCATTATGTAGCATTAAGTCTAAAATCTCGCTCATCCACGTGGTACCTGGTGTGAAGTAACAGGAGTTGATCATGGACATGTGCAGTTAACGACTATTGGGACAACTGATTCTTAATCCTTTTTTGATACCAAAATAATCAACCAAAATGCCATCCCCTTAAAGGGATGCTCCCATCTTCACAGATATTAACTTGTAAAAACAAACTATTGCTATAGTGCGGAGTTTATAAACTAGACGGCAAAGGTGGTCGGTCTCCTAGGCAACGAGCTGAAAACGAAATACAGAGTTCATTTTAGGATATGGTCATACATCAAAGTCAAACAGCAGTACACTTTCTGATACCTGATAATGACTTTGATAAATAACTTTGACAAATGATTTGTCAAAGTCATTTGTCAAAGTCATTTGTCAAGTCATTTGTCAAAGTCATTTGTCAAAGTCATTTGTCAAAGTCATTTGTCAAAGTCATTAGTAGGTGTCGACAGTATTTCTGATGTTTGACTTTGATATATGATCATGTCCTAAAATGAACACTGTACAAAAGAAAAGTTGTTCATAACTTAAGAACAGTAATACACAGTGAATTGCAAAAAATGCTTATTTTACCAGCACCATCCTACAATATCAACCTATTAAGGTGGGAATTATCCTTTAATTCATAGTAGTGACGATAGCACAAGCTTCATAGATATGGGGAAGAGCAGAAAAGAGGGAAAGAATGCAGAAATGTTGCTGTATATTTATAAAAATGTGGGTGACCAGGTGACCGAAACAAGTGCCTATAACATCCATAATGGCCGCCTATGTGATCATACAGGTATGGTAATGTGCAAATCACCAGCAGGGATCCCCTGGATGAGGCTCTTAGTATTTGATGTTCTCACCTGATTTGGGATAGGTGACAATCAGCAGGTCATCATCTCTGGCCTGGAAGCTCTGAACATTCTCCCAATTTTCAGCGAAGGGCCCCAGGGTCGGCATCCCACTCACCACCCTTATAGGAGGGCGATCAGCCATGATGTCAACCTAGGAGAGCAAGAGGTGCGAGATCTGGGAATAAAGATTGATTATAGTAGTTATAGTCTTGTACATAGGAGCAGTATTATAGTAGTTATATTCTTGTACATAGGGGCAGTATTATAGTAGTTATATTCTTGTACATAGGGACAGTATTATAGTAGTTATATTCTTGTACATAGGGACAGTATTATAGTAGTTATATTCTTGTACATAGGGGCTTATGTATTTATAGTATTAGTTATATTCTTGTACATAGGGCAGTATTATAGTAGTTATATTCTTGTACATAGGGCAGTATTATAGTAGTTATATTCTTGTACATAGGGCAGTATTATAGTAGTTATATTCTTGTACATAGGGCAGTATTATAGTAGTTATATTCTTGTACATAGGGCAGTATTATAGTAGTTATATTCTTGTACATAGGGGCAGTATTATAGTAGTTATATTCTTGTACATAGGAGCAGTATTATAGTAGTTATATTCTTGTACATAGGAGCAGTATTATAGTAGTTATATTCTTGTACATAGGGGCAGTATTATAGTAGTTATATTCTTGTACATAGGGGCAGTATTATAGTAGTTATATTCTTGTACATAGGAGCAGTATTATAGTAGTTATATTCTTGTACATAGGAGCAGTATTATAGTAGTTATATTCTTGTACATAGGGGCAGTGTTATAGTAGTTATATTCTTGTATATAGGAGCAGTATTATAGTAGTTATATTCTTGTATATAGGAGCAGTATTATAGTAGTTATATTCTTGTACATAGGAGCAGTATTATAGTAGTTATATTCTTGTACATAGGGGCAGTATTATAGTAGTTATATTCTTGTACATAGGGGCAGTATTATAGTAGTTATATTCTTGTACATAGGGGCAGTATTATAGTAGTTATATTCTTGTACATAGGAGCAGTATTATAGTAGTTATATTCTTGTATATAGGGGCAGTATTATAGTAGTTATATTCTTGTATAAGGAGCAGTATTATAGTAGTTATATTCTTGTATATAGGGGCAGTATTATAGTAGTTATATTCTTGTATAAAGGGACAGTATTATAGTAGTTATATTCTTGTATATAGGAGCAGTATTATAGTAGTTATATTCTTGTATATAGGGGGCAGTATTATAGTAGTTATATTCTTGTATATAGGAGCAGTATTATAGTAGTTATATTCTTGTATATAGGGGCAGTATTATAGTAGTTATATTCTTGTACATAGGGGCAGTATTATAGTAGTTATATTCTTGTATATAGGAGCAGTATTATAGTAGTTATATTCTTGTACATAGTGTGAAGCTAGTGAGGCGGGGGACTCGCTCGCTGCGTAATGACACCAACACATGTGTAGAAATTTTCCAAATGTATACCCATTTATTTTTCACTAGTATCAATAGTAGTACATTTAACACTTAACACAAACACGTCACATATTACATTACATATAATATTGCACATAACATCATATTGTAACCGGGACCTGTCACCACGACTCTCTCCCCATTGGAGCTCTATCAACCGCTCCCAGGATGATCACGGCCTCCGGCCTTTCTATACATTTTCAATACATTCATAATAAATACATATGTTACATATCAACGATGACACCTCCGGGTTCAGAACAGGGATTGAGCAACCTGAGTACCGGTTATGTCATGTATCCCCAAGGGGCTCCTTCCTGGACGCATCTCAATCTACGTACTGGTCAGAGTCCACCTGGTTCAACCATGGTGTCCCCACTCTAGGAGCCCTTTTAACCCCTGCTTCTGACCTGCGTTACATACGCCTCAACGGGCCCGGTGGGTCCCAATGACGGTACCTGCCGCCTGGCTTTAGTCACCCAGCTCGATCACATAACATTAAGCCGTAGTCAGGATTCCTGCCTGACCGGGACCTTACATACCACATGTGATCCATCCTACAATATTGATGAACCACATGCATCCTTACATCCGCTCAGAGCCCATTATAATACATCCACGGACTGTGACTCCTCCATGACCATAACAGGGACCTGGTCAACCATAGAATCCGGGCTAACCACGCGTCACCATGGCTTACCACAGTACAGGCCACCAGTCGCCACCAAACCTCCATCTCATGGAAGGTCTCCAGGTCGACGACTGTACCCTGCGTCTGAGTAGCACCCTTCTGGATCAGCCATGGTTACCCTTCTAGGAGCCTTCGTGACCCCTGTGTCTGGCCACAGGCACACCCACACCATTAGAGGCCGTGGTTGAGGGACAGGTACCCGCTGCAAGCAGCAGGCCAAGCCTCCCTCTCGTCCCGCAGGGACGGAACGCCTCCAATATCATCCACACTAGCTGGGTCACTGTCTCTCCACAACATTATACATGGCTCTTACACATAGGCCATCGTCTCTCATTCAGGGCACTTTTACCTAAGCCCTCACATACATCTACGGGTCCTTAACCGACTGCCTAGTCAGACCCAATGGCGGTTATGCCCGCCTGGCATGATACACACGCAGCTCACGTCATTACATGGGAACTGCCGTCTTACCGAGCACAGATCCGGGTCTCGCTACCGGAGGTAACGGGTTGGCCAAGCCTGCCCACGGGCTCCTTCCTGGACGTGCTTCACCCCACGTCCAGTCGAGCGTCCACCAGGTCAGCCACGGCTTCCCCACTCCAGGTGCTGTAACGACCCCAGTCCTGGCTACCGGCATGCAGCTAGCACGCTCCCTTCACCATCTCTCAGCATGGCAGTATGGACTATCACTCAGTCCCTCACACAGACTGGATCTCCGCTTCTCTGTGGTCTGAGCTGATCTCACACAAGTCTGTCTTCTCCCAATCACTCAGCTGGCAGGCTCTTACCGTGCCTGCCACGCCCACATGGACACACCCACTTGGCTGCTAGTTATCAGCCTCCCAGTTCCTATACAGCTGCTCATCTCTGTGCCTGGTCTCTACAGCTTTCACACAGCTTATTTTAACTCCCTGTGTTCCGGGTTGGTTCACACAGTGCTGTAATGGTGGGTTTACACGTTGCGATATCGTTCCGATATCGGATCCAACGGCGCGGGAGCGCGCATTTTGTGCCCGGTTTTCAAAGAATCGCATTGGAGGTTTACACAGCGCGATATCGTGTTACAACGTCCCTACGATGTCTACGCCCCCCGACCCAGGAACGACCATTTAACATGTGAGTCAATGGAGGACGTTGTACTGCACATCGGAGTTGGGCTGTCACACAGCACGATCCGGCTCCAACCTCCATCCGATATCGGGCCGTTGAATAGCACGCTCATTCGACCCCCGATATCGGTTTGCCATCGTTCCAGCATCGTATTGGACGTTGACACCGTACAACGCACGAACGATATCGGGTCCAACGCACGAACCACGTGACTTTTGGTCGGAGTTGGACGCCGATATCGGGACGTGTAAACCCACCGTAAGGGCCACTTTACACACACCAACTTATCTGTCCAACTTCTGAACAACTTACTGGTTGCAGTGAAATCATGGACACATTGCTCCACTTTGTGACTGTGTACAATGGAACAATGTGTCCATGATTGCACTGCAACCAGTAAGTTGTTCAGAAGTTGGACAGATAAGTTGGTGTGTGTAATGTGGCCCTAAGCCGCTCATTGATCTCAGGAGCCATTCACTGCCGCTCATTAGGCTCATGAATCCTTAATACATTGACATACAGGTGCCGGACATGATTATACAACACATCTACGGTACAACCTGGCTTATGTGCACAGGATCCTATACTGATCCTGCATGAGATGCGCCCCGGCCATGAGGACATGCCGGCGGTGCCTCACATACCCCCCCTCCTTGTTCAGACCAGTGAGGGAGGAACACACTGCCATACAAGTCGGGCAACGGCGTTGCACACTGTGGCGCCGTGCCAGGCTTGCATACCTATAAACCATGTCCTACCTCCCCCCTCCTTGTTCAGACCAATGGGGATGGAGACACTGCCATGAAAGTCGTGCAGCGGTGCTGTACTCTGTGGCACCACTCCCGAGTTGTACACCTGTGACTCCTGTCCAACCTCCCCCCTCCTTGCTTAAACCAGCAGGGGCAAACACAGTTCATAGAGTCCTTAGGAATATCCGGATGTGACACCTAGGCCACTGAAACCTTGAACACGCCGTCTTCATGACCCCACCGGGTCACCGGCAAGATGCTGGGGTGCGTCGTGTGGTCGCCAATAGCAACCAAGTCCATATAAAGTGCACCAACAGAATAGTCCATAGCTCTCACTCAGCGGGCTGGCATGCCCGCATTCTCCACCATATGTGAAGGTAGCGAGCCGGGGGACTCGCTCGCTGCATAATGACGCCAACACATGCGTATAATTTTTCCAAAAGTCTACCCCTTTATTTCTCACCAGCATCAATAACCGGGGTAGTACATTTAACATTTAACACCAACACGTCACATAATACATTACTTTCCACATTACAGTACATAGAATATTGCACATATACATTTACAGGTCGAGGGTTACCGTAAATGTATAGATAGGCCGGAGGCCGTGATCACCACGGGAGCGGTTGATAGAGCTCCAATGGGGAAAGGGTCGTGGTTACAGATCTCGGGTTACCGTAAATGTATATGTGCAATATTCTATGTACTGTAATGTGCAAAGTAATGTATTATGTGACGTGTTTGTGTTAAATGTTAAATGTACTACCCCGGTTATTGATGCTGGTGAGAAATAAAGGGGTAGACATTTGGAAAAATTATACACGTGTTGGCGTCATTACCCAGCAAGCGAGTCCTCCGGCTCACTACCTTCACAATAGGGGGCAGTATTTTAGTAGTTATATTCTTGTATATAGGAGCAGTATTATAGTAGTTATATTCTTGTATATAGGGGCAGTATTATAGTAGTTATATTCTTGTATATAGGGGCAGTATTATAGTAGTTATATTCTTGTATATAGGGGCAGTATTATAGTAGTTATATTCTTGTATATAGGGGCAGTATTATAGTAGTTATATTCTTGTACATAGGAGCAGTATATAGTAGTTATATTCTTGTATATAGGAGCAGTATTATAGTAGTTATATTCTTGTATATAGGAGCAGTATTATAGTAGTTATATTCTTGTACATAGGGGCAGTATTATAGTAGTTATATTCTTGTATATAGGGAGCAGTATTATAGTAGTTATATTCTTGTATATAGGGGCAGTATTATAGTA
This sequence comes from Allobates femoralis, assembly GCA_033576535.1. Classification (NCBI taxonomy): domain Eukaryota; kingdom Metazoa; phylum Chordata; class Amphibia; order Anura; family Aromobatidae; genus Allobates; species Allobates femoralis. The sequence continues at coordinate 236,407,063 of JARQOC010000011.1, read as the reverse complement.
GTTATATTCTTGTATATAGGAGCAGTATTATAGTAGTTATATTCTTGTATATAGGGGCAGTATTATAGTAGTTATATTCTTGTATATAGGGGCAGTATTATAGTAGTTATATTCTTGTATATAGGAGCAGTATTATAGTAGTTATATTCTTGTACATAGGAGCAGTATTATAGTAGTTATATTCTTGTATATAGGAGCAGTATTATAGTAGTTATATTCTTGTATATAGGAGCAGTATTATAGTAGTTATATTCTTGTATATAGGAGCAGTATTATAGTAGTTATATTCTTGTACATAGGAGAAGTATTATAGTAGTTATATTCTTGTATATAGGAGCAGTATTATAGTAGTTATATTCTTGTACATAGGGGCAGTATTATAGTAGTTATATTCTTGTATATAGGAGCAGTATTATAGTAGTTATATTCTTGTACATAGGAGCAGTATTATAGTAGTTATATTCTTGTGTATAGGAGCAGTATTATAGTAGTTATATTCTTGTGTATAGGAGCAGTATTATAGTAGTTATATTCTTGTATATAGGAGCAGTATTAGTAGTTAGTTAATGTATTATTATTCTTGTATATAGGGCAGTATATTATAGTAGTTATATTTTGTATATAGGGCAGTATTATAGTAGTTATTATCTTGTATATAGGAGCAGTATTATAGTAGTTATATTCTGTATATAGGAGCAGTATTATAGTAGTTATATTCTTGTATATAGGGCAGTATTATAGTAGTTATATTCTTGTATATAGGGCAGTATTATAGTAGTTATATTCTTGTATATAGGAGCAGATTAGATTAATTCTGTATATAGGCAGTATATAGTAGTTATATTCTTGTATATAGGAGCAGTATTATAGTAGTTATATTCTTGTATATAGGGCAATTAGTAGTTATATCTTATATAGGCATATATAGTAGTATTTCTTGTATATAGGGCAGTATTATAGTAGTTATATTCTTGTATATAGGGCAGTATTATAGTAGTTATATTCTTGTATATAGGAGCAGTATTATAGTAGTGTATATATTCTTGTATATAGGAGCAGTATTATAGTAGTTATATTCATTGGTCATAATAGTAGTCTAGTATATGCATATAGTAGTTATATTCTTGTATATAGGGCAGTATTATAGTAGTTATATTCTTGTAAATAGGAGCAGTATTATAGTAGTTATATTCTTGTATATAGGGGCAGTATTATAGTAGTTATATTCTTGTATATAGGGGCAGTATTATAGTAGTTATATTCTTGTATATAGAGCAGTATTATAGTAGTTAATATTTCTTGTATATTAGGGGCAGTATTATAGTAGTTATATTTTGTAATAGGAGCAGTATTATAGTAGTTATATTCTTGTATATAGGGGCAGTATTATAGTAGTTATATTCTTGTATATAGGAGCAGTATTATAGTAGTTATATTCTTGTATATAGGGGCAGTATTATAGTAGTTATATTCTTGTAATAGGGCAGTATTATAGTAGTTATATTCTTGTATAAGGAGCAGTATTATAGTAGTTATATTCTTGTATATAGGAGCAGTATTATAGTAGTTATATTCTTGTATATAGGGCAGTATTATAGTAGTTATATTCTTGTATATAGGGCCAGTATTATAGCAGTTATATTCTTGTATAAGGAGCAGTATTATAGTAGTTATATTCTTGTATATAGGAGCAGTATTATAGTAGTTATATTCTTGTATATAGGAGCAGTATTATAGTAGTTATATTCTTTGTATATAGGACAGTATTATAGTAGTTATATTCTTGTATATAGGAGCAGTATTATAGTAGTTATATTCTTGTATATAGGAGCAGTATATAGTTTATATTTGTATATAGGTATGTATTAGTATAGTCTTGTATATAGGGCAGTATTATAGTAGTTATATTCTTGTACATAGGAGCAGTATTATAGTAGTTATATTCTTGTAATAGGAGCAGTATTATAGTAGTTATATTCTTGTACATAGGGGCAGTATTATAGTAGTTATATTCTGTTGTACATAGGAGCAGTATTATAGAGTTATATTGTTTTGTACATAGGAGCAGTATTATAGTAGTTATATTGTTGTACATAGGGAGCAGTATTATAGTAGTTATATTGTTGTAATAGGAGCAGTATTATAGTAGTTATATTTTGTACATAGGAGCAGTATTATAGTAGTTATATTTTGTACATAGGGGCAGTATTATAGTAGTTATATTGTTGTATATAGGAGCAGTATTATAGTAGTTATATTCTTGTACATAGGGCAGTATTATAGTAGTTATATTCTTGTACATAGGGGCAGTATTATAGTAGTTTATATTGTTTTATAGTAATGGAGCAGTATTATAGTAGGTTTATATTCTTGTACATAGGGCAGTATTATAGTAGTTATATTCTTGTACATAGGGGCTGTATTATAACCCACTAACCCTTTTATTTAGGAGATATTTTGTGTGTTAATGACCAGATAATATTCTCAGTTGGAGGTTTCTGTTGCTTTTTGGGACAGATAAGGACGTTTTCTTTTGTATCTTTTGTGTTGTGGATGATAAAAGTTATGAGTAGAAATGTTTCCTCTTCTAATCTACACACATTATGACTGCTGGTTCTAAGGCCTGTAGCCATGGAGACATGTGGTTCTGACCCGTGATCTGAGCAGATGATGAGAGCCAGCCCGGTGTGTGCGGATCATCGGGACCAGCCCAGTGTCTGCGGATCATCGGGACCAGCCCGTGTGTGTGCGGATCATCGGGACCAGCCCAGTGTCTGCGGATCATCGGGACCAGCCCGGTGTGTGCGGATCATCAGAATCAGCCCGGTGTGTGCGGATCATCAGGACCAGCCCGGTGTGTACGGATCATCAGGACCAGCCCGGTGTGTACGGATCATTGGGACCAGCCAGGTGTGTACGGATCATTGGGACCAGCCCGGTGTGTGCGGATCATCAGGACCAGCCCGCTGTGTGCAGATCATCAGAACCAGCCCGGTGTGTGCGGATCATCAGAACCAGCCCGGTGTGTGCGGATCATCAGAACCAGCCCAGTGTGTGCGGATCATCAGAACCAGCCCAGTGTGTGCGGATCATCGGGACCAGCCCGGTGTGTGCGGATCATCAGGACCAGCCCAGTGTGTGCGGATCATCGGGACCAGCCCGGTGTGTGCGGATCAGCAGAACCAGCCCAGTGTGTGCGGATCATCAGGACCAGCCCAGTGTCTGCGGATCATCGGGACCAGCCCGGTGTGTGCGGATCATCGGGACCAGCCCAGTGTCTGCGGATCATCGGGACCAGCCCGGTGTGTGCGGATCATCAGAATCAGCCCGGTGTGTGCGGATCATCAGGACCAGCCCGGTGTGTACGGATCATCAGGACCAGCCCGGTGTGTACGGATCATCAGGACCAGCCCGGTGTGTGCGGATCATCAGGACCAGCCCGGTGTGTGCGGATCATCAGGACCAGCCCGGTGTGTGCGGATCATAAGAGCCAGCCCGGTGTGTGCGGATCAGCAGAGCCAGCCGGTGTGTGCGGATCATCAGGGCCAGCCCGCTGTGTGCGGATCATCAGGGCCAGCCCGGTGTGTACGGATCATTGGGACCAGCCCGGTGTGTGCGGATCATCAGGACCAGCCCGCTGTGTGCGGATCATCAGAACCAGCCCGGTGTGTGCGGATCATCAGGACCAGCCCGGTGTGTGCGGATCATCAGGACCAGCCCGGTGTGTGCGGATCATCAGGACCAGCCCGGTGTGTGCGGATCATCAGAACCAGCCCGGTGTGTGCGGATCATCAGGACCAGCCCGGTGTGTGCGGATCATCAGGACCAGCCCGGTGTGTGCGGATCATCAGAACCTGACAGTCGGACTCTGTATCACCACTAAGCTCGTACCTGTGGATGGCAGCAGTCGCTCCGAGCTCTCATCAATGAGACTGAGGGAGAGGGAGCCGGGGAGGAGGCTGCACCGGGGCTGAACACGTGACCTCACCATTAACCCCCCTCACCCCAAATAGTGCAGCGTCCTACAATTATCTGATTATTCTGGATTAAAAAGAACTTCAATGTAACAAATTAGATGCAGCAGAAAGTATCACTCATAAGATGAGATACTTCGCTCAGCAGACGGTATCACCAGGGGCGTACATAGAAATCTCGGGGCCCCATAGTAAAACTCCAAAGTGTGACCCCAAAACATGTGCAGGGACAAGAGCAGAAATCCCAACTATAAAGATAGTGAGAGGCGCAAGTCAGCGAGAGCAGAACCAGGGGCGGCTGAAGACACCGATTGTTCTCCACCTCCACCATACCTTACCATGCCCCAATACAGGACACTGCCAAGAATACCGCCACAGTGCAACACAGTTCAGCAGACAGTATCACACAGGAGAGGATTAGATACACAGCTCAGCAGACAGTATCACACAGGAGAGGATTAGATACACAGCTCAGCAGACAGTATCACACAGGAGAGGATTAGATACACAGGTCAGCAGACAGTATCACACAGGAGAGGATTAGATACACAGCTCAGCAGACAGTATCACACAGGAGAGGATTAGATACACAGCTCAGCACACAGTATCACACAGGAGAGGATTAGATACACAGCTCAGCAGACAGTATCACACAGGAGAGGATTAGATACACAGCTCAGCACACAGTATCACACAGGAGAGGATTAGATACACAGCTCAGCAGACAGTATCACACAGGAGGGGATTAGATACACAGCTCAGCAGACAGTATCACACAGGATAGGATTAGATACACAGCTCAGCAGACAGTATCACACAGGATAGGATTAGATACACAGCTCAGCACACAGTATCACACAGGAGAGGATTAGATACACAGCTCAGCAGACAGTATCACACAGGAGAGGATTAGATACACAGCTCAGCAGACAGTATCACACAGGAGAGGATTAGATACACAGCTCAGCACACAGTATCACACAGGAGAGGATTAGATACACAGCTCAGCAGACAGTATCACACAGTATAGGATTAGATACACAGCTCAGCAGACAGTATCACACAGTATAGGATTAGATACACAGCTCAGCAGACAGTATCACACAGGAGAGGATTAGATACACAGCTCAGCAGACAGGATCACACAGGATAGGATTAGATACACAGCTCAGCAGACAGGATCACACAGGAGAGGATTAGATACACAGCTCAGCAGACAGTATCACACAGGAGAGGATTAGATACACAGCTCAGCAGACAGGATCACACAGGATAGGATTAGATACACAGCTCAGCAGACAGGATCACACAGGATAGCATTAGATACACAGCTCAGCAGACAGGGTCACACAGGATAGGATTAGATACACAGCTCAGCAGACAGGATCACACAGGATAGGATTAGATACACAGCTCAGCAGACAGGATCACACAGGATAGGATTAGATACACTGCTCAGCAGACAGTATCACACAGGATAGGATTAGATGCTCAGCAGACAGGATCACACAGGATAGGATTAGATACACAGCTCAGCACACAGTATCACACAGGAGATGATTAGATACACAGCTCTTTCAGGGTAATTACCTTCCTAATTATATCAGGTTGCAGTTGTTTGTGATCACTTTTTTGGGTTTTCCCTTTCTTGTGTTCACTCTCTGTCTTATCTTGATTTCTCACTTTTTGCTCTCTGCCTCCATCTAGTGGTAGTTTTTGGTACTTTTGAAGCCACAGTCATGTATTATGAAGTGCTGTGTTGTTCAGGCCATCCATAGTGGACAGATCATCTGTGTACAATGTCATCTATTTTTAACTGTTTTTACTTATTTTTCAATAAAGATTTGATTATATTTATTTTAGCTATCTACTCTTCCACACAGGGGCGGGCTGGGCCAGGGGGCAGGGATGCATTTGCTCCCTGGGCCGGTCACTGGTCACTTAGCAGCAGTTTAGGGCCGCCGCCTGCCAGGTGAATTATTAACAACACTGCAGCTGCAGATAATGTAACTCTACAGAGAGTCTGACAGCATTGTTAATGCCCCCGGCGGCTGTCACTGGGTGATTTACTTTTAAATTGGCAGCGGCTGCAGCTGGGTCCTGAGGCATGCTTATGTAGCACACTCACCCTCTGGAGCGGAGTATGTGTCGAGACAGGCGCCATAGAAGCTGGCATTGGAGTGATTGGGCCAGTAAGCTCCCACAAGACCGCTTGTTCTTCAGCCAGCACTTGTGTGTGTGTGCCTGGCCGGCCACGTCACTGCTGGCAGACAGGGCTCTGAGCATGACCAGTCTGCAAGCTGTGACTTCGTGCAGCACACCCTGCTCTATCACATACCCACCAAAGCTGAATGGGAGACAAGCCCAAGGGAGGTGAGCGATATGTGTTGCATCTCTATAAAAATAGCCCTAATTTATCTGCATGGTTGGGTGTGTTTGAATGGCTGGGTGCATGTATGTGCATTGCTGGGTGGCATGTGTGTGTATGACTGGGTGCGTGTGTGCATGGCTGGGTGCATGTGTGTGCATTGCTAGATGCATGTGTGTGCATCATTGGGTGCATGCATGTGTGCATGGCTGTTTGCGTGTTTGCATGGCTGGGTGTGTGTGCATCACTGGGTGGCATGTATGTGTATGACTGGGTGCATGTGTGTGTGTGTGCATTGCTGGGTGCATGTGTGTGTTTGGCTGGGTGTGTGCATCGCTGGGTTCATGCATGTGTGCATGGCTGTTTGTGTGTGTGCATGGCTGGGTGCATGTGTGTGAATGCATCACTGGGTGCATGCATGACTTTGTGCGTGTGTGTGTTGGTGGGGATTGCATGTAGGGACAGTATGAGGACAAAGCAAGGAAAGGATAGTAATCCGACGAGGGGCAGTGGGATGAGGGGGCATATTATATTTTGTGCAGAGAACAGTGAGGAGCAATTCTTTATTCCGGGGCACAGTGTAGGGCAGATATTTTTTTCAGAAGCATATTATCATTCTGCTGTTTTTAAGGGTATCGTGCTGGGATCTGCTGAAGACCGGAGAGGATGGATGTCTACAGAGACGAGCCGTGGATGAGAAAAGTCATCATGATGCCAGGACAAGAGGATGAGAGAGAAAGACGACCCGATCACAGACAAGGTCATCTATAAGGTACCTGGATGTAATTGTGATCCTGCTTGTGTCTCATCAGTGCTGTGGTCCCTGTAAGATCCGCAGTCTAATGACTGATAACAACTCCATTATCTTCTTACCATTATTAAGGACATACTGATAGTTGTAGGTTCATGCGATGCAACTGTATAAGGGGCTGACCTGACATTACAATTAGTGTATCATGTACGGATAGTGATCCTGGTGCTCAAATTCATGTACGAATAGTGGTCCTGGTGATTTATTCATGTACTGATGGGGTTCTGGTGATTTATTCACGTTCTGATGGTGGTCCTGGTGATTTATTAATGTACTGATGGTGGTTCTCGTAATTTATTCATGTACTGATGGTGGTTCTGGTGATTTATTCATGTACTGATGGTGGTTCTGGTGATTCACGTTCTGAATGGTGGTCCTGGTGATTTATTCATGTACTTATGGTGGTTATCGTGATTTATTCATGTACTGATGGTGGTTCTGGTGATTTATTCACGTTCTGGTGGTGGTCCTGGTGATTTATTCATGTTCTGATGGTGCTCCTGGTACTCAAATTCATGTATGAATAGTTATTCTGGTGATTTATTCATGTCCTGATGGTGGTTCTGGTTATTCATGTACTTATGGTGGTCCTGGTGATTTATTAATGTACTGATAGTGGTCCTGGTGATTTATTAATGTACTGATGGTGGTCCTGGTGATTTATTAATGTACTGATGGTGGTCCTGGTGATTTATTCTTGTACTGATGGTGGTCTTGGTGATTTATTCATGTTCTGATGGTGGTTCTGGTGATTTATTCATGTTCTGATAGTGGACCTGGTGATATATTCATGTTCTGATGGTGGTTCTGGTGATTTATTCATGTACTGATGGTGGTCCCGGGTGATGTATTCATGTAATGCTGGTTGCCATGGTGATGTATTTCTGTACTGCTGCAAGTTCTCGTGATGCATTTCTGTACTAATGAGTGTTGTGATGCTCTGTTTACTGTATGTGCTCTTGGTGGGTCGGAGTATGTATTTGTGTACTGATGAGGGTAGTCATACTGTGTTTTTGTACTGATGGGGGTTTTAGAGATACAATTTGGTACTGTTGGTGGTTCTGGTAATGTATTCTTGTGCAGTTATTGATTTTGATCCTTTACATGTAACACTCCATAACATGAAAAATTATGTGACGTGGTTATGTTAAAACCTGTTACCTCTGCTGCTTTAATGTTGTGGCCAGAGATAATAGGGCTAAAGATGGGCCACCGCAACTTGAGGGCCACTGCTTTGTGAATGCCCCCAGGCCAAAATTTGCCAGCCAGCCCTTTATAGGTATCACACAGGGTTGTATTATATACACAGCTCAGCCTACAGTATCACAGGGTTGGATTAGATACACAGCTCAGCCTACAATATTACAGGGTAGGATTAGATACACAGCTCAGCAGACAGTATCACACAGGATAGGTTTAGATATAGGGGCAGATTAAGACTAGCTAGGGCCCCAAACTATTTAGAAGGCGAGGACCCCCAACCCGAAGTATCATGTGACATGTAACATGATCATATTTTGATAGATCATGTGATTAGCCATGTGATTAACTCAAAGGTGCACAACCATAAAAGAAAAAAAACAAGAAAAACAGTGCGCCGCAGTCTTTTTCACCCTTATATACAGCGCTATATATAATGTAATGTTATACATAATAGAGCAGGGTGGGAAATTAATTTATTACAGCCCACAGTATACAGCAGGAGGTCGCACACAGCCCCCAGTATACAGCAGGAGGCCGCACACAGCCCCAGTATACAGCAGGAGGCCGCACACAGCCCCCAGTATACAGCAGGAGGCCGCACACAGCCCCCACTATACAGCAGGAGGCCGCACACAGCCCCCAGTATACAGCAGGAAGTCACACACAGCTCCCAGTATACAGCAGGAGGCTGCACACAGCTCCCAGTATACAGCAGGAGGCCGCACACACACCCCGGTATACAGCAAGAGGCCGCACACGGCCCCCAGTATACATCAGGAGGTCGCACACGGCCCCCAGTATACAGCAGGAGGCCGTACACGGCCCCCAGTATACAGCAGGAGGCCGCACATGCCCAGCTCAGCATGCAGCAGGAGGCCGCACAAGCTGTGCCCCACATAGCCACCTGTATACAGATGTGCCCCACAGAGCCCCCAGTATACAGGCGGGGCCCCACAAAGCCACTGTATACAGACTTTGCTCCACATAGCCACCTGTATATAGGCTGGGCCTCACATAGCCACCTGTATAGTTTGTGCTCCACAGAGCCCCCAGTATACAGGCTGGGCTCCATATAGCCCCTATATACCGGCTGTGCTCCACATAGCCGCCAGTATAAAAGCTTTGCCCCCTATAGCTCCTGTATACACCAGCACATATAAAAAACACGTACACACCTCACTGCTGTCCTCCCGATGCTCTGCCCCGACACGCCTGTCTCCACGATGCCAGCGCATACATGATGGCACTGGCTGATGACGTCATTGCATCGGGGTTGGGGGCTCCTATGAGCTGCGCTGACGCTGTCAATTGCAGCAGTTTAGTTCCAGGGCAGCTCCCTGCTCCGAGATGTATACGGAGGAACGGGAACAGGGTGAGTATCTGCACACAACACTATAATGAGTACAATGTGGCCATGGGCCCCCCAGACACTGCAGGCCCTGGGTGGTAGCCCAGATTGCCCTCATTATAATCCGCTTATGATTAGATACACAGCTCAGCAGACAGTATCACACAAGATAGGATTAGATACACAGCTCAGCAGACAGTATCACACAGGATAGGATTAGATACACGGCTCAGCTACAGTATCACACAAGAAAGGATTAGATACACAGCTCAGCAGACAGTATCACACAGGAAGGGATTAGATGCACAGCTCAACAGACAGTATCACACAGGATTACATACACGGCTCAGCAGACAGTATCACACAGGATAGGATTAGATACACAGCTCAGCAGACAGTATCACACAGGATAGGATTAGATACACAGCTCAGCAGCCAGTATCACACAGGAGAGGATTAGATACACAGCTCGGCAGACAGTATCACACAGGATAGGATTAGATACACAGCTCAGCAGACAGTATCACACAGGATTAGATACACAGCTCAGCAGACAGTATCACACAGGACAGGATTAGATACACGGCTCAGCAGACAGTATCACACAGGATAGGATTAGATACACGGCTCAGCAGACAGTATCACACAGGATAGGATTAGATACACGGCTCGGCAAACAGTATCACACAGGATAGGATTAGATACACGGCTCGGCAGACAGTATCACACAGGATAGGATTAGATACACGGCTCGGCAGACAGTATCACACAGGATAGGATTAGATACACAGCTCAGCAGACAGTATCACACAGGAGAGGAATATATACACAGCTCAGCAGAGAGTATCACACAGGATAGGATTAGATACACGGCTCAGCAGACAGTATCACACAGGATAGGATTAGATACACAGCTCAGCAGACAGTATCACACAGGAGAGGATTAGATACACGGCTCAGCAGACAGTATCACACAGGAGAGGATTAGATACACAGCTCAGCAGAAAGTATCACACAGGATAGGATTAGATACACGGCTCAGCAGACAGCATCACACAGGATAGGATTAGATACACAGCTCAGCAGACAGTATCACACAGGAGAGGATTAGATACACAGCTCAGCAGACAGTATCACACAGGATAGGATTAGATACACAGCTCAGCAGACAGTATCACACAGGATAGGATTAGATACACAGCTCAGCAGACAGTATCACACAGGAGAGGATTAGATACACAGCTCAGCAGACAGTATCACACAGAGGATTAGATACACGGCTCAGCAGACAGTATCACACAGGAGAGGATTAGATACACAGCTCAGCAGACAGTATCACACAGGAGAGGATTAGATACACAGCTCAGCAGACAGTATCACACAGAGGATTAGATACACAGCTCAGCAGACAGTATCACACAGGAGAGGATTAGATACACAGCTCAGCAGACAGTATCACACAGGAGAGGATTAGATACACAGCTCAGCAGAGAGTATCACACAGGATATGATTAGATACACGGCTCAGCAGACAGTATCACACAGGAGAGGATTAGATACACAGCTCAGCAGACAGTATCACACAGTATAGGATTAGATACACAGCTCAGCAGACAGTATCACACAGTATAGGATTAGATACACAGCTCAGCAGACAGTATCACACAGGAGAGGATTAGATACACGGCTCAGCAGACAGTATCACACAGGAGAGGATTAGATACACAGCTCAGCAGAAAGTATCACACAGGATAGGATTAGATACACGGCTCAGCAGACAGCATCACACAGGATAGGATTAGATACACAGCTCAGCAGACAGTATCACACAGGAGAGGATTAGATACACAGCTCAGCAGACAGTATCACACAGTATAGGATTAGATACACAGCTCAGCAGACAGTATCACACAGTATAGGATTAGATACACAGCTCAGCAGACAGTATCACACAGGAGAGGATTAGATACACAGCTCAGCAGACAGGATCACACAGGATAGGATTAGATACACAGCTCAGCAGACAGGATCACACAGGAGAGGATTAGATACACAGCTCAGCAGACAGTATCACACAGGAGAGGATTAGATACACAGCTCAGCAGACAGTATCACACAGGATAGGATTAGATACACAGCTCAGCAGACAGGATCACACAGGATAGGATTAGATACACAGCTCAGCAGACAGGATCACACAGGATAGGATTAGATACACAGCTCAGCAGACAGGATCACACAGGATAGGATTAGATACACTGCTCAGCAGACAGTATCACACAGGATAGGATTAGATGCTCAGCAGACAGGATCACACAGGATAGGATTAGATACACAGCTCAGCACACAGTATCACACAGGAGATGATTAGATACACAGCTCTTTCAGGGTAATTACCTTCCTAATTATATCAGGTTGCAGTTGTTTGTGATCACTTTTTTGGGTTTTCCCTTTCTTGGGTTTACTCTCTGTCTTAGGGGGCCGTCACACGGAACGATATCTTGCCCGATATCGTTTAAGCGATCTCCTTTTTGATCGCTTAAGCGATATCGGGCAAGATATCGTTGCATGTAATCAAGCGATTTACGATGGTAAATCGCTTGATCGTGACATCGCTGATCTGAGGTTCGGTTCTCAGATCTAGCGATGAACGATGCAACGATCTGCATCATCGTGGTGTATGACACCACGATGATCCATCTCCCAGCGATCGCGCCTATGCTGGGAGATGGTAACTATGGTACACGTCGGGTAACTAAGCGACGCGCGGCGCCTAGTTACCCGATGTGTACCATAGTTACCAGCGAGATCGCGGCTCCACATCGCTGGTGAGTCTGTCTGTGTGACATCTCACCAGCGATGTGAGCGATATTGTAAGCGATTGCGCGTGCACGTGATCGCTTACAATATCGCTAAAGATGTCGCAGCGTGTGACGGCCCCCTCATCTTGATTTCTCACTTTTTGCTCTCTGCCTCCCATCTAGTGGTAGTTTTTGGTACTTTTGAAGCCACAGTCATGTATTATGAAGTGCTGTGTTGTTCAGGCCATCCATAGTGGACAGATCATCTGTGTACAATGTCATCTATTTTTAACTGTTTTTACTTATTTTTCAATAAAGATTTGATTATATTTATTTTAGCTATCTACTCTTCCACACAGGGGGGGCTGGGCCGGGGGGCAGGGATGCATTTGCTCCCTGGGCCGGTCACTGGTCACTTAGCAGCAGTTTAGGGCCGCCGCCTGCCAGGTGAATTATTAACAACACTGCAGCTGCAGATAATGTAACTCTACAGAGAGTCTGACAGCATTGTTAATGCCCCCGGCGGCTGTCACTGGGTGATTTACTTTTAAATTGGCAGCGGCTGCAGCTGGGTCCTGAGGCATGCTTATGTAGCACACTCACCCTCTGGAGCGGAGTATGTGTCGAGACAGGCGCCATAGAAGCTGGCATTGGAGTGATTGGGCCAGTAAGCTCCCACAAGACCGCTTGTTCTTCAGCCAGCACTTGTGTGTGTGTGCCTGGCCGGCCACGTCACTGCTGGCAGACAGGGCTCTGAGCATGACCAGTCTGCAAGCTGTGACTTCGTGCAGCACACCCTGCTCTATCACATACCCACCAAAGCTGAATGGGAGACAAGCCCAAGGGAGGTGAGCGATATGTGTTGCATCTCTATAAAAATAGCCCTAATTTATCTGCATGGTTGGGTGTGTTTGAATGGCTGGGTGCATGTATGTGCATTGCTGGGTGGCATGTGTGTGTATGACTGGGTGCGTGTGTGCATGGCTGGGTGCATGTGTGTGCATTGCTAGATGCATGTGTGTGCATCATTGGGTGCATGCATGTGTGCATGGCTGTTTGCGTGTTTGCATGGCTGGGTGTGTGTGCATCACTGGGTGGCATGTATGTGTATGACTGGGTGCATGTGTGTGTGTGTGCATTGCTGGGTGCATGTGTGTGTTTGGCTGGGTGTGTGCATCGCTGGGTTCATGCATGTGTGCATGGCTGTTTGTGTGTGTGCATGGCTGGGTGCATGTGTGTGAATGCATCACTGGGTGCATGCATGACTTTGTGCGTGTGTGTGTTGGTGGGGATTGCATGTAGGGACAGTATGAGGACAAAGCAAGGAAAGGATAGTAAGCCGACGAGGGGCAGTGGGATGAGGGGGCATATTATATTTTGTGCAGAGAACAGTGAGGAGCAATTCTTTATTCCGGGGCACAGTGTAGGGCAGATATTTTTTTCAGAAGCATATTATCATTCTGCTGTTTTTAAGGGTATCGTGCTGGGATCTGCTGAAGACCGGAGAGGATGGACGTCTACAGAGACGAGCCGTGGATGAGAAAAGTCATCATGATGCCAGGACAAGAGGATGAGAGAGAAAGACGACCCGATCACAGACTAGGTCATCTATAAGGTACCTGGATGTAATTGTGATCCTGCTTGTGTCTCATCAGTGCTGTGGTCCCTGTAAGATCCGCAGTCTAATGACTGATAACAACTCCATTATCTTCTTACCATTATTAAGGACATACTGATAGTTGTAGGTTCATGCGATGCAACTGTATAAGGGGCTGACCTGACATTACAATTAGTGTATCATGTACGGATAGTGATCCTGGTGCTCAAATTCATGTACGAATAGTGGTCCTGGTGATTTATTCATGTACTGATGGGGGTTCTGGTGATTTATTCACGTTCTGATGGTGGTCCTGGTGATTTATTAATGTACTGATGGTGGTTCTCGTAATTTATTCATGTACTGATGGTGGTTCTGGTGATTTATTCATGTACTGATGGTGGTTCTGGTGATTCACGTTCTGAATGGTGGTCCTGGTGATTTATTCATGTACTTATGGTGGTTATCGTGATTTATTCATGTACTGATGGTGGTTCTGGTGATTTATTCACGTTCTGGTGGTGGTCCTGGTGATTTATTCATGTTCTGATGGTGCTCCTGGTACTCAAATTCATGTATGAATAGTTATTCTGGTGATTTATTCATGTCCTGATGGTGGTTCTGGTTATTCATGTACTTATGGTGGTCCTGGTGATTTATTAATGTACTGATAGTGGTCCTGGTGATTTATTAATGTACTGATGGTGGTCCTGGTGATTTATTAATGTACTGATGGTGGTCCTGGTGATTTATTCTTGTACTGATGGTGGTCTTGGTGATTTATTCATGTTCTGATGGTGGTTCTGGTGATTTATTCATGTTCTGATAGTGGACCTGGTGATATATTCATGTTCTGATGGTGGTTCTGGTGATTTATTCATGTACTGATGGTGGTCCCGGGTGATGTATTCATGTAATGCTGGTTGCCATGGTGATGTATTTCTGTACTGCTGCAAGTTCTCGTGATGCATTTCTGTACTAATGAGTGTTGTGATGCTCTGTTTACTGTATGTGCTCTTGGTGGGTCGGAGTATGTATTTGTGTACTGATGAGGGTAGTCATACTGTGTTTTTGTACTGATGGGGGTTTTAGAGATACAATTTGGTACTGTTGGTGGTTCTGGTAATGTATTCTTGTGCAGTTATTGATTTTGATCCTTTACATGTAACACTCCATAACATGAAAAATTATGTGACGTGGTTATGTTAAAACCTGTTACCTCTGCTGCTTTAATGTTGTGGCCAGAGATAATAGGGCTAAAGATGGGCCACCGCAACTTGAGGGCCACTGCTTTGTGAATGCCCCCAGGCCAAAATTTGCCAGCCAGCCCCTTTATAGGTATCACACAGGGTAGGATTATATACACAGCTCAGCCTACAGTATCACAGGGTTGGATTAGATACACAGCTCAGCCTACAATATTACAGGGTAGGATTAGATACACAGCTCAGCAGACAGTATCACACAGGATAGGTTTAGATATAGGGGCAGATTAAGACTAGCTAGGGCCCCAAACTATTTAGAAGGCGAGGACCCCCAACCCGAAGTATCATGTGACATGTAACATGATCATATTTTGATAGATCATGTGATTAGCCATGTGATTAACTCAAAGGTGCACAACCATAAAAGAAAAAAAACAAGAAAAACAGTGCGCCGCAGTCTTTTTCACCCTTATATACAGCGCTATATATAATGTAATGTTATACATAATAGAGCAGGGTGGGAAATTAATTTATTACAGCCCACAGTATACAGCAGGAGGTCGCACACAGCCCCCAGTATACAGCAGGAGGCCGCACATAGCCCCCAGTATACAGCAGGAGGCCGCACACAGCCCCCAGTATACAGCAGGAGGCCGCACACAGCCCCCACTATACAGCAGGAGGCCGCACACAGCCCCCAGTATACAGCAGGAAGTCACACACAGCTCCCAGTATACAGCAGGAGGCTGCACACAGCTCCCAGTATACAGCAGGAGGCCGCACACACACCCCGGTATACAGCAAGAGGCCGCACACGGCCCCCAGTATACAGCAGGAGGTCGCACACGGCCCCCAGTATACAGCAGGAGGCCGTACACGGCCCCCAGTATACAGCAGGAGGCCGCACATGCCCAGCTCAGCATGCAGCAGGAGGCCGCACAAGCTGTGCCCCACATAGCCACCTGTATACAGATGTGCCCCACAGAGCCCCCAGTATACAGGCGGGGCCCCACAAAGCCACTGTATACAGACTTTGCTCCACATAGCCACCTGTATATAGGCTGGGCCTCACATAGCCACCTGTATAGTTTGTGCTCCACAGAGCCCCCAGTATACAGGCTGGGCTCCATATAGCCCCTATATACCGGCTGTGCTCCACATAGCCGCCAGTATAAAAGCTTTGCCCCCTATAGCTCCTGTATACACCAGCACATATAAAAAACACGTACACACCTCACTGCTGTCCTCCCGATGCCTCGCCCCGACACGCCTGTCTCCACGATGCCAGCGCATACATGATGGCACTGGCTGATGACGTCATTGCATCGGGGTTGGGGGCTCCTATGAGCTGCGCTGACGCTGTCAATTGCAGCAGTTTAGTTCCAGGGCAGCTCCCTGCTCCGAGATGTATACGGGAGGAACGGGAACAGGGTGAGTATCTGCACACAACACTATAATGAGTACAATGTGGCCATGGGCCCCCCAGACACTGCAGGCCCTGGGTGGTAGCCCAGATTGCCCTCATTATAATCCGCTTATGATTAGATACACAGCTCAGCAGACAGTATCACACAAGATAGGATTAGATACACAGCTCAGCAGACAGTATCACACAGGATAGGATTAGATACACGGCTCAGCTACAGTATCACACAAGAAAGGATTAGATACACAGCTCAGCAGACAGTATCACACAGGAAGGGATTAGATGCACAGCTCAACAGACAGTATCACACAGGATTACATACACGGCTCAGCAGACAGTATCACACAGGATAGGATTAGATACACAGCTCAGCAGACAGTATCACACAGGATAGGATTAGATACACAGCTCAGCAGCCAGTATCACACAGGAGAGGATTAGATACACAGCTCGGCAGACAGTATCACACAGGATAGGATTAGATACACAGCTCAGCAGACAGTATCACACAGGATTAGATACACAGCTCAGCAGACAGTATCACACAGGACAGGATTAGATACACGGCTCAGCAGACAGTATCACACAGGATAGGATTAGATACACGGCTCAGCAGACAGTATCACACAGGATAGGATTAGATACACGGCTCGGCAAACAGTATCACACAGGATAGGATTAGATACACCCCGCTCGGCAGACAGTATCACACAGGATAGGATTAGATACACGGCTCGGCAGACAGTATCACACAGGATAGGATTAGATACACAGCTCAGCAGACAGTATCACACAGGAGAGGATTATATACACAGCTCAGCAGAGAGTATCACACAGGATAGGATTAGATACACGGCTCAGCAGACAGTATCACACAGGATAGGATTAGATACACAGCTCAGCAGACAGTATCACACAGGAGAGGATTAGATACACGGCTCAGCAGACAGTATCACACAGGAGAGGATTAGATACACAGCTCAGCAGAAAGTATCACACAGGATAGGATTAGATACACGGCTCAGCAGACAGCATCACACAGGATAGGATTAGATACACAGCTCAGCAGACAGTATCACACAGGAGAGGATTAGATACACAGCTCAGCAGACAGTATCACACAGGATAGGATTAGATACACAGCTCAGCAGACAGTATCACACAGGATAGGATTAGATACACAGCTCAGCAGACAGTATCACACAGGAGAGGATTAGATACACAGCTCAGCAGACAGTATCACACAGAGGATTAGATACACGGCTCAGCAGACAGTATCACACAGGAGAGGATTAGATACACAGCTCAGCAGACAGTATCACACAGGAGAGGATTAGATACACAGCTCAGCAGACAGTATCACACAGAGGATTAGATACACAGCTCAGCAGACAGTATCACACAGGAGAGATTAGATACACAGCTCAGCAGACAGTATCACACAGGAGAGGATTAGATACACAGCTCAGCAGAGAGTATCACACAGGATATGATTAGATACACGGCTCAGCAGACAGTATCACACAGGATAGGATTAGATACACAGCTCAGCAGACAGTATCACACAGGAGAGATTAGATACACGGCTCAGCAGACAGTATCACACAGGAGAGGATTAGATACACAGCTCAGCAGACAGTATCACACAGGAGCTGGAATCTGCATGGCGTGCTTTACTTAGTCATAGCCAGCAGAGGGCGCAGTGCGGCTATCACAGAACACAGGAGTCGGTTATGTGGCCACTCACCCTGTAGATGGGGCATTTTAGAGGATAACAACTGATAGAAATATCACTAGAGATGTTACATGAAGTCGTCATTGTGAGACTACAACTCCCAGCATGTCCTGACAGCAACCAAGAGTGAGCATGGGGCAATGTGATGATGATACCACCCGGCCACTGTAGGAAGTGGTGACACAATCCGGGTGAGGCAACGAGCGCTTACATCAGAGGACGGAAGAGGCCGAGGTGTCAAATCGTCACATAACAGTAACACGTCCGCCATAACGAGGTCAACCAGGACCCCCATAACGAGGTCAACCAGGACCCCCATAACGAGGTCAACCAGGACCCCCATAACGAGGGCAACCGGGACCCCCATAACGAGGGCAACCAGGACCCCCATAACGAGGTCAACCGGGACCCACATAACGAGGTCAACCAGGACCCCCATAACGAGGTCAACCGGACCCCCATAACGAGGGCAACCAGGACCCCCATAACGAGGGCAACCAGGACCCCCATAATGAGGACAACTGGGACCCCCATAATGAGGACAACTGGGACCCCCATAATGAGGACAACTGGGACCCCCATAACTAGGGCAACCGGGACCCCCATAACAAGTGCAACCAGGACCCCCATAACGAGGGCAACCAGGACCCCCATAACGAGGGCAACCAGGACCCCATAACGAGGGCAACCAGGACCCCCATAACGAGGACAACCAGGACCACCATAACGAGGTCAACCGGGACCCCCATAACAAGGGCAACCAGGACCCCCATAACAAGGGCAACCAGGACCCCGATAACTAGGACAACCGGGACCCCCATAACAAGTGCAACCGGGACCCCCATAACGAGGACAACCAGGACCCCCATAACGAGGGCAACCAGGACCCCCATAACGAGGACAACCAGGACCCCCATAACGAGGGCAACCAGGGCCCCGATAACGAGGGCAACCAGGACCCCCATAACGACGGCAACCAGAACCCCCATAACGAGGGCAACCGGGACCCCGATAACGAGGGCAACCGGGACCCCGATAATGAGGGCAACCGAGACCCCGATAACGAGGACAACCGGGACCCCGATAACAAGGGCAACCAGGACCCCGATAATGAGGACAACCGGGACCCCCATAATGAGGGCAACCAGGACCCCCATAACGAGGGCAACCGGGACCCCCATAACGAGGACAACCAGGACCCCCATAACGAGGGCAACCAGGAGCCCCTGGAACATCATAATAACACGACACGTCCACCATAACAAGGGCAACCGGGACCCCCATAACGAGGACAACCAGGACCCCCATAACGAGGGCAACCAAGACCCCCATAACGAGGACAACCGGGACCCCCATAACGAGGGCAACCAGAACCCTCATAACGAGGGCAACCGGGACCCCGATAACGAGGGCAACCGGGACCCCGATAACGAGGGCAACCGGGACCCCGATAACGAGGACAACCGGGACCCCCATAACAAGGGCAACCAGGACCCCGATAACGAGGACAACCGGGACCCCCATAATGAGGGCAACCGGGACCCCCATAATGAGGGCAACCGGGACCCCCATAACGAGGGCAACCGGGACCCCCATAACAAGGGCAACCGGGACCCCCATAACAAGGGCAACCAGGACCCCCATAACGAGGGCAACCAGGAGCCCCTGGAACATCATAATAACACGACACGTCCGCCATAACAAGGGCAACCGGGACCCCCATAACGAGGACAACCAGGACCCCCATAACGAGGGCAACCAGGAACCCCATAACAAGGGCAACCAGGACCCCCATAACAAGGTCAACCAGGACCCCCATAACAAGGTCAACCAGGACCCCCATAACGAGGGCAACCAAGACCCCCATAACGAGGACAACCGGGACCCCCATAACAAGGGCAACCAGGACCCCAATAACGAGGGCAACCAGGACCTCATAACGAGGACAACCAGGACTCCCATAACGAGGGCAACCAGGACCCCAATAACGAGGGCAACCAGGACCCCATAACAAGGGCAACCAGGAGCCCCCGGAACAGAATAATAACATGTCCGCCATAGAAAGGGCAACCGGGACCCCCATAACGAGGGCAACCTGGACCCCTATAACGAGGACAACCAGGACCCCCCCGGAACATAAGAATAACACGTCCGCCATAACGAGGGCAACCAGGACCCCCCGGAACGTAATAACCCCCAGGTGCAGGTCCGTGCCCTGCCAATGTGCAGTGAACCTACAGGTAACCAGTGCTGACCAATATTGAGGGCAAACAACTTCACATAATAATAATAATATTTATTTATATAGCGCTATTAATTCCATAGCACGTTACATACATCAGTAATGCTGTCTCTCTTGGAGCTCACAATCTAAACATCCTATCAGTATGTCTTTACAATGTGGGAGGAAACCGGAGCACCTGGAGGAAACCCACGCAAACACAGGGAGAACATACAAACTCCTTGCAGATGTTGTCCTTGGTGTCCTTGGTGGGAATTGAACCCAGGACCTCAGTGCTGCAAAGGCTGCAGTGCTAACCACTTGAGCCACCGTGCTGCTGCAGAACCTCTTTGATTGATCCTTGCGTCAATAAAGTGAATGTAAAAATTACCCTCCTCAAGGAAGGAATGATCCCCACATGGGGCATACAATCTCAGCACCACCATTAGACCCATCAGCCAAAGCTACACATTCAGAGCCTCCCTTGACCACAGAGCTGACAATCTACCCCCCAACCATGACTGTAATCAATGGGTCCCCTACATTCTCTGTCACTCGGGGTCCTGTTACCCCATAGTTCGCTTTTACGATCTGGCTGCACTATTTAACCCTTTATCTGCTGTGAGCCCCGGGACCTGATTTTGAATCGCAGTTAACCCCTCCCTTGCCAAGGAGGAAGATAAGACACCCACCCGGCTTCCTGCCCTCCTCCTCCTCCGTCTTGCAGAATATTCTACTAAAAAGCAGAACTTTGATGCAGACTCCGAGCAGCTGACACCGAGCATCACCCTCCACCGGACCCCGCGCCAAGCACCAGGTGAGAGGCAGGGGATGGCATTGTACCGGGTACTTGGGGTACTGCCAGGTCACCAGTAGGCACAGGGCACCAGCAATGACCCATATGGGGTCACCAGTGGGCACAGGGTATCGGTTATGACCCATATGGTATTGCCAGTGGGTACAGGCAACCAGTTATGACCCATATGTGGTCACCAGTAGGCACAGGGCACCAGCTATGACCCATATGGGGGCACAGGGCACCAGCTATGATCACCATTGGGCAGAGGGCACCGGCTATGACCCATATGGGGTCACCAGTGTGTACAGGGCACCAGATATGAAACATATGGGGGCACCAGTGGGCACATGGCACCAGCTACAATTCAAATGGAGTTACCAGTGGGCACAGGGTATCGGTTATGAACCATATGGGGTCACCAGTGGGCACAGGGAACCAGCTATGACCCATATGTGATCACCAGTAGGCATAAGGCACTGGCTATGACCCATATAGGGTCTCCAGTGGGCACAGGGTATCGGTTATGACCCATTATGGGGTCATTGGTGGGCACAGGGCACTGGCTATGACCCATGTCACTAGTGGGCACCAGGTATGACCCATATGGTCTCCAGTGTGTACAGGGCACTGGCTATGACCCATATAATGTCACTAGGGGGCACCAGGTATGACCCATATGGGGTCATCAGTGTATACAGGGCACCGGCTATGACCCATATAATGTCACTAGGGGGCACCAGGTATGACCCATATGGGTCATCACCAGTGTGTACAGGGCACCAGCTATGACTCATAAGATGTCACTAGTGGGCACCAGGTATGACCCATAAGATGTCACTAGTGGGCACCAGGTATGACCCATAAGATGTCACTAGTGGGCACGGGTTATGACCTATTTTTGGTCACAGGCTATGACCCATATGGGGCATTACAAGTTTCTGGGCCATCTCAGGTTGTAGGAAAGATGCCCCATGGTAGAGCCTGCTCTGGGCATATTCACCTTCTCCGGTAAGGTGGGCACATAATCATGGGGCATTATTATTCTATCTGCATTTTTGCAGACCCCAATTAAAGACGCCCCTTCCCCATGATTGCAGGAGGTTGTGCCGCCATTAGGCTGCACCGTCTATGACTGCCAGATCAATGTGATTAGGTGATAATGGTAAATGAGATGATGCCACCTCCTGGCACCATGGCTCTGCACCCCCCACATTGCCCGCTCTTCTCCCCAGGCCTCATCATGAGCAGGAAGGTCGTCCGCTCCAGTAAGTTCCGCCATGTTTTCGGGCAGCCGGTGAAGGCCGATCAGTGCTACGATGACATCCGCGTGTCGCAGAACACCTGGGACAGCAACTTCTGCACCGTCAACCCCAAGTTCTTGGCCATTGTGGTGGAGGCGAGCGGCGGAGGAGCCTTCCTGGTGCTGCCCCTGTCCAAGGTGGGTGATGGCAGACGGGGCGGTCGGGGGGAGCAGGGCGCATTCACTTTACAGAAGTGTCTGCAAGAGCTGAAAGCGTTGGCTGCGGTCAGGATGTGGTTTTGTCTCAGGAAGTGGAGAGAGCTGATGCAGGTGAAAAGGCTGAAGACATGTATGTGCATAGCTGCCGGAGGCATATATACAAAGCTACCAGGCCGGAGGCATATATATACAAAGCTGCCGGGCCGGAGACATATATACATAGCTGCTAGGCCGGAGGCATATATACCAAGCTGCCGGGCCTGGAAACATATATACATAGCTGCCGGGCCGGAGGCATATATATAAAGCTGCCGGGCTGGAGGCATATATATAAAGCTGCCGGGCCGGAGGCATATATATAAAGCTGCCGGGCTGGAGGCATATATATAAAGCTGCCGGGACGGAGGCATATATATAAAGCTGCCGGGCCGGAGGCATATATATAAAGCTGCCGGGCTGGAGGCATATATACATAGCTGCCGGGCCGGAGGCATATATACATAGCTGCCAGGCCGGAGACATATATACTCTAGCTGCCGGGCCAGAGACATATATACAAAGCTGCCAGGCTGGGGGCATATATACATAGCTGCCAGGCCGGAGACATATATACACTAGCTGCCAGGCCGGGGCATATATACATAGCTGCCAGGCCAGAGACACATATACATAGCTGCCGGGCCAGAGACCTATATACAAAGCTGCCGGGCCGGAGACATATATACATAGCTGCCAGGCTGGAGGCATATATACATAGCTGCCAGCCGGAGACATATATACATAGCTGCCAGGCTGGAGGCATATATACATAGCTGCCGGGCCGGAGACATATATACATAGCTGCCAGGCTGGAGGCATATATACATAGCTGCCAGGCCGGAGACATATATACACTAGCTGCCAGGCCGGGGCATATATACATAGCTGCCAGGCCAGAGACACATATACATAGCTGCCGGGCCAGAGGCATATATATAAAGCTGCTGGGCCGGAGGCATATATATGCAAAGCTGCCGGGCCGGAGGCATATATATACAAAGCTGCCGGGCCGTGCTAGAGCATATATACAAAGCTGCCGAGCCAGAGACATATATACATAGCTGCCGGGCCGGAGACATATATACGTAGCTGCCGGGCCGAAGACATATATACAAAGCTGCAGGGCCGGAGGCATATATACAAAGCTGCCGAGCCGTGCCAGAGACATCTATACATAGCTGCCAGGCCAGAGACATATATACAAAACTGCCAGGCCAGAGACATATATACAAAGCTGCCAGGCCGGAGACATATATACATAGCTGCCGGGCCAGAGACATATATACATAGCTGCCGGGCTAGAGGAATATATACAAAGTTGCCAGGCCGGAGGCATATATACACAAAGCTGCCGGGCCGTGCCAGAGCATATATACAAAGCTGCCGGGCCGGAGGCATATATACAAAGCTGCCGAGCCGTGCCAGAGACATCTATACATAGCTGCTAGGCCAGAGACATATATACAAAACTGCCAGGCCAGAGACATATATACAAAGCTGCCAGGCCGGAGACATATATACATAGCTGCCGGGCCAGAGACATATATACATAGCTGCCGGGCTAGAGGAATATATACAAAGTTGCCAGGCCGGAGGCATATATACACAAAGCTGCCGGGCCGTGCCAGAGCATATATACAAAGCTGCCAGGCCGGAGGCATATATACACAAAGCTGCCGTGCCGTGCCAGAGACATATATACACAGCTGCCGGGCCAGAGACATATATACATAGCTGATGGGTCAGAGACATATATACATAGCTGCCGGCCGGAGACATATATACATAGCTGCCGGCCGGAGACATATATACATAGCTGCCAGGCCGTAGGCATATATACATAGCTGCCGTGCCGGAGACATATATACATAGCTGATGGGCCAGAGACATATATACATAGCTGCCGGGCTGGAGACATATATACAAAGCTAACGGGCCGGAGACATATATACATAGCTGCCGGGCCGGAGACATATATACATAGCTGCCGTGCCGGAGACATATATACATAGCTGATGGGCCGGAGACATATATACATAGCTGACGAGCCGGAGACATATATACATAGCTGCCGGGCCAGAGACATATATACATAGCTGCCGGGCCGGAGACATATATACATAGCTGCCGGGCCGGAGACATATATACATAGCTGCCGGGCCGGAGACAGATATACATAGCTGCTGGGCCAGAGACATATATACATAGCTGCCAGGCCGGAGACATATATATATAGCTGCCGGGCTGGAGACATATATACAAAGCTGCCCGGCCAGAGACATATATACATAGCTGCCAGGCCGGAAACATATATACATAGCTGCCGGGCTGGAGACATATATACATAGCTGCCGTGCTGGAGACATATATATACATAGCTGCCAGGCTGGAGACATATATACATAGCTGCCAGGCCGGAGACATATATACATAACTGACTAGAGACATATATGATGAATTGCCCTGTCACTGCCAACCACCCGCCTGGTGCACACATGGTGATCTGCTCGTTGCACCAGATGGGTAAAGACGCCGTCTCCTGGTCTGTGGATGGCACAGATGGGGCAGGAGCGGCGGGGGATCACACAGGGCCGGGCGGTGAGCGCAGCACAATGGGCCCCTGTGTGTCCCCATCACATGCCCCCGCTATGTGATTTCCTCAGGGGGTAGAAGCATCTTATGACCGTCATAAAAACTGCGGAGCTGCCGAGGACGAGCGTTAACCACTTCATCCTCCGGCACCACAAACACGAGGAAAATGAACGTGGTTCCTGTTGGCGCGACACATTATGTGGAGCCGAGGAGCAATAAGGGGTTCAGTATGTAGAAGGATAGGATGTCACACACATTACCCCCAAAAAAAGGGGGGGGGGCTCACATGGCTTACAGGTGTCTACAGTGGGGGAAATAAGTATGTGATCCCCTCCCAACCATTAGGATTGTGGCCCCTACAGAGCAGTTATCGGCTCCTCATCCCCTGGTTCCTGCATTACACACAGCTGTGTTACATTGTCACCTGTATAAAGACTCCTGTCCACACACTCAATCAGTCACCTGTAACCTCTACAACATGGGAAGAGCACAGAGCTGTGTAAGGATGTCAGGGAAAAGATCCTAGACCTGCACAAGGTTGGAATGTGCTACAAGACCATAAGGAAGACAAAGCTGGGGGAGAAGAGACAACTGTGGGGGCAATAGGAAGAAAATGGATGAACTACAAAATGAGGTCAACCCACATCGATCTGGGGCTCCATGTAAGATCTCATCTCGTGGGGGATCCAGGATCATGAGGAAGGTGAGAGATCAGCCTAAAACTACACAGGGGGAACTTGTTACTGATCTCAAGGCAGCTAGGACCACTGTCACCAAGAAAACCATTGGTAACACATTACACCGTAATGGATTAAATCCTGCAGTGTCACAAAGTCCCCCTGATCCAGAAGGCACATTGCCCCCGTCTGAAGTTACCAATGACACCTTGGTGATTGTGAGATGATTGGGAGAAGGTGCTGTGCTCAGAGGAGACAAACATTCAGCTCTTTGGCATTAACTCAACTGGAGGAAGAGAAATGCTGCCTATGACCCACAGATCACCATCCCCAGTCAGGCATGGTGGGGAAACATTATGTATTGGGGGTGTTTCTCTTCTAAGGGCACAGGACGACTTCACCGCATCAATGGGACAATGGATGGAGCCATGTACTGTAAAATCCCGAATGAGAACCTCCTTCCCTCCACCAGGACATTAAATATGGGTCGTGTCTGGGTCTTCCTGCACCACAATGACCCAAAACATCCAGCCAAGGCGATAAAGGAGTGACTCAGAAAGAAGCACATTAAGGTGATGGAGTGGCCTAGCCAGTGTCCAGACCTTAATCCCATAGAAAACTTATGGAGGAGCTGAAGCTCCGAGTTACCAAGCGACAGCCCCAAAATCTTAATGATATAGAGATTATCTGCACAGAGGAGTGGAGCAAAATCCCTCCTGACATCAAACCTCATCATCACCTACAAGAACCGTCTGACTGCTGTGCTGCCAACAAGGGTTTACATCAAGTATTAAGTCTTGTTTCCCAGAGGGATCAAATACTTATTTCTCCCTTCACAATGCAAATACATTTGTATCATTTACACAATGTGATTTTCTGGATTTTATTTTTGATCTTCTATATTAGACTGTTCATGTCTTTATCAGTGGGCAAATTACAAAATCAGCAAGGGGTCATATACTTATTTCCCCCACTGTACGCTCTGCAGTATTTGGGGAAGTGCCGGTGACACCCGCGGCTCAGACTTGCCCTTATTTGGTCCTGAAGGTCGATCTTCGTGACACCGTCCTCCTACAAACCACAGTGATGGGAGGAACGAGTGTGAAAAAGCCACATCACTATTATCACCAGCATCCGACCGCAGCTCAGCGCACTCATCACCTGCAGAGCATCTCAGCCCTACACAGCAGCTTCTTAAAGGGCAGCTCTAGTACAGTATGTAATATGCGCTATGCACTGTGTAGAGTGGGGGAAGGGAAGTGACAACCGCTCCTGGCACATTTCTGGTTGTCAGAGCTGCATTCACAATTCAGCTCCTGAGCTGCAGGGCCCCAAATCTCCCCACCACTCCCTAGTGTCGGTATACAACACTTCTGCACAGCAGTTGAGCAGGCAGGACTGACGGACCCTCTGCACGACTGACGGACGCTCTGCACGACTGACAGACGCTCTGCACGACTGACGGACGCTCTGCACGACTGACGGACGCTCTGCACGACTGACGGACGCTCTGCACGACTGACGGACGCTCTGCACGACTGACGGACCCTCTGCACGACTGACGGACCCTCTGCACGACTGACGGACCCTCTGCACGACTGACTGACGCTCTGCACGACTGACTGACGCTCTGCACGACTGACGGACGCTCTGCACGACTGACGGACGCTCTGCACGACTGACTGACGCTCTGCACGACTGACGGACCGTCTGCACGACTGACGGACGCTCTGCACGACTGACTGACGCTCTGCACGACTGACTGACGCTCTGCACGACTGACGGACGCTCTGCACGACTGACGGACGCTCTGCACGACTGACGGATGCTCTGCACGACTGACGGACGCTCTGTAGGACTGACGGACGCTCTGCACGACTGACGGATGCTCTGCACGACTGACGGACGCTCTGTAGGACTGACGGACGCTCTGCACGACTGACGGACGCTCTGCATGACTGACAGACGCTCTTCCTCATGTGTGGTCTCTTCACAGACAGGACGCCTGGATAAGTCTCAGCCCCTGGTCTGCGGGCACACGGCTCCGGTGCTGGACATTGACTGGTGCCCACACAACGACAACGTCATTGCCAGCGGCTCGGAGGACTGCACAGTCATGGTAAGACTGGGGGCCATTAATGGGGATGAGATACTCAACGCTGCCCCCTGATGGCGGCTCTTCTGTGTGACATCATGGTCGGACACCATATAGCCGTATCACCTTATAGTATACTGAGCTGATATATTTTGCTAGGCATTAACTGTTCCTCGTGTCTCCACTTTCTGACCAGGTATGGGAGATTCCGGATGGCGGTCTGACCCGCTCCATCACGGAGCCCCTGGTCACACTGGAGGGCCACACAAAGAGGGTGGGCATCGTATTGTGGCACCCGACTGCTCAGAACGTCCTACTGAGTGCAGGTAAGTAATGGGCCCGGTATACCCATGTCATATAACACAGGCTGCACTGCTACAGTGAAGGAAGTATGTGATCCTCTACCAACCATTAGGAGTTGTGGCCCCTACAGAGCAGTTATCGGCTCCTCGTCCCCTGGTTCCTGCATTACACACAGCTGTGTTACATTGTCACCTGTATAAAGACTCCTGTCCACACAATGAATCAGTCACCTCTAACCTCTACAACATGGGAAGAGCACAGAGCTTTGTAAGGATGTCAGGGAAAAGATCCTAGACCTGCGCAAGGCTGGAATGTGCTACAAGACCATAAGGAAGACAAAGCTGGGGGAGAAGAGACAGCTGTGGGGGCAATAGGAAGAGAATGGAGGAAATACACAATGAGGTCAGTCCACATCAATCTGGGGATCCATGTAAGATCTCACCTCGTGGGGGATCCAGGACCATGAGGAAGGTGAGAGATCAGCCTAAACCTACACAGGGGGAACTTATCAATGATCACAGGGCAGCTGGGACCACTGTCACCAAGAAAACCATTGGTAACACATTACACCGGAATGGATTAAATCCTGCAGTGCCATAAAGTCCCCCTGCTCCAGAAGGCACATTGCCCCCGTCTGAAGTTACCAATGACACCTTGGTGATTGTGAGATGATTGGGAGAAGGTGCTGTGCTCAGAGGAGACAAACATTCAGCTCTTTGACATTAACTCAACTGGAGGAAGAGAAATGCCGCCTATGACCCACAGATCACCTTCCCCACAGTCAGGCATGGTGGGGAAACATTATGGTTTGGGATTGTTTCTCTTCTAAGAGCACAGGACGACTTCACCGCATCAATGGGACAATGGATGGAGCCATGTACTGTAAACTCCTGAGTGACAACCTCCTTCCCTCCTCCAGGACATTACAAATGGGTCGTGGCTGGGTCTTCCAGCACCACAATGACCCAAAACATACAGCCAAGGTGATAAAGGAGCGGCACAAAAAGAAGCACATTAAGGTGATGGAGTGGCCTCGCCAGTGTCCAGACCTTAATCCCCAGGAAACGTATGGAGGAGCTGAAGCTCCGAGTCACCAAGCGACAGCCCCAAAATCTTAATAATTTAGAGAGGATCTGCAAAGAGGAGTGGAGCAAAATTCCTCCTGACATCAAACTTCATCATCAACTACAAGAAACGTCTGACTGCTGTGCTGCCAACAAGGGTTTAAGTCTTGTTTGCCAGAGGGATCAAATACTTATTTCCTTCACTGTATATGTGGGGTACAGGATACCCTATTCCATATAGCACAGGCTGCACTGTTACCTATGGAGGGGATGTCCCTTGTTCTGTCTCTCCAGGTTGTGATAACGTGATCCTGATCTGGGACGTCGGCTGTGGACAATCCATCATCTCCATAGATGAGATGCACCCTGACCTCATATACAGCGTGGCCTGGAACAGGAACGGATCCCTGATCTGCACCTCCTGCAAAGACAAGAAGATCCGGATCATAGAGCCCCGAGCCGGAACCGTCATAGCGGTGAGTGTGCAGAGCATTGCACCATGATCACATGGGTGGCAGAACATGCTGTCATTATCACCCACCAGCAGGGGGCTACAGAGCATGCTGTCATTATCACCCACCAGCAGGGGGCGGCAGAGCATACTGTCATTATCACCCACCAGCAGGGGGCGCCAGAGCATCCAATCATTATCACCCACCAGCAGGGGGCGGCAGAGCATGCTGTCATTATCACACACCAGCAGAGGGTGGCAGAGCATGCTGTCATTATCACACACCAGCAGGGGGTGGCAGAGCATGCTGTCATTATCACACACCAGCAGGGGTGGCAGAGCATGCTGTCATTATCACACACCAGCAGGGGGTGGCAGAGCATGCTGTCATTATCACCCACCAGCAGGGGGTGGCAGAGCATGCTGTCATTATCACACACCAGCAGGGGGTGGCAGAGCATGCTGTCATTATCACACACCAGCAGGGGGCAGCAGAGCACAACCACCCCATCCCACATTCCCCCAGTGATGACATCATGTCTTTTCTTCCTGCAGGAGAAGGAGAAGCCCCATGAGGGCAGCCGGCCGGTCCGCGCCATCTTTGTGTCAGATGACCAGATATTGACCACAGGGTTCAGCCGGATGAGCGAGCGACAGTTGGCCCTATGGGACACGGTGAGTCCATGTAAAATACTGTCACCTACTGACTGCCTGCAGTATGACAGTCTGCAGAACATGAGCGGCTTGGTGGCTCAGTGGTTAGTACTATATGGTGGTTCAGTGGTTAGCACTGTATATGGTGGCTCAGTGGTTAGCACTGTATATAGTGGCTCAGTGGTTAGCACTGTATACGGTGGCTCAGTGGTTAGCACTGTATATGGTGGCTCAGTGGTTAGCTCTGTATATGGTGGCTCAGTGGTTAGCACTGTATATGGTGGCTCAGTGGTTAGCACTGTATATGGTGGCTCAGTGGTTATACTTATGTGTCAGTGTTAGCAGTATATGGTGGCTCAGTGGTTAGCACTGTATAGTGGCTCAGTGGTTAGCACTGTATATGGTGGCTCAGTGGTTAGACCTGTATGGTGGCTCAGTGGTTAGCACTGTATATGGTGGCTCAGTGGTTAGCACTGTATATGGTGGCTCAGTGGTTAGCACTGTATATGGGGCTCAGTGGTTAGCACCTGTATATGGTGGCTCAGTGGTTAGCACTGTATATGGTGGCTCAGTGGTTAGCACTGTATATGGTGGCTCAGTGGTTAGCACTGTATATGGTGGCTCAGTGGTTAGCACTGTATATGGTGGCTCAGTGGTTAGCACTGTATATGGTGGCTCAGTGGTTAGCACTGTATACGGTGGCTCAGTGGTTAGCACTGTATATGGTGGCTGAGTGGTTAGCACTGTATATGGTGGCTCAGTGGTTAGCTCTGTATATGGTGGCTCAGTGGTTAGCACTGTATATGGTGGCTCAGTGGTTAGCACTGTATATGGTGGCTCAGTGGTTAGCACTGTATATGGTGGCTCAGTGGTTAGCACTGTATATGGTGGTGTGCACTTAGGTGTGTTAGCACTGTATGTGGCTCAGTGTTAGCACTGTATGGTGGCTCAGTGGTTAGCACTGTTATGGTGGCCATGCAGTGGTTCATGACACGTTAGGTGGCTCAGTGGTTAGCACTGTATGGTGGCTCAGTGGTTAGCACTGTATATGGTGGCTCAGTGGTTAGCACTGTGTATGGTGGCTCAGTGGTTAGCACTGTATGGTGGCTCAGTGGTTAGCACTGTATGGTGGCTCAGTGGTTAGCACTGTATAGGTGGCTCAGTGGTTAGCACTGTGTACGGTGGCTCAGTGGTTAGCACTGTATATGGTGGCTCAGTGGTTAGCACTGTGTACGGTGGCTCAGTGGTTAGCACTGTATATGGTGGCTCAGTGGTTAGCACTGTGTATGGTGGCTCAGTGGTTAGCACTGTATGGTGGCTCAGTGGTTAGACACTGTATAGGTGGCTCAGTGGTTAGCACTGTATATGGTGGCTCAGTGGTTAGCACTGTATACGGTGGCTCAGTGGTTAGCACTGTATATGGTGGCTCAGTGGTTAGCACTGTATACGGTGGCTCAGTGGTTAGCACTGTATATGGTGGGCTCAGTGGTTAGCACTGTATGGTGGCTCAGTGGTTACACTGTAGGTGCTCAGTGGGTTTGCACTGTAGTGGGCTCAGTGGTTAGCACTGTAACGGTGGCTCAGTGGTTAGCACTGTATATGGTGGCTCAGTGGTTAGCACTGTATACGGTGGCTCAGTGGTTAGCACTGTATATGGTGGCTCAGTGGTTAGCACTGTAATGGTGGCTCAGTGGTTAGCACTGATATGGTGGCTCAGTGGTTAGCACTGTATATGGTGGCTCAGTGGTTAGCACTGTATACGTGTGGCTCAGTGGTTAGCACTGTATAGGTGGCTCAGTGGTTAGCACTGTATATGGTGGCTCAGTGGTTAGCACTGTATGGTGGCTCAGTGGTTAGCACTGTATATGGTGGCTCAGTGGTTAGCACTGTATAGGTGGCTCAGTGGTTAGCACTGTAAAGGTGGCTCAGTGGTTAGCACTGTATATGGTGGCTCAGTGGTTAGCACTGTATATGGTGGCTCAGTGGTTAGCACTGTATGGTGGCTCAGTGGTTAGCACTGTATATGGTGGCTCAGTGGTTAGCACTGTATATGGTGGCTCAGTGGTTAGCACTGTATACGGTGGCTCAGTGGTTAGCACTGTATATGGTGGCTCAGTGGTTAGCACTGTATACGGTGGCTGTGGTTAGCACTGTATATGGTGGCTCAGTGGTTAGCACTGTATATGGTGGTTCAGTGGTTAGCTCTGTATATGGTGGCTCAGTGGTTAGCACTGTATATGGTGGCTCAGTGGTTAGCACTGTATATGGTGGCTCAGTGGTTAGCACTGTATACGGTGGCTCAGTGGTTAGCACTGTATATGGTGGCTCAGTGGTTAGCACTGTAACGGTGGCTCAGTGGTTAGCACTGTATATGGTGGCTCAGTGGTTAGCACTGTACGGTGGCTCAGTGGTTAGCACTGTATATGGTGGCTCAGTGGTTAGCACTGTATACGGTGGCTCAGTGGTTAGCACTGTATATGGTGGCTCAGTGGTTGGCACTGTACGGTGGCTCAGTGGTTAGCACTGTACGGTGGCTCAGTGGTTAGCACTGTAATACGTGGCTCAGTGGTTAGCACTGTACGGTGGCACAGTGTTAGCACTGTATATGGTGGCTCAGTGGTTAGCACTGTATATGGTGGCTCAGTGGTTAGCACTGTATGGTGGCTCAGTGGTTAGCACTGTATATGGTGGCTCAGTGGTTAGCACTGTATGGTGGCTCAGTGGTTAGCACTGTATATGGTGCTCAGTGGTTAGCCTGTATATGGTGGTCTCAGTGGTTAGCACTGTTATGGTGGCTCAGTGGTTAGCACTGTATATGGTGGCTCAGTGGTTAGCACTGTATATGGTGGCTCAGTGGTTAGCACTGTATAGGTGGCTCAGTGGTTAGCACTGTATATGGTGGCTCAGTGGTTAGCACTGTATATGGTGGCTCAGTGGTTAGCACTTGTATATATTGGTGGCTCAGTGGTTAGCACTGTATATGTGGCTCAGTGTTAGCACTGTATGGTGGCTCAGTGGTTAGCACTGTATATGGTGTCTCAGTGGTTAGCACTGTATAGGTGGCTCAGTGGTTAGCACTGTATATGGTGGTCAGTGGTTAGCACTGTATGGTGGCTCAGTGGTTAGCACTGTATATGGTGGCTCAGTGGTTAGCACTGTATATGTGGCTCAGTGGTTAGCACTGTATATGGTGGCTCAGTGGTTAGCACTTGTATATGGTGGCTCAGTGGTTAGCACTGTATGGTGCTCAGTGGTTAGCACTGTATGGTGGCTCAGTGTTAGCACTGTATATGGTGGCTCAGTGTTAGCTCTGTATACGGTGGCTCAGTGGTTAGCACTGTATGTGGCTCAGTGGTTAGACTGTATGGTGGCTCAGTGGTTAGCTCTGTATATGGTGGCTCAGTGGTTAGCAATGTATGGTGGCTCAGTGGTTAGCACTGTATATGGTGGCTCAGTGGTTAGCACTGTATATGGTGGCTCAGTGGTTAGCACTGTATATGGTGGCTCAGTGGTTAGCACTGTATATGGTGGCTCAGTGGTTAGCACTGTATATGGTGGCTCAGTGGTTAGCACTGTATAGGTGGCTCAGTGGTTAGCACTGTATATGGTGGCTCAGTGGTTAGCACTGTATACGGTGGCTCATGTGGTTAGCCATGTATATCGGTGGCTCAGTGGTTAGCACTGTATAGGTGGCTCAGTGGTTAGCACTGTAGTGCTAGTGGTCTTAGTCGGTTAGCACTGTATAGGTGGCTCAGTGGTTAGCACTGTATATGGTGGCTCAGTGGGTTAGCACTGTATACGGTGGCTCAGTGGTTAGCACTGTATATGGTGGCTCAGTGGTTAGCACTGTATATGGTGGCTCAGTGGTTAGCACTGTATATCGGTGGCTCAGTGGTTAGCACTGTATATGGTGGCTCAGTGGTTATGCCTGTATAGGTGGCTCAGTGGTTAGCACTGTATATGGTGGCTCAGTGGTTAGCACTGTATAACTGGTGTGCTCAGTGGTTAGCACTGTATATGGTGGCTCAGTGGTTAGCACTGTATAGGTGGCTCAGTGGTTAGCACTGTATATGGTGGCTCAGTGGTTAGCACTGTATATGGTGGCTCAGTGGTTAGCACTGTATATGGTGGCTCAGTGGTTAGCACTGTATACGGTGGCTCAGTGGTTAGCACTGTATATGGTGGCTCAGTGGTTAGCACTGTATGGTGGCTCAGTGGTTAGCACTGTATACGGTGGCTCAGTGGTTAGCACTGTATATGGTGGCTCAGTGGTTAGCACTGTATATGGTGGCTCAGTGGTTAGCACTGTATACGGTGGCTCAGTGGTTAGCACTGTATACGGTGGCTCAGTGGTTAGCTCTGTATATGGTGGCTCAGTGGTTAGCACTGTATACGGTGGCTCAGTGGTTAGCAC
The DNA here is from genome assembly GCA_033576535.1 of Allobates femoralis. Lineage (NCBI taxonomy): Eukaryota > Metazoa > Chordata > Amphibia > Anura > Aromobatidae > Allobates > Allobates femoralis. The sequence continues at coordinate 236,371,827 of JARQOC010000011.1, read as the reverse complement.
TGTATACGGTGGCTCAGTGGTTAGCACTGTATACGGTGGCTCAGTGGTTAGCACTGTATATGGTGGCTCAGTGGTTAGCGCTGTATATGGTGGCTCAGTGGTTAGCGCTGTATATGGTGGCTCAGTGGTTAGCGCTGTATATGGTGGCTCAGTGGTTAGCACTGTATATGGTGGCTCAGTGGTTAGCACTGTATATGGTGGCTCAGTGGTTAGCGCTGTATATGGTGGCTCAGTGGTTAGCGCTGTATATGGTGGCTCAGTGGTTAGCACTGTATGGTGGCTCAGTGGTTAGCACTGTATATGGTGGCTCAGTGGTTAGCACTGTATATGGTGGCTCAGTGGTTAGCACTGTATATGGTGGCTCAGTGGTTAGCACTGTATATTGTGGCTCAGTGGTTAGCACTGTATATTGTGGCTCAGTGGTTAGCAATGTATATGGTGGCTCAGTGGTTAGCACTGTATGGTGGCTCAGTGGTTAGCACTGTATATGGTGGCTCAGTGGTTAGCACTGTGTACGGTGGCTCAGTGGTTAGCACTGTATGGTGGCGCTCAGTGGTTAGCACTGTATATGGTGGCTCAGTGGTTAGCGCTGTATATGGTGGCTCAGTGGTTAGCACTGTATATGGTGGCTCAGTGGTTAGCACTGTATATGGTGGCTCAGTGGTTAGCGCTGTATATGGTGGCTCAGTGGTTAGCGCTGTATATGGTGGCTCAGTGGTTAGCACTGTATATGGTGGCTCAGTGGTTAGCACTGTATATGGTGGCTCAGTGGTTAGCACTGTATATGGTGGCTCAGTGGTTAGCACTGTATATGGTGGCTCAGTGGTTAGCACTGTATATTGTGGCTCAGTGGTTAGCACTGTATATTGTGGCTCAGTGGTTAGCAATGTATATGGTGGCTCAGTGGTTAGCACTGTATGGTGGCTCAGTGGTTAGCACTGTATATGGTGGCTCAGTGGTTAGCACTGTGTACGGTGGCTCAGTGGTTAGCACTGTATGGTGGCGCTCAGTGGTTAGCACTGTATATGGTGGCTCAGTGGTTAGCACTGTATGGTGGCTCAGTGGTTAGCACTGTATGGTGGCGCTCAGTGGTTAGCACTGTATATGGTGGCTCAGTGGTTAGCACTGTCGTCTTGCAGCTCTGGGGTCCTGGATTCAATTCCCACCAATGACAACATCTGTAAGTAGTTCTGTATGTTCTCTCCGTGTTTTGTGGGTTTCCTCCGAGTTCTCTGGTTTCCTCCCACAATCCAAAGACTGATAGGATGATTAGATTGTGAGCCTCAATGGGGACAGTGATGGTGATGATGTAAAGCATCATGGAATGAATAGCGCTATATAAATCAATGAACATTATTATAAATAAGCTTAGATCATGTCACCTCCAGATCTTGTGTTTCTCCTCCACAGAAGTCCCTGGACTCTCCGCTCACCCTGCAGGAGCTGGACACCAGCAGTGGGGTCCTCATCCCATTCTTTGACCCCGATACAAACATCGTCTACGTGTGCGGGAAGGTGGGTGATGGCGGTATTACCCAGCGCTCATATTTATAGGGTGCAGTAAGTCGCGGGGTCACGTTTGTGTCTCGTCGCAGGGGGACAGCAGCATCCGCTACTTCGAGGTGACGGACGAGGCGCCGTACGTTCATTACCTGTCGCTGTACAGCAGTAAAGACTCCCAGCGGGGGATGGGCTACATGCCGAAACGCGGCCTGGAGGTGAACAAGTGCGAGATCGCCAGGTGGGTGTCATGGTGGAGCGGCGCCCCCTATAGGACCGGCAGCAACATGATGACGGTGATTATATTATTTTAGGTTTTACAAGCTGCACGAGAGGAAATGTGAACCCATCGCCATGACGGTGCCCAGGAAGGTGAGTGACACCACGGGCTTCAGATGGGCACAGAGGGAGGGGGACAGGGAAGGGCACAGGGCGATGGGCATGATTATTACTCCTCTCCTCCGCAGTCTGACCTGTTCCAGGAAGATCTGTACCCGACACCATCGGCCCGGACCCCGCGAATCACCGCGACGAGTGGCTTCAGGCCAAAACGCAGAACCGCTGCTGATCTCCCTGAAGGACGGGTACGTCCCCAGCAAAAGCCGAGAACTGAAGGTCACAAAGAACGTCCTGAACGTGCGACTGCCGAAACGCAGCCAGTCCTCCAACGGGGGCGGAACGTGTGCGGTAAGAGGCGCCACACCATCACATTACACCACGCTTACCCTCTTCCTCCAAACTCTTCCTCTCCTCCACCACCCTCACCCTCTCATTCTCCACCCTCACCCTCCCATTCTCCACCCTCACCCTTCCTCCTCCACCACCCTCACCCTCTTCCTCCTCCACCACCCTCACCCTCTCCTCCTCCACCACCTCACCCTCTCCTCCTCCACCACCCTCACCCTCTTCCTCCACCACCCTCACCCTCCTCACCTCCCTCTCTCCTCCACCACCCTCACCCTCCTCATTCTCCACCCCTCACCTCCCTCTTCCTCCACCACCCTCACCTCCTCTCTTCCTCCACCACCCCTCACCTTCCCCTCTCACCACCCTCACTTCCCCTCCACCACCACCACCCCTCACCTTCCCCCTCCACCACCACCACCCTCACCTTCCCCCTCCACCACCACTCACCCTCCTCCACCTCCCCCACCCTCCTCCACCCTCACCTTCCCCTCCACCACCCCCTCATCCACCACCCTCACCTCCTCCTCCTCCACCCTCCTCCTCCTCCACCCTCTCCTCCTCACCCTCCTCCTCCCCACCCTCACCCTCCTCCGTACTGTATAATGGATCTGTCCTTCCCTGCAGGACTCCACCCTGGAGCAGCTCCTGGAGGACATAAAGCAGCTGAAGGCCACGGTCACCGAGCAGGGGCAGCGGATCGCCCAACTGGAGTGCAAAGAGGCCAACTAGCTGGGAAAGACCTCCCCTAACCCCGCACTGCCCCTCCTCTGGGTGAGGAATCACGAGGCATAACAGGACGGAGCAGAGGACAGACTGTGACAGAGCAGACGGTGGAGATATATTACCGCCATAGTACTCAGTGCCATCCTGGACGGGCACAGAAAGATGTAAATACTTAATACTGTACTCCATGCCCCAAACCCAACAAAGACCCCAGAGGCATCACCTTCTGTCAGGTTCTTCCACGTCCTCCTCCACTGTGACCATAAAACCCAGCAATCTGTGAATGACAGAACCTGACAGAAGACGACTCCTCCAGGGAGGGAGATTTTTTCTTTAAATATGAATTTTGTTTAATAAATATTCACCCACGAAGATAAAAAGAGAATTTGTCTACAGGCTCAGAGTGATTCATATCAAGTTGTAGTTGTAGGATCCATAGTCCTTTTAAAAACTGTCTGCAGCCACCACTAGGGGGAGCTCCCTGTATATAGAGATACATGATAAGATCCTGTCTGCAGCCACCACTAGGGGGAGCTCCCTGTATACAGAGATACATGATAAGATCCTGTCTGCAGTCACCTCTAGTGGGAGCTCCCTGTATACAGAGATACATGATAAGATTCTGTCTGCAGTCATCACTAGGGGGAGCTCCCTGAATACAGAGATACATGATAGGATCTGTCTGCAGTCACCACTAGGGGAGCTCCCTGTATACAGAGATACATGATAAGATTCTGTCTGCAGTCACCACTAGGGGTAGCTCCCTGTATACAGAGATACATGATAAGATCTGTCTGCAGTCACCACTAGGGGGAGCTCCCTGTATACAGAGATAAATAAGATCTGTCTGCAGCCACCACTAGGGGGAGCTCCCTGTATACAGAGACACATGATATCCTGTCTGCAGTCACCACTAGGGGGAGCTCCCTGTATACAGAGATACATGATAAGATCCTGTCTGCAGTCACCACTAGGGGGAGCTCCCTGTATACAGAGATACAATAAGATCCTGTCTGCAGTCACCACTAGGAGGAGCTCCCTGTATACAGAGATACATGATAAGATCCTGTCTGCAGTCACCACTAGGGGGAGCTCCCTGTATACAGAGATACATAAGATCCTGTCTGCAGTCACCACTAGGGGGAGCTCCCTATATACAGAGATACATGATAAGATCCTGTCTGCAGCCACCACTAGGGGGAGCTCCCTGTATACAGAGATACATGATAAGATCCTGTCTGCAGCCACCACTAGGGGGAGCTCCCTGTATACAGAGATACATGATAAGATCCTGTCTGCAGCCACCACTAGGGGGAGCTCCCTGTATACAGAGATACATGATAAGATCCTGTCTGCAGCCACCACTAGGGGGAGCTCCCTATATACAGAGATACATGATAAGATTCCTGTCTGCAGTCACCACTAGGGGGAGCTCCCTGTATACAGAGATACATAAGATCCTGTCTGCAGTCACCACTAGGGGGAGCTCCCTATATACAGAGATACATGATAAGATCCTGTCTGCAGCCACCACTAGGGGGAGCTCCCTGTATACAGAGATACATGATAAGATCCTGTCTGCAGCCACCACTAGGGGGAGCTCCCTGCATACAGAGATACATGATAAGATCCTGTCTGCAGTCACCACTAGGGGGAGCTCCCTGTATACAGAGATACATAAGATCCTGTCTGCAGTCACCACTAGGGGGAGCTCCCTATATACAGAGATACATGATAAGATCCTGTCTGCAGCCACCACTAGGGGGAGCTCCCTGTATACAGAGATACATGATAAGATCCTGTCTGCAGCCACCACTAGGGGGAGCTCCCTGTATACAGAGATACATGATAAGATCCTGTCTGCAGCCACCACTAGGGGGAGCTCCCTATATACAGAGATACATGATAAGATCCTGTCTCCAGTCACCACTAGGGGGAGCTCCCTGTATACAGAGATACATGATAAGATCCTGTCTGCAGTCACCACTAGGGGGAGCTCCCTGTATACAGAATACATGATAAGATCCTGTCTGCAGTCACCACTAAGGGGAGCTCCCTGTATACAGAGATACATGATAAGATCCTGTCTGCAGTCACCACTAGGGGGAGCTCCCTGTATACAGAAATACATGATAAATCCTGTCTGCAGTCACCACTAAGGGGAGCTCCCTGTATACAGAGATACATGATAAGATCCTGTCTGCAGTCACCACTAGGGGGAGCTCCCTGTATACAGAGATACATGATAAGATCCTGTCTGCAGTCACCACTAGGGGGAGCTCCCTGTATACAGAGATACATGATAAGATCCTGTCTGCAGTCACCACTAGGGGAGCTCCCGGTATCATCACAGTTGGTGAATCGCCAATAGGACAAATAGATGTGAGAATTTACTAGAACACATTTTATTTTTACATCGGATTAACCCTGTCAGTGCTGGTCACTCAGCCCGGTTGCAGAATGTGCACAGACGCTCCAGTCCATATAACAATGTCCGCTCTGTCGTCACTTTTGCTTCTCTTGTTCCCACTGTGTCGGGGTCAGAGTCTTCTGTTCAAAGGCGTGAATGATCTTCAGCTCTTCAGCGGAGACAACTGTTCACCAGCCTGGAAGGAGGAGAGAGTCACTGAGAGCGGCCAAATCATGAGACCCCACAACCACAGCCTCTACGGGCTCAAAGCTGTACACTTATAAGAATATACAAGAGGTAACTCAGGATCAGTAATGTAATGTATGTACACAGTGACTGCACCAGCAGAATAGTGACTGCAGCTCTGGAGTATAATACAGGAGGTAACTCAGGATCAGTAATGTAATGTATGTACACAGTGACTGCACCAGCAGAATAGTGAGTGCAGCTCTGGAGTATAATACAGGAGGTAACTCAGGATCAGTAATGTAATGTATGTACACAGTGACTGCACCAGCAGAATAGGGAGTGCAGCTCTGGAGTATAATACAGGAGGTAACTCAGGATCAGTAATGTAATGTATGTACACAGTGACTGCACCAGCAGAATAGTGAGTGCAGCTCTGGAGTATAATACAGAAGGTAACTCAGGATCAGTAATGTAATGTATGTACACAGTGACTGCACCAGCAGAATAGTGAGTGCAGCTCTGGAGTATAATACAGGAGGTAACTCAGGATCAGTAATGTAATGTATGTACACAGTGACTGCACCAGCAGAATAGTGAGTGCAGCTCTGGAGTATAATACAGGAGGTAACTCAGGATCAGTAATGTAATGTATGTACGCAGTGACTGCTCCAGCAGAATAGTGAGTGCAGCTCTGGAGTATAATACAGGAGGTAACTCCGGATCAGTAATGTAATGTATGTACGCAGTGACTGCACCAGAAGAATAGTGAGTGCAGCTCTGGAGTATAATACAGGAGGTAACTCAGGATCAGTAATGTAATGTATGTACACAGTGACTGCACCAGCAGAATAGTGAGTGCAGCTCTGGAGTATAATACAGGAGGTAACTCAGGATCAGTAATGTAATGTATGCACACAGTGAGTGCACCAGCAGAATAGTGAGTGCAGCTCTGGAGTATAATACAGGAGGTAACTCAGGGTCAGTAATGTAATGTATGTACACAGTGACTGCACCAGCAGAATAGTGACTGCAGCTCTGGAGTATAATACAGGAGGTAACTCAGGATCAGTAATGTAATGTATGTACACAGTGACTGCACCAGCAGAATATTGAGTGCAGCTCTGGTGTATAATACAGGAGGTAACTCAGGATCAGTAATGTAATGTATGTACACAGTGACTGCACCAGCAGAATAGTGAGTGCAGCTCTGGAGTATAATACAGGAGATAACTGAGGATCAGTAATGTAATGTATGTACACAGTGACTGCACCAGCAGAATAGTGAGTGCAGCACTGGAGTATAATACAGGAGGTAACTCAGGATCAGTAATGTAATGTATGTACACAGTGACTGCACCAGCAGAATAGTGAGTGCAGCTCTGGAGTGTAATACAGGAGGTAACTCAGGATCAGTAATGTAATGTATGTACACAGTGACTGCACCAGCAGAATAGTGAGTGCAGCTCTGGAGTATAATACAGGAGGTAACTCAGGATCAGTAATGTAATGTATGTACACAGTGACTGCACCAGCAGAATAGTGAGTGCAGCTCTGGAGTATAATACAGGAGGTAACTCAGGATCAGTAATGTAATGTATGTACACAGTGACTGCACCAGCAGAATAGTGAGTGCAGCTCTGGAGGATAATACAGGAGGTAACTCAGGATCAGTAATGTAATGTATGTACACAGTGACTGCACCAGCAGAATAGTGAGTGCAGCTCTGGAGTATAATACAGGAGGTAACTCAGGATCAGTAATGTAATGTATGTACACAGTGACTGCACCAGCAGAATAGTGAGTGCAGCTCTGGAGTATAATACAGGAGGTAACTCAGGATCAGTAATGTAATGTATGTACACAGTGACTGCACCAGCAGAATAGTGAGTGCAGCTCTGGAGTATAATACAGGAGGTAACTCAGGATCAGTAATGTATGTACACAGTGAGTGCAGCTCTGGAGTATAACGCTGGATGTGTTCGGGGTCACCTGTGCCTCTGGAGCAGCGGTTTTCCTTCAAACTGTGGAGACACCACGATGGCTCTGAAGCTGGTGGAGCAATGGTTGGGGGACGTGTCTTCTACTTCCTGGGAGACAGAGATACAGGAGATCAGTAACTGCAGCAACAACAAAGTATTAGGGTATGTGCCCACAGGACGTTTTTGCTGCGGTTTCTGCATGCAGTTTACCATTGGTTTTATCCTAATTTGTTCCTCTGGATGGGAGAGAAGTGACGTGTTCTTTTTTCCTGCGTTTTTGCTGAAGTCAATGTCAAAAATGCAGGAAAAACACACAAAAAAACACGTGAAAAACGCCGGACCTGAACGCAGCAGATCTCCTGGCGAGGACTCCAGGATCCTCAGGTTTTGCAGCATTCAGGACTGTGTGCACAGAGCCTTATAATCTGAGTCCTCAGGGGTTGATAACTTTTAATGGCAAACTGACAAAATAGTGGATAGTAACAGCTTTATAGACTCTGAGGCCTCTTCATCAGGCTGAATGACGACACATTCTGGACACACACACACATATATATATACATAAACATATACCAGGATGGATAATGCAGTACATAAGACAGGTGACGTGAGGCAGAGCAAGTGGTCAGCGCTGGGAGGGGAGGCGCTGCGGCAGTAGAGATCAGTGTCCAGAGATAGGCGTGAGATAGTTTTATTGTCCATTGATTGGGTTGGTCCTGGATTTGAGATTCTTTAATTGATGTAAAGACATAACCCATGTGACACATTCATTCCTGCATCATCAGTTTATTCAGACTTCCTTTCTTGGATGTGAAATGACTTCAGTAACTATTCATTCTGATCATCGCATTTATGGTCCTAGATTCTGGGCCACGGAGTGATCGGGGGCTCAGTATCCACGCGTTGATCGGGGCACAGTGGTGATCGGGCCAGCAGGGTGATCGGGGGCACAGCAGGTGATCGGGGGCACAGGGTGATCGGGGCAATCGGGCGCAGGGGTGATCGGGGCCAGCGGTGATCGGGGCACAGGGTGATCGGGGCAGGGTGATCGGGGCAGGGGTGATCGGGGCCAGGGGTGATCGGGGCACAGGGGTGATCGGGCAGGGTGACGGGGCACAGGGGTGATCAGGGGCACAGGGGTGATCAGGGGCACAGGGGTGATCAGGGGCACAGGGGTGATCAGGGGCACAGGGGTGATCAGGGGCACAGGGGTGATCAGGGGCACAGGGGTGCACAGGGGTGATCAGGGGCACAGGGGTGATCAGGGGCACAGGAGTGATCAGGGGCACAGGGGTGATCGGGGACACAGGCAGATCGGTCCTTTCCTTTATTGTATGGTGATGAGAATTCATTCTTGTCCTGTATTTTTGCCCGGTCTCCCCTATGTACATGTCACCTGTTGGACATTTGGTACATATAATTACACATTGCTTGTGCTGCAGCTGAAGATCCTGGGATATTGCAGTCCTGATCTGTTCTGGGAATCCTTATCTTGTCGGTTGTCATTATAGATGGAGGTTTTGCACTTTCTCTGGTTGCAGGGAAAGGTTCCTGTAGCTGTTGGAGAGGACGGGGCGCTTCTCACAATGATGTTCTTTAGATTCGGGGTTTGTCTAATACACAGAAATATAGATTATAGTCGGCATCTCTTTGTAGGAATGGTTGCCGTTTCCGTGCGGCTCTCTTAGCACCTCCAGACTGGATTGTAGGTGACTACAAAAGGAACTCTGTTGTTTTCTTCTCTAGTTTTGTAAAGTAGGAGATGATTCCTTGATATTCTGGAGGATCTTGTAATCTGGTTCTCAATTGCTCTTAGATGATCCCTGATTCAGAAGGTCTTTGAGGTCCTCAAGGTGATTGTCTCTATCTGTAGGGTTGGAACATCTCTGGTTGTATCTGATGCCTGGCTGTACACAATAGTTTTATGTGTTTTAGATTAAAACTGTCCCATCGGAGATATGTTGGTCGGTCAATTGGCTTCTGGAACAGGGATGTCTCTACTTCATTGTTCTGTAGCTTCATGACGGTGTCCAAAAGCTGATTTCAGTGCAGGAGTAGTTGAGTGTTAAGTTGATGATGTCACATGGATTTATGCCTTTTTACATCAATTGAAGAATCCGAAATCCAGGCGCAGACACCAATCTGTCAATCGCTCATAGTCCATCTCCAAAGACCTGAATGTCCTGTGTCTACCGTGCGCAGTGTTATCAAGAAGCCCATGGCACTGTGGCTAACCTCCCTAGATGTGGACGGAAAAGAAACATTGACGAGAGATTTCAACGCAAGATTGTGCGGATGGTGGATAAAGAACCTCTACTAACATCCAAACAAGTTCAAGCTGCCCTGCAGTCCGAGGGTACAACAGTGTCACCCCGTACTATCCGTCAGCGTCTGAATGAAAAGGGACTGTATGGTAGGAGACCCAGGAAGACCCCACTTCTTACCCCGAGACATAAAAAAGCCAGGCTGGAGTTTGCCAAAACCTACCTGAGAAATCCTAAAACGTTGTGGAAGAATGTTCTCTGGTCAGATGAGACAAAAGTAGAGCTTTATGGGCAAAGGCATCAACATAGAGTTTACAGGAGAAAAAAAAGAGGCATTCAAAGAAAAGAACACGCTCCCTACAGTCAGACATGGCGGAGGCTCCCTGATGTTTTGGGGTTGCTTTGCTGCCTCTGGCACTGGACTGCTTGACCGTGTGCATGGCATTATGAAGTCTGAAGACTACCAACACATTGTGCAGCATAATGTAGGGCCCAGTGTGAGAAAGCTGGGTCTCCCTCAGAGGTCATGGGTCTTCCAGCAGGACAATGACCCAAAACACACTTCAAAAAGCTCTAGAAAATGGTGTGAGAGAAAGCACTGGAGACTTCTAAGGTGGCAGCAATGAGTCCAGACCTGAATCCCATAGACACCTGTGGAGAGATCTAACAATGGCAGTGTGGAGAAGGCGCCTTCACATATCAGGGACCTGGAGCAGTTTGCCAAAGAAGAATGGTGTAAAATTCCAGCAGAGCATTGTAAGAAACTCATTGATGGTTACCGGAAGCGGCTGATCACAGTTATTTTGGCTAAAAGTTGTGCAACCAAGTATTAGGCTGAGGGTGCCAATACTTTTGTCCGGCCCATTTTTGGAGTTTTGTGTGAAATGATCAATGTTTTGATTTTTGCTTCATTCTCTTTTGGGTTTTTTCACTGAAGACAAATTAAATGAAGATAATAATAGCAAAGAATTTGTGATTGCAATCATTACAGGAAGAAACTGAGGATTATCTGACAGAATTGCAGGGGGGTCAATACTTTTGGTCACAACTGTATGTGTGTATACTGTATTATATATATATATACACACACACACACGTCTATATGTGTGTGTGTATCCTCTGTATATATATATCTGTATATATTTGTGTGTTCTGAATTTGTCTCATTATTCAGCCTGATGAAGGTCTTAAAGAGTTTCCACAGCCGCTATTTATTCATCATTAAAAGGTATCAACCACTGAGGACTCTCGCATTATAAGGCCATTTGGGGGCGGGGCGTGCACACGTGTCACAGATGTACGACACGTGTGCAGTCCGTGTGCTATCCATAGGGCCGTGGATAGCACACAGACAGCCTGTCACCCGCATACTCACCTCCCTCCAGCGCCGCTGCTCCTCTCTCTTCCAGTCTACTCTTGGGCTCAGTGAAGTGAATATTCATGAGCCTAATGAGCGGCATCAGAAGTGAGAGGAGCAACGGCGCTGGAGCGAGGTGAGTATGAAAATCTTAATTTTCAGGTTTTACACTTTTGTCCGTGTGCAGGATGTTTGGACGTAAATGCGGTATGTGGCTCCACATAAATACGGACTTATTGCCGTGTGGAGCACACAGACACGCATGTGCTCCATACACAGACACACGGTCCGTGCGGAAACACGGATGAGTGAATTTGCCCATAGGGGAACATGTGTCCCCGTACGTCCGTGCCTCCAGCATGTGTCGGCACGTACTGCTTACGTGACGGAGGCACGGATGTGTGAATGAGGCCTAATACAGAGGTGATTTGTATTGTGAGAGACGAGCTGCCATTTCTGAAGAAAATGTACCTTAGTTAATAAGCAATGACCTGGATTACGAGCACCGGGGGCGGCACTGTGCATGTGTGATACTGATGATACTGAGGGGCAGTATTTATGGCCGTCCAGCGCCGCTGCGTTTATTCAAGCACCGCTCTGAGCTCTCTCATCTGCCGTATGAGTACAGGAAGCCACTGGCAGCAGAGAGAGCTCAGAGCACCGCCGGAGGGATGGAAATATAGCGGCAGACAGCGGCGCTCTGAGCTCTCTCTGCTGCTGTACAAGGGCGGGAGTTGCCAACCAATCAGATGTCAGCAGCCGGTGGATACTGGCATTTGATTGGCCGTCAATTTCTCGTTTTTGTGTACGGCGTCTGAGAGAACTAAGAACAGTGCTGGAATACAGCGGAGAGGCAGATCAGTGAGAGTGTGTGTTTATGGGGATACAGGTGGTTGAAAGCGGATGATGGGGATATTGGGGGCAGCAGGGGATGATGGGGATATTGGGGGCAGCAGGGGGATGATGGGGATAGTGGGGGCAGCAGGGGGATGATGGGGATAGTGGGGGCAGCAGGGGGATGATGGGGGCAGCAGGGGGATGATGGGGATAGTGGGGGCAGCAGGGGATGATGGGGCAGCAGGGGATGATGGGGGCAGCAGGGGGATGATGGGGATAGTGGGGGCAGCAGGGGGATGATGGGGATAGTGGGGGCAGCAGGGGGATGATGGGGATAGTGGGGGCAGCAGGGGGATGATGGGGATAGTGGGGGCAGCAGGGGGGTGGTGGGGATAGTGGGGCAGCAGGGGGATGATGGGGATAGTGGGGCAGCAGGGGGTGTGGGGATAGTGGGGGCAGCAGGGGGATGATGGGGATTATGGGGGCAGCAGGGGGATGATGGGGATAGTGGGGGCAGCAGGGGGATGATGGGGATAGTGGGGGCAGCAGGGGGATGATGGGGATATGGGGGCAGCAGGGGGATGATGGGGATAGTGGGGGCAGCAGGGGGATGATGGGGATAGTGGGGGCAGCAGGGGGATGATGGGGATAGTGGGGGCAGCAGCAGGGGGATGATGGGGATAGTGGGGGCAGCAGGGGGTGATGGGGATAGTGGGGGCAGCAGGGGGATGATGGGGATAGTGGGGGCAGCAGGGGGATGATGGGGATAGTGGGGGCAGCAGGGGGATGATGGGATAATGGGGGCAGCAGGGGGATGATGGGGATAGTGGGGGCAGCAGGGGGATGATGGGGATAGTGGGGGCAGCAGGGGGATGATGGGATGGGAGCAGCGGGGATGATGGGGATAGTGGGGGCAGCAGGGGGGTGATGGGGATAGTGGGGGGCAGCAGGGGGATGATGGGAGGGGATGAGTGGGGGCAGCAGGGGGATGATGGGGATAGTGGGGGCAGCAGGGGGGATGATGGGGATAGTGGGGGGCAGCAGGGGGATGATGGGGATAGTGGGGGCAGCAGGGGGATGGGAATGGGGGGCAGCAGGGGGATGATGGGGATAGTGGGGCCGGGTGGGGCAGCAGGGGGATGATGGGGATAGTGGGGGCAGCAGGGGAGGTGATGGGGATAGTGGGGGCAGCAGGGGGGTGATGGGGATAGTGGGGGCAGCAGGGGGGATGATGGGGATAGTGGGGGCAGCAGGGGGATGATGGGGATAGTGGGGGCAGCAGGGGAGGTGATGGGGATAGTGGGGGCAGCAGGGGGGTGATGGGGATAGTGGGGGCAGCAGGGGGATGATGGGGATAGTGGGGGCAGCAGGGGGATGATGGGGATAGTGGGGGCACAGGGTGATGGGGATAGTGGGGCAGCAGGGGATGATGGGGGCAGCAGGGGGATGATGGGGGCAGCAGGGGGATGATGGGGGCAGCAGGGGGATGATGGGGATAGTGGGGGCAGCAGGGGGATGATGGGGCAGCAGGGGGATGATGGGGATAGTGGGGGCAGCAGGGGGATGATGGGGATAGTGGGGGCAGCAGGGGGATGATGGGGGCAGCAGGGGGATGATGGGGATAGTGGGGGCAGCAGGGGGATGATGGGGGCAGCAGGGGATGATGGGGATAGTGGGGGCAGATACAATGTGTCTGTGCTCTGGGAGGTGCTGGAGGGCTCAGGGGCGGGGTTCTGTTAGCTCCTCCCATCACCATAGTAACCAGAGGTCATCCTGAGAGATGTGATGTCACGTGACGGGTAGACCCTCAGTATGAGTCTAATAACTGGCTGGGACTTGTAGTCCTCACAGTGACGGTCAGGTGACCCCGGGCCGCTCCTCACCACATGTTCCGCCTGCAGCTCCCGCATCAGCTTCTCCCTCAGCGTCTTCGCACTGATCCCGCCGTCTCCAGCCATGATCTCAGCACCGGACACACTGCGCCTGCGCACACGCCACCTGACACACTGAGCGCGGCTCCGGCTCCTCTCATTGGTCAGACGTTCTCCAAGCAACCGCTGACTGGCGTGACAGACAGGAGGCTCGTCCAATCAAAGAGCGGAAGGTCACGAGGGAGGCGGAGACACATACAAAACAGCCAATCAAATTCCACACTGATTTAGGCCCCCGCATCTGTAGTCTGGGTTGTCTAAGTAGATGCCTGATATTGAGGATTTTGTATTTGTTAGTTTACCTCAGTATTAGGTGGAATTGTCTTATAGTATAATGATAATAATCCCAGTAAATGTCCTTTGTCTTGTATAATCTATTGCTGCAGTGATTATAGCCGTTTTGTTAAATATTTGGTACAGGCATTTATTGTGGACGGCTCTGTTGCTATGGCAGCCGTGCTCAGGCCCCTGTAACCAGGAAGTGACGTAGGCGGAGGCTGTGCTGAGATGGCGGTGGAGGTTCAGGGCTTCTTCGGGGTTTATCTCCTTTATTGCACAAACCCGAAGTATAAAGGAAGAATCTACATCGGCTTCACCGTGAACCCGGAGCGGAGGATCCAGCAACACAATGGCGGCAAACACAAGGGCGGGGCCTGGAAGACGAGTGGGCGGGGCCCCTGGTAATGACTCCTCCCACTGCCCCCCCTGTGGTCAGTGTCACAGCTGAGGTTTTGGTACAGTGTTATCTCTCCATCTTCTGTGATCTGTTCACTGCTGATGGTTTGTCACAATGTATCAGTCTGGAGTTGGTGGAGCCTCTGTACACTGGATACATTGTAGCAAAGTCTCAGCTGTGAGCAGCACTGAGCTCATCCAGAGGGGAAAATCAGACCATCCGGGGCCCCTCACTGTAGGGAGCGCTCGGGGTGGGGGGTCCTCGTTGGGAGTGGTCAGGATGGGACCCTCGTGGGGAGCGCTCGGTTTGGGGGGGCCCTCGTGGGGAGCACTCCGGGTGGGGGGGCCCTCGTGGGGAGCGCTCGGGGTGGGGGGTCCACGTTGGGAGCGCTCAGGGTGGGGGGCCCTCGTGGGAAGCGCTCGGGGTGGGGGGCCTCATGGGGAGCACTCGGGGTGGGGGGTCCACGTTGGGAGTGCTCAGGATGGGACCCTCGTAGGGAGCGCTCAGGGTGGGGGGGCCCTTGTGGGAAGCGCTCGGGGGGGGGGATCTCGTTGGGAGTGCTCAGGATGGGACCCTCGTGGGGAGCGCTCGGGGTGGGGGCCCTCGTGGGAAGCGCTCGGGGTGGGGGGATCTCGTTGGGAGTGCTCAGGATGGGACCCTCGTGGGGAGCGCTCGGGGTGGGGGCCCTCGTGGGGAGCGCTATGGGTGGGGAGTGCTCAGGATGGGACCCTCGTGGAGAGCGCTTGGGGTGGGGGGCCCACGTGGGGAGCGCTCGGGGTGCGGAGCCCTCGTGAGGAGCGCTCAGGGTGGGCCCTCATGGGTAGTACTCAGGGTGCGGAGCCCTCGTGAGGAGCGCTCAGGGTGGGCCCTCATGGGTAGTACTCAGGGTGGGGGGCCCTCGTGGGGAGCGCTCAGGGTGAGGCTCTTATGGGGAGCTCTGGGGTGGGACCCTCATGGGTAGTGCTCAGGGTGGGGCCCTCGGACTGGGGGCCCTAGTTGCGGGGAATGCTTGGGGGGGCCTTCTGGGGAGCACTCGGGGCCCGTCTCTATCTTACATTAATCAGTGTGACTCTTCCTCCCTCATACAGGGACATGGTGCTGATCGTCCACGGATTCCCCAATGACATCGCAGCCTTACGGGTGAGAAACAGAAATAATGAGCAGCTGAACTGTGAGCGCAGCTCTGGGTGTGAGCGGAGCTATGAGGGCAGCTCTGGGTGTGACTGGAGCTTGAGAATGAGGAGTTCAGCTCTGGGTGTAACTTCTCCTGTCTCCGCAGTTTGAGTGGGCCTGGCAGCACCCGCACGTCTCCCGTCGGCTCACCCATGTGCCTCGCAAGACTAAGAAACAGTCCAGCTTCGACTTCCACCTGATGGTTCTCTACCACATGCTGCGTGTGGCCCCCTGGAAGCGGTTACCCCTCACCCTGCGGTGGCTGCGGCAGGAATATCACCGGGAGCTTCCGCCTCTCCTCCAGCCTCCGCTGCACATGCCGCTGGCATACGGGCAAGTGAGAGCCAAGATCATCAGTAAGACACAAGGGGAGAAAGGCCACGAAGAGGAGACGGGCGGCCAACTGCAGAGCGCCCCCCCGAGGTGCAGGGTCTGCTACGATAAGCTGCAGGTTGGTGTACTCACACGGGTGTACACTGAAGGGGCAGTATATTGGGGTGCACTCACACGGGTGTACACTGAGGGGCAGTATATAGGGATGTCCACTGAAGGGGGTAGTATATTGGGGTGCACTCACACGGGTGTACACTGAGGGGCAATATATAGGGATGTCCACTGAAGGGGGCAGTATATTGGGGTGCACTCACACGGGTGTACACTGAGGGGTAGTATATAGGGATGTCCACTGAAGGGGGCAGTATATTGGGGTGCACTCACATGGGTGTACACTGAGGGGTAGTATATAGGGATGTCCACTGAAGGGGGCAGTATATTGGGGTGCACTCACACGGGTGTACACTGAGGGGTAGTATATAGGGATGTCCACTGAAGGGGGCAGTATATTGGGGTGCACTCACATGGGTGTACACTGAGGGGTAGTATATAGGGATGTCCACTGAAGGGGGCAGTATATTGGGGTGCACTCACACGGGTGTACACTGAGGGGTAGTATATAGGGATGTCCACTGAAGGGGGCAGTATATTGGGGTGCACTCACACGGGTGTACACTGAGGGGTAGTATATAGGGATGTCCACTGAAGGGGGCAGTATATTGGGTTGCACTCACACGGGTGTACACTGAGGGGTAGTATATAGGGATGTCCACTGAAGGGGGCAGTATATTGGGGTGCACTCACACGGGTGTACACTGAGGGGTAGTATATAGGGATGTCCACTGAAGGGGGCAGTATATTGGGGTGCACTCACATGGGTGTACACTGAGGGGTAGTATATAGGGATGTCCACTGAAGGGGGCAGTATATTGGGGTGCACTCACACGGGTGTACACTGAGGGGTAGTATATAGGGATGTACACTGAGGGGCAGTATATTGGGGTGTACTCCCGGGTGCTCAGTTGAGGTCAGTGACCGTCCGTTCTTCTGTCCCCATGTGATGACGTCTCTCTTCTTCCAGACCCCGGACGACGTCCTCCGCTGCTTCCTCCCCGGCTGCTCTATGGCCGCTCACATCTGCTGTTTGGCCAAACTCTTCCTCCAGCAGGAGCCGGATCATCTGCTGCCTGTGGAGGGCCTGTGCCCCAGGTCAGTCACCCCTCGGCCGCACTGTGTATTGAGCGGTCACATGTCCCCCTTCACCTACATTGTGGCTTCTCCACTCACAGCTGAGGGTTTGTTACAATTGTATTCTGTTCCCAGGAGAGATTTGTGCTGATTTCTCATCAGATGGGTGACTTGGTTACATTGTAACAAACTCTCAGCCGTGAGCCGACACTTTGAATTTGGTGAAAACCCTTAAGTTCTTGAAAGCTGCAGAAGTGCGATCGCTGCTCTGAAGGACACGTCCATTAAGTCACTCTTTGACCTGTCGCCTTCTGTCTTGCAGCTGTGGGAATTCTGTCCTGTGGGGAGACCTGATCCGACAGAAGAAGGGATGCTATGGTGACCTGGAGGAGATCTCACAGACACAGGTGAGGTAGACCCGATCTCACCCCTCTCCCCGGAACATGAGGCCGGGTATAAACTCCTCTCCTTCTCTGCAGAATCACTGGGCGGACGAGCTTCACGGTGACGGATGACGCCTCCGCGGTACAGCGCTACCACCGTCTCCACCTGATGTATATATTGTACAGAGAACACATTGTATATCATCCTCCACACTGGGGGGGTGCTGGGACTTGTTGTGCTACCGTGACATTTTAATTTTAGGAATTTGATCTGCAATAAATATTTTGGCCACAAGATGGCGGAGTGCTGGACGTATCATAGAAGAGACACAAGACAAACCCCCGGGCCACAGTCACACCCTCAGTTATCTCCATATTTCGTACCCAATACATGAAGTGGTGACAGTTTCTATTATAATTTTTCTTGGATTGTTCCACTGTTGGTTTTGGTGAAGAGTCCTGTGTCTGCAGCAGTAAAGCCCCGAGACCATGTGTGTGGTCACAATATACACAGAATTACAGCCATAAATAAAGAATGGGATCTAAACATCCCCCCCCCAATGATGGAGACCTGGTCACATGACAAAGGGAAGAATGAAGTGGTGAGGGAACAAAGCACTGACACTCGGGGTCCACAAGCAGGAAACTCCCCAAATCTCAGGGCAATCAGACTTTGTGATCAGTCAGGATCTGCCCGGATGACGAGATCCAGTCCCCTCCCCGTCACCCGGGCAGATCCTGGCTGATCACAATGTCTCACTGCCCTCAGCTTCATCAGTTCTGCAGAGTTTCCTGCTTGTGAACCCAAACTGAGTTTTGACTTTGTTCTCCCTTTTGTGACCTGATCTCCATTCTGCCGCATAAAGCGACTGATAATTGTACTTTAATAACCAATAAACATTTGACTAAGAGTGAAAACCAAAGTCTGAGTCAGTGTCAGACATTTGTCCTGGACTGGGAGTCGCTCCTTCAGCTATATGAGCCCTGACAGCAGATACCTGCTCCTAATCCAGGGGAGCCATGATGAGAGCCCGGCTCAGTGACTGCAGACATCTATGTGAACCTCTGTGGAGAAAAGCAACTTAGTAGCCACCAGGGCCCGAGCAGCACCAGAGATTAGTAGGACCAGCGAGTCCCTGGTGGCTCCCCTGGACTGACAAGTCTCCCCTATTTGCACATATAATCAGAGATCTGCCGCCTGGACTCACCCGTCCTCCTAATCTCTGCTGCAGCTTGGACCCCGGTGCCTATGAAACTGCTTTTCTCTGAAATACCAGACACATATGGCTGCACATTGGTATAATCCTCTCCGCACCGTCTGTCCATCCAACCAACGACTCTCAGCCTCTTATACTGAATGGAATGGAGGGACAATCCAGGGGGATTGATGGCTCAGAAGACCCAAATCCTGTCTTATTCCCCTTTCCACCATTTAGGTTACATGTTTTGGTCATAAACACTTCAGGGGATTAGGATCTCTGTGGCAGAAGATCTTGTAAAGTCCAAGATCATATTGAAAAACTCACCAAAAATGGTAGCTTTTTTTCTACCCCTTGCATCTAGCAGGTGGCTGCAGATTCCCCAGGAGGTAGCACATGCGTCTAGACACCGGTACACCTATTCAGTGATTTTTTGTTTAAAGCTAAATTATACATGTGTTATACATGTGGCTAGGTACTCGTGCGTGTAAGGGCCCTTGACGGTGGGTCACGAGCTTACGATATTCTGGCGCCATAATACCAACTGACACCTTACAACATTATCTTTAGTGTCAACCTGCATCTTTTTATCTTTTGCATTTGAGGTTGTTTTCCTCTAGGGGGCGTCTGTCACAGTGATGCATGTATCAGTGCTGAGCAGCCCGCCCAGTCTAATAGGAGGCGTCACCAATTGGCTGCTCAGACACTATGTAACACCTGAGTGTGGCAGGGGCCTAATGGTGTCCATGTGTCTGCATTCACCACCAGCCTCTCCCTGAATACATGGCTGGTCCCTGGTTGCTACAAACCGCCCCCATGTTATAGGTTGCAGGGGTCTGTGTACCGGTGTCTAGACGCATGTGCTACCTCCTGGGGGAATCTGCAGCCACCTGCTAGATGCAAGGGGTAGAAAAAAAGCGGCCATTTTTGGTGAGTTTTTCAATATAATACTTAGTACCTATTCGGTGATTTTTGGTTTAAAGTCCAAGATCACTAAAGAGACCCAGAGACCCCCCCCCCCCCCCTCCCCCCCCCCTCCCCCCCCCCTCCAGCCCTGCTGGACAGTCTAACATAATAGTGTAACAAACTCCAACCACACACCAACAAAGAATAAATCTGTTCTCTTTATGTCACCTTATAACAAACACTGAAATTAAACTTTAATGCCGCAAAAAAATTTAAAAAAAAAAAGTTAAAATAAATCCCCCCCCCCCCATCTGACCAAGGAGATCTGAGGAGCCATTGTCTCCCGCTCTGTGAGGGCGTCACTTCTTCTTTGGCTCCTTGCAGGCCACCACATATCTCTGGGCGACATTGAGGGGGGGAGAGTAGCCGTCAGCATAGGACGTGTCTTCAAAGAGAACGGAGTAATCGTCCTGGGGCTACAGATACAGCAAGGAAAGTGTTAAAAGTGAACATCCCACCAAGCTGTGTGGCTGCCGGCACCAGCCCGTACTCACCCGCTGTGGGGGGGTGTGGATCAGCGCGCGGTAGAAGCAGGTGGTTTGCGGGTACAGAGCTAGAACCAGCTGATCCTTCTGGAATAAAGCCTCCGGGTCCGTCTCCGGATTCGCCTTCCACTGGGGCAGAGGGATGATCCTCCGGCGGCTGAGAGTGTGACGCCTGGGGGGGTGGGGGAGGAAACGACAGCAATATGGGGATCAGCATCAGACCCACATTATAGGTACCAGAGCTGGAGAGCAGCAGGTCAGTGCCTGAGCCCCTAATATGCCAGGTACATCCAGAGCTGCATTCACAATACTGGAGGCTGAAAGAACTACAGTGAGGAGAGCAACATGGGAGGAGGAAGAGGAGGGGAAGAGCAACATGGGAGGAGGAAGAGGAGGAGAAGAGCAACATGGGAGGAGGAGGAGGAGGAGAAGAGCAACATGAGAAGAGGAGGAGGGGAAGAGCAACATGGGATCTTCAGTTATTAATCAGCTGGATTATGATTGCAGCTCTGGCTGTGACCCCCACCCACACACACATATTTCCTACAAACCCCTCCCCCCCCCCAGTCCTCCCTGTTTTCATGCAGGTCATGCGACACTTACTCCTTTCCTTCCTCGTCAATGTCATCCACCTCGTACCTGGAAGAAAGTGAAGGGTTAACTGTTGTCCAGCCATGAACCAGCGCTGCCCACCTTGGATGAGGACATGCACCTACTTGTTGGCAGTGTGGCTGTAGCTGACCACCTCAGCCAGGATCCACTGCTCGTCCCCATCCACAGCCTTCACTCGAGCAGCTACCTTGTCTCCGGGTTTGGCTACGTAATCGCTGGATGCCGGGATCGCTCCGCAGAGGGGAGGAGGCCTGAGAGGAGACGACAAACATCACAGCAGCCGTGCACAGCAGCGCTCACTCCGGAGGGGGTGCAGGGAGCGCACACTCACTTCTCCCCAGGCTTCCCGATCCACAGGGGCAGGGTCATGGCTGACTGCTGCAGGAGGGTCATCAGCACCCCGCGCCTCATGGTTTTCCTCGGCGGCTCAGAGTCATGGTAGAGGCCGGCGATCTTGGCAGCTGGAGAGACATAATGAATCTTTTACCTGGGAAACCTCAATATAGTCACGGCACTAACTGGAGTAAACCCAATAGGTGGCGCCCCCTAATACACAATATAGGGACAGTACTCTGGGTCCATCTGTGGTGCAGGTACTCACCGATGCGTCTCTCCTCCAACAAGGACTTGATCTCCGCTATCTTATCTAACGATCTACGCAGAATGCTGGAGGGAGAAGAAAACAAAGTTAGCCCCGAGATCACGGGATCCACCGAGGGCTGAAGTCAGCCCCGAGATCACGGGATCCACTGAGGGCAGTCCTGTAAGGTCATTGATCGGGCCGAGGTGCGGTCCCTCGAGAACCACAGAATCACATGACCCCTGGTTACCCGCTGCCCGTCTCGTCTCAGTCTCTTACTTGCATTCTGCTTCCGCGTCGGCTTTGGCCGTTGAGTAGAGACCGCGCAGTTTCGTTCGATAATACGGGGAGACTGAGGGGACAAAACAGGACCATATTAAAGGACCGACCCCATTAACTCCTTAGTGACCCCCAATGTGTCCACACAGCAGCTGTGAAGGGGCTTTATTCTACAGCTCTATGGCTGCCTAACGAGGACAGAGACCCCGTGATGACAGACAAGATTAGAGAGATCTCTGCTCCACATGGTTTAACCATTTCATTATGGGGGGGTTCCACTCTATAAGAGGACTGCGGGCCCCTGTAAGGTCAGCCCCTGGGTCCTGTAATAAGAGTCAGTGGACTAGAAACCATAATCTAATAAACACATTCACTATGACGCCACTTTCTGTGCAGAATTATATAAAGTCCTGTTAGACTGAGTGGAGGTAATGGTCGTCTATGGGCACCAGATAAGGGGGTGACTCCACACAGGAGTCAGGGGACTCCACTGTGCCACTATGAGGCAGAGGAGGATGCTGAAGCCCTGATCATCTCCTGGACGGTGGAGCAGGTTGTCCCTCGGGGTGGCTGCACTCACTCTTGTTCTCGGTCTGCATCCGCTCGTGTGTTTTCTGGATGTTCACCAGGTTGTGTTCACTCCTTGATCGCTCCTCCTGAAAATGAAGCAGACAGCGGGTGAGTCCACACAGTGACGCCGGACCCCCCTCTAATGCGGCTCTGTACACGAACTCCGCACTGGGCGACTCCTCGATAATCACATGGTTTACAGCTCGACCCTGAGGAAATCATCATCATCATCCTCAGCTGGACGAGCCGCAGACCTGGAGCCTGAGAGCCGCAGACCTGGAGCCTGAGAGCCGCAGACCTGGAGCCTGAGAGCCGCAGACCTGGAGCCTGAGAGCCGCCCACCTGCGTCTGCTTGATGAGTTGATGCAGTTCACTCAGCAGCTCCGAGATCTTGGTGTCCGCAGACACCAGCGCCATCACAGCCGCCTCCTTCGTCCTGGGGAAAGAAAGGAACGAAATAGTGAAGTGAAAACATCCACAGCAACAAAGTGAAAAATGATCCAGGGCAGGGGGGACCCGAGACAGAAGGTGATAACCCACAAATCTGCAACAGTGAAAGAACTACAACTCCCAGCATCCTCCTCTGCCCCAGAGCGGCCAAGTCAAAACTACAACTTCCAGCCTCCTCCTCTGCCCTTTAGAAGCCAAGCTGAGCCAGAACTACAACTCCCAGCATTCTCAGATATCCAGACGCTCTCCTACCATGCTGGGAGTTGTAATTTTGGAATCCTTAAGGGCCTATGAGGCAGAGGAGGATGCTGGGAGTTGTAGTTCTGGCTCCACTGTGCAGCTATGAGGCAGAGGAGGATGCTGGGAGTTGTAGTTCTGACTCCTCTGTGCCACTATGAGGCAGAGGGGGATGCTGGGAGTTGTAGTTCTGCATCACACACAGCCAGGACACGCTGAGGCTTGTAGTCCCTCACATATCACCTTGTCCTCCATAGTACTCACGATAACACCCCATTATTACAGACAGGGGCCCCTATATCGCGATACATACATCTCCATCATGTCAGCGGCCGCCTCCTCACACAGCTGCCCCCGGGCCCCTATATATAACCCTGGGGGTGAGGGGAGGAGCGTGATATCGCGACACACGCCTGCGCAGGAGGCGACACTATCGCGACTTACCGGGCGGCGGAGCCTCAGAGCGGAGCACAGCCGCCGAGCGAGAGCGAGAGAGGCGCGGAGTGATGACGTCACCGTAACCAGGGAGACCGCGGCGAGCGGAGCGCGGGGCATGCCGGGAGTGAGGCTGAGGGGCGGCTGCTCACTGCGCATGCGTGAGTGTGTGTGGGGGATTATTACTGTCTATTATTTCCATTTCCTGTTGTGAAATCCGACACTGTCCGATATAAATCGGATCGGATACAACATCGGATGCCATCGGTCCGATTTTGTATCAACACGTCCGATAAATAATCGGTCCGATGGCATCCGATGTTGTATCCGATCCGATTTTCTATCGGATCCGATGTACAGGTCACCCCTCCCCCCGCTGGGTCTATATCTATCTCTCCAGTGTCTCCTCCTTCCTCACTGTGTCTTGTGGCAATGGCGGCCTCACATGAGGAGTTCTGCAGGGACATGGATCTCGCCTTCGCGGCTGCCCGCGCTCTAGTGGTCGCCTGGGACGCGGAACGTAGGAGACGCCGTCAGCGCCGCCGTGTGTGGCAGCCCCCGATCACCTATCACAGGCAGCCCCCGATCACCTATCACAGGCAGCCCCCGATCACCTATCACAGGCCGACCTATGGGATCTTCGCTGTCTTATTCCCCAAACTGCGTCAGGATCCGGGAGAATTCCACGATTACATGCGGATGTCGTCCAGCAGCTTTTATGAGTTGGTGGATGGAGTCCGAGGCCTCGTCCCCAGACGGAGCAGCCGGGGGCGAGTGATCACCACAGAGGAGCGGATGATGTTAACCCTTCGGTATGTGTAATGTCCGGGTTTTCACTGTATTTTGATGGACGTTCTTTGTCGTCTTTGTTGCCGACTTCCTGAATGTTTTTAACTATTCGGCTCCTTTCACATTGATCACAGCAGATGCATCTGCTGCTTCACCTCGGACCTGTGGTTCACTTCCGGCCAGCCTCATGCAATGTGTACGGGGCTCGCGGTAAGTGTTCATCAGGTGCGACTAGTGCGGTACCAACACCTGCGTCAGTTGCGTCCGCAAAAAAAAACAAGGCTGACAGTCAGTGGCGTAACTAACGCGGTTGCGGCTGAGACCGGGCCCGCCCCCCGGGGGGCCCCATGCCCCGCACTCCTAGCTGCCCACCGCGACAGCGCTGGACAAGGAGTGTACAGAGGATGGGCAGAGAGAGATGCCACTTCCCACAGCTATGCATTGCCTGCCCTTATTCTCAAGCTGGCAGAGCAGGTATTCACACCAGCGACCCCACTAGCACCCCCCCCTGCTCCTCAAAAATTTCCAAGAGCACCCCACCCCACCCCACCCCCTGCTCCTCACCTAGTGGCCCCAGAGTGTGTCCTGCACTGGGGCCCGCGGCACTGAAGTTATGCCACTGCTGATAGTGTTTTTTTTTGGCTGCCGCAAGTGTCGGTACCGCACTTGCCGCACCTGCTGCACACTTACCGCGAGCCCCGTACACATTGCATGAGGCTGGCCGCAAGTGAATCACAGGTCGGCGGTTTAAGCGGCAGCTGCGTTTTTTTCAACACATCAGCCACAATCAGCGTGAAACCGCTGAAGTGAAAGGAGCCGAATCCTCGTGTTGTGGGCAGTGAAATTGCGGTAATGTGCTGTTCCCCTTTTTGTAGTAATGTAGCTCTGATATTCCAGTTCACACAGTGTTGGAGTCCTCAAGGTACATTAGTTGTAGTGGTAATCCATCGTCATGCCTATATGCAGGGGCATAACTACCGTGGTGCAGCTGCACCAGGGCCCCAACCGGCTAGGGGGCCCCTTCAAGTCTGCAGCCGACCCCTGTAAGCCGTTGTCAGAGGAGAGGAGGGTCTGCCTGATCCGCCCCTCCTCTCCTTTGCCCCTCCGGCTCCCTGGAGAGCACTCGGCACGGCTCACCAGGTAGGAGCCGCCGCAAACTCCTCTCCGCCGGCCGCCAGCACCACATCGCACCCCCCTTCCCCCAACATGGCTGCACCAGGGCTCCCTTTGGTAACGGTCCGCCACTGCCTATATGTACCCATGATATTCACGTTAAGGTAGCGCTGAGGTCCATGTAGTAACCAATTTTGTAACATTATTTAATATATAATATTAATGATAATAATTTTTTTGGCAGATACCTGGCCACAGGTGAGAGTCTACCCTCCTTGCATTACCAATTCCGGCGGGGAATGTCCACCATATCTGGGATCATTGCAGAGACCTGCCGGGCGCTGTGGGAGTTCTTACATGTCGAATTCCTCCCGCCTCCCACAGCCGAGCAATGGCTGCAGATATCCGCCAGATATGAAGACGTCTGCCACTTCCCACACTGTATCGGAGCGCTCGCTGGGAAACACATTCGCGTTATGAACCCGCCCGGAACCGGATCTGAATTATATAACTACGAAAACCATTTCTCCGTCGTATTAATGGCCATCGCCGACGCTGACTATAATTTTGTGGCCGTGGACGTTGCTTCATGTGGACGGGGAGGAAACGACCCTGAAATCTTGAAGGAGTCCGACATGGGCCGCCGTATTTACATCAATGACTTTGACTTCCCCTCACCAGCACCGCTCCCCGGCACTACAGACCCTCCAATGCCCTACGTCATAGTGAGTGACGAGGCGTTCCAAGTGTGCCCTAATTTAATGACGCCGTATGTAAGCCGGGGGTCAACCCCTACCAGAAGGATCTACAATTACCGACTTGCGCGTGCTCAGAGAATGGTGGAGTGCGCGTTCGGGCTCCTCACTGCAAAGTGGCGCGTCCTGGGCACAGCCATAAACCTTCAGACTGAGGCTATAGACGCGGTGGTGAGATCCTGTGTGGTCCTCCATAACTTTATACTGAAGAGAGAGAGCCCAGTGTTTGCCCCCCAGGAGGTTGTCTATAGTCCTCTGGACAGTGTCGGTCTCCCTCCGTTACGTTCAGATGTCGCAGTGTCACCGATGCAGGATCACTTCGCCAATTACTTTGTTTCGGATGTTGGACGAGTCCCTTGGCAGGAACACATGATCTAGCCTTACTGATTTATGCCCTGATTGTCTTCCATCGATGTAGATTGTTTGTTATTTTACAGCCACAAATTACTGTTTTTCTTTCAAAGTTGAAAATAAAAATTTTTCTTCCTAAATTTCTTTTTATTATTGTTAAATCTACAATATTTAGTATCAACTTTAGTGTACTGATATCACACGATGATAATGTCCGGAAGTAGAGCTGTCACAAGAGCCTCAGCGCCATCTCTCACCCTCTGGTGTCTATTCTGTTCCCTCGTTGCCCCCCTGTGTACCATCACCCACTCGATTTGTGCCATTTCCCCTTCTGTGTACCATCAATCCCACCTTGGACCCCTGTGTTTCACCCATCATTTCAGATGTGTCTCCCCACAAACACCAAAGTAACCACAGACAATCATTTACCCTACAAATAGTCCCCATGATATTTCATCTGTGGTGCAGTGACATTAGCAGGTGGCAATAGAGATAACCGGTGAATACTACAGTCCTCTATACATGCAAAATGCTGAGAGACCATGATTTCTATGGTGCATATAGTGGCTCAGTGCAGCGGCGTATCTAGGGGGGGTGCAGCCAGATCCTTAGCCCCGGGCGCAACTCAGAGGGGGTGCCAGCGTGGTGCAAAAAGTGTGAAAGAAGGACTGGGCGTGGCCAGAGAGATGACGTCACATGAGCAGCCGCAGTGAGGAGACGCTCTACCCGTCATCTCTATGATAAGTGTTTCGGGGTGGGTGGGGCTTGTGAGGCCGATATCCGCCATCTTACTGGAGGCAGAAGATCAACTGACGGGAGAAGACGCACTCAGGTGAGGAGATATAGCCAGAGAGGACAGGGAAACACGGGGGACAGTAATGAGTGTGACACACGGGGATGAGGGGACGGTAATGAGTGTGACACACGGGGGATGAGGGGACGGTAATGAGTGTGACACATGGGGATGAGGGGACGGTAATGAGTGTGACACACGGAGGATGAGGAGACGGGAATGAGTGTGACACACGGGGGATGAGGAGACGGGAATGAGTGTGACACACGGGGGATGAGGAGACGGGAGTGTGTGTGACACACGGGGGATGAGGAGACGGGAATGAGTGTGACACACGGGGGATGAGGAGACGGGAGTGTGTGTGTGACGGGCGGCGCCAAAATAAATCTTTGCCCCGGGTGCCAGAAAACCTAGTTACACCGCTGCCTGTGGCACTCATTACCCATCAGCTGAGCCAATGAGCGGCGCGCGATAGAAATCACCCATCAAAGATTTGAACATTGTTCGCTGTTGAGCTCGTTGCACAATGCGAAGCGTCATTTCAATCAGGCGCAAACCAATCTGATTGTTTGGCGTACCATAAAGATTTACAAACAACTCTGCAGGTGCTGGTCCACAAAAACCTTCCCAGGGGTGCTCCACAAAGACGTCTTGCAAAGGTAATTATTCCACCAACTTGGATGTAGTATAAAATTGAAGGCTTTATTTTAATCCATTAAAAGTGCATTATAAAGTGCACCTCGTGCTTTTAAACTTGCACTTTTAATGGATTAAAATAAAGCCTTCAATTTTATACTACATCCAAGTTGGTGGAATTAACCTTTGCAAGATTGCTGTCCTCCCAGACGGGGATTTCTGCTTTCCCTGGATCACTATGGGAAGGGGATTTGAAAAATAAGGTGAGCAGAACTCTTATTAAAGTGAGTGCACCCAACCACTTATTTCCGAGGTTGTAGTGTAATGGCCCTCTGCGGTGTTTGTAAGCCTTCACCCTGCGGTCAGGTCCTGTCAGTGTCCACTTCTCAGCAGGAGGCACCAGATCCGGTAGGATCACTTAATTTTGGTCACAAAAACAGAATGGAGCACAAAAAAGGATCCTACCGGATTTTTGGTGCCTCCTGATGAGGAGCGAACACTCACTGACCGGCCCTGACCGCTGTGTCATGTCAGCCGTTGGTTGGTGACCGCTACTTTAAGCAGTGCTTGTCCACCGTCACTTTCAAAAGTGTCTTCAATGTCACAGTGATCCAACCAAATATCCAACGTGGCTGGGAGAGCTGCAACATAGCCGATCGCTGTAGAGCTACTGTATCATAAAGACTAATTAGCAATCATGAACCGCGAGAATGCCGCTATCCAAGATCAACGAACCAGAGCGCGGTGCTCAACCACTGTTGACCTTGGATAACAGCGTTCTTGCAAGTCCGTGACACTGAGTGGGGGGGGATTTGATTCACAACCGCCATATTTGTATACCCACAGTTGGGTGTTACAATATGGTGGTCATGGCGTCACATCCGGGAGATGATTGTCTTTTGAAGCTGAACTCCGTCATGTTATGATCCGCGGTGTAACGTCGGTAGTGTTGAGGTCTGTGTCTGTCACTTTCATCACTTGTGTTGGTATGCTCACAATGGTGGCACCGTGCATTGTGGGATATCGACATAAGCCTGTCTGTGACACATTGTAGTTGATTGTGTAGTAGATGTTTCAATACACAAGTCACCCCATACACTCTACATGTATTGTATTGACTAATGCACAAAAACATACAAACATTGTAAATCAATGTATCTTAGCCATGTAATGTGTATATGTATGTACATGGACACGTTACCATTCCAATTGTGTAATTTTTACATGACACTTTTACTACAATGATAATAAAACACACAAAGTTATGGGGTCCAACAACATTTTATTCATAAGATTAACCACCCGCCCCCTTTATTTTTTTGTTTAAGGTTACTATAGGTGGTTGTGGGGGTACACTACTGGGAGGAGGCGGTGTCTGAAGAGTGGGGTCACTGGAGGGGGGGGGGGATCAAAGGCTGAAAACGAAGGGCTGTGGAGATCAAGGTTTGCATTGGGGGTGGAAGGGTCAAGAAAGGAAAAAGGAGCAGAGGAGCGGGAGTATTGATTAGGAAGAGATGAAGTGTTGGTTACAATAGGGGTTTGTTGGGAGGACTGGTGGGGTTGGGAGGACTGGTGGGGTTGGGAGGAATGGTGGGGTTGGGAGGAATCGTGGGGTTGGGAGGACTGGTGGGGTTGGGAGGACTGGTGGGGTTGGGAGGACTGGTAAGGTTGGGAGGACTGGTGGGGTTGGGAGGAAAGGTGGGGTTGGGAGGACTGGTGGGGTTGGGAGGACTGGTGGACTTGGGAGGAATGGTGGGGTTGGGAGGAATGGTGGGGTTGGGAGGACTGGTGGACTTGGGAGGAATGGTGCGGTTGGGAGGAATGGTGGGGTTGGGAGGAATGGTGGGGTTGGGAGGAATGGTGGACTTGGAATGGTGGATTTGGGAGGACTGGTGGGGTTGGGAGGAATGGTGGGGTTGGGAGGACTGGTGGGGTTGGGAGGACTGGTGGACTTGGGAGGACTGGTGGGGTTGGGAGGAATGGTGCGGTTGGGAGGAATGGTGGGGTTGGGAGGACTGGTGGACTTGGGGGGAATGGTGCGGTTGGGAGGACTGGTGGGGTTGGGAGGACTGGTGGACTTGGGAGGAATGGTGCGGTTGGGAGGACTGGTGGGGTTGGGAGGACTGGTGGACTTGGGAGGAATGGTGGGGTTGGGAGGAATGGTGGGGTTGGGAGGAATGGTGGGGTTGGGAGGAATGGTGCGGTTGGGAGGACTGGTGGACTTGGGAGGAATGGTGCGGTTGGGGGGAATGGTGGGGTTGGGGGGAATGGTGCGGTTGGGAGGACTGGTGGACTTGGGGGGAATGGTGCGGTTGGGAGGACTGGTGGGGTTGGGAGGACTGGTGGACTTGGGAGGAATGGTGCGGTTGGGAGGAATGGTGGGGTTGGGAGGAATGGTGGGGTTGGGAGGAATGGTGGACTTGGAATGGTGGATTTGGGAGGACTGGTGGGGTTGGGAGGAATGGTGTGGTTGGGAGGAATGGTGGGGTTGGGAGGACTGGTGGACTTGGGAGGACTGGTGGACTTGGGAGGACTGGTGGGGTTGGGAGGAATGGTGCGGTTGGGAGGAATGGTTCGGTTGGGAGGAATGGTGGGGTTGGGAGGACTGGTGGACTTGGGGGGAATGGTGCGGTTGGGAGGACTGGTGGGGTTGGGAGGACTGGTGGACTTGGGAGGAATGGTGCGGTTGGGAGGACTGGTGGGGTTGGGAGGACTGGTGGACTTGGGAGGAATGGTGGGGTTGGGAGGAATGGTGCGGTTGGGAGGAATGGTGCGGTTGGGAGGACTGGTGGGGTTGGGAGGACTGGTGGACTTGGGAGGAATGGTGCGGTTGGGAGGAATGGTGCGGTTGGGAGGAATGGTGCGGTTGGGAGGAATGGTGGACTTGGAATGGTGGATTTGGGAGGACTGGTGGGGTTGGGAGGAATGGTGGGGTTGGGAGGACTGGTGGACTTGGGAGGACTGGTGGGGTTGGGAGGAATGGTGCGGTTGGGGGGAATGGTGCGGTTGGGAGGACTGGTGGACTTGGGAGGAATGGTGCGGTTGGGAGGACTGGTGGACTTGGGGGGAATGGTGCGGTTGGGAGGACTGGTGGGGTTGGGAGGAATGGTGGGGTTGGGAGGAATGGTGCGGTTGGGAGGACTGGTGGACTTGGGAGGAATGGTGGGGTTGGGAGGAATGGTGCGGTTGGGAGGAATGGTGGGGTTGGGAGGAATGGTGCGGTTGGGGGGAATGGTGCGGTTGGGAGGACTGGTGGGGTTGGGAGGAATGGTGGGGTTGGGAGGAATGGTGCGGTTGGGAGGACTGGTGGACTTGGGAGGAATGGTGGGGTTGGGAGGACTGGTGGGGTTGGGAGGAATGGTGGGGTTGGGAGGAATGGTGCGGTTGGGAGGACTGGTGGGGTTGGGAGGAATGGTGCGGTTGGGAGGACTGGTGGGGTTGGGAGGAATGGTGGGGTTGGGAGGAATGGTGGGGTTGGGAGGAATGGTGGGGTTGGGAGGAATGGTGGGGTTGGGAGGAATGGTGCGGTTGGGAGGAATGGTGCGGTTGGGAGGAATGGTGGGTCAGGATGTGGATGAGTGGGATTAGAGAGAAGAGCAAAAATGAGGATGGCTCAAGGAAACAGAAGATGGGTAGGAAGGGTGGGAAACAGTTGTTACGGTGTATGAAGGTTGAGTCTGTAGAAATGGGCTGGGCACACGTGAGTACTGTGAGGACTCAGCAGACGACTGGAAGGGCCCTCGGTGTGGACTTTGTAACTGTCTGTCACCATGTTGGGGAAATGGAGCATTGACAGCGTCAGGAGGATCATCATGTGGATGATGTCTGGGGGCCAGAGGTGGTTGAGATGTCCGTACATTAGGGCCCATCTGCCTGGCCCGCTCCACCAGTTACTGGCAGCCTGGAAGTATATAGGACTGCTGAGCAGAGGACATGTTTTCCATTTCCCTGACCACCGATCTAAAATACAGGGTGGTATTATCTTTTAAATATCCCTTCACCTCCATCAGGTCGATGTGGAGCTGCTCAAAACCATTTGTCCCTTTTTGTGACAATTGTCTCCACATCAGGGGCAGATTCCTATCTACCCCCCCCCCTCTGGTGCTGTCGAGCAGGCGATTATCAGGTGGAGTCACATCAGCAGCGTCAGAGGGCAGAGATGGGGGAAAACGTGTCACAGTGATCTCCTATGGGTCTGAGCACATTTCTGTGTTTGTATGTCTATGTGTGGAGCACATGTGTGTCCGTGTTGTCAACACGGCGACATATTTCTTTTTGGCGGAGCCAGGGAACGCTGTTACACGAAAATGTCCAGACACACGGATGTCATCAGTGTGACATCCGTGTGTATGGACCACGGATGAAACAGACAAGGCTGAACATAATTACATTTCAGACTCACCCTGCGCAAGCGCTGTCTACTCCTCTCCCTTCCGGTGCCGCTCATTAGGCTCATGAATATTCAATTCACTGAGAAAAAGAGCGGACCGAAAGTGAGAGGAGCAGCGGCGCTGAAGCGAGGGGAGTATGAAATGACATGATGTCCATGTGCTATCCGTGGATATTGGTACAAAAATACATAAAACCTCCCTGACGATACGCAGTCCGCAAGCTCGCTACACCTCCGTCAAGCCTTTTACATATTTTTACTACCCGTCGTTGCCTGTGAAGCGGAACAGCTGATCAGTCACATAAGCACATGTGAATGTGAACGATCGTCTGACCAAGTGGCCAGTGAACGACACATAGTACAATTATGTAGATGCTAGAAGACGGAGGTGTGGCGAGCTTGTGGACTGCGTATCGTCAGTGAGGTTTTATTTATCGAAGTGGTGGGCCAGAGGATGACCAGGGGGGAACATGACAAGAGGTTAGTGGGGTGGGGGGGTCCAGTAGGAACATTACAGCAGAGGAGGCCGAAGGAGCGGCTGCCTACAATAACCTATTAGGTACAATCAAACCCTTTAATAATTAATCATAAATATATACTTACGGTAACGATCTTGGCCGCGGCTGTTCAGAGTCTCCCAACCTCTGAGCACCCCCGCGCAGACTTGGTCCCAGAGTCGTCTGGTGGTAGCAATGTTGGCATGGTTGGGGTCCCGATGGTCCCAGAGGGCTGTCCTAGGCTCCACCACTTGGATCAGGAGGTCAATATCGATGTTTAGATCCCCATCCTGATCTGTACCCCTCTGGGAACCCTGTAATGTCAATATAGAACAATGATTAAAAAGGAAAAAAAAAATTACACTTGCAGAATGGATCCTTCCATGCTCCACTTGCCCTGGGGTCGGCTGGTCAGATCTCCTGTCAGGGCCTGGGTCAGACATTTGTAGGTTCAACAATCAAAGGGTATCAGACAATAACGCTCTGTACATGGAAGTCAAGAATCTGTGGAAAAGCAAAAAGACAATTAGATTATTATCATTACAGTCATTACTCTGCAGGACAAAAATACACAATAAAAGGGCAACTTTTTAAAACAATCAACTTTTGCTCCAACAATTACATACTGCAGCTATTGTCATGCAAGCCTGGAACCCACACACAAACCCTCAAGCCACACAAACATACAGAGACACACACACAGACAGAGACACACACAGACAGAGACACACACACAGACAGAGACACACAGACACAGAGACACACACACAGACACACAGACACAGAGACACACACACAGACACACAGACAGAGACACACACACAGACAGACACACACACACAGAGACACACAGACACACACACACAGACACAGAGACACACACACAGACAGAGACACACACAGACACACAGACACAGACACACACACAGACACACACACACAGACAGAGACACACACACAGACAGAGACACACACACAGACAGAGACACACAGACACACACACACAGACACAGAGACACACACACAGACAGAGACACACACACAGACAGAGACACAC